>CANIUD010000107.1:587500-1278268 GCA_947470075.1 Closterium sp. Yama58-4 | reverse complement strand
AAACACTGTTGCTTTGAGGAAAAACTTGGTAGCTGTGTTTCTAGCAACTGTTACAAATCTGCAAATCTCGCAGATCTGCGTTAAGAGCACGAGAAATTTGCTCCAAACCCGGTTTGGAGATTCATGTTGCACACGATGGCCTACATTTGTTCGCGTGGACCTACATTCCATGTTAATTGCTCGAGTGCCCTTGCCAGGGGGATTCTCGCAGCCTTTTTTTCCCCGGAACATTACCCTACTAGGGTTTTTTACCCACACAACTTGTTGATCGCACTAGTCTTATCCCGCGGAGGCGTGTCGTACTATTCGCCGCCGAAAATTTCGCCACGGTGACGTGCCGACGTGGCTACGTCACTGTTTGGATACATGATAAAAATCAGCGCGATCATCCAGGCGAACAGTCATACGCGCTCAATTTTTGTCCCATGTGTGACCAAATCCGCGCAGTCATATAATTCACGACCAATATTCACCGCGCCGGAAGAAAGGTTTGCACGGGTAAGAAAGGAAGAAAGGTTTGCACGGGTTTTTGCGCTCAACGAATCTCCAAACCATGGGTGTATCGTGTGGATGGGTGAACCAGGAAAGAGTGACTTGACGTTACTGGCACTGGCTGTCTGATTCAAAGGAAATGCTCGTGCTGCCTGTTGTCATTACCCCTTTCCTTCCGTTTGCATCCCCTCTAACCCCCTGCCCTGCCTCGAATGTTTCCAACATGTTCCCTCCAAGCATTCTGGCCCACAGTTCCTCTTACCTTACCCCATCCCTTCCTAACGTGAATCTGCGCGTGAATTTTTTTCTCACATGATGCAGCACAGCCTTTTTTCTGGGCAGCCTGAGAGTTTCACCCCCAAACTCCATCCATTCTTCCCTCCGCCTTGCAACTTATCCTTCTCAAACACTACAAAGCCCCCCTTTTTGTTCATTACCACCACCACAAGCAGTGCAAAATTGTTCTTCCTTCAAAGGCCCACTTTTTAGCTTCTCGAAACTTCAGGTCCTAGCGTCCGCCTCTTATTCCCCTGTGCGATTAGCCTCTCGCTCCTAGTACAATGGCATCTTGGATCACCCCGTCTCTTGTGGTGTGCGGTGGTGCGGCTTCAACAGCAGCTTCAGTAGCACGCACCGCGCTAATGTCGTAAAAATTGGCGGCGCGCGATTGCATGGTGCATGGGACGCTTCAACGAGAAAGATCAGTGCACTCTTTCGCTCCCCACATGCGTCGCTCAGCTCCTCCCCTCTACACCCAAGCCCGTGGCTAAGCCGCCCAGCAAGAAGCCCAGGCCCAGGGATGTGATGGGTACCGCTGCTGCTGTGAAGCCCAGAGCAGTGCAGAGCACTTAAGTGACCGTCGCAGGTGCAAGGCAACAAAAGCCACGCCAGAAAGGAGATACCAGTAAAGACGACGCCATCGAAGGCTACTTGGCTAGGTCATCCAGCCATGGCAACACCAGCTAAAGCGACGCCACCTAAGGCGACGCCAACTAAGGTGACGCCACCAATCAGGAACGTGCCAGCTAAGGCGACAGAAACTAAGGTAACACCCACAGGCCCTACTGCAATGGTAGATGTGAAGGCTGTAAGTGCCAAGCAACTTTCAGCAATAGCTCAGCAGCAGCTCTGGGCACATCCCGAAGGCCGATGTTGTTGGCGCAAATGGAATTCCTGAAATCTGCAAGCAGTTCGGCTCAAGGTTTGAAAAACTTGCGGTCATAGAAATTTTCGCTGGGAAATTTTCGATGGTAAATTGTTCGGTCAGGTTCTGAAACTTTTGTCGACATTTTGATAGACCTTAACAAAACTGTGTCATTTTTTTTTTGTGGCAAAATGCAAAATTTGTGGAAATGTGGCGCCTAAATGTCAGATCCGCCAAAAATTGGCAGGTTTTTTCCATATCTGCCTGATATCTGACTGCATACGCCTTGATCTGGCGGCACAATGCCTGTAAGATTTTCAACCCATATTTTTATTGGCCATTTACATACGATTCTTTTTTATATTCGCGCGCAATTTTGCCTTAAATATATATACATATATATATACACATTTTTCCCTGTAAAAAAAATCGAAACTTTTGGGGGAATATTCAACAGCAAAAAAATTTCGCCCCAAATATGAAAATTCTGTTGGGTGCAAATGCACATTGCACGGCATCCTGCCTGCGTCTTTTGTACGAGTATGTGTGTGCGAATGCATTTGGGTGTGAATGGAATGTTCGTGTGTTTGTTTGCTTTCGCAATTTTCGCTTGATGCATTTGCAGGTACTCGCGCAATGTGCGCTTCGGCACAACATTGTACGCGCTATGAACAGTGCAAGCAGAAAGGACGAGCTCGCAAAGGAACCCAGGATGGAAGCTTTGCAGTTCGGTTGAGTTGATTGCGCAGATTCAGTTCTATCCAACTCGAAATTGTACTGTTTTGTTTGGTTGACTGTAGTGTAGCAGGGAAGGCACTATAGGGGTACAATTTAGGTGAAGGTTGGATGTTTTTTGTCTGTATCTGCATGCTACAAGGCCAGGGGAAACCAGCAGAACCAGCATTTGGCTGGTTGGCAAAGACAAAACAGGTTCTGTTATTAGAACCTGAACCTGGTTGTTGTTTTCCCATGTTGGAAAAACAGAACCAGAGGTTGTTTACCAACCTACCACCTGCTATTTTGTTCAGCCAGGTTGGTTCTGTTGCTTGGAAATATTTGGGATCATCCCTGGTTGTTCCCAGGTTGATTCCCAAGGTCCTTGCTAGCTAGAAACTAGATATTCCTTCTCTGTTTGTACCTGAATATAGTCAATTGATTCAAGCGAATTCCTTCCTCGCTGGAGTTTCGTTTCTGCGCTATTCAACGGCGGAATGCTACCCGAGTCAACGCTAGTATGCTAGCACTCCAACACTAGGCAAACGCTGTCCGAGCCATAACTTAGTAATGGCAGAACTTTTCGCGAAGCAACTTGGCTCATTTTAAAGCTCTTGGAGCGAGCTTCGATATAGCGAATTCTCAGCTTAATCCGATCGATGCGGTCCTGCACGGCACGCTGCGCGACGTTCAAGGTGCTCTTGCTGTTTTTGACTAAGTCCTTCTTGATCCCTCTCTCTACAACTCGGACCTGAGGATAGGGGCGGGTCCTTTACCAGGCACCCAGGGACCCTTGGAGGTGACCCCGAGGAGAGGTTTTAAGTTTGATTAAGTCCTAATAGCTTGAGTTTATTAGGCCCTTACACCAACAAGCTGGTATCAGAGCTGCGTTATAGTGATCCTCGTTATAGGTAGCTATGGCAGGCAACACCTCGGCGGGAGCTGGTGAATCTTCAGCCCAAGATCGTAGTGGCAGCCAAGATTCTGGTGTTTCGGCGCCAAGGGGAGCGCGAACCAACCAGAGCTCGCTCATCAAGGAGGTGCGAAGAATTTCACCCCGTCGGAAGTTCAATGGTGAGGGCTATGATGATTGGGCCTGGAAAATGCAACTTTATTTCCGTCAGATCGGTTTGCTGAAACTAATGATGGGGGAGGCCCTAGACCGAGTGACCCCGCCCTTCAGGAGATTGGACGAGCGCTCCTCGGCTGGCTACTATCTGATGTCGCAGAGTTGGGCTGAACCAGCGTCACCTTGTCATGCATCTGCTGCCGGAGGTTGAATGCGGTCCGAAGGCGTGGACCGTGTTGAAGGAGCTGCACGCCCCGACCTCCGTTGTTGCAACGTTGATGCTGGAGAGGGAGCTGTCCGCGTTGCGCCTGAGCGAGGGAGAGCCGGTGCAACCTGTCCTGGACAAGATGCGCGACCTCTACGCGAAGTTGGCGACCGCGGGAATCACCTACCCGGAGCAGACCAAGTGCCTGAAGATGCTCTCGCTGCTGCCAGAATCGTGGCTTCAATTCACGAGCGGATTGAGCCTGCCGCAGAACCAGAGCTCGTGGACGCTCGAGTGGGTGCGGACGAAGATTCTGGAGGAGGACTTCCGTCGCCGCCAACTGAGGGGTGGGGACGAACGCGCAGTGGCTACGGGATGCAAGGAAACCGACGGGGCAGGGGACGTGGCTTCGGTGGTGCTGGGCGCGGTGCAAAGAAAGACGACGACTCCAACGACCAACAAGGAGGTACCGGTTTGGGCGCGTTCGAAATCTGGACGTGGGGGCAAGTCGGGTGCTGGTGGCAAAATGAAAGGGAGTTGCTGGTATTGTGAGAAGGAGGGGCACCCCTGGTTTTTGTGCTATAAGAAACCCGATGGATGGACCCCCCAGAATCGTCAACAGGATGGCGGCGCGCGAAGGAACCAGAAAAACGGCGCGAACATGGTCGCTGATTCGTCCGACAACACCCCGAAGAGCAACGGTGGTGCGGAGAAGAAGAAGGAGCGCACCGCAGGCCAGTTCTTCCATGTGGGAGACAAGGGGGAGCAAGGAGACGCCTCTGCCAAAGTTGGAGCAGAGCTGCACCCCCTAGACTATTGGGTGTTGGACACAGGCGCTGCTTGGACGATGACGCCGCGCAAGGATCTGCTGGACGACAGTGCGCCTGTACCGATCAATGAGGTGTGCTCCGCCTCTGGACACGCGCTGAAGTGGCTGGTGCGGGACGAGCTGCGTTCAAGGGAGCGGATGGCAAGCCGGTGGTGCTGCACGACGTTCTCCTCGTTCCCGACCTCAAGGCCAACCTCATCTCCCTCCGTAAGCTTGCCAAGGCTGGGGTGAGCACTAGCACGGATGGGGCTCGCACGTACAAGGGGCAGCTGGGCAATCGGGTGCTTTGGGATCTGCACGAGAGCAAGGACGTGTACAGATCCATGTGGCAGCTGCCGGCGTTGGCGTGGCACGGTGGGGGGCAGGCTAGAGAGGGGTCTGCATCCCAGGGGGAGTGCAACACCGTTGGAGGGGTTGGCGTAAAAGTGTCGGCCAGATCTGGGGAGACAGATTGGGCAACGGCACACCGACGCTTGGGGCATGTGGCAATGCCCTTATTGAAGCAGCTGGAGAAGGATGGAGCTGTCAAGGGTTTGAAGCTGAACGGACAGCCACCCGATGACAACTGTGAAATCTGTTTGCTTTCAAAGTTCACCCGTTTCCCTTTCCATAGTGTGGCTGGCAGGAGCAAGAAGCCTTTGGAGCTGGTCCACATGGACTTGGTGGGGCCGCTGCCGGTGCAAGGGCACAAGGGGGAGCGGTATTTTCTTACAATTGTGGATGACTGGAGCAGGCTGATGTGGGCGTATCCGCTGAAGCAGAAGGACCACGCCGCCTCCACGATACGGGACGATTGGCTGCCGTTCGTGGAGAAGCAGGCGGAGTGTGTAGTGAAGCGGATTAGGACAGACCGGGGTGGTGAGTTCCTTGGAGCTGAAATGACGGCCTGGCTCAAGAAGCAGGGCATCCAGAGAGAGCTGACCACGGCTTACACCCCACAGTCCAATGGTGTAGCAGAACGGGCAAACCGGACCATTCTGGAGACAGCTAGGGCGCTGCTCATAGAATCTGGGCTGAGCAATTCTATGTGGCCTCATGCTGTCCGGCATGCCACCGTCGCTAGAACAAAGGGTGCTCACCAAGGTTGGGGATGACTCGTGGGTGCCTTTGGAGAGGTGGCTTGGGAGGAAGCCGCCGGTGGACATGCTGAGGGTGTTCGGTTGCATGGCAGTCGCCCACGTCCCCAAGACCTACCGCAGTAAGTTGGGGGCAAGTGCAATCTGGTGTGTGCATTTGGGGCTGGCTGCTGAGAGCAAGGGATGGCTGCTGTGGGAACCATCCAAGGGTGTGTTGTTTGACAGCAGGGATGTGAAATTCATTGAGGCCATGATGTATGGGAGCTGGGAGAAACAGCCGGAGGCCCGGGTGTCCCAGCAGATGGAGCAGATCACCATGCAGCTGGACCTGACTCCTAGTGTGTGGGAGGAGGGAGAGGAGGCAGCTGCTGGAAATGGTGATGGAGAGAAGGTACAGGAGGCACCTGCTGGTGGAGAAAATGGTGTGGAAAGTGGCGGCAGCACTAGTGAAGCTGCTGGATCCAAGGGAGGAGAGCAGCAGCAGGGAAAAACTAAGAAGCCGAAGGGTGTCGTTATGAAGGGATGGGAGACACCCGTCTCCAGGCCAGGACGTACCCGTATGGCTACTAAGAAGCTGACTGCAGGAACTGATGCAGCAGAGCAGCAGCTAGGGACCGAAGAGGCATTGCTGATTCTACCGCACCGCATGGATGAGGAGGATGAGCCTGCGTACTGTTTTCTTGCCCCTGCACCAGAGGAACCAGCTAGCATGGAGGAGGCATTAGCTGGACCAGATAGGGACAAGTGGCTGGCTTCTAGGGATGCTGAGTACCAGAGCCTGCTGGAGAATGGGACATGGGATCTGGTGGTGCTGCCTGATGGGAAGAAAGCGATACAATGCAAGTGGGTGCTGAGGATCAAGACCGATGACAAGGGGCAGGTCACCATCTACAAGAGTAGGCTGGTGGCGAAGGGGTTTATGCAAAAGGAGAAGCAGGACTTCAACGAGATCTTTGCTCCCACTGCCAAACCCCCTACCCTCCGTGTCTTGTTGGCAGATGCAGCTGTTAGTGGGAATTCATCATTCATTCAGATTTGGGATATCTTCAACCATTCTTTGAATGTATTTGAGAGGACTGGGAGAGATGTGTACATGACGCAGCGCCTGGGTTATGAGGATGGTACGGGCAGGGTGTGAAGCCAACAAGTCCATCTACGGCTTGAAGCAGGCGCCACGCTGCTGGTACCAGAAGTTGGCAGCTGTTTTAGAGGAGATGGGATTCAGGACCAGCAGCTGTGATGAGAGCCTCTTTCTCAAGGGCGAGGGGGAGAAGCTGGTGCTGTTTCTGGTCTACGTGGACGACATTCTTCTCTTCAGCAGCAGCATGAAGGAGATCCAGAAAGTGCAGCAGCAACTGATGGAGAACTTCAAGTGCAAGAACCTTGGGGAGGTAAAGTACTACCTCGGGATGCACGTGGAGAGGGATCCTGATCACAGGTGGTTGAAGCTGCACCAGGAGAAGTTCATCAAGGAGCTGGGGGAGAAGTATGGGATTGAGAATGAGCGCAAGGTTGCAACTCCCTTGCCAGCAGAATTCAAGCTTGTAAAGGCTGCAGAGGATGAAGGGGTTGAAGCCGAGGAGCAGCAGCAATTTCAGTCCTTGGTGGGCAGCCTCTTGTACGCAGCAGTTCACACGAGGCCCGACATCTCTTTCTCAGTTGGGCAGCTGGCTAGGGTGGTGCAGAATCCATCAGAGGAGTAGGTGGATGCAGCTGAGCGTGTGGTGAAGTACCTGAACTCTCACCCAAGCATTGGAGTTCAATACTCCGCATCTGCATAGGTGAAGCAGAAAGGGGTGGAGGTGCTGAAAGAGAAGGGGGAGAGGCTTGGAGAAGGCAAGCTCTTTCTTACTTGCTTTACCGATGCTACGTGGGCTTCTGAGAAGGAGGATTCCTCATCTGTGGGAGGATACATCTGCGTAGTTGGGGGAGGACCTGTTAGTTGGAGGTCCAAGAAGCAGACGGAGACGGCACTCTCTTCCGTGAATCAGAGTACATGGCGATGTTCCATGGGGTGAAGGAGGTGATTTGGCTGAGGAGGCTGTTAGAGGAGATTGGCCAGGAGCAGAAAGTTGCTACGCCGCTGTTTTGTGATAGCAAGGGGGCTCTTGGGATGGCCAGGAACGCTGTGCTTCATGGGCTAAACAAGCACATGCGTATCAAGTGGCACTGGCTGCGTAAGGAGGTGAAGAGGGGGACGGTGAATCCGATCTACATCAAGACTCACCAGCAGCCAGCAGACTTTCTCACCAAGAGGCTTGCGGATGAGCCTCATGGGTTTTGTGTGCGCATGAGTGGAATGAGCATGAACTAGCATGGAATGATGGGGATGCAGCCGGCAGGCTGAGGGGGAGTGTGTTGGGTGCAAATGCACATTGCACGACATCCTGCCGTCTGTTTGTACGAGTATGTGTGTGCGAATGCATTTGGGTGTGAATGGAATGTTCGTGTGTTTTTTTTTGCTTTCGCAAATTTCGCTTGATGCATTTGCAGGTACTCGCGCAATGTGCGCTTCGGCACAACATTGTACGCGCTATGAACAGTGCAAGCAGAAAGGACGAGCTCGCAAAGGAACCCAGGATGGAAGCTTTGCAGTTGTTGGGTGCAAATTTACATTGCACGACATCCTGCCGTCTGTTTGTACGAGTATGCGTGTGCGAATGCATTTGGTGTGAATGGAATGTTCGTGTGTTTGTTTGCTTTCGCATTTTTCGCTTTGAGCATTTGCAGGTACTCGCGCAATGTGCGCTTCGGCACAACATTGTACGCGCTATGAACAGTGCAAGCAGAAAGGACGCTCGCAAGGAAACCAAGATGGAAGCTTGCAGGTCGGTTGAGTTGATTTCGCAGATTCAGTTCTATCCAACTCGGAATTGTACTGTTTTGTTTGGTTAACTATAGTGTAGCAGGGAAGGCACATACAGGGGTACAATTTAGGTGAAGGTTGATGTTGTTTGTCTGTATCTGCATGCTACAAGGCCAGGGAAACCCAGCGGAACCAGCATTGGCTGGTTGGGCAAAGACAAAACAGGTTCTGTTTTTAAAACCTGAACCTGGTTGTTGTTTTCCCAGGTTGGAAAAACAAAACCAGAGGTTGTTTACCAACCTACCACCTCTATTTTGTCCAGCCAGGGTTTCTGTTGCTTGGAATTATTTGGGATCATCCCTGGTTGTTCCCAGGTTGATTCCCAAGGTCCTTGCTAGCTAAAACTATTTAATCCTTCTCTGTTTGTACCTGAATATAGTCAATTGATTCAAGCGAATTCATTCCTTCCTTCGCTGGAATTGTTTTGTCTGCTTCGCGCTATTCGACGGCGGAATGCTACCCGAGTCAACGCTAGTATGCTAGCACTCCAACGCTAGGCAAACGCTGTCCGAGCCATAACTTAGTAATGGCAGAACCTTTCGCGAGGCAACTTGGCTCATTTTAAAGCTCTTGGAGCGAGCTTCGATATAGCGAATTCTCAGCTTAATCCGACCGAACGTCTGCACGGCACGCTGCGCGACGTTCAAGGTACTTTGCTGTTTTGACTAAGTCCTTCTTGATTCCTCTCTCTACAAACTCGGACCCGAGGATAGGGGCTGGTCTTGTACCAGGCACCAGGGACCCTTGGAGGTGACCAGATGAGAGGTTTTAAGTTTGATTAAGTCCTAATAGCTTGAGTTTATTAGGCCCTTACACCAACAAGCTGGTATCAGAGCTGCGTTATAGTGATCCTCGTTATAGGTAGCTATGGCGGGCAACACCTCAGCGGGAGCTGGTGAATCTTCAGCCCAAGATCGTAGCGGCAGCCAAGATTCTGGTCTTTTAGCGCCAAGGGGAGCTCGAACAACCAGGGCTCGCTTGTCAAGGAGGTGCTGAAGAATTTCACCGTCGAGAAGTTCAATGGTGAGGGCTATGATGATTGGCCCTGGAAAATGCAATTAAATTTCCGTCAGATCGGTTTTGATGAAACTAATGATTGGAGAGGAGCCTAGACCGAGTGACCCCACGCTGCAGGAAGATTGGGACAAGCGCTCCTCGGCTGGCTACTATTTGATTGTCGCAGAGTTTGGAGCTGAAACCAGCGTCACCACCGTCATGCACTCTGCTCCGGAGTTGAATGCGGTCCGAAGGCGTGGACCGTGTTGAAGGAGCTGCACGCACCGAACCTCCGTTGTCGCAACGTTGATGCTGGAGAGGGAGCTGTCCGCGTTGCGCCTGAGCGAGGGAGAGCCGGTGCAACCAGTCCTGGACAAGATGCGCGACCTCTACGCGAAGTTGGCGACCGCGGGAATCACCTACCCGGAGCAGACCAAGTGCTTGAAGATGCTCTCGCTGCTGCCAGAATCGTGGCTTCAATTTACGAGCGGATTGAGCCTGCCGCAGAACCAGAGCTTGTGGACGCTCGAGTGGGTGCGGACGAAGATTCTGGAGGAGGACTTCCGTCGCCGCCAACTGAGGGGTGGAGACGACGGCAGCAGCGGCTACGGGATGCAAGGGAGCGACGTGGCAGAGGACGTGTTTCGGTGGTGCTGGACGCGGTGCAAAAGAAGACGACGACTCCAACGATCAACAAGGAGGTACCGGTTGGGGTCGCGGTGCGAAATCTGGACGTGGGGGCAAGTCGGGTGCTGGTGGCAAAATGAAAGGGAGTTGCTGGTATTGTGAGAAGGAAGGGCACCCCTGGTTTTTGTGCTATAAGAAACCCGATGGATGGACCCCCCAGAATCGTCACCAGGATGGCGGCGCGCGAAGGAACCAGAAAAACGGCGCCAACATGGTCGCTGATTCGTCCGACAACAACCCGAAGGGCAACGGCGGTGCGGAAGAGAAGAAGAGAGCGCACCGCGGGCCACTTCTTCATGTGGGAGACAAGGGGAGCAAGGAGACGCCTCTGCCAAAGTTGGAGCAGAGCTGCACCCCCTAGACTATTGGGTGTTGGACACAGGCGCTGCTTGGACGATGACGCCGCGCAAGGACCTGCTGGACGAAGTACGAGCTGCACCGATCAATGAAGTGTGCTCCGCCTCTGGACACATGTTGAAGGTGGCTGGTGCGGGACGAGCTGCATTTAAGGGAGCGGATGGCAAGCCGGTGGTGCTGCACGACGTTCTCTTCGTCCCCGACCTGAAGGCCAACCTTATCTCCCTCCGTAAGCTTGGCAAGGCTGGGGTGAACACCAACACGGATGGGGCACGCACTTATAAGGGGAAGCTGGGCAATCGGGTGCTTTGGGATCTGCACGAGAGCAAGGACGTGTACAGATCTATGTGGCAGCTGCCGGCCCTGGCGTGGCATGGTGGGGGGGCAGGCTGGAGAGGGGTCTGCATCCCAGGGGGAGTGCAATGCCGTTGGAGGGGTTGGTGTGAAAGTGTCGGCCAGATCTGGGGAGACAGATTGGGCAACGGCACACCGGCGCTTAGGGCATGTGGCAATGCCTTTGCTGAAGCAGCTGGAGAAGGATGGAGCCGTTAAGGGTCTGAAGCTGAACGGACAGCCACCCGATGACAACTGTGAAATCTGTTTGCTTTCAAAGTTCACCCGTTTCCCTTTCCATAGTGTGGCTGGCAGGAGCAAAAAGCCTTTGGAGCTGGTCCACATGGACTTGGTTGGGCCGCTGCCGGTGCAAGGGCACAAGGGGGAGCGGTATTTTCTTACAATTGTGGATGACTGGAGCAGGCTGATGTGGGCGTATCCGCTGAAGCAGAAGGACCACGCCGCCTCCACGATACGGGACGATTGGCTGCCATTCGTGGAGAAGCAGGCGGAGTGTGTAGTGAAGCGGATTAGGACAGACCAGGGTGGTGAGTTCCTTGGAGCTGAAATGACGGCCTGGCTCAAGAAGCAGGGCATCCAAAGAGAGCTGACCACGGCTTATACCCCACAGTCCAATGGTGTAGCAGAACGGGCAAACCGGACCATTCTGGAGACAGCTAGGGCGCTGCTCATAGAATCTGGGCTGAGCAATTCTATGTGGCCTCATGCTGTCCGGCACGCCACTGTCGCTAGGAACAGGGTGCTCACCAAGGTTGGGGATGACTCGTGGGTGCCGTTGGAGAGGTGGCTTGGGAGGAAGCCGCCGGTGGACATGCTGAGGGTGTTCGGTTGCATGGCAGTCGCCCACGTCCCCAAGACCTACCGCAGTAAGTTGGGGGCGAGTGCAATCTGGTGTGTGCATTTGGGGCTGGCTGCTGAGAGCAAGGGATGGCTGCTGTGGGAACCATCCAAGGGTGTTTTGTTTGACAGCAGGGATGTGAAATTCATTGAGGGCATGATGTATGGGAGCTGGGAGAAACAGCCGGAGGCAAGGGTGTCCCAGCAGATGGAGCAGATCACCATGCAGCTGGACCTGACTCCTAGTGTGTGGGAGGAGGGAGAGGAGGCAGCTGCTGGAAATGGTGATGGAGAGAAGGTACAGGAGGCATCTGCTGGTGGAGAAAATGGTGTGGAAACTGGCGGCAGCACTAGTGGAGCTGCTGGACCCAAGGGAGGAGAGAAGCAGCAGGGAAAAACTAAGAAGCCGAAGGGTGTCGTTATGAAGGGATGGGAGACACCCGTCTCCAGGCCAGGACGTACCCGTATGGCTACTAAGAAGCTGACTGCAGGAACTGATGCAGCAGAGCAGCAGCTAGGGACCGAAGAGGCATTGCTGATTCTACCTCATGGCTATGACCCGGATGAGGAGGATGAGCCTGCGTACTGTTTTCTTGGCCCTGCACCAGAGGAACCAGCTAGCATGGAGGAGGCATTAGCTGGACCAGATAGGGACAAGTGGCTGGCTTCTAGGGATGCTGAGTACCAGAGTCTGCTAGAGAATAGGACATGGGATCTGGTGGTGCTGCCTGATGGGAAGAAAGCGATACAATGCAAGTGGGTGCTGAGGATCAAGACCGATGACAAGGGGCAGGTCACCATCTACAAGAGTAGGCTGGTGGCGAAGGGGTTTATGCAGAAGGAGAAGCAGGACTTCAACGAGATCTTTGCTCCTACTGCCAACCCCTACCCTCCGTGTCTTGTTGGCAGATGCAGCTGTTAGTGGGAAATTCATCATTCAGATGGATATTTCAACGGCATTCCTGAATGGGATTTTAGAGGAGGATGTGTACATGACGCAGCCGCCTGGGTATGAGGATGGTACGGGCAGGGTGTGCAAGCTCAACAAGTCCATCTACGGCTTGAAGCAGGCGCCACGCTGCTGGTACCAGAAGTTGGCAGCTGTTTTAGAGGAGATGGGATTCAGGACCAGCAGCTATGATGAGAGCCTCTTTCTCAAGGGCGAAGGGGAGAAGCTGGTGCTGTTTCTGGTCTATGTGGACGACATTCTTCTCTTCAGCAGCAGCATGAAGGAGATCCAGAAAGTGCAGCAGCAACTGATGAAAAACTTCAAGTGCAAGAACCTTGGGGAGGTAAAGTACTACCTCGGGATGCACGTGGAGAGGGATCCTGATCATAGGTGTTGACTGCACCAGGAGAAGTTCATCAAGGAGCTGGGGGAGAAGTATGGGATTGAGAATGAGCGCAAGGTTGCAACTCCCCTGCCAGCAGAATTCAAGCTTGTGAAGGCTGCAGAGGATGAAGGGGTTGAAGCTGAAGAGCAGCAGCAATTTCAGTCCTTGGTGGGCAGCCTCTTGTACGCAGCAGTTCACACGAGGCCCGACATCTCTTTCTCGGTTGGGCAGCTGGCTAGGGTGGTGCAGAATCCATCAGAGGAGCAGGTGGATGCAGCTGAGCGTGTGGTGAAGTACCTGAACTCTCACCCAAGCATTGGAGTTCAATACTCCGCATCTGCACAGGTGAAGCAGAAAGGGGTGGAGGTGCTGAAAGAGAAGGGGGAGAGGCTTGGAGAAGGCAAGCTATTTCTCACTTGCTTTACCGATGCTACATGGGCTTCTGAGAAGGAGGATTCCTCATCTGTGGGAGGATACATCTGCGTAGTTGGGGGAGGACCTGTTAGTTGGAGGTCCAAGAAGCAGACGGAGACGGCACTCTCTTCCGTAGAATCAGAGTACATGGCGATGTTCCATGGGGTGAAGGAGGTGATTTGGCTGAGGAGGCTGTTAGAGGAGATTGGCCAGGAGCAGAAAGTTGCTACGCCGCTGTTTTGTGATAGCAAGGGGGCTCTTGGGATGGCCAGAAACGCTGTGCTTCATGGGCTGAACAAGCACATGCGTATCAAGTGGCACTGGCTGCGTAAGGAGGTGAAGAGGGGGACGGTGCATCCGATCTACATCAAGACTCACCAGCAGCCAGCAGACTTTCTCACCAAGAGGCTTGCGGATGAGCCTCATTGGCGTTGTGTGCGCATGAGTGGAATGAGCATGAACTAGCATGGAATGACGGGGATGCAGCCGGCAGGCTGAGGGGGAGTGTGTTGGGTGCAAATGCACATTGCACGACATCCTGCCGTCTGTTTGTACGAGTATGCGTGTGCGAATGCATTTGCGTGTGAATGGTGTGTTCGTGTGTTTGTTTGCTTTCGCATTTTTCGCTTGATGCATTTGCAGGTACTCGCGCAATGTGCGCTTCGGCACAACATTGTACGCGCTATGAACAGTGCAAGCAGAAAGGACGAGCTCGCAAAGGAACCCAAGATGGAAGCTTTGCAGTTCGGTTGAGTTGATTGCGCAGATTCAGTTCTATCCAACTCGAAATTGTACTGTTTTGTTTGGTTAACTATAGTGTAGCAGGGAAGGCACTATAGGGGTACAATTTAGGTGAAGGTTGGATGTTGTTTGTCTGTATCTGCATGCTACAAGGCCAGGGGAAACCAGCGGAACCAGCATTTGGCTGGTTGGGCAAAGACAAAACAGGTTCTGTTTTTAGAACCTGAACCTGGTTGTTGTTTTCCCAGGTTGGAAAAACAGAACCAGAGGTTGTTTACCAACCTACCACCTGCTATTTTGTCCAGCCAGGTTGGTTCTGTTGCTTGGAATTATTTGGGATCATCCCTGGTTGTTCCCAGGTTGATTCCCAAGGTCCTTGCTAGCTAGAACTATTTAATCCTTCTCTGTTTGTACCTGAATATAGTCAAATTGATTCAAGCGAATTCCTTCCTCGCTGGAATTTCGTTTCTGCGCTATTCGACGGCGGAATGCTACCCGAGTCAACGCTAGTATGCTAGCACTCCAACGCTAGGCAAACGCTGTCCGAGCCATAACTTAGTAATGGCAGAACTTTTCGCGAGGCAACTTGGCTCATTTTAAAGCTCTTGGAGCGAGCTTCGATATAGCGAATTCTCAGCTTAATCCGATCGACGGTCTGCACGGCACGCTGCGCGACGTTCAAGGTACTCTTGCTGTTTTGACTAAGTCCTTCTTGATCCCTCTCTCTACAAACTCGGACCCGAGGATAGGGGCTGGTCTTGTACCAGGCACCCAGGGACCCTTGGAGGTGACCCCGAGGAGAGGTTTTAAGTTTGATTAAGTCCTAATAGCTTGAGTTTATTAGGCCCTTACACCAACACAGTTCAGTTGAGTTGATTGCGCAGATTTAGTTCTATCCAACTCAAAATTGTACTGTTTTGTTTGGTTGACTGTAGTGTAGCAGGGAAGGCACTATAGGGGTACAATTTAGGTGAAGGTTGGATGTTGTTTGTCTGTATCTGCATGCTACAAGGCCAGGGGAAACCAGCAGAACCAGCATTTGGCTGGTTGGGCAAAGACAAAACAGGTTCTGTTATTAGAACCTGAACCTGGTTGTTGTTTTTCCCAGGTTGGAAAAACAGAACCAGAGGTTGTTTACCAACCTACCACCTGCTATTTTGTCCAGCCAGGTTGGTTCTGTTGCTTGGAATTATTTGGGATCATCCCTGGTTGTTCCCAGGTTGATTCCCAAGGTCCTTGCTAGCTAGAACTATTTAATCCTTCTCTGTTTGTACCTGAATATAGTCAATTGATTCAAGCGAATTCCTTCCTCGCTGGAGTTTCGTTTCTGCGCTATTCGACGGCAGAATGCTACCCGAGTCAACGCTAGTACGCTAGCACTCCAATGCTAGGCAAACGCTGTCCGAGCCATAACTTCGTAATGGCAGAACTTTTTGCGAGGCAACTTGGCTCATTTTAAAGCTCTTGGAGCGAGCTTCGATATAGCGAATTCTCAGCTTAATCCGATCGACGGTCTGCACGGCACACTGCGCGACGTTCAAGGTACTCTTGCTGTTTTGACTAAGTCCTTCTTGATCCCTCTCTCTACAAACTCGGACCCGAGGATAGGGGCTGGTCTTGTACCAGGCACCCAGGGACCCTTGGAGGTGACCCCGAGGAGAGGTTTTAAGTTTGATTAAGTCCTAATAGCTTGAGTTTATTAGGCCCTTACACCAACAAATTCTGCGCAATTTTGAACCCAGTTTGGCACCAAAGAAGGCCGCAGCAGGAGCGATGACAAGTGGCACTCCGAGGCTAAGTAAGGTTGTAGCCAGGTAAAGGAGTAAAAGAAAAAAAAAGGAAAGAAAATAAAACAAAAAAACAGAAGCAGGAGGTGGGATCCAGGTCGTGTCTGATTCGGATGTAAAGGGACAAGTGTGGTGGGTGAGATAGCATGGCTGGTGGGGGTTGGAAGGAGGTGCATGAAGAGATTTACCCCTTTTTCCACCCTGCTTGCAGGGTGTTGTGGGAGAGATGGGAGGAGAGGTGGAGGAATGTGGTGAGCTGGAATGGGGAGGCATGGCATGAGGGGGAAGAGCATGCCCTTGGATCCGTTGCTGCATGGCATGAGTTGGCATTCTGTGAAATTCGTTGCTGCACTGCTGATGCACATGAATGCACATTCTAGCTGTTTGATCTGTTGCTGCACCATGTACCTATTTGGCTCTTGACTAGTAGCAAGTTGTAGGTTTTTATAGATTACGTTCTAGGTTTATAGCCCATAGTAGTTGATGCTATATATATATATATATAAATATTTTTTTTATCAATGTCGATGTGTTTTCTGTGCTTGTGTGTCGCTTCTGAGTGGTGCATGGAAGGGAGGAATGGTTGGTGGGTGTATTCGTGTGGATGGGTGAACCAGGAAGATGTGACTTGACGGTGCTGGCACTGGCTGTCTGAGTCAAGTGAAATGTTCGTGCTGCCTGTTGTCATTACCCCTTTCCTTCCCTTTGCATCCCCTCGAATGTTTTCAACATGTTCCCTCCAAGCATCCTACCCACAGTTCCTCTTACCTTACCCCATCCGTTCCTATCATCTATTTTCTGTCCGTTTTGCAACCACCTGGTCCCATCCCTCCCTCCCTCCCACCCTCCCTCCCTCCCTCCTGTTGGGTGCAAATACAAATTTTGCACGTCTACCAGCCGCCTGCACGAAGTCCCGCATTGTGTGGGTGTGCTGTGAGCATATGTTTTTGCATTCTGTTTCATGTGTTTTTGTTGTAGGTTCATGACGAGACTGAAAATTCTCATGACAACTCGTACGTTTATGAATTTTCATGAATTTTCATAAATTTTCATGAGCGCTCGTGGCGAATGTTGAGTGTATCGGGGTCGGGGTGGAGCTCAAGTTTTTGACTCAGCCCTCAGACCGATTACGTGCTGGTCAAAAAGCGCGCGAAAGTCAGGACCTGTGCGTGGGGTCCTGACATGCGCGTGTGCCCCTACAAGGCCCACGCGGGTGTCGCAACTGTTGCGACCGTGCACAGTTGCACGATCGCGACAAGGCAGGGCTATTAAATGCCTTGTCACGCGCAGGATAAGGCATGATCGCGTCAGCGATCCGCTTTTTCTGCTTGACTGGGGGTGCCACGGGATTACGGTTGACCAACCGTATCCCGCGCTGACCTGGAGAACAGTCGCCTTCGCGTGAAAGTCATGCTGCTTAGCATGATAATTTCTGAACGGGTACAAAACAGTGAATTTCATTTTAATAATGATAGAAGACATTTTTCAACTGGGAAATAGGAATCCCATACGAGGCTTCATGAATATTTATGACGAGAGTCATCAGGGGAGATTGGCTTCAACACAAATGGATTACGGTTATTTCTAATGAGGCAGATTGAGACAAAATCTTCAGCAGTTTCACAACCATCTTCTAATACAGCAAGACGAAGCCCTGAATTCCAGATAACCAACTATTTTTTGTTTTCCTTTGTGTGTTTAGGACTTCATTCAAATGTGTACTTGTACTTGTTTGATTTTCATCAATGCTATTACACTTTCAAGATTTGAATTCTACAACTACGTATTGACGAGAGTAGAGACACAAACATGATGTTGCCGTACTGTGCTTGACCAGATCATTCAATCTACAAGCTAAACAAGGAATAACAACTCAATTGATTTTTTTTTCCGCCCTTGGCTAAGAGGTGACAAGCTGTCATACTCGGATGGCCTCAAGTGAAGTTAAGTGTTGCCTAGTTTAAGTTAATGGTTTCACTTTAATCACTTCTGCATATAGCTATTAACACCTCCCTCTTCCCTCCTTCCTCCCTCCCTCCCTCCCTCCCTCCCTCCCTCCCTCCTTCCCTCCTTCCTTCCCTCCCTCCCTCCTTCCCTCCCTCCCTTCCTCCCCTCCCTCCCTCCAACCCTCACTCCTTTCATTTCTTTGAAATCTGAACACTAAGTACACATAAACCTAACCCAGGGTTTTGTTTTTTTTTCCCTTCTTACCATCATGCGCAACTTGGAGAGTAGTTTGTTCTAGCACCTCCTTATGGCATCAGGCTGTTGGTGTAAAGGCCTAATAAACTCAAGCTATTAAGACTTTATCAAACTTAAAACCTCTCCTCGGGGTCACCTCCAAGGGTCCCTGGGTGCCTGGTACAAGACCAGCCCCTATCCTCGGGTCCGAGTTTGTAGAGAGAGGAGTTAAAAATGAATTAGCCAAAATTACGAGAGTACCTTAAACGTCGCGCAGCGTGCCGTGCAGATTGTTGATCGGATTAAGGTGAGAATTCGCAAAAACGAAGCTCGCTCCAAGAGCTTTAAAATAAGCCAAGTTGTCTTGCGAAAAGTTCTGCCATTACTAAGTTCTGGCTCGGACAGCGTTTGCCTAGCGTGGGAGTGCTAGCATACTAGCGTTGACTCGGGTAGCATTCCGCCGTCGAATAGCGCAGAAACGAAACTCCAGCGAGGAAGGAATTCGCTCGAATCATTTGACTATATTCAGGTACAAACAGAGAAGGAATAAATAGTTCTAGCTAGCAAGGACCTTGGGAATCAACCTAGGAACAACCAGGGATGATCCCAAATAATTCCAAGCAGCAGAACCAACCTCGCTGGAAAAAACAGCAGGTGGTAGGTTGGTAAACAACCTCTGGTTCTGTTTTTCCAACCTGGGAAAACAACAACCAGGTTCAGGTTCTAAAAACAGAACCTGTTTGGTCTATGCCCAACCAGCCAAATGCTGGTTCCGCTGGTTTCCCCTGGCCCTGTAGCATGCAGATACAGACAAACAACATCCAACCTTCACCTAAATTGTACCCCTATAGTGCCTGCCCTGCTACACTATAGTCAACCAAACAAAACAGTACAATTTTGAGTTGGATAGAACTGAATCTGCACAATCAATTCAACCGAACCGCAAAGCTTCCATCTTGGGTTCCTTTGCGAGCTCGTTCTTTCTGCTTGCACTGTTCATAGTGCGTACAATGTTGTGCCGAAGCGCACATTGCGCGAGTACCTGCAAATGCATCTTGCAAAAATTGCGAAAGCAAACAAACACACGAACATTCCATTTACACCCAAATGCATTCGCACACGCATACTTGTACAAACAGACGGCAGGATGTCGTGCAATATGAATTTGCACCCAACACACTCCCCCTCAGCCTGCCGGCTGCATCCTCATCATTCCATGCTAGTTTATGCTCATTCCACTCATGCGCACAGAACGCCAATGAGGCTCATCCGCAAGCCTCTTGGTGAGAAAGTCTGTTGGCTGCTGGTGAGTCTTGATGTAGATCGGATTCACCGTCTCCCTCTTCACCTCCTTACGCAGCCAGTGCCACTTGATACGCATGTGCTTGTTCAGCCCATGAAGCACAGCGTTCCTGGCCATCCCCAGAGCGCCCTTGCTATCACAAAACAGCAGCGTAGCAACCTTCTGCTCCTGGCCAATCTCCTCTAATAGCCTCCTCAGCCAAATCACCTCCTTCACCCCATGGAACATCGCCATGTACTCTGATTCTACGGAAGAGAGTGCCGTCTCCGTCTGCTTCTTGGACCTCCAACTAACAGGTCCTCCCCCAACTACGCAGATGTATCCTCCCACAGATGAGGAATCTTCTTTTTCAGAAGCCCAAGTAGCATCAGTGAAGCAAGTTAGAAAGAGCTTGCCTTCTCCAAGCCTCTCCCCCTTCTCTTTCAGCACCTCCACCCCTTTCTGCTTCACCTGTGCAGATGCGGAGTATTGAACCCCAATGGTTGGGTGAGAGTTTAGGTACTTCACTACACGCTCAGCTGCATCCACCTGCTCCTCTGATGGATTCTGCACCACCCTAGCCAGCTGCCCAACCGAGAAAGAGATGTCGGGCCTCGTGTGAACCGCTGCATACAAGAGGCTGCCCACCAAGGACTGAAATTGCTGCTGCTTCTCGGCTTCAACCCCTTCATCTTCTGCAGCCTTCACAAGCTTGAATTCTGCTGGCAAGGGAGTTGCAACCTTGCGCTCATTCTCAATCCCATACTTCTCCCCCAGCTCCTTGATGAACTTCTCCTAGTGCAGCTTCTCCGAGGTAGTACTTTACCTCCCCAAGGTTCTTGCACTTGAAGTTTTCCATCAGCTGCTGCTGCACTTTCTGGATCTCCTTCATGCTGCTGCTGAAGAGAAGAATGTCGTCCACGTAGACCAGAAACAGCACCAGCTCCTCCCCCTCGCCCTTGAGAAAGAGGCTCTCATCACAGCTGCTGGTCCTGAATCCCATCTCCTCTAAAACAGCAGCCAACTTCTGGTACCAGCAGCGTGGCGCCTGCTTCAAGCCATAGATAGACTTTTTTCAGCTTGCACACCCTGCCCGTACCATCCTCATACCCAGGCGGCTGTGTCATGAACACCTCCTCCTCTAAAATCCCATTCAGGAATGCCGTTGAAATATCCATCTGAATGATGAATTTCCCACTAACAGCTGCATCTGCCAACAAGACACGGAGGGTAGGGGGTTTGGCAGTGGGAGCAAAGATCTTGTTGAAGTCCTGCTTCTCCTTCTGCATAAACCCCTTAGCCACCAGCCTACTCTTGTAGATGGTGACCTGCCCCTTGTCATCGGTCTTGATCCTCAGCACCCACTTGCATTGTATCACTTTCTTCCTATCAGGCAGCACCACCAGATCCCATGTCCCATTCTCTAGCAGGCTCTGGTACTCAGCATCCCTAGAAGCCAGCCACTTGTCCCTATCTGGTCCAGCTAGTGCCTCCTCCATGTTGGTGTAAGGGCCTAATAAACTCAAGCTATTAGGACTTAATCAAACTTAAAACCTCTCCTCGGGGTCACCTCCAAGGGTCCCTGGGTGCCTGGTACAAGACCAGCCCCTATCCTCGGGTCCGAATTTGTAGAGAGAGGGATCAAGAAAGACTTAGTCAAAACAGCAAGAGTACCTTGAACGTCGCGCAGCATGCCGTGCAGACCGTCGATCGGATAAAGCTGAGAATTCGCTATATCGAAGCTCGCTCCAATAGCTTTAAAATAAGCCAAGTTGCCTCGCGAAAAGTTCTGCCATTACTAAGTTATGGCTCGGACGGTGTTTGCCTAGCATTAGAGTACTAGCGTACTAGCGTTGACTCGGGTAGCATTCCGCCGTCGAATAGCGCAGAAACGAAACTCCAGCGAGGAAGGAATTCGCTTGAATCAATTGACTATATTCAGGTACAAACAGAGAAGGATTAAATAGTTCTAGCTAGCAAGGACCTTGGGAATCAACCTGGGAACAACCAGGGATGATCCCAAATAATTCCAAGAAACAGAACCAACCTGGCTGGACAAAATAGCAGGTGGTAGGTTGGTAAACAACCTCTGGTTCTGTTTTTCCAACCTGGGAAAACAACAACCAGGTTCAGGTTCTAAAAACAGAACCTGTTTTGTCTTTGCCCAACCAGCCAAATGCTGGTTCCGCTGGTTTCCCCTGGCCTTGTAGCATGCAGATACAGACAAACAACATCCAACCTTCACATAAATTGTACCCCTATAGTGCCTGCCCTGCTACACTATAGTCAACCAAGCAAAACAGTACAATTTCGAGTTGGATAGAACTGAATCTGCGCAATCAATTCAACCGAACCGCAAAGCTTCCATCCTGGGTTCCTTTGCGAGCTCGTCCTTTCTGCTTGCACTGTTCATAGCGCGTACAATGTTGTGCCGAAGCGCACATTGCGCGAGTACCTGCAAATGCTTCAAGCGAAAATTGTGAAAGCAAACAAACACACGAACACACCATTCACACGCAAATGCATTCGCACACGTATACTCGTACAAACAGACGGCAGGATGTCGTGCAATGTAAATTTGCACCCAACACACTCCCCCTCAGCCTGCCGGCTGCATCTCCATCATTCCATGCTAGTTCATGCTCATTCCACTCATGCGCACACAACGCCAATGAGGCTCATCCGCAAGCCTCTTGGTGAGAAAGTCTGCTGGCTGCTGGTGAGTCTTGATGTAGATCGGATTCACCGTCCCCCTCTTCACCTCCTTACGCAGCCAGTGCCACTTGATACGCATGTGCTTGTTCAGCCTATGAAGCACAGCGTTCCTGGCCATCCCAAGAGCCCCCTTACTATCACAAAACAGCGGCGTAGCAACTTTCTGCTCCTGGCCAATCTCCTCTAACAGCCTCCTCAGCCAAATCACCTCCTTCACCCCATGGAACATCGCCATGTACTCTGATTCTACGGAAGAGAGTGCCGTCTCCGTCTGCTTCTTGGACCTCCAACTAACAGGTCCTCCCCCAACTACGCAGATGTATCCTCCCACAGATGAGGAATCCTCCTTCTCAGAAGCCCAAGTAGCATTGGTAAAGCAAGTGAGAAAGAGCTTGCCTTCTCCAAGCCTCTCCCCCTTCTCTTTCAGCACCTCCACCCCTTTCTGCTTCACCTGTGCAGATGCGGAGTATTGAACTCCAATGCTTGGGTGAGAGTTCAGGTACTTCACCACACGCTCAGCTGCATCCACCTGCTCCTCTGATGGATTCTGCACCACCCTAGCCAGCTGCCCAACCGAGAAAGAGATGTCGGGCCTCGTGTGAACTGCTGCGTACAAGAGGCTGCCCACCAAGGACTGAAATTGCTGCTGCTCCTTGGCTTCAACCCCTTCATCCTCTGCAGCCTTCACAAGCTTGAATTCTGCTGGCAGGGGAGTTGCAACCTTGCGCTCATTCTCAATCCCATACTTCTCCCCCAGCTCCTTGATGAACTTCTCCTGGTGCAGCTTCAACCACCTGTGATCAGGATCCCTCTCCACGTGCATCCCGAGGTAGTACTTTACCTCCCCAAGGTTCTTGCACTTGAAGTTTTCCATCAGTTGCTGCTGCACTTTCTGGATCTCCTTCATGCTGCTGCTGAAGAGAAGAATGTCGTCCACGTAGACCAGAAACAGCACCAGCTTCTCCCCCTCGCCCTTGAGAAAGAGGCTCTCATCACAGCTGCTGGTCCTGAATCCCATCTCCTCTAAAACAGCTGCCAACTTCTGGTACCAGCAGCGTGGCGCTTGCTTCAAGCCGTAGATGGACTTGTTGAGCTTGCACACCCTGCCCGTACCATCCTCATACCCAGGCGGCTGCGTCATGTACACATCCTCCTCTAAAATCCCATTCAGGAATGCCGTTGAAATATCCATCTGAATGATGAATTTCCCACTAACGGCTGCATCTGCCAACAAGACACGGAGGGTAGGGGGTTTGGCAGTGGGAGCAAAGATCTCGTTGAAGTCCTGCTTCTCCTTCTGCATAAACCCCTTAGCCACCAACCTACTCTTGTAGATGGTGACCTGCCCCTTGTCGTCAGTCTTGATCCTTAGCACCCACTTGCATTGTACCGCTTTCTTTCCCTCAGGCAGCACCACTAGTTCCCAAGTCCCATTCTCCAGCAGGCTCTGGTACTCAGCATCCCTAGAAGCCAGCCACTTGTCCCTATCTGGTCCAGCTAGTGCCTCCTCCATGCTAGCTGGTTCCTCTGGTGCAGGGGCAAGAAAACAGTACGCAGGCTCGTCCTCCTCATCCGGGTCATAGCCATGAGGTAGAATCAGCATTGCCTCCTCGGTCCCAAGCTGCTGCTCTGCTACACCTGATCCTGCAGTCAGCTTCTTAGTAGCCATACGGGTACGTCCTGGCCTGGAGACGGGTGTCTCCCATCCCCTCATAACGATACCCTTCGGCTTCTTAGTTTTCCCCTGCTGCTGCTCTCCTCCCTCGGATCCAGCAGCTCCACTAGTGCTGCCGCCAGTTTCCACACCATTTTCTCCACCAGCAGGTGCCTCCTGTACCTTCTCTCCATCACCATTTCCCGCAGCTGCCTCCTCTCCCTCCTCCCACACACTAGGAGTCAGGTCCAGCTGCATGGTGATCTGCTCCATCTGCTGGGACACCCGGGCCTCCGGCTGTTTCTCCCAGCTCCCATACATCATGGCCTCAATGAATTTCACATCCCTGCTGTCAAACAACACACCCTTGGATGGTTCCCACAGCAGCCATCCCTTGCTCTCAGCAGCCAGCCCCAAATGCACACACCAGATTGCACTCGCCCCCAACTTACTGCGGTAGGTCTTGGGGACGTGGGCGACTGCCATGCAACCGAACACCCTCAGCATGTCCACCGGCGGCTTCCTCCCAAGCCACCTCTCCAACGGCACCCACGAGTCATCCCCAACCTTAGTGAGTACCCTGTTCCTAGCGATGGTGGCGTGCCGAACAGCATGGGGCCACATCGAGTTGCTCAGCCCAGATTCTATGAGCAGCGCCCTAGCTGTCTCCAGAATTGTCCGGTTCGCCAGTTCTGCTACACCGTTCGACTATAGGGTGTAAGCCGTGGTCAGCTCCCTCTGGATGCCTTGCTTCTTGAGCCAGGCCGTCATCTCAGCTCCAAGGAACTCACCACCCCGGTCTGTCCTAATCCGCTTCACTACACACTCCGCCTGCTTCTCCACGAACGGCAGCCAATCGTCCCGTATCGTAGAGGCGGCGTGGTCCTTCTGCTTCAGCGGATACGCCCACATCAGTCTGCTCCAATCATCCACAATTGTAAGGAAATACCGCTCCCCCTTGTGCCCTTGCACCGGCAGTGGCCCCACCAAGTCCATGTGGACCAGCTCCAATGGCTTCTTGCTCCTGCCAGCCACACTATGGAAAGGGAAACGGGTAAACTTTGAAAGCAAACAGATTTCACAGTTGTCATCGGATGGCTGTCCGTTCAGCTTCAAACCTTTGACAGCTCCATCTTTCTCCAGCTGCTTCAGCAAAGACATTGCCACATGCCACAAGCGTCGGTGTGTCATTGCCCAATCCGTCTCCCCAGATCTGGCCGACACTTTCACGCCAACCCCTCCAACGGCGTTGCACTCCCCCTGGGATGCAGACCCCTCTCTAGCCTGCCCCCCACCGTGCCACGCCAACGCCGGCAGCTGCCACATAGATCTGTACACGTCCTTGCTTTCGTGCAGATCCCAAAGCACCCGATTGCCCAGCTGCCCCTTGTACGTGCGAGCCCTATCCGTGCTAGTGCTCACCCCAGCCTTGGCAAGCTTATGGAGGGAGATGAGGTTGGCCTTGAGGTCGGGGACGAGGAGAACGTCGTGCAGCACCACCGGCTTGCCATCCGCTCCCTTAAACGCAGCTCGTCCCGCACCAGCCACCTTCAGCGCGTGTCCAGAGGCGGAGCACACCTCGTTGATCGGTGCAGCGCGTACGTCGTCCAGCAGGTCCTTGCGCAGCGTCATCGTCCAAGCAGCGCCCGTGTCCAACACCCAATAGTCCAGGGGGTGCAGCTCTGCTCCAACCTTGGCAGAGGCGTCTCCTTGCTCCCCCTGCTCTCCAATATGGAAGAACTGGCCCGCGGTGCGCTCCTTCTTCTACTCCGCACCACCGTTGCTCTTAAGGTTGTTGTCGGGCGATTCAGCGACCATGTTCGCGCCGTTTTTCTGGTTCCTCCGCGCGCCGCCATCCTGTTGACGATTCTGGGGGGTCCATCCATTGGGTTTCTTATAGCACAAAAACCAGGGGTGCCCCTTCCTTCTCACAACTCCCTTTCATTTTGCCACCAGCACCCAACTTGCCAGATTTCGCACCGCGACCCCAACCGGTACCTCCTTGTTGGTCGTTGGAGTCGTCGTCCTTCTTTGCACTGCGCCCAGCACCACCGAAGCCACGTCCTCTGCCACGTCGGCTCCCTTGCATCCCGTAGCCGCTGCTGCCGTCGTCTCCACCCCTCAGTTGGCGGCGACGGAAGTCCTCCTCCAGAATCTTTGTCCGCACCCACTCGAGCGTCCACAAGCTCTGGTTCTGCGGCAGGCTCAATCCGCTCGTGAATTGAAGCCACGATTCCGGCAGCAGCGAGAGCATCTTCAGGCACTTGGTCTGCTCCGGGTAGGTGATTCCCGCAATTGACAATTTCGCGTAAAGATCATGTCCAGAACAGGTTGTACCGGCTCTCCCTCGCTCAAGCGCAACGCGGACAGCTCCCTCTCCATCATGAGCGTCGCGGCGACGGAGGTAGGAGCGTGCAGCTCCTTCAGCACGGTCCACGCTTTCAGGCCGCAATCAACCTCCGGCAGCAGGTGCATAATGTGGGGACGCTGGTTCAGCTCCAAACTCTGCGACATCAAATAGTAGCCAGCCGAGGCGCGCTCGTCCCATTCTTCCTGCAGGGCAGGGTCACTCGGTCTAGGCTCCTTTCCTATCATTAGTTTCAGCAATCCAATCTGACGGAAGTAGAGTTGCATTTTCCAGGCCCAATCATCATAGCTCTCACCATTGAACTTCTCGACGGTGAAGTTCTTCAGCACCTCCTTGATCAGCGAGCCCTGGTTTGTTCGCGCTCCCCTTGGCGCTGAAACACCAGAATCATAGCTGCCGCTACGATCTTGGGCTGAAGATTCACCAGCTCCCGCCGAGGTGTTGCCCACCATAGCTACCTATAACGAGGATCGCTATAACGCAGCTCTGATACCAGCTTGTTGGTGTAAGGGCCTAATAAACTCAAGCTATTAGGACTTAATCAAACTAAAAACCTCTCCTCGGGGTCACCTCCAAGGGTCCCTGGGTGCCTGGTACAAGACCAGCCCCTATCCTCGGGTCCGAGTTTGTAGAGAGAGGAGTTTAAGAATGACTTAGCCAAAATAACGAGAGTACCTTGAACGTCGCGCAGCGTGCCGTGCAGACCGTTGATCGGATTAAGCTGAGAATTTGCTATAACGAAGCTCGCTCCAAGAGCTTTAAAATAAGCCAAGTTGCCTCGCGAAAAGTTCTGCCATTACTAAGTTATGGCTCGGACAGCGTTTGCCTAGCGTGGGAGTGCTAGCATACTAGCGTTGACTCGGGTAGCATTCCGCCGTCGAATAGCGCAGAAACGAAACTCCAGCAAGGAAGGAATTCGCTCGAATCATTTGACTATATTCAGGTACAAACAGAGAAGGAATATATAGTTCTAGCTAGCAAGGACCTTGGGAATCAACCTGGGAACAACCAGGCCCATATATTTCCAAGCAACAAAACCAACCTGGCTGGACAAAACAGCAGGTGGTAGGTTGGTAAACAACCTCTGGTTCTGTTTTTCCAACCTGGGAAAACAACAACCAGGTTCAGGTTCTAAAAACAGAACCTGTTTGGTCTATGCCCAACCAGCCAAATGCTGGTTCCGCTGGTTTCCCCTGGCCCTGTAGCATGCAGATACAGACAAACAACATCCAACCTTCACCTAAATTGTACCCCTATAGTGCATGCCCTGCTACACTATAGTCAACCAAACAAAACAGTACAATTTTGAGTTGGATAGAACTGAATCTGCACAATCAATTCAACCGAACCGCAAAGCTTCCATCTTGGGTTCCTTCGCGAGCTCGTCCTTTCTGCTTGCACTGTTCATAGCACGTACAATGTTGTGCCGAAGCGCACATTGCGCGAGTACCTGCAAATGCATCAAGCGAAAATTGCGAAAGCAAACAAACACACGAACATTCCATTCACACCCAAATGCATTCGCACACACACACTTGTACAAATGGATGGCAGGATGTCATGCAATATGAATTTGCAACTTGGAGAGTAGTTTGTTATAGCACCTCCCAATGGCATCGGGCTTCAAATTTGACGTCAGAGTATTGTCGACTAAAAGTGCGTTCGCCATTCCTTATCAGCTCTTGACTCTTTCACCTTTTCTTACCTGATTTTTCACTGTCTCGTTCTCGCAATATTTCATGCCATTCACAACAGCTAAAGTGATTGATGGTGTATGTTTCTGTACCTGCTTCTCTTCTAGCATATGATATTGCATCGCATGCCAGTTTCATCAGCTCCTAATGACGCTTTCACGATTTCATGCCAATCCATAATCACGTCGTGTCATGATGCTTTAAGATTCTCATGCGACTCCATCTCAGCTCATTAATATTTTACCGAGTCTGTCATGTTGCTTTCATTATTTCGCCATCCGCTCCTTAGTTTTTGATGAGCCCCATGTCATTCATATCAGTTTTGGCAGCACCAGGTTAACGTTTCTACTCTCGTCAATACGTAGAAGAAGAATTCAAAACTTGAAATACGTAATACTGCTACGGAATTGTCTACCCCATGTAAACCAATTGTGCATAGATGCTGTCTCTTCTGCCGGGGTCATGGATGATCTTCACAAACGGCCTCAGCCTTCTCCAAAACCAGAGCCTTAGGACATTGGAGTGGATCCGCACCAAGATCCTAGAGGAGGATTTCCGGAGGTGCTAATTGAGGGGAACGGAAGAGGGGGGCAGCAGCAATGCCATGCAAAGAGGAAAAGGGGGTAAAGGCAGGAAATGGCAAGGGGCGGGGAGGGGGGTTGCCTAGGATGAGGGGCCCTCAAGTCAGCAAGGCGGCAAGGGAATGGATGCGATGGAGGCCGTTGTGGCAAAGGGGGGGGGAAAGGACCTAAGAAAACGGAGGGCAAATGCTGGTATTGTGAGAATGTGGATCATCCTTGGTTTAAGTGCAGGACTGAACCTTCTTGGTGGACCCCCTCCAACAGGACCAAAGATGAAAGCGGCCGGAGCGGTAGCCGATGAGTATCCAGCTGAAAACAAAGAACGTGAAGCCAGACAGTTCTTTCACGTAGGAGAGTCGGAAGAGAAAGCGGTGACGAAGGTGGGGTGTGCTGCATTGAAAGGAGCCGACGGCAAGCTGGTGGTGCTGAGCTATGGAAAGCAGGTGCTGTGGGACCTTCACGAGATCCGGGACATCTGCTCCGACTGGGATTTGGGGGCGTTCGGTAGCCTAGTCGGAGTGGAGAGGTATGGTGCTATTTTAGCGTTTTCAAGGGATCCGAACCTGTCTAAAAGATTTTTGTTGCGATTTCCGCGGTCGGACTAGAGTGCCTCCTGAACAGTGCCTTGAGAGTGTCAACAGAGGTAATTTCCTCCCTAACTTAGACCTAGCCTCCTAGAGCTGATCAAGGTAGAGAACTAGCGTATGATTTCTAAATTCGTGTGCTGGTGTATTATGTTTGTCACTTTAGGAACCTTTTGTTGGTGTAAGGGCCTAATAAACTCAAGCTATTAAGACTTAATCAGACTTAAAACCTCTCCTCTGGGTCACCTCCAAGGGTCCCTGGGTGCCTGGTACAAGACCAGCCCCTATCCTCGGGTCCGAGTTTGTAGAGAGAGGGATCAAGAAGGACTTAGTTAAAACAGCAAGAGTACCTTGAACGTCGCGCAGCGTGCCGTGCAGACCGTCGATCGGATTAAGCTGAGAACTTGCTATATCGAAGCTCGCTCCAAGAGCTTTAAAATGAGCTAAGTTGCCTCGCGAAAAGTTCTGCCATTACTAAGTTATGGCTCGGACAGCGTTTGCCTAGCGTTGGAGTGCTAGCATACTAGCGTTGACTCGGGTAGCATTCCGCCGTCGAATAGCGCAGAAACGAAATTCCAGCGAGGAAGGAATTCGCTCGAATCAATTTGACTATATTCAGGTACAAACAGAGAAGGATTAAATAGTTCTAGCTAGCAAGGACCTTGGGAATCAACCTGGGAACAACCAGGGATGATCCCAAATAATTCCAAGCAACAGAACCAACCTGGCTGGACAAAATAGCAGGTGGTAGGTTGGTAAACAACCTCTGGTTCTGTTTTTCCAACCTGGGAAAACAACAACCAGGTTCAGGTTCTAAAAACAAAACCTGTTTTGTCTTTGCCCAACCAGCCAAATGCTGGTTCCGCTGGTTTCCCCTGGCCTTGTAGCATGCAGATACAGACAAACAACATCCAACCTTCACCTAAATTGTACCCCTATAGTGCCTTCCCTGCTACACTATAGTTAACCAAACAAAACAGTACAATTTCGAGTTGGATAGAACTGAATCTGCGCAATCAACTCAACCGAACTGCAAAGCTTCCATCTTGGGTTCCTTTGCGAGCTCGTCCTTTCTGCTTGCACTGTTCATAGCGCGTACAATGTTGTGCCGAAGCGCACATTGTGCGAGTACCTGCAAATGCATCAAGCGAAAAATGCGAAAGCAAACAAACACACGAACACACCATTCACACGCAAATGCATCCGCACACGCATACTCGTACAAACAGACGGCAGGATGTCGTGCAATGTGCATTTGCACCCAACACACTCCCCCTCAGCCTGCCGGCTGCATCCCCGTCATTCCATGCTAGTTCATGCTCATTCCACTCATGCGCACACAACGCCAATGAGGCTCATCCGCAAGCCTCTTGGTGAGAAAGTCTGCTGGCTGCTGGTGAGTCTTGATGTAGATCGGATGCACCGTCCCCCTCTTCACCTCCTTATGCAGCCAGTGCCACTTGATACGCATGTGCTTGTTCAGCCCATGAAGCACAGCGTTTCTGGCCATCCCAAGAGCCCCCTTGCTATCACAAAACAACGGCGTAGCAACTTTCTGCTTCTGGCCAATCTCCTCTAACAGCCTCCTCAGCCAAATCACCTCCTTCACCCCATGGAACATCGCCATGTACTCTGATTCTACGGAAGAGAGTGCCGTCTCCGTCTGCTTCTTGGACCTCCAACTAACAGGTCCTCCCCCAACTACGCAGATGTATCCTCCCACAGATGAGGAATCCTCCTTCTCAGAAGCCCACATAGCATCGGTAAAGCAAGTGAGAAATAGCTTGCCTTCTCCAAGCCTCTCCCCCTTCTCTTTCAGCACCTCCACCCCTTTCTGCTTCACCTGTGCAGATGCGGAGTATTGAACTCCAATGCTTGGGTGAGAGTTCAGGTACTTCACCACACGCTCAGCTGCATCCACCTGCTCCTCTGATGGATTCTGCACCACCCTAGCCAGCTGCCCAACCGAGAAAGAGATGTCGGGCCTCGTGTGAACTGCTGCGTACAAGAGGCTGCCCACCAAGGACTGAAATTGCTGCTGCTCTTCAGCTTCAACCCCTTCATCCTCTGCAGCCTTCACAAGCTTGAATTCTGTTGGCAGGGGAGTTGCAACCTTGCGCTCATTCTCAATCCCATACTTCTCCCCCAGCTCCTTGATGAACTTCTCCTGGTGCAGCTTCAACCACCTGTGATCTGGATCCCTCTCCACGTGCATCCCGAGGTAGTACTTTACCTCCCCAAGGTTCTTGCACTTGAAGTTTTCCATCAGTTGCTGCTGCACTTTCTGGATCTCCTTCATGCTGCTGCTGAAGAGAAGAATGTCGTCCACATAGACCAGAAACAGCACCAGCTTCTCCCCCTCGCCCTTGAGAAAGAGGCTCTCATCACAGCTGCTGGTCCTGAATCCCATCTCCTCTAAAACAGCTGCCAACTTCTGGTACCAGCAGCGTGGCGCCTGCTTCAAGCCGTAGATGGACTTGTTGAGCTTGCACACCCTGCCCGTACCATCCTCATACCCAGGCGGCTGCGTCATGTACACATCCTCCTCTAAAATCCCATTCAGGAATGCCGTTGAAATATCCATCTGAATGATGAATTTCCCACTAACAGCTGCATCTGCCAACAAGACACGGAGGGTAGGGGGTTTGGCAGTGGGAGCAAAGATCTCGTTGAAGTCCTGCTTCTCCTTCTGCATAAACCCCTTCGCCACCAGCCTACTCTTGTAGATGGTGACTTGCCCCTTGTCATCGGTCTTGATCCTCAGCACCCACTTGCATTGTATCGCTTTCTTCCCATCAGGCAGCACCACCAGATCCCATGTCCTATTCTCCAGCAGACTCTGGTACTCAGCATCCCTAGAAGCCAGCCACTTGTCCCTATCTGGTCCAGCTAATGCCTCCTCCATGCTAGCTGGTTCCTCTGGTGCAGGGGCAAGAAAACAGTACGCAGGCTCATCCTCCTCATCCGGGTCATAGCCATGAGGTAGAATCAGCAATGCCTCTTCGGTCCCTAGCTGCTGCTCTGCTGCATCAGTTCCTGCAGTCAGCTTCTTAGTAGCCATACGGGTACGTCCTGGCCTGGAGACGGGTGTCTCCCATCCCTTCATAACGACACCCTTCGGCTTCTTAGTTTTTCCCTGCTGCTTCTCTCCTCCCTCGGGTCCAGCAGCTCCACTAGTGCTGCCGCCAGTTTCCACACCATTTTCTCCACCAGCAGATGCCTCCTGTACCTTCTCTCCATCACCATTTCCAGCAGCTGCCTCCTCTCCCTCCTCCCACACACTAGGAGTCAGGTCCAGCTGCATGGTGATCTGCTCCATCTGCTGGGACACCCTTGCCTCCGGCTGTTTCTCCCAGGTCCCATACATCATGCCCTCAATGAATTTCACATCCCTGCTGTCAAACAACACACCCTTGGATGGTTCCCACAGCAGCCATCCCTTGCTCTCAGCAGCCAGCCCCAAATGCACACACCAGATTGCACTCGCCCCCAACTTACTGCGGTAGGTCTTGGGGACGTGGGCGACTGCCATGCAACCGAACACCCTCAGCATATCCACCGGCGGCTTCCTCCCAAGCCACCTCTCCAACGGCACCCACGAGTCATCCCCAACCTTGGTGAGCACCCTGTTCCTAGCGACAGTGGCGTGCCGGACAGCATGAGGCCACATAGAATTGCTCAGCCCAGATTCTATGAGCAGCGCCCTAGCTGTCTCCAGAATGGTCCGGTTTGCCCGTTCTGCTACACCATTGGACTGTGGGGTATAAGCCGTGGTCAGCTCCCTCTGGATGCCCTGCTTCTTGAGCCAGGCCGTCATTTCAGCTCCAAGGAACTCACCACCCCGGTCTGTCCTAATCCGCTTCACTACACACTCCGCCTGCTTCTCCACGAATGGCAGCCAATCGTCCCGTATCGTGGAGGCGGCGTGGTCCTTCTGCTTCAGCGGATACGCCCACATCAGCCTGCTCCAGTCATCCACAATTGTAAGAAAATACCGCTCCCCCTTGTGCCCTTGCACCGGCAGCGGCCCCACCAAGTCCATGTGGACCAGCTCCAAAGGCTTCTTGCTCCTGCCAGCCACACTATGGAAAGGGAAACGGGTGAACTTTGAAAGCAAACAGATTTCACAGTTGTCATCGGGTGGCTGTCCGTTCAGCTTCAGACCCTTAACGGCTCCATCCTTCTCCAGCTGCTTCAGCAAAGGCATTGCCACATGCCCTAAGCGCCGGTGTGCCGTTGCCCAATCTGTCTCCCCAGATCTGGCCGACACTTTCACACCAACCCCTCCAACGGCATTGCACTCCCCCTGGGATGCAGACCCCTCTCCAGCCTGCCCCCCACCATGCCACGCCAGGGCCGGCAGCTGCCACATAGATCTGTACACGTCCTTGCTCTCGTGCAGATCCCAAAGCACCCGATTGCCCAGCTTCCCCTTATAAGTGCGTGCCCCATCCGTGTTGGTGTTCACCCCAGCCTTGCCAAGCTTACGGAGGGAGATAAGGTTGGCCTTCAGGTCGGGGACGAAGAGAACGTCGTGCAGCACCACCGGCTTGCCATCCGCTCCCTTAAACGCAGCTCGTCCCGCACCAGCCACCTTCAACATGTGTCCAGAGGCGGAGCACACTTCATTGATCGGTGCAGCTCGTACTTCGTCCAGCAGGTCCTTGCGCGGCGTCATCGTCCAAGCAGCGCCTGTGTCCAACACCCAATAGTCTAGGGGGTGCAGCTCTGCTCCAACTTTGGCAGAGGCGTCTCCTTGCTCCCCCTTGTCTCCCACATGGAAGAATTGGCCCGCGGTGCGCTCCTTCTTCTTCTCCGCACCGCCGTTGCCCTTCGGGTTGTTGTCGGACGAATCAGCGACCATGTTGGCGCCGTTTTTCTGGTTCCTCCGCGCGCCGCCATCCTGGTGATGATTCTGGGGGGTCCATCCATCGGGTTTCTTATAGCACAAAAACCAGGGGTGCCCTTCCTTCTCACAATACCAGCAACTCCCTTTCATTTTGCCACCAGCACCCGACTTGCCCCCACGTCCAGATTTCGCACCGCGACCCCAACCGGTACCTCCTTGTTGGTCGTTGGAGTCGTCGTCTTTCTTTGCACCGCGTCCAGCACCACCGAAGCCACGTCCTCTGCCACGTCGGCTCCCTTGCATCCCGTAGCCGCTGCTGCCGTTGTCTCCACCCCTTAGTTGGCGGCGACGGAAGTCCTCCTCCAGAATCTTCGTCCGCACCCACTCGAGCGTCCACAAGCTCTGGTTCTGCGGCAGGCTCAATCCGCTCGTAAATTGAAGCCACGATTCCGGCAGCAGCGAGAGCATCTTCAAGCACTTGGTCTGCTCCGGGTAGGTGATTCCCGCGGTCGCCAACTTCGCGTAGAGGTCGCGCATCTTGTCCAGGACTGGTTGCACCGGCTCTCCCTCGCTCAGGCGCAACGCGGACAGCTCCCTCTCCAGCATCAACGTTGCGACAACGGAGGTCGGGGCGTGCAGCTCCTTCAACACGGTCCACGCCTTCGGACCGCATTCAACCTCCGGCAGCAGGTGCATGACGTGGTGACGCTGGTTCAGCTCCAAACTCTGCGACATCAAATAGTAGCCAGCCGAGGAGCGCTCGTCCCAATCTTCCTGCAGCGTGGGGTCACTCGGTCTAGGCTCCTCCCCAATCATTAGTTTCAGCAAACCGATCTGACGGAAATATAATTGCATTTTCCAGGCCCAATCATCATAGCCCTCACCATTGAACTTCTCGACGGTGAAATTCTTCAGCACCTCCTTGACAAGCGAGCCCTGGTTTGTTCGCGCTCCCCTTGGCGCTGAAAGACCAGAATCTTGGCTGCCGCTACGATCTTGGGCTGAAGATTCACCAGCTCCCGCCGAGGTGTTGCCCGCCATAGCTACCTATAACGAGGATCACTATAACGCAGCTCTGATACCAGCTTGTTGGTGTAAGGGCCTAATAAACTCAAGCTATTAAGACTTAATCAGACTTAAAACCTCTCCTCTGGGTCACCTCCAAGGGTCCCTGGGTGCCTGGTACAAGACCAGCCCCTATCCTCGGGTCCGAGTTTGTAGAGAGAGGGATCAAGAAGGACTTAGTTAAAACAGCAAGAGTACCTTGAACGTCGCGCAGCGTGCCGTGCAGACCGTCGATCGGATTAAGCTGAGAACTTGCTATATCGAAGCTCGCTCCAAGAGCTTTAAAATGAGCTAAGTTGCCTCGCGAAAAGTTCTGCCATTACTAAGTTATGGCTCGGACAGCGTTTGCCTAGCGTTGGAGTGCTAGCATACTAGCGTTGACTCGGGTAGCATTCCGCCGTCGAATAGCGCAGAAACGAAATTCCAGCGAGGAAGGAATTCGCTCGAATCAATTTGACTATATTCAGGTACAAACAGAGAAGGATTAAATAGTTCTAGCTAGCAAGGACCTTGGGAATCAACCTGGGAACAACCAGGGATGATCCCAAATAATTCCAAGCAACAGAACCAACCTGGCTGGACAAAATAGCAGGTGGTAGGTTGGTAAACAACCTCTGGTTCTGTTTTTCCAACCTGGGAAAACAACAACCAGGTTCAGGTTCTAAAAACAGAACCTGTTTTGTCTTTGCCCAACCAGCCAAATGCTGGTTCCGCTGGTTTCCCCTGGCCTTGTAGCATGCAGATACAGACAAACAACATCCAACCTTCACCTAAATTGTACCCCTATAGTGCCTTCCCTGCTACACTATAGTTAACCAAACAAAACAGTACAATTTCGAGTTGGATAGAACTGAATCTGCGCAATCAACTCAACCGAACTGCAAAGCTTCCATCTTGGGTTCCTTTGCGAGCTCGTCCTTTCTGCTTGCACTGTTCATAGCGCGTACAATGTTGTGCCGAAGCGCACATTGTGCGAGTACCTGCAAATGCATCAAGCGAAAAATGCGAAAGCAAACAAACACACGAACACACCATTCACACGCAAATGCATTCGCACATGCATACTCGTACAAACAGACGGCAGGATGTCGTGCAATGTGCATTTGCACCCAACACCTTTGAATATTAAATTTAACAGCATACGTCTTCTCCTTGATAACGATTCTGGTTCTTTATACTGCACTATCAGAACCACCCTCGATGCTTCTCTCACAAGCAAATCTCACTCGGACCGCAGTCTGACTGCATGAGGCGAAGTGCAGTCCCTCTAGTCTGACTGGGGAGTGGGGATTTGCCAGATTGGAATGGAAGTCGAGCCCTCGCTCGTGCCTCGGAAACTGCTCGGCAGTTCCTCCAGTCCGACTGGGCCCGGTCGGACTGGAGTGCCTGCTGAACAGCGCCCAAGTGAACTGCTAAAAAGTGAGCAAAACGAGAAAAGGGATTCTCGAAACCCTAACATGTATCAAGCTTGTCGCATCAACACTTTGATTGATGTAAAACGCTCGATCGTCACAAAGTGCATGTAGCACAGTGCTTAACATGTCTACTGTTCCGATGGCCATGGGTTCGATTCCCGCGTTTGTCCAATAATGCACTAGTCGTAAAAGTTTTGTGTACCCTTTTCTTAAGAAGTACATACGAATTCGATATGGTTAAGTTTAATTACAGAAACAAATAGTACCAAGCGTATGAGAAATAAAAAAGCTTCGCAACCCTTCGACGATTTAGTCGCCTCTTGTTTTTTTTTTCCTTTTTTTTAATTGAAAAGAATACACCGAACATGAGCAAGTGTATAAAATCAAATACAGTCGTAACTGTGCCTGAGGGGAACGGCTTGAGCCGGGCCCCAGAGGGGATGCTTAAACAGGGCCTCGTGCCTTACGCTGCTTGGACCAGATGGCTGCAAAGCCATTCGTCCACTTCCACTTCGTCCCATCCGCGACCGTGATGTTTCCGAACAGTCGTTGTTCGTCTGCCAGCGACCTCGCCAACTTGCTCTTCCGAACACCGCCCGCCCCTTTTCGCAATTTTGTCCGTTGCTCCCTCAAGTAGATTCTCGCATGAAGGTAGAAAGCCCGCTCAATTCGTCGCAGAACTCAGTGAGCTCTAAATTTCCCTCCACGAAACACCGCTTCACATCTCTCCACCCAAATCTGGTGCAGACCAATCGCCGTCAGTGTTGCTTCCGGAAAAGCTGAGTCAGAGCCAGCGCGCTTGAATAGCATATCACCCAGTGAGGAGATGTGGCGAGCTGAGTTCATCATGCGCAGAGCTCGCAGGGTGGATGTGGTTACCGACTGGGTGGCCGGACAGGCAAAGAGGCAGTGCTCTAGGGTTTCCTCCTCCCTGCAGTACGGGCAGACCGGCTTGCAGCTGAGGAAGGCCACTCTCTCTCCCATCTCAAGGTTAAGATCATGGATCCTCAACAGAACGTAGGTGGACGGTTCGGGACCACCCTTGAGTCTCTGATGGCAATGATTTTCTTTCAGTTGGTTCTTTTAGCCTATCTGCTCTCCCACTTCACTTGCTTGCGAGAGGCATGGCCAGAGCCCCAAATTTTCCTCATCTGGCATAGGGAAAAAATTCCCTCGCTTGAGATGTATGGGAGCTGTTGCTGCTGCGAGATAGCCGAGCTACCTCCTCCAGCTACCACCAACGCTTTTCTCCAATCCTCCGGCGCTGCTTCTAACGCCTTGAGCGCCAACCTCGCAGGCGCTTTCTCCCCAAGTTCCAATGTTAGATGCTCCAGCGACTTGAGAGCTGGGGCCCCATCTGCTCCATTGCATCTCAGCCTCTCCAGGTTCCTGTCCAGTGCTCTCTGCCTTCCTAGTGGTGTCTTTCCGTTGAGCATAATACGACGGTTGAATAAAATTGGTTCCCGCGCCTCATCCGCTGCTTCCTTCGCCAGGGGGCGTTCTCCCAAGGGCGACTTCAGGATGGCCTCGCAAATCATTTTCCACCGTGTTTCCCGCCCCTTCCAATGACGGATGAGGTCCTCGTGGGCCGTGAAGGAGTCTAACCCCATCGGTAGTTCCGCCGCTTTCGTGATGGTGTCTTTCTTGAGCAGAATTGTTTCCATGGCGAGCATCGCCACCCGTCTTGCGGATAGGCATGCCAACAGAATGCCTGGATCCCGCACTCCAAGCCCTCTTAGATCCCTTGGCAGATACACCAGCTCCCGGCTCCAGAGGAGTAACCCTTTCGCCGAGGACGGACGGTTAGCTGAGATGAAGTTATGCAGCGCTGTGGCAATCTCCAACCAGATGTCTTCCGGCGGGGGATAGGCCTGAGCCCCAACCGACATTTTTTGTGAGATGTAGCTGTTCACTACCGCCCCTCTCGCAGTTTCCGTGAGATACTTTTTGTGCCACTTCTGCAGCTTCCCCATGATGTCTTCTAACGCCTTTTCCCACGTTGGTCTGCAGCTGCCGTTCGGTGTAATCCAGATCCCCAGAAGACGTTCTGCTTCATCCGCTGCAGCCCACTTGAAGCCGTCCGATGCAATTGGGTGCATGGTGAGATTCACCCCCAGCGGCATCACAACCGATTTCCCCTTGTTCGTTGCCAGGCCGGATTCCGACACGAACTTGTTGAGTACCCGTACCGCTTTTTTTAACTGCAGCTTCCCTTGCAGAATGAGGGCTGTGTCGTCAGCATACCCCAGTTATGCCAGCCTCTGCCCCGCTAAACTTAGACCCACTTTTATTTTTTCCACCAACTACGCCAACGGTTCCACGGATCAAATTTCCACTCGAGAATGTTGCACTAAAGGTGAGTACAAGGCGTATTTATACTCGGAAATACATAGAAACAAGCGATAATCCGAACCTTCGGGAACGCGCTCTTCTAGGATAGATAATCACTAGTGCGCATAAGCACGCAAGCCCATTGGCACATTGGATTATGGCGAGATTACGCCTTGTACACCACCGTCGGTGCTGTCGGTGCCGTATAATGTAATTGTCGGTGCCGAAAATACAAATAAGTGAAGTAATTGGAAAGCTCTAGAAAATAGAATAGTAGTCCGATTGAGGTGAAATAAAGTGCAAATGAAAGAGGAAAATAAGGAGAATAAGATATAGGAAAAATATGGAAATGAGAAATATGTCGAACGTCGGCGTACTCTCACAGCGAGGCAACCAGCGGTGTGTCCGAGTCAGGCGTGATCTTTGTAACAACTTTGTAGGAGGCCTTCGGCAGCATCGTCACAAGCAGAACCAAAGAGGCAGAAGAGACCCCTGAGAGTTAGGAAGACACGATGATGTTAAGCTGCAGATACTAGAATGCTTAAGTAGTTAAAGGTTGTTGCAGGAGGACCAGCATTCCAGAAGTTGATGCTGAGTTTCCGAGGTGGAGATCTCAGAGTTGTGTAGTCCCAAGGATTTGATAAGCTGTAAATGAATAGGTGTATAGCTAAAGACGTTGGGGGAAACGTTAGATTATCGGACCAGCTTAGGGAACTGTAGCTTAACATGCAGAGCCCCGAGATTTGAAGCATAAAACCTAGAGAAGCCCGAAAACGAGTCCAATATGATGCCCGTTAAGGAGGCACAAAATTTATATCGAACTGCGCGCCGCGGTGAGCTGAATCCAGAAATGCCTTTTTTATAAGCAGACGCAAGGAGAGCTCTTAATGCGAACGAGTTAAGCGGTTTGGCAAGATCCATGGCGGCCAGATCCAGATCACTTTCCTTTGCCTAAAGCAATCCTTGCATCTAGCCTCGACTAAACAGCCCATTGAAGGACCCCCTGGTCCTGCCCCGCCCTTCCACAACTCCTTTCCAAGGCGAGGCGTGGGGCGCCTTGGAGCAATGAGAGGAGAGGTGGCAAGGGATGTTCGGGCTTCACTCACACCACCGGTGCGGGCCCATTATCCCCATGGCCTCCAGGGGGGCACGCGATGGCCATGTGGCCGTGCTGGCCACAGCAGAAGCAGGTGCCTTTGAAGCCCCAGCAGTCGATTCCTCCTCCCATGCTCTCCGGCATGAAGGCGGCGGGCTCACGGGGGAAAGAACGGTTCCCGCGGAGGAAGCAAGTCTTCATGCGCTTGAGTTCCGCCATATCCGTCACCGCCATTTTGAAGGAACGCGAGGTGAGCACAGCTGTGGTCTTTAGGGCGTGTAAATTTGTAACGACCGAACCAATTTTCTGCCCTTTGCGTGTTTCAGGCGTTCGCGAATAGGTGTATCGCGTAAGTGATTTCCGCCACAAATTTCGCCAGCAGGTGGGGGGGCATCCGCCACAAACCATCCTCGTAATTGAAAACGAAAGTTTTGATTCCTTCTACTGCAACCTAACGGGGTGTGGAATACAGGGGGATTGGAAACCTGGACTAGGTTGTTTGACAAAGCAGCGAGTTTATGCGAACACAGAGATTTTCCCCTTCTCTGAGGATACAAGTCTACATAGGTCCCAAAAAGCAGTCGTTCAAATTCCTTGCGAAAATACCATTGCAATTCGATCAAACCGGGGTGACTACTCTGTGGGCATCGCCAGAACCATCCGAATGGTCGACCATTTCGTTTGGTCATTACAAATTTACACGCCCTTGGCAGCTGGTAGCGCTCAGCCACGTCGAAGCCTGCGTGATCGGCGACGACCAACACGTCGAAACGGCACTTGATGAGAACTTGGGCTTGGGCAACAGTCTTAGGTGCGCTAGTGGCGTCCCTACCGAGGATTTTGCGCTCCACTTGCACTAGGTAAGTCTGGAGCGCTTCGAAGACTTCCGCCTGGTTGCGGACGCCCTTGCAGTTGAAGGCGGCGGCCGCGGTGGAAGGATAAGGGGAGGGGAAAGGGAGGAGATTGTTGGACAAATGCGGAGAGGGATTGTTTGGCTCCTCACCCTTGTCACTGTCAGAGTCGGACTTCTAAGTCGGCTCTTCGGAGACGGCAAGCACCTTTCCTTTGTCAGCGCGGGTGGGTGCGACGACATGAGCGGAGGTAGAGATGTTGTTGCGCGCATTTGCAGTTTTAGCGGATGCAGAAACACCCGCTTCAATTGTAGCTGCAGGCGTCGTTACAGGAGCCGCGGCCTGCTTTTGGAGAAGCAGCAGCAGTGCCGCAAGTTGCGAGGGCGATAGATTCGTTGTCGCCCTATATGATGCAGCAGAATCTGTCGCCCTACGCTTGGGGGGCGCACGAGATCCGTTCGGATCTGCAACGGCAACAGCAGGGATGGTGACGAAGTCGCCATCATTGTCGCCGCATGCAGGCCCTCGAGCCTGCGTATAGGACGCGCAGGGCTGGGGCGGTCGCGCGACTGTTCCCCCCTCGCCGAGCAGCACGTCGACCCCCGTGTTGGTGCCTTCGATGTGATTCTTGGCAGGGGGCTGCCTTTTGTCCGCGCTTGTTTCCCAAGGCGTTTTTTCAAGCCTCGTCAACTGACGAGCAGGAGAGTCCTTAGCCTGGGGGGTATTATTATTGATCGGCGCCATCGTCGACAAGTTCCGCTCGAATATGTCAGAGAGGGCGTTGACGGAGAAGTGAAGCGAGGCAAAGTCTTGACCCTCGCCACCTTGGAGGAAAATTCTCAAAACTTGAAATTAAAAGTTCGAAATTAAAAACGTGGGTGAAGGCCGAATGGCCTTCTCCCCCTCTTTTGTACCAAAGAAAGGAGAAGCAGCGGTACAATTCGCTTCGCTATTCACAATACACAATTTCGGAAAGTGTCACTTTCAAGAAAACACATTTCTAAAAAGGGTTTAGGGTTCACCTAAAGATTCGCAGGTAGATTGCGAAGATTGCTGTAGTACGTTTGAATTTACGGTGGAGTGGTGTACGGGCTCAACCTATCACCCAAGAAACATGTTGGATCACCCACGATTTTCCCTCCTTTTTTGTCTTCACCCCCCGACAATTTTGCTCGCCGCCGTTCACCCAGCGTCCGCTTTTGTCGGATGAGGTATTCTCCCCCGCGATTTTTCTGGCGTTCGATGAAGGCGCGAACGCAATCGTAGTCGGAGCGAGTTTATCATATCAAAATCTCAGTCGGTCGCTTCGCTGCCCACCGTGCCTATGGCGTTTAAAACTCCACAGCTTCGGAAACTTCGTCTTCGCTGCTACACCTTCGTCGGGTAGACCTGTTGAATCAGGAGAAACCCCGCCAGCTGCCACAACTTTTTCAACTCCGACTTTTTCGGCTGGGTAATTGGTCGTTGAAGTCCCATTCCTGTCGGAGCCGAAACAGTGTCGCGCCACTGCACGCACCACTTCAAAATTTTCTTTGCGCCCAGCTGTCGAACCAGCGCAATACCCGCACTTTTTAACCAGCATAGGGCTAAACATAGGGCCCCACTTTGGAATAATTGATTGATCACCTGGGTACAACATGAGGCTATATATTGTCTCGACACAAGGCCTAGTAACCAGGTGTTATGCGAAGGTTCCGAGGGTCGTGAAGTGTTCTGAATGGAGCCTTCCCGAATTCGGTAGAAGCTGTTCAGTGGAATAGCACGAATTTTCCCGCACGCAATCCGAATTCGGTGCTATAATTATAATGAAATATAAGAAAGAATCTAACCTAGGAAATCAAGCAAAAACATGCATGATAAAATAAACCTAACCTAGATAAAGCATAATAAAGTCAAGGTAAGCAAGTAATGCCTAGCAAAGTCATCGTACTTTCGCAAATTTGTGGGAGTAGTTCGGGACCCATCTACAATTCAGCTCGTCGTACCACCCCGAGACCGGCGGTCAAACGGAGAGAACAAACCCCACCATGGAGTAGTGGATTTGTGCCACGTGTAACGAACCAGCAATCTGGGGGCAACAGTTGTTTCTAATCGAGTTCGCCTACAACAATGCCACATCAGCAATAGCGCAGCAGTTTCGTTCTACCTTAACTACGGGCAAAACTCTACAGTGCCCATGACGCCACACCTTGACAATTCGACGGCACGTGCGCAATAATTTCCTAAGATTGTGCAGGCTGCCCAAACACGCGCAGTAGAGGCCTAGAAAAAAAAATCATTGCTAAGACATTGTTCTCGTTTCTTTTCTATATGTTCTTGCCAACCTATAGTAGAATTTCTCTTTTGGGAAACTCTCGCCCTCTTGCCTCTCTGTAAGAAATTTTCTTGAATTCCTTACTGTGGCACTCTATGCGCGTACAATTCCAACTTTTGGAGTTCCAAGCTCGGTCTGCTGAATTCGCCCTCCAATCGTCCCTCACGTCGCCTTCGGGTTTTCCAACCCCGAACCTGCACCCAACCATGCGCAGTCCCGCGACCTCGACCTAGCTAGCCCTCTCTATATTAATGCTAAGCTTCATTATCTTGTCAATTGTTGTATTCACTTCTGCGATATTGAATCATGCGCACTCTTTTCATTACAACTCATTACTCTTGGTATCAGAGCTATTTTCCTAGGTTACCTTCGCCTTTCCGGGGTAGTTTAGTGACAGGGTGCAATAGGCTTCGTGGGATGCAAAGCGGTCGGCTATGAAATATATACGATTATTTCGCTTCGACTACGTTGGCGTTCGCGCCTTCATCAAAGTCGTAAAAAAACTCTGTTAAACCCCCGCCCATTAGGCGAAGCCTGAGAACGTGGAAATGGCCGAGTTTAACGAGTTTCTGCAACATTTCCGGGCGATGCAGACCATCATGCTGACGATGCCTGCGGAGGTCGAGCACCAGAGGGAGGGTGGAAAACGCCGAACTACGCCAGGCGCGGAGTGGAGCGCGCCAGGAGTCACTCGTCGTGGACGAAGCAAGTAGAAGCTGCACAACGGCGAGGTCGTCTTCAGTGAGCTTGAAGGCTCCATGGATGCTGCAGACAAGTGGCGGGCACGAAGGCAACACTCGTGAACAGCGCTGAAACAGGCACCAGCGACAACGCCGTAGATGGCTTCAGCAGCAGCAATAGTACCAGTGGTGGCAGCAATTTCTACAATTGTTAAGGTTAAACCAACGAACCCGCCCCCTGTCCAACCCCAGCGACACGAATGTCATTGTTTTTGTGTGGTTGTTTGGAGTGGAAATTTTCATTAATACTGCGCAAATTGCTGATGATGCCACCCATATTGATTTTGCAGTATTACTGCTACGAGGACCCGTGTTGGAGTGGTGGCGACGCACGCTGCAGTCAGAGGGGACTCCGACAGGGATGTCTCGTGTGAACGACGGGACCTCGACACATGTGACGAAATAAACAACATTAATTCTCGAAGTGACCACCACGATGCGTACATGGAAGGAGTGGGGCGCCGCCTTGCGAACCAGATTCGAGCATGTATCCGCCTCGGATTTTGCTCGCATGAAGCTGCGTGCCCGGAAGCAGTTCACATCGGTCCAAGACTACACGGCAATGTTTTGCGCTTTGGCCGACCAAGTGGACAACATCGGCAATACGGAGCGACTTGACAAATACGTCGCGGGCCTCAAGTATGAAATACAGTTTGAGGTGCGACGTACGAGGCTGCGTGACTTCAACGATGCCGTCCAGCTGGCCGAATCAACGGACGCGCTGATGAAGTGGGCGAGAACGAGTTCCTAGGAGGGCAGTCGTTTTTGTGGATTGCCTCAACCGCCCACAATCAACGGTGCCGAGATGTGCCTCAGGGCCGTGCTTTAACTGCAACCAACTGGGCCGCTGGAGGAAAGACTGCCCGAAGCTGAAACAGGGGAACAGGAACAACATTGGGAGAGGGGTCGGGAAAAGAGACGAGTCATTAGCAGTCGGGCCACCTTCTGACAAGACCAAATCGTCCGGCAATCAACATCCACACCGAGTGGTGGTACCGATACGGGCTATCGACCGCAACCGGACGAATAAGGTGGATGAACACGTGGAAAAAAAAATGGAAGCTACAAAAATAAAGTTATTCGTTGACGGAGGGGCTAGTCAAAGCCTCATCAATCTATCAACGGCAAATTGAATATCGGAGTTAAGTTGGACAGGTGTCTTCCAGAGATTGACGCAAGGCTGGTGGATGGGACACCGCTGGCGATACGCGACGAGGCGCGAAAAAATCGGATTAAGTGTGGCGACTACTTCATGTCCACGATAAGATGCTGGCGACAACACTAGATGCTTGTGATATATTGCTGGGGCGAGATTGGCTACATCGATTCATTCCGATGATCGACAGGACGACGGGAGCATGCACGGAGCCCCGCAACAAGGGACGCATGACACTTCCGAAATAGACAGAGCCAGAGGCAATGACGTCACATGACAAGGCTTATCGTACGAGTCACGCTGAAGAGGGTGATAAGACGGGGAGCGCAGGCCTACGTCGTACAGCTCTACGAGGTGGCTGCATCTGAAAAAACCGTCGACATTGACACGCTCTGCGCTGCTGTACCGGAGGACTTGGCGAGCATGATTCGGAGGTATCCCGAAATCTTCGCGGATGGCCTTCTCGACGGGCTGCCACCATAGCGACCAGAAGACCGCAGGATTGAGTTGGAGCCCGGCGCGCAACCAACTATTCGGTCCCAGTGGCGACTCAACCAACCGGAGCTCGACGAGTAACGGAAGCAGCTGGATTATCTGCCCTCCCAAGGGTTTATCCGGCAGAGCACGTCACCTTTCGCTGCCCCAATACTATTCACACCTAAGAAAAATGGAGGCATGCGCATGTGCATCGACTATCAATCCCTGATTCGGATCACTATCAAGTCACGTTACCCTATTCCGCGAGCAAATGATATGTTAGATCAATTTCGCGGGGCTTGCTACTTCTCGAAATTTGATTTGCGAGGTGGCTACCATCATATTCGTGTGTTCACCGACGACTGGCCGAAGACTGTGTTTCAGACCCGCTACGGCAGTTACAAGTACACGGTGATGACATTTGGCCTGAAGAACGCACTCTCGACGTTCTAGCTAAACATGGATGGGGTGTTTCGGGACATGCTCAACAAAAAAGTGATAGTTTACCTCGATGACATCCTGGTGTACAGCAAGATTCGGGAGGACCGTTTTCGGGATTTGGAGGAGGTATTCCGGCGCTTGATTACTAAGGGCTCTAAGTGTGAGTTCCTGAAGCCGAAGCTGGAGTTCCTGGGGCATGTAGTTTCGGGAGAGGGTATTAAAATTGACCCTTGCAAAGTGACAGAAATTTCGCCGTTGAAGCCGTCTACGAACATTACGGAGCTGCAGAGTTTTTTTGGGTTTGTGAACTACGTCCGCCGTTTTGTACCTGAACATGGCAGGGGTGACCCAGCGATTAACCGACCTTTTGCACAAAGGCGCGCTATTTTTGTGGGGGGAGAGAGAGCAGTCCGCCTTCGACGAGCTCAAAAAACTTCGGAGTTCACCCCTGGTGCTTCGGCTCGCAGACCCATCTAGACCGTTCGAAGTTATATCAGGCGCCAGCGATTTCGCCATCGGCGCCCTCCTGCTACATGACTTCGGCAACGGGCTGCAACCCATCGCGTACGAGTCACGCGAGATGCGACCACCCGAGCGCAACTACCCTGTACACGGCAAAAAAAATGCTGGTCATCGTCCACGCATTTTGTACCTGGCGCTGCTACCTCAAAGGAGCCGACCATCAGGACAGATTACAAGTCATAACAGTACATGTGAAGCCAGCCACAACTCAAATCAGGTCGACTAGCTGGAATCGAATTTCTACTACACCATCACGTACAAGAAGGGCGCCAACAATATCGCCCACTCCCTGACCCGCCCATCAATGCAGACCGCGGTCGTACTCATCGCCCATTCCAACCTTCTTTTATCGGGGATTTTTGCTTCTTTAATCAACACCACTGGGCAAGGACATGGCACGGGAACTATTACCTAAAAACCGATACGAACCGGTTTTGGATCCTATCATACCAGCCTTTAATAGACTTGCCGAAGTAGGAGGTTCATGTCTTAAACCTCTCCGAGCATTTTGGCATCGACAAAACACTGAAGCTGCTGCAGCGGAATTATTATTGGCCGGACATGGCGCCGGACGTGCAGCACTACGTAACAACCTGCCTGACCTGCCAAGCCAAGAAGTTGTCGCGACGACGCCCAGCTGGATTGCTGCAGCCCCTCGAGCCACCTGAACGACGGTGGCAACAGGTGACGATAGATTTCATCACAGGTTTTGCTCGCTGCCGCAAGTGGCCCTGGTCGTCGTTGACTGATTAATGAAAATGGTGAATTTCGCACCATGTCGTATGACGATCACGCCGAAGAAAGAGGGAAGTTGTTCATCTCTACTGTCGTACGCCTACACAGGTTACCTTCGGCGATCATGAGCGATTGAGACCTGAAATTTACGTCTAACTTGTGGCAGGAGACATGGGCACAATACGGCACCCGCCTGAAGTTTTTGTCGTCATACAACCCGCAAACCGACGGTCAAACAGAAAGGACAAACAAGACCATGTAGCAGCTGATCCGCACCAACTGCCCCGACCTAACCAAGTGGGGTGATTTACTCCCAGTGCTCGAGTTTTCGTATAATATAGCACCATCGGCAACGACCAATCAGTCAACGTTCTACCTGAATTACGGAATAGACCCCGGGTACACTCATCAACGACTCCTGACAACCCGATGCCACGATCTGAGCAGTTCGTATCAGAACTCCAAGCAGCTCGCGACAAAGCAGTGGAATTTATTCGAAAAGCTTATTCTGTTGCTAGCCGCTATGCCGACAAACACTAAAGGGATTTACCCTTCTGCAATGGGCAAATGGCCCTCTTGGAAAAAAAGAATCTTTGACTGCCCCAGCCTGCGAAACTGCATCCCCGCTATGTGAGACCCTTCCGCATCATTAAAATGCTGACACCTGTCACGGCGAAGCTGCTGCTACCAGATGACTGGAAAGTCCACGATGTCTTTCACGTCAGTTTGCTGAACCATTACGTCCCCGCAATCGTTCCATGTCACCCATCCCAACATCGCGCCAAGTGTTCGGCCCGTGGTAGACCCGACACTCCAACCCTGGATGATTTTGAATCATCGCGTGCGTGGCGACACCGACAGAACGACACATCGATTTTTTTATTGTGATGGGTTGATCACAACAACGAAGACAACACGTGGGTCGCGACTGATTCGCTGGAAGGTCACTCGGTATTACGGGATTATCTTTTCCGCCGACGCGTGCCTGATATTGACCGCCTTTCTTGAATTCCTTAGGGTACAATCCACAAGTATCTCAATGTCGTTTTTCCCGAGTCGCGTCTGCACATTTGCCCAACTTCGCGTCACAAAGTACTGATGTACCGTGACATTGTGCGACTGATTGCAAGGTACAGTTATATGCTTTTTATTGGCACGAGCCTGGACATTTTGGCGCCCGTAAGAGATCCAAAAACACTGTACATGGAACGGGACCCACGAAGCGGGTCACAGTTTCGCAGCTCGCAAATGATGCGCCACGAGTTGGAATAGGCACAACACAGACAGGTGAAAAACAGAGGCCCTTGTATAAGTACAAACAGCAAGCATGGCATACAAGCTGCAGTGTTCACTGTTGTTGCAACTATGGCAGAGCCTCGTATTCTGCCTTTCCTGATGTGACAACTAGTCGCATGGATCAGGTTCTACTACTCGATTTTCTTTGACGTGGTCGCAAGGGCGGTAGGCGGCTTGCTGGAAGCCAATGGATCACCGAAGACATCGCTTCGCCGTCTAGCTCACACGGCTCCAACAGGACGGCTGAGCGGACGAGAAGGGCAAGTCTGTGCAGGCGTCGGTTCCAGCTCTGGCTCAAGGACCTGCAGGGCATGAGAGAGGGGGAGTTCAGAGACCTCTTCAGGAAAAATCGTGATATACTGGAGTACATCGTCGCAGACATGCAATACTACATGCAGCCATACGTCGAGAGGTACCACATCACCCATGAGGTCGCGAGTTTGGTCCACATCAAGTACCTATCGAGTGGAATGTCGTACGTAGACATGGCTCACCTTTTTGGAGTGTTGAAGACACTCTGCCATGTGCTCGTCGACGTATGGCTGATGCACTTTCCGTTGGTCTTCAAACAACAGTGGGTCCACTTCTCGACTCGCGAGGAGCTTGATGAGATGGCAGAGGAATTCAGCGCGGTCAAAAGTAATCTGTTGTAGTAGGGGCTATAGATGGGACGCATATACACATGAAGGGTATGGAAGGGCATCGGAAGGAGTACTCCACGCTGAAGTCGTGTTACCACGTGCAACTGCAATTGACATGTGATGCGCGCAGTGTCATATGGGACTACCTGATTGGTTACCCAGGTTGTGCACACGATCAACGTGTTTTCATGAACAATGCGTTACACGAAAGGTTGCACAACGGCGACAGAGCGCTATGTCAAATCGTGGGAGATGTTGCCTACCCACTTAGAGATTTCTGCCTGACCCCAATTCATGCACCCCGAGAGGGCCTAATGGAAGACTGGGAGCAGTGCTTCAACTATTGCCAAAGCGCAATGCGCATGGCGATTGGGCGCTGCATTAGTGCCTTCAAAGGCAGATGGCGTCTATTCTGCGGGCCGCAACGAGTGCAAGCTGTGGCGCGTGCTTGCAGGGGCGTCTTGTTGCGTCATCCTGCATAACATGTGCGAAACAATGGGGGAAGTAAGGCACGTCAACACTGAATGGCCCACCTTGCCTAGAAACCGGGACCCATGGTGGACCCGTGGTCCTGTCGCGGACTTCAATTGGGAGCCGTGTGTCCCGTGCACCCAAGCAACATTGCAGGAAAGGCGCAAGCGGTTTGGTGAGGCACTAGAGGCGTCTTTCCTTACTCATCGTCGTCGTGAACCCACACTTTCCCGTCCGCATCTGGGATAGCAGCACCATCCCCAGACTGCCCGCGACGGAACCATCTGTCGTCGCTGCCTTCGGCGCCGTTCGGTGCAGGCTGGTTGTCCGCCTCCTCGGGACGTCGTTGCGTGGCGTTGGAAGTGGGCCGGTCTGTTGGAGGCGTTTGCGCGCAATAGGCTCATCCTGCTGCATCCAAGCACGGACGAGGCCTTCCAGCTTGGTCATCGCATCTGCGTGGCATCCCTTGATGGTCTCACAGACCAGCTTCGCGGCAGCCATGGCTGTTGTCTCTGCAATGCGCAGACGTTTCGAAGTAGGGGTGCTCTCCAAGGGGGGCTGGATAGGCACAAATGTAATGCCCGATGACGTCTTTAGAGCCTTGTGCAAGTGTCAATGAAAGTTGTGCGTTATAATGCATCAGCGACCATCATAACAGAAACAAAACACACAAAGACTTGAAACGTTGGAATAGAAGTGCATGGAGCGGACGTCGATGGTACCGTGAACCAGGCTGGCACATTTACGTGTGTCGCACCACCACCGTCAACGGCATGCGGGTCGGCCGTGGCTCGGTTGTTCTGGAAGAGCTTCATGTACGAGAACCACGGTGGCTTCGCCACCGCACCCTTACCCGACGCCTTCTCCCCCTTCTTCAACTGCTTGTACATAGCCACGAGGTTGCGCCACTGCTTCTGCACAGCGTTCTCTCTGAGCACCCAGCCAGGGTTCTCCTTCTCGGTGTGACGGACGAGGTGTCAAAGTATAAATGTGCTATATGTTTGTAGGCTGTAGTGGGGTAGCCAATATGGGGTACAACCCCAACTAGGGTTTCCTATTTGTACCCTTGCTTCTTTCAATCCAATCATTCCTGCCTAGTAATTCTAACATGGTATTCAGAGCAGGAGGTCCCTAGGACCTCAGTAAAAGTTTTTTTTTAGGGCCCACCACCTACTGCCTGCGGTTACCGTGCTACCCCACGCCCTGCCTGAGCCTGCCTTACGCGCCTGTCGAGCTGCCCCGTAGCCCCGCGAGCACCTTGCCCGCCCGTCGCGCTGCCCTGCAGCCCCGTGCGCCGCCCGTCCCACTGCCCCGCAGCCCCGCGCGCGCCCTGCCAGCCCGTCACGCGGCCCCGCAGCCCCGCGCGCCGCCCGTCCCGCTGCCCCGCAGCCCCGCGCGCGCCCTGCTAGCCCGTCACGCGGCCCCGCAGCCCCGCGCGCCGCCCGTCCCGCTGCCCCGCAGCCCCGCGCGCGCCCTGCTAGCCCGTCACGCGGCCCCGCAGCCCCGCGCGCCGCCCGTCCCGCTGCCCCGCAGCCCCGCGCGCGCCCTGCCAGCCCGTCACATGGCCCCGTAGCCCCGCGCGCCACCCGTCCCGCTGCCCCGCAGCCCCGCGCGCACCCTGCCAGCCCGTCACGCGGCCCCGCAGCCCCGCGCGCCGCCCGTCCCGCTGCCCCGCAGCCCCGCGCGCGCCCTGCCAGCCCGTCACACGGCCCCGTAGCCCCGCGCGCCGCCCGTCGCGCTGCCCTGCAGCCCCGCGCGCGCCCTGCCAGCCCGTCGCGCGGCCCCGTGGCTTCACGCGCCGCCCGTCCCGCCGCCAAAAGGTGGCCCTGTCCTGCTCCTTTCGCGGCCCCTGACCTGCAACCGTCGCGGCCCCGCCCTGCCGCCGACGCCGCCCCACCCTGCCGCTGTTGCGGCCCCGACCTGCCGCTGACGCGGCCCCGCTGCAGCAGACGCGGCCCTTCTCTGCAGCCGCTCTTGCGGCCCCGCTGCCCGCCACTGGTGAGTGCCTGCCCTGCCTGCCTGCCTGCCTGCCTGTCTGCCTGCCTGCCTGCCGGCCTGCCTGCCTGCCGGCCTGCCTGCCTGCCTGCCTGCCTGCCGGCCTGCCTGCCTGCCGGCCTGCCTACCTGCCTGCCGGCCTCTTTGCCTGTCTGCCTGCCTACCGGCTGCGCTACTGCTCCTCCTCCCAGTTCTGCTCCTGGCGGTGGCCAGATGCAGCTCCAGTGCTGTCCGCGCGAGACTCTCACGCCCCAGCAGCTTCATGAGTGGTACGCTAGTTGGGGTTGTGGCGGTAGCCGTCGTCGCTGTCGCACTGCAGTTGGGCAGTCGGGAGCGTCTGGTAGTGGCCAGCTACAGCTGCAGCGGCGTCCGCGCGAGACACTTTCGCCCCAGCAGCTTCATGAGTGGTACGCTCAGAGTAGAGGGTCTCGGAGTACCGCTCGCTGCCAGTACGTCATTCGCACAGGTGCTCGGACTGGTCAGGCTTGCGGGACCTCTGGTCACACGCCGTCCCGCTGTTTCGCCCGTCTGAGCGACGCCTGGCGTACCGAGTTTGGCGACGCGGCTGAGCTCCCCACCTGGCTGGAGCTGCTTAGGCAGAGGGTAGATGTCTTTGCTCTTGACTATGATGCTATTCTCACTGCCATGTATGCGTTGCCTACTAGTGATGCCGGTGCCTGTTACCTGTGCGTGCCGCCTGACCCCGGTATAGAGCCTGCTGCTCTAGGTGCTGGTGAGGCTGCTGCTCTAGGTGCTCGTGCGTCTCCTCCTCCAGGTGCTGGTGAGTCTGCTCTCTCTGGTACTGCGCCTGCTGAGGCCTTGTACACCTTCACGCTTGACTCAGGTGCTTCCCGCTCCTTCTTTCGCGACTGCACCACACTCACGCCGCTTAGTCGGCCCGTTGCAGTCTCCCTGGCGGACCCCTCTGGGGGTCCAGTCCTTGCCCACTACTCCACGGTTCTGCCGTGTCCGGCCGCCCCGTCTGGCTCACTGTCCGGTCTCTACCTCCCCTCGTTCTCTACGAACTTGGTGAGTGGAGCTGACCTCCAGGATGGCGGGGTTGACCAGTTCACTCCTGCGAGTCAGCGAGTGACCCACTGTACGTGTGCTCGGACGGGCCGACACCTGGCCACGTTTACCCGTGCGCCTGGCTCGAGTCTGTACACCCTGACCACTGCGTCTCCTCAGGTAGCTGCGTCTGCGTCTGCGTCAGGTCAGCTAGCGCCCCCCTGCTCGTGTCGCGCTTTGTCGCACCAGACCCTCCTTTGGCACCACCGCCTTGGTCACCCCTCGGTGCAGCGCCTTCGTAGCATGCACCGCCGTGTCCTTGTCTCTGGTCTTCCCAGGGTTCTCCCTCCCCTTCCACCCTCGCCTGCCCCCCCCTGTCTTCCCTGTGTCGAGGGGCGGCAGCGCGCCGCTCCTCACTCCTCCTCGTTCCCTCCTACAGAGGCTCCCCTGCAGACTCTCCACCTGGACGTGTGGGGCCCAGCCCGCGTCCGTGGACAGGGCCACGAGCGGTACTTCCTGCTGGTCGTCGACGACTACACGCGTTACACCACGGTCTTCCCCTTGCAGCGCAAAGGGGAGGTCCCTGATGTTTTGATCCCTTGGATCCGCGCTACTCGTCTCCAGCTCCGCGAGCGGTTCGGGACGGAGTTTCCCGTCCTGCGTCTGCACTCTGATAGAGGTGGTGAGTTCTCCTCCGACCTCTTGGCAGCCTGCTGTGCGGAGCACGGCATCCGCCAGACTTTCACGCTTCCGGCCTCTCCGCAGCAGAATGGGGTTGCTGAGCGCCGCATTGGCTTAGTCATGGAGGTCGCTCGTACCTCCATGATCCATGCGGCTGCCCCCCATTTTCTGTGGCCGTTTGCGGTCAGGTACGCCGCGCATCAGCTCAACCTCTGGCCCCGTGTCTCCTTACCGGAGACCTCGCCCACACTGCTGTGGACGGGGGAGGTTGGCGATGCGTCGCGTTTCCGGGTCTGGGGTGCTCGTGCCTTTGTCCGCGATACCACCGCGGACAAGCTCTCCGCTCGCGCTGTTCCCTGTGTCTTCCTTGGCTTTGTCCCTGACGCGCCTGGTTGGCAGTTTTACCACCCCACCTCGCGCCGTGTCTTTGCGTCTCAGGACGTCACGTTCGACGAGTCGGTTCCCTTTTACCGTCTCTTCCCCTACCACACTGCCCCGCTCCCCCCCCCCGCCGCTCTTCCTCGCTCCAGGTGCTCCCCAGGTAGACCCCCTCCCCGCTCCCGGTCCTGCTCCTTCAGGTGTGTCTCAGGTAGACCCTCCTCCCTTGCCTGCGCCGGTTGAGGTTACTAATGACTCAGGTCCTGCTGCGGGTGGTCCTGCTCGGGGTGCTGTCTCTGGGGGTGCTGAGCCTGGGGGTGCGGAGTCTGGGGGTGCTGTCTCTGGGGGTGCTGAGCCTGGGGGTGCTGGGCCTGGGGGTGCTGAGCCTGGGGGTGCTGCGTCTGGAGGTGCTGCGCCTGGGGGCGCTCGGGCGTCTGGTGAGCAGTCTCCATCGAGTGACCGTCTCCGTAGTCGCTCCGCTGGTGTCTCGCCGCTGCACTCTCGGAGCCGTCTCCCTCTCTCCCCACAGCAGCTACATGAGTGGTACGTTAGCCGTCAGGGTCGCGCTGCTGGAGCTGGGGGCCCGGCTACGGGGTGCGCTGGTGTTGGCGGCACTAGAGCCGGCGCTGTCCCTAGGGGTGCGGAGACTGGGGGTGCTGCGCCTGAGCGTTAGGAGCCTCGGAGTGTTGAGTCTGGAGGTGCTGAGCCTGAGCGTGCGGAGCCTGGAGGTACTGCGTCTGGGAGTGCTGAGCCTTTGCGTGAGGAGACTGGAGGTACTACGTCTGGGGGTGCTGCGCCTGTGCGTGAGGAGTCTGGGGGTGCTGAGTCTGGGGGTGCGGAGTCTGGGGGTGCGGAGTCTGAGGGTACTGCGACTACTGGTGCGCGGTCTCCTTGGAGTGGCCGCCTTCGTCCGCGTGTGCCTCTCACCTCGCAGCAGCTGCACGACTGGTACGGTCGCCGTCAGGGTCGCGCTGCTGGAGCTCGGGGCTCTGCAGCTGGAGGTGCTTCTGCTGACGTCGCTGGAGCTAGGAGTGGTGCTGGTTCTTTGTCTACTGGTAGTCCTGGAGCTACTGGGAGCGGAGGTGCTGTGTCTGGGGGTGCTGCTACTGGAGCCGCTGAGACTAGAGACCCTGAGCCTGGGGGTGCCGGTTCTGGGGGTGCTGCTGCTGGAGACACTGCGGTTGGAGACCCTGGGGCTGGGGGTTCCGGGTCTGGGGGTGCTGCTGCTGGTGGAGCTGGTCCTCGGGGAGCTGGCGCTGGAGGTTCTGGAGCTACTGGGGGCGCTGGAGCTGCTGGTGCTGGTGCCGCGGTGCAGCCGAGACTGTTTGACCTTCGCTCTGCCGTCTTCGTCGTCCCCTCCGCAGCCTGACTCTGTGCTTCGCCAGGTTCTTAGCCTACCGTCGTCTACTGGTCTTCCGTTACAGCCTGACTCCCCACTGCCTGCTCCTTCTCCCTACACTACGCCGACTGGGGGTCTTGCTGCGCGTCGTGAGCCTGCGTCGCGTCCTGTCTCGCCTGTTCGTTCTGGTCGTACCAGTCGTCGTGTTGCTCGTCCGCGTCAGCCGGCTGTCCCCGGCGCACACCTCGTAGTCCGTCGTCCTTCCTCTACTGCGCAGTCAGTTCCTCTGCCGTCTCCCCCTGCGTCCTCTCTGCCTGACGTTCCGGACCCTGAGTCTGACCGGTTCCGTGCTGAGCACCCTACTGTCACGCGTCTGTTAGCCACTGTTGTTACTGACCCGTCGTTTGAGTCTGCTGCTGCGTCTGCCTTGGTCGCTGAGCTTGTTGACTTTGCTGCTGCCTGTCGTTTAGACTACGCTGCTAGTCTTGTTGCTGAGTCTGAGTCTGTCTGTCCTCCGTCCGTCGGGGGTGAGTGTGCTCTTAGCACGGACGTCCTTGAGGACAGACAGGAGGACCTTGAGTGTCTTGCAGCCGCTGCGCCTCATCTCGTGGCCATGCTGCTTGCCCCTGAGGGAGACCCGGATGCTCTAGACATCCCTACCCCGCGCTCTTACGCTGAGGCGATCGCGGGTCCCTACTCCTCTCAGTGGCAGACAGCCATGGACGCAGAGATGGCATCCTGGAAGTCCACAAGCACTTACGTCGACGACGTTCCCCCTCCTGGGGCGAACATCGTCGATGGCATGTGGATTTTCAGGGTGAAGCGGCCGCCGGGTTCTCCGCCTGTCTTCAAGGCTCGTTACGTTGCTCGAGGCTTCAGTCAGCGACAGGGAGTTGACTTCTTCCAGACCTTCTCCCCCACCCCGAAGATGACCACTCTTCGGGTGCTGCTGCACGTTGCCGCTCAGCGTGACTACGAGCTTCACTCTCTTGACTTCAGCACAGCTTTCTTGCAGGGCAGCCTACACGAGGAGATCTGGCTGCGCCGTCCTCCTGGCTTCACTGGGTCTTTTCCTCCTGGTACCCAGTGGAGCCTCCGACGGCCAGTTTACGGTCTCCGCCAGGCGCCACCTGAGTGGCACGACACACTGAGGACGACACTTGCGGCTCTTGGGTTTGCTCCCTCCACTGCAGACCCGTCGCTGTTCCTGCGCACAGACACGTCGCTGCCGCCGTTCTACATCCTCGTGTACATCGACGACTTGGTCTTTGCTACTGCTGACACTGAGGCACTTGCTCTTGTGAAGTCGGAGCTGCAAAGGAGACACACGTGCACAGACCTGGGTGAGCTGCGCAGTTACCTTGGCTTGCAGATCACCCGGGACAGAGCTCGCCGCACCATCACCCTGACTCAGTCACACATGGTGCAGCAGGTCCTTCAGCGCTTCGGCTTCCAGTTCTCCTCACCTCAGTCCACTCCTCTGTCTACCAGCCACTCGCTCTCAGCTCCACCTTCGGACGAGTCCGTAGAGCCGAGTGGCCCGTACCCAGAGCTTGTGGGCTGCCTCATGTACCTGATGACCTGCACTCGACCTGACCTTGCGTACCCTCTTAGCATCCTAGCTCGCTACGTCGCACCTGGGAGACACAGGCGAGAGCACTGGGAGGCTGCTAAGAGGGTGCTGCGCTACTTGTGCAGTACATCAGGCATGGGGCTGGTGCTTGGAGGACAGGGCTCGGTTGTCCTCACTGGACACTCAGACGCCTCTTGGGTTGACGACCTGGCTACGCAGCGGTCGTCACAGGGTTACACTTTCAGCCTTGGCTCTGGTTCTGTCTCTTGGCGTTCCACTCGCTCTTCGTCTGTTCTCAGCTCCAGTTGTGAGGCTGAGATCTACGCCACGGCCATGGCTGCACAGGAGCTACGCTGGCTCACCTACCTGCTGACTGACCTGGGTGAGCGGCCTCGTTCTCCTCCAGTTCTGTACGGCGACAACAAGGCAGCTCTTGCCTTGTGTCAGGAGCACAGACTGGAGCACAGAACGAAGCACATTGCTCTCCGTTACTTTCTGGCTCGAGAGTTGCAGCAGCGTGGCCAGCTTCGCCTTGCGTACGTGGACTCGAAGGCCAACACTGCTGATATATTCACCAAGGCGCTTCCGCCTAGTGATCATCAGCGGCACTGTACTGCGTTAGGCCTTGTGTCCACGTTCTCTCACTTGCTTACTTCTTGACTTTGTTTGTACTGTGATCTATATATATGTCCTTGCATGCTTGCACTTGCTAGGCTTTGATCACTGTACTACTTGTGTTCTCCTATATAAATCTGCATGTGAACTGGCCTTGTGGCCTTTGCTTGTGCTCAGAGAGTGTGGTGACATTGTGATCCACCCTGAGCCTGCTCTTTGCTTTGCTTGATTGGTCTTGTGACCCCTTGCTCTCCCCCACTTTGCCTATGGGGGTGTGTCAAAGTATAAATGTGCTATATGTTTGTAGGCTGTAGTGGGGTAGCCAATATGGGGTACAACCCCAACTAGGGTTTCCTATTTGTACCCTTGCTTCTTTCAATCCAATCATTCCTGCTTAGTAATTCTAACACGAGGCGGGCCCAATACTGCAAGCTGCTTGTTCGTCCATGAAATATACGGGATCTCATTCAGATCCCGCGGGCACGTGTCCGCAGTTTCCGCTGTGCTCTTGCGCTTACGAGCCATGGCTAGGGAAGGGTAGAGATATGGAGAAACGGAGAAACAAGAAACGAGAAATGAAATTGGCAGATGGAGGAGAAGAAGAGATTTGGGAGGGAGAGATGACAGAAGGGTCGAGAAGGGGAGTGGGTTCACCGGGCAGGCATGCGCGAAGGCGTGGAGCACGAAAGTGGGGCATGGGTACCACTCGTTGAGAAGCTCGAACAGAGCGGTCTCTTTTCTCGCTCAAATCTGTCACCTCGCCGGGCGTCCAGATGCATGTGGTCGGGCCGGCCAACTGCTTGACATTTTGACACGCGTACGATTGTTTGGATGTGACGGGGCCTCGTCCAACTCGTCCGCGACATTAGCGCAACACGCGCTAACCATTTAGAAAAAGGTAAAATATCAAAGTAGAAGTAAAAATACACAATACGTAAAAGTAAATGTGGCATTAGTGCGACACGCGTTTGTGACACAATATGTTTTACCGTATTCTCCCAGGCATAACACCCTAGGGTATAGCTAAAAATACAAGGAAAAAATGGGGGTGGGGAGGGGGGGGGGGGGGGGGGGGGGGGGGGGGGGGTGGGGGGGGGTGTCTTCTCATAGGAAAAAGCTACATAATACCCGGGTGGATATATATGTTATATTTTAGTGTAAGTTTTTTTTATTAGACAATTTGAGTGTTTCCATGGTCGTTTTAACATCACATGTTGAGGTGCGAATGTGAGTTTCGACGCGAACGACATTACCCCCTCGAAAATGCCATGTGGCACCTCTCTGGCCACTTGCAGCGGAAGATTCACCAGCGCGTGGCGACAGCGAAATAGTGGGAGGGGGGAAATCTTGGCAGATTTGAAGCGAAAGAGCGGCGGAATTTCATCGAGGGAGAGATTCTCGCGATATCCTCCCGAACTTGCACCTACTCGTTAACAGCTATAGTAAGGAATGTGTAAGAAAAGGGGGGTGTTATAAAAAATCACCCAAAAAGGAGGGTATAGTACAAACGAGGTCACCTATAGCACCCACCCACCCCGCACAAGCTACTCGGGGGGTGTACAATTTCGGCGGGTGTTTTGTTCGGGAGGGTATGCTGTTTTTGCGTGTCACAAAAGGATTGAGACGCTTGTGTCCTGTCCACACATGAATGTACCTTTACTGTGGCACTAGCACTCTATGCGCGTACAACTCCAACTTTCGGAGTTCCTAGCTCGGTCCGCTGACCTCGCCCTCCAAACGTCCCTTACGCCCCCTTTGGGTTTTCCAACCCCGGACCTGCACCCAACCATGCGCGGTCCTGCGAACTCAACCTAGTTAGTTAGCCCTTCTCAAGAACGGAAATTATGCATTGACTATGGTTGGTTGGGGTATATAAACCTAACCCTAACTGATGTGCCCCATATGGCACACATCACTAAAGGCTACACATTTGACACACCCCCATAGCCTAAGTGAGGGGTGTCAAGCAAAACCAAAACTGTACAGTCACAAGACCAGTCACAAAGAAACAAAGCTCAGGGTGGATCACAACGTCACCACACAGTCTGAGCACAAGCAAAAGAGCCACAAGGCCAGTCCAAGAGTTCACAGAGGTATATGCAAAGCGTACAAACAAAGCAAGCAGAGAACACAAGACTACGCAAGACGAGAACATGTGTCAACGAGACCTAACTGCACACAACACCTGTGGTGGTCACAAGGCGGAAGGGCCTTGGTGAAGATGTCTGCAGTGTTGGCTTCGGACTCCACAAAGTCGAAGCCAGCCTGTCCACGCCTCTGCAGTGTTGGCCTCGGACTCCACAAAGTCGAAGCGAAGTGGATGGGACACCGCTGGCGATACGCGACGAGGCGCGAAAAAATCGGATTAAGTGTGGCGACTATTTCATGTCCACGATAAGATGCTGGCGACAACACTAGATGCTTGCGATGTATTGCTGGGGCGAGATTGGCTACATCGATTCATTCCGATGATCGACAGGACGACGGGAGCATGCACGGAGCCCCGCAACAAGGGACGCATGACACTTCCGAAATAGACAGAGCCAGAGGCAATGACGTCACATGACAAGGCTTATCGTACGAGTCACGCTGAAGAGGGTGATAAGACGGGGAGCGCAGGCCTACGTCGTACAGCTCTACGAGGTGGCTGCATCTGAAAAAACCGTCGACATTGACACGCTCTGCGCTGCTGTACCGGAGGACTTGGCGAGCATGATTCGGAGGTATCCCGAAATCTTCGCGGATGGCCTTCTCGACGGGCTGCCACCATAGCGACCAGAAGCCCGCAGGATTGAGTTGGAGCCCGGCGCGCAACCAACTATTCGGTCCCAGTGGCGACTCAACCAACCGGAGCTCGACGAGTAACGGAAGCAGCTGGATTATCTGCCCTCCCAAGGGTTTATCCGGCAGAGCACGTCACCTTTCGCTGCCCCAATACTATTCACACCTAAGAAAAATGGAGGCATGCGCATGTGCATCGACTATCAATCCCTGATTCGGATCACTATCAAGTCACGTTACCCTATTCCGCGAGCAAATGATATGTTAGATCAATTTCGCGGGGCTTGCTACTTCTCGAAATTTGATTTGCGAGGTGGCTACCATCATATTCGTGTGTTCACCGACGACTGGCCGAAGACTGTGTTTCAGACCCGCTACGGCAGTTACAAGTACACGGTGATGACATTTGGCCTGAAGAACGCACTCTCGACGTTCTAGCTAAACATGGATGGGGTGTTTCGGGACATGCTCAACAAAAAAGTGATAGTTTACCTCGATGACATCCTGGTGTACAGCAAGATTCGGGAGGACCGTTTTCGGGACTTGGAGGAGGTATTCCGGCGCTTGATTACTAAGGGCTCTAAGTGTGAGTTCCTGAAGCCGAAGCTGGAGTTCCTGGGGCATGTAGTTTCGGGAGAGGGTATTAAAATTGACCCTTGCAAAGTGACAGAAATTTCGCCGTTGAAGCCGTCTACGAACATTACGGAGCTGCAGAGTTTTTTTGGGTTTGTGAACTACGTCCGCCGTTTTGTACCTGAACATGGCAGGGGTGACCCAGCGATTAACCGACCTTTTGCACAAAGGCGCGCTATTTTTGTGGGGGGAGAGAGAGCAGTCCGCCTTCGACGAGCTCAAAAAACTTCGGAGTTCACCCCTGGTGCTTCGGCTCGCAGACCCATCTAGACCGTTCGAAGTTATATCAGGCGCCAGCGATTTCGCCATCGGCGCCCTCCTGCTACAGGACTTCGGCAACGGGCTGCAACCCATCGCGTACGAGTCACGCGAGATGCGACCACCCGAGCGCAACTACCCTGTACACGGCAAAAAAAATGCTGGTCATCGTCCACGCATTTTGTACCTGGCGCTGCTACCTCAAAGGAGCCGACCATCAGGACAGATTACAAGTCATAACAGTACATGTGAAGCCAGCCACAACTCAAATCAGGTCGACTAGCTGGAATCGAATTTCTACTACACCATCACGTACAAGAAGGGCGCCAACAATATCGCCCACTCCCTGACCCGCCCATCAATGCAGACCGCGGTCGTACTCATCGCCCATTCCAACCTTCTTTTATCGGGGATTTTTGCTTCTTTAATCAACACCACTGGGCAAGGACATGGCACGGGAACTATTACCTAAAAACCGATACGAACCGGTTTTGGATCCTATCATACCAGCCTTTAATAGACTTGCCGAAGTAGGAGGTTCATGTCTTAAACCTCTCCGAGCATTTTGGCATCGACAAAACACTGAAGCTGCTGCAGCGGAATTATTATTGGCCGGACATGGCGCCGGACGTGCAGCACTACGTAACAACCTGCCTGACCTGCCAAGCCAAGAAGTTGTCGCGACGACGCCCAGCTGGATTGCTGCAGCCCCTCGAGCCACCTGAACGACGGTGGCAACAGGTGACGATAGATTTCATCACAGGTTTTGCTCGCTGCCGCAAGTGGCCCTGGTCGTCGTTGACTGATTAATGAAAATGGTGAATTTCGCACCATGTCGTATGACGATCACGCCGAAGAAAGAGGGAAGTTGTTCATCTCTACTGTCGTACGCCTACACAGGTTACCTTCGGCGATCATGAGCGATTGAGACCTGAAATTTACGTCTAACTTGTGGCAGGAGACATGGGCACAATACGGCACCCGCCTGAAGTTTTTGTCGTCATACAACCCGCAAACCGACGGTCAAACAGAAAGGACAAACAAGACCATGTAGCAGCTGATCCGCACCAACTGCCCCGACCTAACCAAGTGGGGTGATTTACTCCCAGTGCTCGAGTTTTCGTATAATATAGCACCATCGGCAACGACCAATCAGTCAACGTTCTACCTGAATTACGGAATAGACCCCGGGTACACTCATCAACGACTCCTGACAACCCGATGCCACGATCTGAGCAGTTCGTATCAGAACTCCAAGCAGCTCGCGACAAAGCAGTGGAATTTATTCGAAAAGCTTATTCTGTTGCTAGCCGCTATGCCGACAAACACTAAAGGGATTTACCCTTCTGCAATGGGCAAATGGCCCTCTTGGAAAAAAAGAATCTTTGACTGCCCCAGCCTGCGAAACTGCATCCCCGCTATGTGAGACCCTTCCGCATCATTAAAATGCTGACACCTGTCACGGCGAAGCTGCTGCTACCAGATGACTGGAAAGTCCACGATGTCTTTCACGTCAGTTTGCTGAACCATTACGTCCCCGCAATCGTTCCATGTCACCCATCCCAACATCGCGCCAAGTGTTCGGCCCGTGGTAGACCCGACACTCCAACCCTGGATGATTTTGAATCATCGCGTGCGTGGCGACACCGACAGAACGACACATCGATTTTTTTATTGTGATGGGTTGATCACAACAACGAAGACAACACGTGGGTCGCGACTGATTCGCTGGAAGGTCACTCGGTATTACGGGATTATCTTTTCCGCCGACGCGTGCCTGATATTGACCGCCTTTCTTGAATTCCTTAGGGTACAATCCACAAGTATCTCAATGTCGTTTTTCCCGAGTCGCGTCTGCACATTTGCCCAACTTCGCGTCACAAAGTACTGATGTACCGTGACATTGTGCGACTGATTGCAAGGTACAGTTATATGCTTTTTATTGGCACGAGCCTGGACATTTTGGCGCCCGTAAGAGATCCAAAAACACTGTACATGGAACGGGACCCACGAAGCGGGTCACAGTTTCGCAGCTCGCAAATGATGCGCCACGAGTTGGAATAGGCACAACACAGACAGGTGAAAAACAGAGGCCCTTGTATAAGTACAAACAGCAAGCATGGCATACAAGCTGCAGTGTTCACTGTTGTTGCAACTATGGCAGAGCCTCGTATTCTGCCTTTCCTGATGTGACAACTAGTCGCATGGATCAGGTTCTACTACTCGATTTTCTTTGACGTGGTCGCAAGGGCGGTAGGCGGCTTGCTGGAAGCCAATGGATCACCGAAGACATCGCTTCGCCGTCTAGCTCACACGGCTCCAACAGGACGGCTGAGCGGACGAGAAGGGCAAGTCTGTGCAGGCGTCGGTTCCAGCTCTGGCTCAAGGACCTGCAGGGCATGAGAGAGGGGGAGTTCAGAGACCTCTTCAGGAAAAATCGTGATATACTGGAGTACATCGTCGCAGACATGCAATACTACATGCAGCCATACGTCGAGAGGTACCACATCACCCATAAGGTCGCGAGTTTGGTCCACATCAAGTACCTATGGAGTGGAATGTCGTACGTAGACATGGCTCACCTTTTTGGAGTGTTGAAGACACTCTGCCATGTGCTCGTCGACGTATGGCTGATGCACTTTCCGTTGGTCTTCAAACAACAGTGGGTCCACTTCTCGACTCGCGAGGAGCTTGATGAGATGGCAGAGGAATTCAGCGCGGTCAAAAGTAATCTGTTGTAGTAGGGGCTATAGATGGGACGCATATACACATGAAGGGTATGGAAGGGCATCGGAAGGAGTACTCCACGCTGAAGTCGTGTTACCACGTGCAACTGCAATTGACATGTGATGCGCGCGGTGTCATATGGGACTACCTGATTGGTTACCCAGGTTGTGCACACGATCAACGTGTTTTCATGAACAATGCGTTACACGAAAGGTTGCACAACGGCGACAGAGCGCTATGTCAAATCGTGGGAGATGTTGCCTACCCACTTAGAGATTTCTGCCTGACCCCAATTCATGCACCCCGAGAGGGCCTAATGGAAGACTGGGAGCAGTGCTTCAACTATTGCCAAAGCGCAATGCGCATGGCGATTGGGCGCTGCATTAGTGCCTTCAAAGGCAGATGGCGTCTATTCTGCGGGCCGCAACGAGTGCAAGCTGTGGCGCGTGCTTGCAGGGGCGTCTTGTTGCGTCATCCTGCATAACATGTGCGAAACAATGGGGGAAGTAAGGCACGTCAACACTGAATGGCCCACCTTGCCTAGAAACCGGGACCCATGGTGGACCCGTGGTCCTGTCGCGGACTTCAATTGGGAGCCGTGTGTCCCGTGCACCCAAGCAACATTGCAGGAAAGGCGCAAGCGGTTTGGTGAGGCACTAGAGGCGTCTTTCCTTACTCATCGTCGTCGTGAACCCACACTTTCCCGTCCGCATCTGGGATAGCAGCACCATCCCCAGACTGCCCGCGACGGAACCATCTGTCGTCGCTGCCTTCGGCGCCGTTCGGTGCAGGCTGGTTGTCCGCCTCCTCGGGACGTCGTTGCGTGGCGTTGGAAGTGGGCTGGTCTGTTGGAGGCGTTTGCGCGCAATACGCTCATCCTGCTGCATCCAAGCACGGACGAGGCCTTCCAGCTTGGTCATCGCATCTGCGTGGCATCCCTTGATGGTCTCACAGACCAGCTTCGCGGCAGCCATGGCTGTTGTCTCTGCAATGCGCAGACGTTTCGAAGTAGGGGTGCTCTCCAGGGGGGGCTGGATAGGCACAAATGTAATGCCCGATGACGTCTTTAGAGCCTTGTGCAAGTGTCAATGAAAGTTGTGCGTTATAATGCATCAGCGACCATCATAACAGAAACAAAACACACAAAGACTTGAAACGTTGGAATAGAAGTGCATGGAGCGGACGTCGATGGTACCGTGAACCAGGCTGGCACATTTACGTGTGTCGCACCACCACCGTCAACGGCATGCGGGTCGGCCGTGGCTCGGTTGTTCTGGAAGAGCTTCATGTACGAGAACCACGGTGGCTTCGCCACCGCACCCTTACCCGACGCCTTCTCCCCCTTCTTCAACTGCTTGTACATAGCCACGAGGTTGCGCCACTGCTTCTGCACAGCGTTCTCTCTGAGCACCCAGCCAGGGTTCTCCTTCTCGGTGTGACGGACGAGGTGTCAAAGTATAAATGTGCTATATGTTTGTAGGCTGTAGTGGGGTAGCCAATATGGGGTACAACCCCAACTAGGGTTTCCTATTTGTACCCTTGCTTCTTTCAATCCAATCATTCCTGCCTAGTAATTCTAACATGGTATTCAGAGCAGGAGGTCCCTAGGACCTCAGTAAAAGTTTTTTTTTAGGGCCCACCACCTACTGCCTGCGGTTACCGTGCTACCCCACGCCCTGCCTGAGCCTGCCTTACGCGCCTGTCGAGCTGCCCCGTAGCCCCGCGAGCACCTTGCCCGCCCGTCGCGCTGCCCTGCAGCCCCGTGCGCCGCCCGTCCCACTGCCCCGCAGCCCCGCGCGCGCCCTGCCAGCCCGTCACGCGGCCCCGCAGCCCCGCGCGCCGCCCGTCCCGCTGCCCCGCAGCCCCGCGCGCGCCCTGCTAGCCCGTCACGCGGCCCCGCAGCCCCGCGCGCCGCCCGTCCCGCTGCCCCGCAGCCCCGCGCGCGCCCTGCTAGCCCGTCACGCGGCCCCGCAGCCCCGCGCGCCGCCCGTCCCGCTGCCCCGCAGCCCCGCGCGCGCCCTGCCAGCCCGTCACATGGCCCCGTAGCCCCGCGCGCCACCCGTCCCGCTGCCCCGCAGCCCCGCACGCACCCTGCCAGCCCGTCACGCGGCCCCGCAGCCCCGCGCGCCGCCCGTCCCGCTGCCCCGCAGCCCCGCGCGCGCCCTGCCAGCCCGTCACACGGCCCCGTAGCCCCGCACGCCGCCCGTCGCGCTGCCCTGCAGCCCCGCGCGCGCCCTGCCAGCCCGTCGCGCGGCCCCGTGGCTTCACGCGCCGCCCGTCCCGCCGCCAAAAGGTGGCCCTGTCCTGCTCCTTTCGCGGCCCCTGACCTGCAACCGTCGCGGCCCCGCCCTGCCGCCGACGCCGCCCCACCCTGCCGCTGTTGCGGCCCCGACCTGCCGCTGACGCGGCCCCGCTGCAGCAGACGCGGCCCTTCTCTGCAGCCGCTCTTGCGGCCCCGCTGCCCGCCACTGGTGAGTGCCTGCCCTGCCTGCCTGCCTGCCTGCCTGTCTGCCTGCCTGCCTGCCGGCCTGCCTGCCTGCCTGCCTGCCTGCCGGCCTGCCTGCCTGCCGGCCTGCCTACCTGCCTGCCGGCCTCTTTGCCTGTCTGCCTGCCTACCGGCTGCGCTACTGCTCCTCCTCCCAGTTCTGCTCCTGGCGGTGGCCAGATGCAGCTCCAGTGCTGTCCGCGCGAGACTCTCACGCCCCAGCAGCTTCATGAGTGGTACGCTAGTTGGGGTTGTGGCGGTAGCCGTCGTCGCTGTCGCACTGCAGTTGGGCAGTCGGGAGCGTCTGGTAGTGGCCAGCTACAGCTGCAGCGGCGTCCGCGCGAGACACTTTCGCCCCAGCAGCTTCATGAGTGGTACGCTCAGAGTAGAGGGTCTCGGAGTACCGCTCGCTGCCAGTACGTCATTCGCACAGGTGCTCGGACTGGTCAGGCTTGCGAGACCCCTGGTCACACGCCGTCCCGCTGTTTCGCCCGTCTGAGCGACGCCTGGCGTACCGAGTTTGGCGACGCGGCTGAGCTCCCCACCTGGCTGGAGCTGCTTAGGCAGAGGGTAGATGTCTTTGCTCTTGACTATGATGCTATTCTCACTGCCATGTATGCGTTGCCTACTAGTGATGCCGGTGCCTGTTACCTGTGCGTGCCGCCTGACCCCGGTATAGAGCCTGCTGCTCTAGGTGCTGGTGAGGCTGCTGCTCTAGGTGCTCGTGCGTCTCCTCCTCCAGGTGCTGGTGAGTCTGCTCTCTCTGGTACTGCGCCTGCTGAGGCCTTGTACACCTTCACGCTTGACTCAGGTGCTTCCCGCTCCTTCTTTCGCGACTGCACCACACTCACGCCGCTTAGTCGGCCCGTTGCAGTCTCCCTGGCGGACCCCTCTGGGGGTCCAGTCCTTGCCCACTACTCCACGGTTCTGCCGTGTCCGGCCGCCCCGTCTGGCTCACTGTCCGGTCTCTACCTCCCCTCGTTCTCTACGAACTTGGTGAGTGGAGCTGACCTCCAGGATGGCGGGGTTGACCAGTTCACTCCTGCGAGTCAGCGAGTGACCCACTGTACGTGTGCTCGGACGGGCCGACACTTGGCCACGTTTACCCATGCGCCTGGCTCGAGTCTGTACACCCTGACCACTGCGTCTCCTCAGGTAGCTGCGTCTGCGTCTGCGTCAGGTCAGCTAGCGCCCCCCTGCTCGTGTCGCGCTTTGTCGCACCAGACCCTCCTTTGGCACCACCGCCTTGGTCACCCCTCGGTGCAGCGCCTTCGTAGCATGCACCGCCGTGTCCTTGTCTCTGGTCTTCCCAGGGTTCTCCCTCCCCTTCCACCCTCGCCTGCCCCCCCCTGTCTTCCCTGTGTCGAGGGGCGGCAGCGCGCCGCTCCTCACTCCTCCTCGTTCCCTCCTACAGAGGCTCCCCTGCAGACTCTCCACCTGGACGTGTGGGGCCCAGCCCGCGTCCGTGGACAGGGCCACGAGCGGTACTTCCTGCTGGTCGTCGACGACTACACGCGTTACACCACGGTCTTCCCCTTGCAGCGCAAAGGGGAGGTCCCTGATGTTTTGATCCCTTGGATCCGCGCTACTCGTCTCCAGCTCCGCGAGCGGTTCGGGACGGAGTTTCCCGTCCTGCGTCTGCACTCTGATAGAGGTGGTGAGTTCTCCTCCGACCTCTTGGCAGCCTGCTGTGCGGAGCACGGCATCCGCCAGACTTTCACGCTTCCGGCCTCTCCGCAGCAGAATGGGGTTGCTGAGCGCCGCATTGGCTTAGTCATGGAGGTCGCTCGTACCTCCATGATCCATGCGGCTGCCCCCCATTTTCTGTGGCCGTTTGCGGTCAGGTACGCCGCGCATCAGCTCAACCTCTGGCCCCGTGTCTCCTTACCGGAGACCTCGCCCACACTGCTGTGGACGGGGGAGGTTGGCGATGCGTCGCGTTTCCGGGTCTGGGGTGCTCGTGCCTTTGTCCGCGATACCACCGCGGACAAGCTCTCCGCTCGCGCTGTTCCCTGTGTCTTCCTTGGCTTTGTCCCTGACGCGCCTGGTTGGCAGTTTTACCACCCCACCTCGCGCCGTGTCTTTGCGTCTCAGGACGTCACGTTCGACGAGTCGGTTCCCTTTTACCGTCTCTTCCCCTACCGCACTGCCCCTCTCCCCCCCCCGCCGCTCTTCCTCGCTCCAGGTGCTCCCCAGGTAGACCCCCTCCCCGCTCCCGGTCCTGCTCCTTCAGGTGTGTCTCAGGTAGACCCTCCTCCCTTGCCTGCGCCGGTTGAGGTTACTAATGACTCAGGTCCTGCTGCGGGTGGTCCTGCTCGGGGTGCTGTCTCTGGGGGTGCTGAGCCTGGGGGTGCGGAGTCTGGGGGTGCTGCCTCTGGGGGTGCTGCGCCTGGGGATGCGGGGCCTGGGGGTGCTGAGCCTGGGGGTGCTGCGTCTGGAGGTGCTGCGCCTGGGGGCGCTCGGGCGTCTGGTGAGCAGTCTCCATCGAGTCACCGCCTCCGTAGTAGCTCCGCTGGTGTCTCGCCGCTGCACTCTCGGAGCCGTCTCCCTCTCTCCCCACAGCAGCTACATGAGTGGTACGTTAGCCGTCAGGGTCGCGCTGCTGGAGCTGGGGGCCCGGCTACGGGGTGCGCTGGTGTTGGCGGCACTAGAGCCGGCGCTGTCCCTAGGGGTGCGGAGACTGGGGGTGCTGCGCCTGAGCGTTAGGAGCCTCGGAGTGTTGAGTCTGGAGGTGCTGAGCCTGAGCGTGCGGAGCCTGGAGGTACTGCGTCTGGGAGTGCTGAGCCTTTGCGTGAGGAGACTGGAGGTACTACGTCTGGGGGTGCTGCGCCTGTGCGTGAGGAGTCTGGGGGTGCTGAGTCTGGGGGTGCGGAGTCTGGGGGTGCGGAGTCTGAGGGTACTGCGACTACTGGTGCGCGGTCTCCTTGGAGTGGCCGCCTTCGTCCGCGTGTGCCTCTCACCTCGCAGCAGCTGCACGACTGGTACGGTCGCCGTCAGGGTCGCGCTGCTGGAGCTCGGGGCTCTGCAGCTGGAGGTGCTTCTGCTGACGTCGCTGGAGCTAGGAGTGGTGCTGGTTCTTTGTCTACTGGTAGTCCTGGAGCTACTGGGAGCGGAGGTGCTGTGTCTGGGGGTGCTGCTACTGGAGCCGCTGAGACTAGAGACCCTGAGCCTGGAGGTGCCGGTTCTGGGGGTGCTGCTGCTAGAGACACTGCGGTTGGAGACCTTGGGGCTGGGGGTTCCGGGTCTGGGGGTGCTGCTGCTGGTGGAGCTGGTCCTCGGGGAGCTGGCGCTGGAGGTTCTGGAGCTACTGGGGGCGCTGGAGCTGCTGGTGCTGGTGCCGCGGTGCAGCCGAGACTGTTTGACCTTCGCTCTGCCGTCTTCGTCGTCCCCTCCGCAGCCTGACTCTGTGCTTCGCCAGGTTCTTAGCCTACCGTCGTCTACTGGTCTTCCGTTACAGCCTGACTCCCCACTGCCTGCTCCTTCTCCCTACACTACGCCGACTGGGGGTCTTGCTGCGCGTCGTGAGCCTGCGTCGCGTCCTGTCTCGCCTGTTCGTTCTGGTCGTACCAGTCGTCGTGTTGCTCGTCCGCGTCAGCCGGCTGTCCCCGGCGCACACCTCGTAGTCCGTCGTCCTTCCTCTACTGCGCAGTCAGTTCCTCTGCCGTCTCCCCCTGCGTCCTCTCTGCCTGACGTTCCGGACCCTGAGTCTGACCGGTTCCGTGCTGAGCACCCTACTGTCACGCGTCTGTTAGCCACTGTTGTTACTGACCCGTCGTTTGAGTCTGCTGCTGCGTCTGCCTTGGTCGCTGAGCTTGTTGACTTTGCTGCTGCCTGTCGTTTAGACTACGCTGCTAGTCTTGTTGCTGAGTCTGAGTCTGTCTGTCCTCCGTCCGTTGGGGGTGAGTGTGCTCTTAGCACGGACGTCCTTGAGGACAGACAGGAGGACCTTGAGTGTCTTGCAGCCGCTGCGCCTCATCTCGTGGCCATGCTGCTTGCCCCTGAGGGAGACCCGGATGCTCTAGACATCCCTACCCCGCGCTCTTACGCTGAGGCGATCGCGGGTCCCTACTCCTCTCAGTGGCAGACAGCCATGGACGCAGAGATGGCATCCTGGAAGTCCACAAGCACTTACGTCGACGACGTTCCCCCTCCTGGGGCGAACATCGTCGATGGCATGTGGATTTTCAGGGTGAAGCGGCCGCCGGGTTCTCCGCCTGTCTTCAAGGCTCGTTACGTTGCTCGAGGCTTCAGTCAGCGACAGGGAGTTGACTTCTTCCAGACCTTCTCCCCCACCCCAAAGATGACCACTCTTCGGGTGCTGCTGCACGTTGCCGCTCAGCGTGACTACGAGCTTCACTCTCTTGACTTCAGCACAGCTTTCTTGCAGGGCAGCCTACACGAGGAGATCTGGCTGCGCCGTCCTCCTGGCTTCACTGGGTCTTTTCCTCCTGGTACCCAGTGGAGCCTCCGACGGCCAGTTTACGGTCTCCGCCAGGCGCCACCTGAGTGGCACGACACACTGAGGACGACACTTGCGGCTCTTGGGTTTGCTCCCTCCACTGCAGACCCGTCGCTGTTCCTGCGCACAGACACGTCGCTGCCGCCGTTCTACATCCTCGTGTACATCGACGACTTGGTCTTTGCTACTGCTGACACTGAGGCACTTGCTCTTGTGAAGTCGGAGCTGCAAAGGAGACACACGTGCACAGACCTGGGTGAGCTGCGCAGTTACCTTGGCTTGCAGATCACCCGGGACAGAGCACGCCGCACCATCACCCTGACTCAGTCACACATGGTGCAGCAGGTCCTTCAGCGCTTCGGCTTCCAGTTCTCCTCACCTCAGTCCACTCCTCTGTCTACCAGCCACTCGCTCTCAGCTCCACCTTCGGACGAGTCCGTAGAGCCGAGTGGCCCGTACCCAGAGCTTGTGGGCTGCCTCATGTACCTGATGACCTGCACTCGACCTGACCTTGCGTACCCTCTTAGCATCCTAGCTCGCTACGTCGCACCTGGGAGACACAGGCGAGAGCACTGGGAGGCTGCTAAGAGGGTGCTGCGCTACTTGTGCAGTACATCAGGCATGGGGCTGGTGCTTGGAGGACAGGGCTCGGTTGTCCTCACTGGACACTCAGACGCCTCTTGGGTTGACGACCTGGCTACGCAGCGGTCGTCACAGGGTTACACTTTCAGCCTTGGCTCTGGTTCTGTCTCTTGGCGTTCCACTCGCTCTTCGTCTGTTCTCAGCTCCAGTTGTGAGGCTGAGATCTACGCCACGGCCATGGCTGCACAGGAGCTACGCTGGCTCACCTACCTGCTGACTGACCTGGGTGAGCGGCCTCGTTCTCCTCCAGTTCTGTACGGCGACAACAAGGCAGCTCTTGCCTTGTGTCAGGAGCACAGACTGGAGCACAGAACGAAGCACATTGCTCTCCGTTACTTTCTGGCTCGAGAGTTGCAGCAGCGTGGCCAGCTTCGCCTTGCGTACGTGGACTCGAAGGCCAACACTGCTGATATATTCACCAAGGCGCTTCCGCCTAGTGATCATCAGCGGCACTGCACTGCGTTAGGCCTTGTGTCCACGTTCTCTCACTTGCTTACTTCTTGACTTTGTTTGTACTGTGATCTATATATATGTCCTTGCATGCTTGCACTTGCTAGGCTTTGATCACTGTACTACTTGTGTTCTCCTATATAAATCTGCATGTGAACTGGCCTTGTGGCCTTTGCTTGTGCTCAGAGAGTGTGGTGACATTGTGATCCACCCTGAGCCTGCTCTTTGCTTTGCTTGACTGGTCTTGTGACCCCTTGCTCTCCCCCACTTTGCCTATGGGGGTGTGTCAAAGTATAAATGTGCTATATGTTTGTAGGCTGTAGTGGGGTAGCCAATATGGGGTACAACCCCAACTAGGGTTTCCTATTTGTACCCTTGCTTCTTTCAATCCAATCATTCCTGCTTAGTAATTCTAACACGAGGCGGGCCCAATACTGCAAGCTGCTTGTTCGTCCATGAAATATACGGGATCTCATTCAGATCCCGCGGGCACGTGTCCGCAGTTTCCGCTGTGCTCTTGCGCTTACGAGCCATGGCTAGGGAAGGGTAGAGATATGGAGAAACGGAGAAACAAGAAACGAGAAATGAAATTGGCAGATGGAGGAGAAGAAGAGATTTGGGAGGGAGAGATGACAGAAGGGTCGAGAAGGGGAGTGGGTTCACCGGGCAGGCATGCGCGAAGGCGTGGAGCACGAAAGTGGGGCATGGGTACCACTCGTTGAGAAGCTCGAACAGAGCGGTCTCTTTTCTCGCTCAAATCTGTCACCTCGCCGGGCGTCCAGATGCATGTGGTCGGGCCGGCCAACTGCTTGACATTTTGACACGCGTACGATTGTTTGGATGTGACGGGGCCTCGTCCAACTCGTCCGCGACATTAGCGCAACACGCGCTAACCATTTAGAAAAGGTAAAATATCAAAGTAGAAGTAAAAATACACAATACGTAAAAGTAAATGTGGCATTAGTGCGACACGCGTTTGTGACACAATATGTTTTACCGTATTCTCCCAGGCATAACACCCTAGGGTATAGCTAAAAATACAAGGAAAAAATGGGGGTGGGGAGGGGGGGGGGGGGGGGGGGGGGGGGGGTGGGCGGGGGGTGTCTTCTCATAGGAAAAAGCTACATAATACCCGGGTGGATATATATGTTATATTTTAGTGTAAGTTTTTTTTATTAGACAATTTGAGTGTTTCCATGGTCGTTTTAACATCACATGTTGAGGTGCGAATGTGAGTTTCGACGCGAACGACATTACCCCCTCGAAAATGCCATGTGGCACCTCTCTGGCCACTTGCAGCGGAAGATTCACCAGCGCGTGGCGACAGCGAAATAGTGGGAGGGGGGAAATCTTGGCAGATTTGAAGCGAAAGAGCGGCGGAATTTCATCGAGGGAGAGATTCTCGCGATATCCTCCCGAACTTGCACCTACTCGTTAACAGCTATAGTAAGGAATGTGTAAGAAAAGGGGGGTGTTATAAAAAATCACCCAAAAAGGAGGGTATAGTACAAACGAGGTCACCTATAGCACCCACCCACCCCGCACAAGCTACTCGGGGGGTGTACAATTTCGGCGGGTGTTTTGTTCGGGAGGGTATGCTGTTTTTGCGTGTCACAAAAGGATTGAGACGCTTGTGTCCTGTCCAAACATGAATGTACCTTTACTGTGGCACTAGCACTCTATGCGCGTACAACTCCAACTTTCGGAGTTCCTAGCTCGGTCCGCTGACCTCGCCCTCCAAACGTCCCTTACGCCCCCTTTGGGTTTTCCAACCCCGGACCTGCACCCAACCATGCGCGGTCCTGCGAACTCAACCTAGTTAGTTAGCCCTTCTCAAGAACGGAAATTATGCATTGACTATGGTTGGTTGGGGTATATAAACCTAACCCTAACTGATGTGCCCCATATGGCACACATCACTAAAGGCTACACATTTGACACACCCCCATAGCCTAAGTGAGGGGTGTCAAGCAAAACCAAAACTGTACAGTCACAAGACCAGTCACAAAGAAACAAAGCTCAGGGTGGATCACAACGTCACCACACAGTCTGAGCACAAGCAAAAGAGCCACAAGGCCAGTCCAAGAGTTCACAGAGGTATATGCAAAGCGTACAAACAAAGCAAGCAGAGAACACAAGACTACGCAAGACGAGAACATGTGTCAACGAGACCTAACTGCACACAACACCTGTGGTGGTCACAAGGCGGAAGGGCCTTGGTGAAGATGTCTGCAGTGTTGGCCTCGGACTCCACAAAGTCGAAGCGAGCCTGTCCACGCCTCTGCAACTCTCGCAGAAGAAAGTACCTGACGTTGATGTGCTTCACTCTGCTCTCCAGTCGAGGCTCTCGACAGAGGAGAATCGTCGCCTTGTTGTCAGTGAACAAGGTCGGTGCAGAGCTCGGCCGCTCACCAAGGTCGGTGAGCAAGAAGGTCAGCCAACGCAGCTCTTGTGCACCCATGGCTCCAGCGTAGATCTCAGCCTCAGCGGTAGAGGTCGAGACCGAGAAGGAACGCGTGGACCTCCACAAAACAGCTCCAGAGCCCAGGCTGAAATAGTACCCCTGAGTAGACCTGTGAGTCTCGACGTAGTCAGCGTAAGAAGAGTCACAGAGACCAGTGAGTACGACAGACTGTCTCCCTCTAAGTACCAGCCCAACGCCTAATGTCGTCGCTAGGTACTTCGCCACCCTCACAGCAGGTGTCCAGTGAACAAGACGGTGTCTCCCTGGCGCAACAAAGCGAGCAAGGATGCTGAGAGGAAAGGCGAGGTCCGGGCGAGTACAAGTCATCAGGTACATGAGGCAGCCCACAAGCTCTGCGTAAGGACCACTAGGCTCAAATAGCTCGTCAGGAAAGGGACTAGTGAGTCTGTGGTCAACGGCAAGAGGTGTGTGCTGTACGGTGGAGTGCTAAAGCTTGAACTGCTGAAGGACCTGCTGCACCATGTGTGATTGTGAGAGTGTAATGGTGCGAGCGGCTCAGTTCCTAGTGATCTGCAGGCCAAGGTAGTGGCGCAGCTCACCAAGGTCAGTGCACGTGTGTCTCTTCTGCAGTCCAGACTTCACGTCAGCCAAAGCAACCCTGTCAGCAGTGGCGAAGACCAGGTCGTCGACGTAGACCAGTACAAAGAACGGTGTGGAGCCACGACGAACGAACAGCGACGGGTCGGCAGAAGACGGTTGGAAACCGAGGTCAGGCAGGTTAGAGCGAAGAGTGTCGTGCCACTCACGAGGTGCCTGACGAAGACCGTAGACCGGTCGCCTCAGCCTCCACTGGGTCCCAGGAGGGAAAGTGCCAGTGAAGGCAGAGGGACGACGCAACCAGACCTCCTCGTGTAGGCTACCCTGAAGGAAGGCAGTGGAGAAGTCAAGAGAGTGTAACTCGTAGTCTCTCTGTGCTGCTACGTGCAGTAACACCCAAAGAGTGGTCATCTTCGGGGTAGGCGCGAAGGTCTAAAAGAAGTCAACTCCCTCGCGCTGATTGAAACCTCTAGCCACGTAACGCGCCTTGAAGACCGGAGGAGATCCCGGTGGCCGCTTCACCCTGAAGATCCACATGCCATCGACTACGTTCGCCCCAGGGGGGGGAACCTCATCGACGTAGGTGCCTGTGGATCTATAGGAGGCCATCTCTGCGTCCATGGCAGCTCTCCACTGAGAGGCCCAAGGCCCTGACACTGCCTCAGCGTAAGTGCGAGGAGTCGGTATGTCAAGGGCGTCGGGGTCTCCCTCAGGGGCGAGCAGCATGGCATAGAGATGAGGGGAAGCGGCTGCCAGGAACTCTAGCTCAAACTGCCTGTCTTCTAGGCGTCACAGCCAAGGGCAGACTCACCCTCGACGGCCAGAGGACTGGTAGGAGGAGCAGCCATAAGACCAGTGGCGTAGTCAAGGCGCCGAGTAGTGGCAAACTCAGTGACTGCAGTAGTAAGGGCGGAGACAGAGGACAGAGAGGCACGAGGGTCGGTAACAAGAGAGAACAGGACGGTATGTGCGGTAGTAGTCAGTGACAGGAGTAGAGAGGGAAGCAGTGAGGGCCGACTCAAGAGGAGAAGGAAGCACAGACGGATACGGACGAGAGGAGCTAGGACGAAACAGGGCAGCACGAAGGTCAGTGACGCGAACAAGGGACGAGGGACGAGCACGAGGAGAGCGACGAGAGGCCCAAGTGTGAGAAAGAGGAGGGGACAACGGAGGCTGGGAACGGGGGAAAACAGCTGGGGTGGGGTCAGGAGGAGGAAGCGTGGGACCTGAGATGGGAGGAGAAGGGGAGGAGGGAGGAGAGGGAGAGGGGAGACCGAGGGTCCGAAGACCAGAGACAGGAGGAGGAGGCGGCTGCTGCTGCTGCTCCTCCAGCTGCGGCTGCTGCTGCTGCTGCTCCTCTAGCTGCCGTAGCTCCAGCTGCTGCCGCTCCAACTCTAGGCTCTCTCTCTCCAACTCCAGCTGCTCCTCACGTGCACGGCGAAGACGAGCCTGGTGATGGGTCGGGTAGGGGTGTGGGCAAGGAGTAGTGGCCGGGGCATGGGTAGCTCCAGGACCGCCCTCCAAAGCACCAGTCGCACCACCCCCAGAGCCAGCACCACCAGAAGCAACGCGGTCAGACCTAGGCTCTCCAAGTCCAGCAGAGAGCGCACCCGCAACCCCAATCGTAGCACCCCCAATGTCAGCTCGACTAACACCAGCTCCCCGAAGACTAGAGTCTCCTGCAGTCACGGGCTCAGCTCCAAATTCAGCACCCCCAGAACCAGGACCATGTACAGGTACGCTCTCAGCTCCAACTCCAACGCCTCTAGTGCTAGTACCTCTAGGGTCCTCGCCACGAACACCAGCTCCAGTAGGGTCTGCAGTAGGCTGTGAAGAGGACTGCGGGGAAGGGGATGGCACCTGAGGGGCTACCAAGGGGGGAGGGGTAGCGTGTGACACACCTGACGGGGCTGGACCAGGGGGGGGAGGTTGTACCAGGGGAGCAGGAGTGGGAGCGGCTGTCAGGAAGAGGGGGGGAGGAGGAACCGGGAGACCTCGACAGGGGTACCGGGTGTAGTAGGGGACGGACTTGTCGAAACGGATGTCGCGGGAGTAAAAAAACCGGTGAAGGGGAGGGTGGTAAAATGTGAAGTCAGAGGAGTCCTCTGGGAAACCAAGGAAGACACAGGGAAGGGCGCGAGGGGAGAGCTTGTCCGCGGAGGTGTCGCGAACAAGCGCCAAGCAGCCCCAGACACGAAAACGCGACGCAGCACCAGGGGACCCGGTCCAAAGACTGGTCGGTGAAACCTCTAGCCGAGAGACACGTGGCCAGAGGTTCAGCTGGTGAGCGGCGTACCGAACCGCGTAGGGCCACAGAAAATGGGGGGCACGGGCGTGAGTCATGGAGGTGCGGGCGATCTCCATGACCAAGCCTATGCGGCGCTCAGCAACCCCATTCTGCTGTGGGGACTCTGGAAGTGTCTAAGACTGACGCTTGCCCTGCTCGCGACAGAATCCAGCGAGAACGCCGGAGCGAAACTCACCCCTGCGGTCGGAATGAAGACAGCTGATACGACGACCACGAGTTTCCTCAGTGGTAAGTAACCACCGGATCAGCGTAGAAGTGACCTCGGACTTCTTCGCCAGGGGGAACACTGTGGTGTAGCGGGAGTAGTCGTCAACGACCACCAGAAAGAAACTCTCTCGCTCAGGGCCAGGGCGAGAGGCGGGGCCCCAGACGTCCAAGTGGAGAGTCTCGAAGGGCTCGGTGGCCAGACGAAGGGAGGAGGAGTGAGGGGTGGCGCGCAGCCTACCCTCGACGCAGGGACCGCAAGGTGGTGCAAGCGAACGCGGCAACGATGGCAAGACACGCGGGAGGCCTAAGACAAGACGCTAAGTAGACATAGTGCGCAGGCGAGGAATGGACGGGTGCCCCATCCGGTGGTGCCACAAAACGGTGGGTTGGGCAAGCGACCAGCACGAGCAAGACGCAGCGACGAGACCAGACACTGGCACATGACCAAACACAGCTACCTGGTGGGAGGCGGCAACCTGGTGAGACGTGGGGACCTGACTGGGGGCAGTGACAGGGGGCGGAGGCTGCTGCGGCTGCTGCTGCTGCGGCTGCTGCTGCTTCTGCTGCTGCTGCTGCTGCTATGCTCGGGGGCCAGCATGAAGTGTGTAGAAACCGGAGCCCTGCTCAGCGTAAAAGCCACCCAACGGTGCGTACGTGTCACCATCTACACAGGTCGAAGAGCCCCCAGAAGGCTCAAACCAATCACCCACGTGACTACCCACAAGCGGCCTCACACCCACCAAGTTCCTCGAGAACGAGGGGACGTGGAAGCCCGTGTGGAAACCCGAAGGAACAGCTGGGCACGGAAGTGTAGTAGTGTAGCGAGCAATGACTGGTCCCGAAGTGGGATCAGCCAGCGCTACAGGGACAGGCGCAGGAAGCGGAGTAAGAGTCGTGTGGTCGCGGAAGAAACAGTGCGAAGCTCCGGAGTCCAGGGTGAAAGACAGCGAAGCATCCTCCGGACCAGCTCCTGGACTAGTGTCTACGTACCTACACAAGCAACTGGCACATCAGCAACACTAGCACCTAAGCTAAAAACACGTGAGTAGACAGAGTCAGAAGCACTAGAGTCAACAACAGCATACATAGCATGAGGAGTTCCTAAGAGATCAAGTAACTGAGAAGCAGAAATGCCCCACAGAGCGGGACCGTGCGCCTAAACAGGGGGAAGCCAGTCAGGGGCAGGGCCGTCAACGCCGTAGGCCGCACGAAGTGTGTCAGTGAGCTGAGCAAAGCACTGACCCGGTGGGTGGCGGCGGTCACAACGGAAGCCGCTGCGAAGACTTGTTTGGATGAAATAGGGGCAGGGTGGGTGAGCGGCACCACGCGACAGCTGACGCTGTCCTGACCCCTGCCTCGGAACCTGCTGCTGCCCCTGCTGCTGCTGTGGCTGCTGCGAGAGGAGTGGCTGCTGCTGCTGCTGTCGTTGTGTCAGGTACCAAGCCGCCACTCCAGCACCTGCAGCTGGCAGTCCAGCAGGTGCTTGACTAACCCGAGCGTCACCTCCACCAGCTGCAGCAGGGGAGTCACTAGCCGCTGCACGAGGCGCTCCTCCAACTCCTGCACTCCCGCCACCGCCGCTCGCCACGCCACCTCCGCTGCCTCCGCCGCCGCCCCTACCCTGGCCGCCCCTCCTGCCACTCGTACCCCTAGACTGCGCAGAAGTTATAACAGCAGCTGCGGTCACGTAAGTAGCGATAGTGGCGAGGGAGGCAGTAAAGGTGGGCAGCTGAGGGACAGTGCACCCGTGAAACAGTGGAGGGGGCACAGCGCTAGAGGCAAAGGCTACCGAGCGGAGGTTGCTCTCGACGTCCTTGAGGGCAGACTTAAGTACGCCGATAGTGAGCTCGCTAGGGTGCTTCAGAAGAAGCGCGTCACGAACCGAGGCAAGGCGGTCAGGGAGGCTAGTGGCGATGAAATAAATAGTAATCGCCATGGGGGGAGGGAGCAGTGCAAGCTGTGCGTCAGTGCAGGCAGCGCGGTAGCTAGAATCCAGTGAGTGCAGGTGAGCGATCAAGTCAGCAGAGCGCTCAAACGAGGCGAGGTCAGGAAACAGGAACGGGAGAAACAGACGACCAAGAGAGACAGTGGTGGGAGTAGCGTAGCGGGCCTTGATCGCAGTCAGGAACTCACTAGCCGTGCGAACCTGAGTGAAGTGGGTCTCCTCAGACTCAGGGAGGAGGCTGCTGAGGGCGATGCAGGCCGCAGCGTCACGCGACTTCCACATAGTCAGGGCAGCACGCTGGCGTGCAAAACGGTCTCTGTCTGCAGTGCTGGGGTGAGCGCCTAAGGTTTCAAGATCGGGGGGCGCAAGAAGGTCAACGGAAGCGTGCGCCCACTGAGACTCGTCTGCTTGAACTTGACTCTCTAGGAGACGCTGCGCACGCAGGAGCCAGACAGAGAACTCGAGCGGCCTACCCTCGGTGTCAAAGCGCAAAACCCTAGGGGTCGCAATAGCTGACTAGGTAGAAGCGGCTGCCCGCCGTCGAGAAAGCTTGAGCAGGGCGGCAGGCTGCGCACGATGAGCAAGACGAAGGGCGGGACGCGGCGGCAGAGCACAGGGCGCATCTAGGACGGGCGCAACACGGCTGTGCGCGGGCGCAGGCGCGGACGCGACGGGCAGGGCGCTGGGCACGGGCGGAACGGGCGGGGCGCTAATGGCGCGGACGGGCTGGGCGCAGGGCGCGACGGACAGGGCGCCACGGACGGGACGGGCAGGGCGCACCGAGAGCGACGGGCAGGGTGCTACGGGAGCGGACGGGCAGGGCGCAGGGAGCGCGGACGCGCAGGGCGCTGGCGGGCAGGGCGCAGGGCGCGACGGGCAGGGCGCCACAGACGGGAAGGGCAAGGGGCGCCAAACGCGACGGGCAGGGCGCTACGGGCGCGGACGGGCAGGGCGCAGGGCGCGACGGGCAGGGGGCAGGGCGCGATGGGCAAGGCGCTAAGGGCGCGATGGGCAGGGCGCAACAGGCGGGACAGACAGGGCGCAACAGGCGGTACAGACAGGGCGCAACAGGCGCGACGGGGTGGACGCAACAGACACGACGGGCAGGGCGCAACGGACGCTACGAATCGCAAGCACGCTGACAGCAGAATTGTGGGGACCGCGGGCCCTAAGGAACTTCCTTGATACCATCGCAAGAACGGAAATGATACAATGACCATGGTTGGTTGGGGTACAAAAACATAACCCTAATTGCTATACCCCATATGACACACATCACTAAAGGCTACAACATTTGACAGCCCTCGCTACCGTAGTCACCCGGACATACCACCTGCCGAAATTAAAGACCCCCTGGGTGGCTTGTGCGGGGTAGGTGCCATAGCAGACCTCGTTTCTACTATACCCCCCCTTTTGGGGTGATTCTCTATAACACCCCCCTTCTTACAAAGTTTCTAATTGTAGCTGTTAGCTAGTACTGCAGAACATCGCGGAAATCACTTCCTCGATGAAACTACCGTATTCTCCCGGATATAAGACCCGGGGGACTTTCCTAAAATAGAGGCAAAATGGCTAAGGTGAACATTTATTCGGCAAAAGTTGTAAGAGTCCCGGGTACACTTAATAATCAAGTACATTTATGCGATTTAGGGGTGTACACTTGAATTTGAAGGGGGGGGGGGGGGGGGGGGGGGGGAGGGGGGGTCTTATGTTCGAAACAAAAAACATCTCGCGTGCGCGAAATTTGCGCGAGCGGCACGTCAGAGGCGTCAGATCTTGTATCCGACGCGATTGGCATGTCAGAATTCGATTCTGACACAAATGGCACGACAAAATTCGGATTCTACCCCTTTGTAGGTGACGCGCATATTCATTTTCAACTACTGTACACAGAAAAGGAGGGTCTTAAAATGTTTTATTGCTTGCTTTCTTGTTGTAGCAATGGCATCGTCTCATTTCAAATGGTATAGTACAAACAGGTCCAAGCTAGCATAGGATAATTCTGGTAGCACAATTAACTATCATTCACTATTCTAAGGGGTGGGTGGGCGGGAAAAATGAAAAATGAGAGACGTGGGTGGAGGGAAATGACCTCCAGCCCACGTTTTGTACTCCAAAACGGCCGTTTAGCGCTGTTCGTCGATGAACATTGCTACATTACAAGCCGCTTCTGTCATAATACTAAGCAGGAATGAGTGCATTGAATGAAATGTGGGTACAAGTACTAACCCTAACTTTGGGTTGTACCCCATATGGGCTACCCACGATAGCCTACGCAGAACTAGCACAGATGTAGTTTGACACACCCCCATAGGCAAAGTGGGGGAGAACAAGGGGTCACAAGACCAGTCAAGAAAAGCAAAGCAAGCTCAGGGTGGATCACAACGTCACCACACACTCCGAGCACAAGCAAAGGGCCACAAGGCCAGTTCACATGCAGAGGTATATATGCAACAACAGCAGTACAGTGATCACTACATAGCAAGAGCAAGCATGCAGGTATATATATAAATCACAGTACAAGCAAAGTCACGAAGTGAGCAAGTGAGACGAAACAGGCACAAGGCCTAACATAGTACAGAAGCGCTGATGATCACCAGACTGAAGCGCCTTGGTGAATATATCAGCTGTGTTGGCCCGGGTGGCCACGTAAGCAACACGAAGCTGACCACGCTACTGCAGCTCTCGAGCAAGGAAGTAACGCAGAGCGATGTGCTTCTTTCTCTGCTCCTGACACAAGGTAATGGCAGCCTTGTTGTCTACGTACAGAACTGGAGGAGAACGAGGCCTCTCTCCCAAGTCGGTTAGCAGGTAGGTGAGCCAGCGTAACTCCTGTGCAGCCATGGATGTGGCGTAGATCTCAGCCTCACAACTGCAGCTGAGAACAGAAGAAGAGCCGCAGCCAAGGCTGAAGGTGTAGCCCTGTGACGACCGCTGCGTAGCCAGGTCGTCAACCCAAGACGGGACTGAGTGTCCAGTGAGGACAACGTCACCCCGTCCTCCAAGCACGAGCCCCATGCCCGATGTACTGCACAAGTAGCGTAACACCCTCTTAGCAGCCTCCCAGTGCTCTCGCCGGTGTCTCCCAGGCGCAACGTAGCGAGCCAGGATGCTAAGAGGGTACGCAAGGTCAGGTCGAGTGTAGGTCATCAGGTACATGAGGCAGCCCACAAGCTCTGGATACGGGCCACTCGGCTCTACGGACTCGTCCGAAGGCAGAGCTGAGAGCGAGTGACCGGTAGCCATAGGAGTGGACTGTGGCGAGGACCAAGTGAAGCCGAAGCGCTGAAGGACCTGCTGCACCATGTGTGAGTGAGTCAGTATGATGGTGTGCCGTGCTCTGTTCCGGGTGATCTGCAAGCCAAGGTAGCTACGCAGCTCACCCAGGTCTGTGCACGTGTGTCACTTCTGCAGCTCCGACTTCACAAGAGCGAGTGCCTCAGTGTCAGCAGTGGCAAAGACCAAGTCGTCGACGTACACGAGGATGTAGAACGGTGGCAGCGAAGTGTCGGTGCGTAGAAACAGCGACGGGTCAGCAGTGGAAGGGGCAAATCCAAGAGCGGCCAGTGTCGTCCTCAATGTGTCGTGCCACTCACGAGGCGCCTGACGGAGACCGTAGACTGGCCGGCGGAGGCTCCACTGAGTACCAGGAGGGAACGACCCAGTGAAACCAGGTGGGCGGCGCAGCCAGATCTCCTCGTGCAGACTGCCCTGTAAGAAAGCTGTGCTGAAGTCCAGAGAGTGAAGCTTGTAGTCACGCTGAGCGGCAACGTGCAGCAGCACCCAAAGAGTGGTCATCTTCGAGGTGGGGGAGAAGGTCTGGAAGAAGTCAACTCCCTTTCGCTGATTGAAGCCTCGTGCAACGTAACGAGCCTTGAAGACAGGCGGAGAACCCGGCGGCCGCTTCACCCTGAAAACCCACATGCCATCGACGATGGTCACCACGGGAGGGGGAACCTCATCGACGTAAGTGCCTGTGGACTTCCAGGATGCCATCTCTGCGTCCATGGCTGCCTGCCACTGAGAGGAGTAGGGACCCGTAATCGCCTCTGCGTAAGAGCGCGGGGTCGGGATGTCTAGTGCATCCGGGTCTCCCTTAGGGGCAAGCAGCATGGCCACGAGATGAGGTACAACAGCCGCAAGACACTCAAAGTCCTCCTGCTTGTCCTCAAGGACGTCCGTGCCAAGAGCACACTCACCCCCGATGGACGGAGGACAGACAGACTCAGACTCAGCAACTAGACTGGCAGCGTAGTCGAGACGACAAGCAGCAGCAAAGTCAACAAGCTCAGAGACTAAGGCAGACGCAGCAGCAGACTCAAACGACGGGTCAGTGACAACAGTGGCTAACAGACGCGTGACAGTAGGGTGAGCAGCACGAACTAGGTCAGACTCAGGGTCCGGAACGGAACGTGCGGAAGAGAGGATGCAGGAGGAGACGGCAGAGGAACACGCTGTGGAATAAAGGAAGGACGAAGTGCCACAGTGTGTGTGCCTGGGATAGGAGGCGGACGCTCACGAGGAACACGACGACTAGTGCGACTAGTGCGAGCAGGAGAGGCAGGACGAGACGCAGGCTCACGACGCTCTGTAAGCGAGTCTGTCTGCTCAGTGTAAGGAGGAGGAGCAGGCAGTGGGGAGCCTGGCTGTAACGGGAGGCCAGTAGAAGACGGGAGGCTAAGAACCTAGCGAAGCACGGAATCGAGCGGTGGCAGAGACGACAGTGATGGCAGAGCGGAATAGCCGCGGCTGAGCAGTGCCACCAGCACCAGTAGCTCCAGCGCCTACAGCAGCTCCAGAACCACCAGCTCCAGAACCTCCAGCGCCAGCACCACCAGCAGCAGCACCCCCAGAACCGGCACCTCCAGCTCCAGGGTCTCCAGCCCCAGTACCTCCAGCAGCAGCACCCCCAGAACCGGCACCTCCAGCCTCAGGGTCTCTAGCCCCAGTGCCTCCAGCAGCAGCACCCCCAGAACCGGCACCTCCAGCTCCAGGGTCTCCAGCCCCAGTACCTCCAACAGGACCACCCCTAGAACCGGCACCTCCAGCTCCAGAGTCTCCAACTACAGGGTCGACAACACCGGCTCCAGGGCCTCCAGCTCCAGTGCCTCCATCTCCGGCACCTCCAGCAGCAGCGTCTCCAGCTCCAGCAACGCAACTCCGAAGGCGGGTGCGCGAAGCAAGCCACTCGCGCAGCTGCTGCGGCGAGAGAGGTGACCGCTGCGACGCGGCACCAGGAGGACCTCCAGCAGACTCAGCACCCCTAGGCTCAGCACCAGCAGACTCGAAACCCTCTGCGCCAGTACCTCCAGGGCCAGCACCTCCAGCACCACTGTCTCCAGCTCCAGTGCCTCGAACACTAACACCACCAGTAGCAGTACCCCCAGAACTAGCACCACCAGCACCAGCAGCACCACCAGTCCCGGCAGCTCCAGTACCTCCGGTACGAGCACCTCCAGAACCAGAAACACCAGCACTCCCAGCACCGGGGCCTCCAACTCCAGGGGCGACAGCACCAGCTCCAGGGCCTCCAGTCCCAGTACCTCCAGCAGTAGCCCCCAGAACCGGCACCTCTAGCTCCGGGGCCTCCAACTCTAGGGTCGACAGCACTAGCTCCAGGGCCTCCAGCCCCAGTACCTCCTGCAACAGCACCCCCAGAACCGGCACCTCCAGCTCCGAGGTCACCAACTCCAGTGTCGACAGCTCCAGGGCCTCCAGCTCCAGGGCCTCCAGCTCCAGCAGCGCCACTCCGAAGGCGGTAGCGCTGAGCGTACCACTCGCGCAGCTGCTGAGGTTAGAGAGCACCTCCAGTACCGCCAGTACGAGCACCCTCGGGACCAGCAGTGCCAGCACCACCAGCACCACCAGTACTGGCAGCACCACCAGCTCCAGCAGCTCCAGTACCTCCATGACGAGCACCTCCAGAACCAGAAACACCAACACTCCCAGCGCCTCCACGACGAGCAGCACCAGCAGCTCCAACCGCAGCACCTCGAGCAGCCGTACCTCCAGCAGCAGGACCTCCAGCTCCAGCAACACGACTCCTCAGGCGGGTACGCCACGCAAGCCACCCTCATAGCTGCTGTGGTGAGAGAGGTCCCCGCCGGGAAACGAGACCCGGAGGAACGCCAGCTGACTCAGCACCCCCGGACCCGGTACCCTCTTGCTCAGCACCCCCAGGCTCTGCACTCGTCGGCTCAGCACCCCCAGACTCCGCACCCCCCAGCACCTCACGCACAGGCTCAGCACCCCCAAACGCAGCACCTCGAGCAGCACCACCCCCAACAGCACCAGAGTCAACAGGAACCGGCTGCAGAGGCGGCGAAGACGGTCGAGGTGGAAAACCCGGAGGGGTCGCCAAGCGTGGTGAGCAGCGGGGGGCACCGCGGCGTCAGCAGCAACGTCACCCCCCTCAGTTGGGCCAGAGGTGTCGGAAGTAACCTCAACAGGGGAGCGGGTCTACCTGAGACACACCTGAAGGAGCAGGACCCTGAGGGGGGAGGGGGTCTACCGGAGGGGGACCTGGAGCGAGGAAGAGCGGCGGAGGGGGGAGGGGGGCAGTGCGGTAGGGGAAGAGACGGTAGAAAGGAACCGACTCGTCAAAGTTGACGTCCTAGGAGGGGAAAACACGGCGCGAGGTGGGGTGGTAAAACTGCCAGCCAGGCGCGTCAGGGACAAAGCCAAGGAAGACACAGGGAAGCGTGCGGGAGGAGAGCTTGTCCGCGGACGTATCGCGGACAAGGGCACGAGCACCCCAGACCCGGAACCGCGACGCATCGCCAACCTCTCCCGCTCAACGCAGTGTGGGCGAGGTGTCCGGCAAGGAGACACGGGGCCAGAGGTTGAGTTGCTGCGTGGCGTACTGGACTGCAAACGGCCACAGAAAATGGGGAGCCGCCGCATGGATCAAGGAGGTACGAGCGATCTCCATGACCAAGCCAATGCGGCGCTCAGCAACCCGATTTTTCTGCGGTGAGCCCGGAAGCGTGAACGACTGCTCGATGCCCTCCCCCTGACAGAAGGCCCGCAAGAGGTCGGAGGTGAACTCACCACCTCTGTCAGAGTGCAGATGCAGGACAGGAAGGTCCGTACGGAACCTGCGGCGGAGCTGGAGACGAACTGCTTGGATCCAAGGGATCAGGACAAGAGGGACCTCACCCTTGGTGCGCAAGGGGAAGACCGTGGTGTAACGCGAGTAGTCGTCGACAACCAGCAGAAAGTACCGCTCACCGCCCTGTCCACGAACGCGGGCTGGGCCCCACACGTCCATGTGGAGGGTCTGCAGGGGAGCCTCTGTCGGGGGAAACGAGGAGGAGTGAGGAGCGGCGCGCTGCCGCCCCTCGACACAAGGAAGGCAGGGCGGGGCAGGCGAGGCAGGAAGGGGAGGCAGAGACCTAGGAAGGCCAGACACAAGGAGGCGACGGTGCATGCCACGGAGACGCTGCAAGGAGGGGTGACCCAGGCGGTGGTGCCAGAGAAGAGTCTGGTGCGACAGGGAACGACACTCACAAGGGGAGGCTACCAGACCTGACGCAGACACCTGACCGACAGCAGCTACCTGAGGAGACACAGTCGTCAGTGTGTAAAGACTCGACCCTGGCCGACGAGTGAACGTGGCCAGGTGACGGCCAGTCCTGGAGCACGTACAGATTGCCACACGCTGTCCTCCAGGGGTAAAGGTGTCAACCCACTGGTCCTGGAGAACTTCGTTGCTGACCAAGTTCGTAGAGAACGAGGGGAGGTGAAGACCTGACAGTGAGCCAGACGGAACCGCCGGGCACGGAAGCACAGTGGTGGACCGTGCAAGGACTGGGCCCCCTGAGGGGTCAGCCAGAGACACTGCAACAGGTGCAGGGAGTGGTGTGAGTGCGGTACTGTCGCGAAAGAAACAGCGGGAAGCACCTGAGTCAAGCGTGAAGGTGTGCAAGGCCTCAGCAGGCGCAGTACCTGAGAGAGCAGACTCTCTAGCACCTAAGGCAGCAGCCTCACTAGCACCTAGAGCAGCAGCCTCTATACCGGGGTCGTGCTGCACACACAGGTAACAGTCACCCTCAGCACCACTAGGCAAAGCATACATGGCAGTAAGGATGGCGTCATAGTCTAAAGCAAAGACATCAACGCCCGACCTAAGCAGCTCAATCCAGTGGGGGAGCTCAGCCTCGTCGCCAAACTCTGCGTGCCAGGCGTCACTCAAATAGGAGAAGCAGCGGGACTGTGCGTGACCAGGTGTCCCACAGGTCTGACCAGCCCGACGACCTGTGCGAATGACGTACGGGCAACGAGCAGTACGCAGACACCCCCCACGCTGGTAAAACCACTCACGAAGCTGCTTAGGCGTAAGGTTCGGACGCCGCAGTAGCTACATCTGGCCACCGCCAGAAATTCCCCACCGAACAGCTCCACAGTGACTGCTCCTACGGCCGCCACCACTCCCACTGCGGCCACCACCGCCGTCACCACTCCCTCCGCTACTACGAAGTGATGTCATAGCGTGCAAGCTAGGAGGAGCGCGACCTCCAGGGCAGTACGGAGTGAAGGCAGTAGCACGAGTAGCAGCGGCAGCAGTAAGAGCAGCAGAGCGGCTCGGTGAGGCTAGGCTGCAGCATCTCCAGCACTCCTAGCAGCACCTCCACCAGCAGCAGCAGTAGCACGAACAGCAGGGCGGATCGGGTAGGGCAGGGCGGCTCGGGCTGGGCGGCGCGGCTCGGGCTGGGCGGTGCGGCTCGGGCTGGGCGGTGCGGCTTGGCCGGGGCGGCGCGGGCAGCAGGATGCGTGCCGTGCAGGGCAGCAGGGCGCGACGCGCGGGCTGCAGTAGGGCGCGACGCGCGGGCTGCAGCAGGGCGCGACGTGCGGGGCTGTAGGGCGCGACGCGCGGGCTGCAGCAGGGCGCGACGCGCGGGGCAGCAGGGCGCGACGCGCGGGCTGCCGTAGGGCGCGACGCGCAGGGCAGCAGGGCGCGACGAGCGGGGAAGCAGGGCGCGACGCGCGGGCTGCCGTATGACGCGTTGCGCAGGGCGGCAGGGCGCGACGCACGGGGCAGCAGGGTAGGGCGTGCGCGGGGCAGCGCGACGCGGGGCAGGGCAGGGCGTGCGCGGGGCAGCGCGACGCAGGGTAGTGGGGTAACGCGGTAACCGCAGTCGGCTAAGTATGGTGGGTCCGAGAAAAAAGGTCGTACGGACCTACTGCTTTGAAACCATATCAGAATACCAAGCAGGAATGAGTGCATTGAATGAAATGTGGGTACAAGTACTAACCCTAACTTTGGGTTGTACCCCATATGGGCTACCCCACTATAGCCTACACAGAACTAGCACAGATGTACGGTAGTTTCACAACTTCGCTTTCAAAATACACGATTTTGAAAAGCGTTACAGCTTTTAAAAATATTCATATAAAAAGACCCGGGTGTTATGTACCCTCACCCCCCGGATATAACCCCATGGGGGGGTGTAATAAAACAGGTTTTTTTAGGGGGGTGGGCTTATAATCGAGTAAATTTATAAGCGCCGGCGCTTATAAATTGACATATATATATATTTAGTATTTTCCAACACCAAACTGTAGATCTCGTGCTTGCCTTTTCAATCGAGTCGAAGTTACATGGGGTCTTTCTTGAAATTCTCGCGCGCGCTGGGAGATACACTTAATCTGACTCACAAGGTGCCTCTGACAGCTCCTGCTGACTGGACTCGCATCCAGTGCAGGGTTCGAAAGTGAAGCGAACCAAATTTGCAATACATCCGCCTTCTAAAGAAAAAATCGTTACAGTGTGTTGAACCAATTTCAAATTTTAAGTTTACGTGCGCTTATAATAAAACAAGTTTTTTCAGGGGGTGCGCATATAATCGAGGAGGGGATATAAGCGCCATATGCCAATTAAAAGCGCCAGGCGCTTATCCTAGGGTGGCGCTTATATCCGGGGGGTTACGGTAGCTTTTTCCCATGACAAGACCCCCCCCCCCCCCTTTTTTTGCTGTAGTTGTCATAGCACCCTAGGGTGGTATTGCTGATACAACCAAAGGATCAGTGGATAGGATAGAATGTGTTAAGCCTGAAAGGAGACAGTGAAGTCTCTGTAGTGACCTTGTTGAGTAATAGTTGAAAGAGAACAAGATGATTAGAAGGTAGGAGTACAAGAAATTAAATAGCGAACTATCTAGCCATGTACTCTGAGGGGTACATTCCCTTATTAACTGTATTACATAGCTACAGTAACCACGACTATTGCTATTCTCGACAGTTACCGTGTTGCAGTCTGTTAACTGTCGCGTGGTTGCTGGATCGTCAAGGGTCACGACCGTTGACTATCTTTAGACGGTTGACCTTCAGGTGACCCTTGAGATTTTGCGTGCTCTATATGAGCTAATGCGGTACTAGTACAGAGGAGCATCTTCGGGAATGACTTTATAACCTTTCATTTTTTCCAACACTCCCCTTCATTCCAGAAGGTGGGCCACGTGGGATTTCTTGGTGATCCCACAGAGGTTGGCGCAGTGCTGGTACTGCTGACGTGGCAGTTTCTTCGTCAGGAAGTCGGCTGCCATGTCACCGGTCGGGCAGTACGTCAGCTTGACTTTCCCCTTGTCGATTTCGTCCTTCACGAAGAAGTAGCGAAGGCCGATGTGCTTGGTGCGGTTGACGAAGCCGGGCTTGTTCGCGATCTTTATCGCGCTCTGATTGTCGCAGAGTAACGTGAAGTGCCCGTTCATCGTCACTTTCGCCTCCTGCAGGAGCTCCATCAGGTACAGACCTTCGCGAACAGCTGCGCTAGCTGCGATGAATTCTGCTTCAGCTGACGAAAGAGCGATGAGTTCCTGCTTCTGGGAGTTCCAAGAGATGAGTCCAGCAGGTTGGAGTTGAAAAATGAATCCTGTACGGGAGCGTCTGTTATCAACATCTCCAGCATGATCGGCATCCACGTAGCCATGAAGCTGCAGAGTAGCGGTGAGGTTGGCTTCGTAGGTGAGGCCGACGTCGGGAGTGGAGATGAAATACTGCAGTGCTCGGCGTAGATCCAGTAGATTCTCCCCTTCAGGTCGCTTCAGATACTGTGCGAGCTGGCTAGCGACGTAGGAGAGATCGGGCCGGCACGTGACGGCGGCGAACAGGAGGCAGCCGAGCTGCTGCTGATAGAGACGATGGTCGTCAGGAGAGAGTGGCGTGGTGTCGGGCTCGTGGTTAGGAGGAGGAGTGCGGTAGGGGGTAGTGAGGTTGATGGGAGCGATGGCGAACCGCTTCGCAAGTGTTTTATCATCCGGATCGGGTTGGTGTACGGGCACGAATGTCGGAGTTCCGAGTTGGCTCGTAAGGGGGATGTTCGGAGCAGAGTCCATCTGGGTGACATCAGGTGCGTCTGCATCCTCGGCCAGGTCAGCTTCGTCGTGTGACGTGGCGAAGCTGCGGTGGCCCTCGAAGAGCCTCTTGAGCAGCTTGTCAGCTTCCTGGTGCTCCTTGAAAAGGGGCAGAGTCAGCTTCTCGTAGAAGATGCAGTCACGTGATTTTGTCACCTCGTGTGTCGCGTAGTCCAGTACGATCCACGCCTTGAATTCTTTTTCGATTCCGAGGTGGATGCCCCATCGTGCCCGGTCAGCAAATTTTCCCGTCCGCGCAGTATGGGGTCTGTACTGTACCATGCACCCGAACACCCGAAGTAGGCGTGTATCTGCTTTTCTGCCCGTCCAAGCCCGGTAAGGAGAGTTGTTGTCCTTGAGGCTTCGCGAAGACAGCAAGTTGTGCAGCCGAACAGCGTGATTCATCGCAAATGGCCAATATCTGGTTGGGATGGCCGACTGCTTCATCAGAGCCCTCATCCGCGTGGCGAGGCTCCTGTTTGTCCGTTCTGCTACACCTTGCTGCTGGTGGGCGTAGGGCAGAGACACCAGGTGCTCGATCCCCTTCTGCTTGAAGAGCTCTTTGAACTCGTCCGAGAAGAACTCCAGGGCTCCGTCTGTCTGCCACGCCTTCAGCTTTAGCCCAGACTGTCGCTCAGCCCGCTTCATCCACGCAATGAAGCATTCAAAGGCCAGTGATCTGCAATCGGTATTGATGGCCCAAACGTAGCGTGTAGAAGCGTCGATGAAGGTAAGCGTGTATTGCTCCCCGTCAAGCCCTTGTTGACTGAGTACCATGAAGTCGCTGTAGACCTTATCCAGCGGTTTGTAGCGCTCGTACCCTGGTGGTAAGTCTGGGAATGGTTGGTGGTTGAGGGATGCAGTCGGGCAGACGATGCACGGCGGATTGGGAGAGTCCGCGGTGAGGGAACCGTCTCGGGGGAGGAGAAGTGCGTCGTCATCGAAGACTCCGGCCTTGAGCGAGTTTTTGAGCGTGGCGTGAGAGGGATGTCCAAGCCGTTGGTGCCATGTTGCTGGGTCCGCACGGTAGCCGACTGTCTTCTGATAATATTTTTGCCGTGCTGCCTCGTCGTTTGCCTCCCCTTCAGGTCCTGTGTCAGCGGCGTTGTCCGTTTCAGTGGCGAGTGCGCGAATTGCTTTTCTCTCCAGAAGCGCGCGGGGAATACCGATGATGTCGTCGGTATCGCCAGCTTCGGCTTGGTCTCCGGTGACAAGTAGGCATCGATCGGGCCAGTCCCGAGCGGGGAGTCCCGACATGGGGATCCTGTAGTAACTGTATTCAGCACCAATGACTTCAATTTCTTGGGGTCCTTGTACCGGCGGCTCTGGCTCCTCGGTAGGTTCAGGTAATTCCGCTGGTCCCCCCATGAATTTGTAGGTCTTTGCTTCCTCTGACTCTTCTGGCATTGGTTCGGGTGTGTCAGGGGCGTACTGATCCGGAAGAGGAGGACCTCCCCAGCAGGTGCCGCGAGTTGCCCAGTACGGGTCGACGATGGCGACTTCCGCGGGAGGAAGGCCGGCTGCTACGGCGTGCCCTTGTTCCGCTTCGCCCGAGGCGCCCCAGCCTCCCCTGGCGCCCCACGTGTCTCCGATCGTCCTTGCTTCTCCGACTGCTGCGTCTTTGACTTCTGCGCCAACTTCCCCAGATGGGGCAGGAGGAGTCCAGCCAGTGCCACCTTCCTCGGCTGGGGTAGGGGGAGTTCCTTGGCCAGTTGCAGCAATTTCTTTCGTTGCGACGGCACCCCATCCGCTTGTGGCCGCTTCCTCTGGAGTCAGGACTTCGCCCCAAGATCCAAGTGCGGGTCCGGAAGTATCCCAGCCTGTCCAGCGCGTTTCCGCCGGCGTGTTTTCCTCGGCAGGTTGTGTTGCAGGGCCTGACGTGCCACTGTCTTCCTCCATTGTGGCAGGTCCGGTCTCAGCAGGATTCGAGGTCGAGGCGGTCGGGACAGTGCGCAAGCGCAGAAGGCCGTCAGAGGCGGGTCGCTCGAGGTCCATCTCGTCGGGATGTGACCACGTTGGCGCCTCCGTGGGAGTCGTTTTTAGGAGCAGCGTGCGGTGGGAATCGCCGGTTGTGCCCTGAGCCGAGAACTGCAGCACGAAGACTCCGTCGTCGTCGATCGCCTTTCCGATGTAAGAGTCATCATAAAAGAGCTCGAAGGTCTTCTCTTTGCGGTTGCTGCGAATGTCGATTCCGCATCGCATGAGTTGAGCTGACGAGAGCAGGTTGTATTGGAGATCTGGCGCGACGAGGACGTCTCCGATGTGAATGGTAAATTTCGTGTCATTCGCCTCGAGGTAGATCTCCCCAATCTCATGTGCCTTCATTTTTCCGTTGTTGGCTGCGGTGATTTCGCAGGGTCGTCGCATGCGCCGAGAGTTGCTGATGAACTTTGATGATCCCACCATGTGTTGCCCGCAGCAACTGTCGAGGTACCAGGTGTCCAGATCCTCGTGGCGCTGGCGGGCAAGGTTGGCGATCTTGGGCGTAATGATGCGATCGAAGTCGCCGGTGTACGGCGAGAGAGCGAAATATCTACTTGCGGGAATGCTCGGCGGCGATTCCGGAGTAGGAGGAGGAAGCTCGAAGTCAGGAGGGATGTCTGAAGGGCGAGTCGACCAGGTAGAAACCGTTGGGTCGTTATCTGAGCTGGGCGCAACGGGGGTGGGGTTGTCGGAAGGGAATGAAATTCGATCCCGATCCCAGTAGCGGAACCCTCTGCTGCGGCGAGCCATGCAGCTTATGACCGTCCCTTTCCCTTTGTCCTTTGCCGAAATGACCGCAGGGGACTGAGAAGTACTGGCGACCGAGGGAGGCGACACAGTGGAGGTTGTGGCAGCAGGCTTGGATTGAGCTGAGGGTTGCTGGTTGGAGGCGTTGCGCCGTTCATCAGCAGCCTGACGCTTGTAGCACTGGTCGATGGAGTGGCCAGACTTCTTGCAGTATTTGCAGAAAGCTCCCTTCTTTCCGCGTTGCTCCCCTTGGGATCCTCCTGTGTAGAAGGCTAATTTTTCCCGCTTGACATTCTTCTCGTTGTACAGGTCGATCTCCTTCTGCTCCGAAAGAAGCGTGGCGCACAGAGCCGACTCCGATATGGTTGCTCGGGCGCGAAGGAGTGACTGGCACTGACGCCAGTCGGGGCCAAGGCCTGAAATGACCATTGAGATGAACATGTCGTCGGGGACAGAACCACCGCACTTCTTGACTTGATCGCGCAGATTGCGGCACCGATTAACATACGGTCCCGCTTTCTCCCCTTGCTTCATTTTAACCGAAGTTAGTTGACTGAGCAGGCGACTCATAGTGACTGGATCTGTTGCCATGTATGAGTTGCGCAGGTGTTCCCAGGATGCGTGCGCGGGAGCCCACTCCGTCTTGTACGGACGAATGCCGAGCTGCTCTTCAGGTGAGAGATTGCGAAGGAGAGCGGTGTACGCGAGAAGTGATTCGTGGTAGTACTGATGCTTCTCCTGGATGGTGCCTTCCGAGGGAAAAGGCAGACTTCCGTCGTAGTACATCCAGATCTGAGCGGTTGTCGCAAGAAGCTCGAATTCGAAGCTCCACGTGTAAAAATCCTTTCCGTCGAAAGGAATTGAGGTCTTCAATTTTGAAGTCAATACAAATTTGGTTTGCATTGAAGCGATGTCTGACTGCGACCGTTGTGGGTTGTCTTGTGCAGGAGCTGACCCTTGACGATTGTCAAAGGTGAAGGATCTCTCGGAGTTGACGCGGCGGTCTTCTCCAGGGAGAGGAAGTCCAGCAACGCCACGTGCATAGCTTGAGCCATCAATGCTCATAGCCTGATGGCTTTCGAGAGCGTTGATGCGTGCAACTAGCTGCTCAACGACAGCGGCGCTGACGGAGGTCACCGCTGATGGCGCGTTAGTAGTTGCTGGTGGTGGGCCCGGTGAGTCTGCAGTAGCTTTCCCTTCAGGAGCCATAGTGTTGCAGACCTTAGGATGTGATAATTGATTTTATGAAAGGATTGTTCTAGGAAGAACGAGGGCTTGACAGATCCTATAATCCACTCTAGCTCTCATACCATGCTGATACAACCAAAGGATCAGTGGATAGGATAGAATGTGTTAAGCCTGAAAGGAGACAGTGAAGTCTCTGTAGTGACCTTGTTGAGTAATAGTTGAAAGAGAACAAGATGATTAGAAGGTAGGAGTACAAGAGATTGAATAGCGAACTATCTAGCCATGTACTCTGAGGGGTACATTCCCTTATTAACTGTATTACATAGCTACAGTAACCACGACTATTGCTATTCTCGACAGTTACCGTGTTGCAGTCTGTTAACTGTCGCGTGGTTGCTGGATCGTCAAGGGTCACGACCGTTGACTATCTTTAGACGGTTGACCTTCGGGTGACCCTTGAGATTTCGCGTGCTCTATATGAGCTAATGCGGTACTAGTACAGAGGAGCATCTTCGGGAATGCCTTTATAACCTTTCGGTTATTCCAACAGGTATGTCCGGGTGATTACGGTATATTAGTGCTAGGCTTCATTATCTTGTCAGTTGTATTCACTTCCGCAATATTGAATCCTGCGCACTCTTTCCATTGCAAATCAAATCACTCTTGCCACTCTCGGAACTTATCCATGGCTCCTGAGCTTAGCTACCGTAGTTACGATTTAACACATACGGTAACAATTGTTGGAAACAAGTAAATCCTAAAGCGCCTCTGTCGTGTCGAAACATCACACCAGAAGCGAAGCGAATCATATCGAGGCACGAACGAGTCAACCCTCGGAGGTTGAAAGAGGTTGCCGGAGGTTACGCGAAAGTCAAAGGTCAGCGACCTTTGACCTGACAAGTACAGCGCGACAGCAAGGACACACAACTGACTCGCTACAGAGCAGTTGCCCGAGTCGTCACTGTATCGAACCGCAACAGCAACAGTAAAGCAGTTATAACCGTATCCTTTCATATTCCTTGTACTCATATATAAATGCTTGTATCTCTTTGCTTTAATCAACTTACTTTGCCCTCACATACCAGCGCAAGGTGGTTCACAAGTTCTTCATTAAACGCTTCCGCTATTACAATTATCCTACCCCGAATTTACCCCTGCAAAGATCCTAAGGGCTATCTCAGCCCAACATGGTATGAGAGCTATCAGGGGAAATTCAACTACTGTCAAATCATCAACAGACGACATGGCAACATACAAGGAGAGGAGTTCCTCTAATGGTTCTCCCGGGACTACTCCTACCCCACCTCCTGCCTCTGGCCTGAAGACAGAGGAAGGAACCACAACGGGACCAGCAGCGCCTTCGGCCAGCCAGCCTGCCAACTTCGACCAGAGTATGATGGAGAAGTTCTTCTCCTTCATGTCGTTTTACGAGCAACACCAGCAGTCGGCACCTGCGCAGTCAAACAACAGCAACAACAACGTGACTCCAATGAGTCTTGATGGCTCATCATATGCACGCGGAAACCAGCAACAACCTACCTTTGCTCCGTATGAACGCGGGTCCATCAGCTTCATGCCGCAAGCTCCATCTGGACAAGAAAGACAACTGGATGCACTACAAGTACAGTCGCAATTCGCGCACGTCTTAAAGCTGCAGACGTCAAGGCCCTTCGACGGAAAAGACTTCTTTACCTGGTCTTTCGAATTCGAGCTGATGATGGAAGGCGCGCAGATACTTGGTTTTTTCGACGGGTCTGTACCATACCCAACAAACGGCACACAGTATGAGAAGCAGCAGTATACATATCAGTCGATGATGGCGTATACGATCCTACTGAGAAATATCACCCCAACTCAGCAGCAGAACATACGGTCTTACCGGGGATTCGGCAACTCCGCGGAACTCGCGTACAAGCACCTGAAGGACCTGTATCAAGCAACAGACAGCGTCAGTCAAAGTCGGCTAATGGCGCAACTGACAACGGTTGAAATGAAACCAGGCGAAAAAGGGATGGCATATGTCAGCCGATGTCGCGAACTGCGCGACAAGCTTCTTCGATGCGGAGGGTCAATCTCTGAAGACGCCTTCGTGACAGTCATCATCGGCGGCCTCGGTCCTCAATGGCGCGCAACAAAAGCCATTCTCCGAGCCCACGGAAGAATCTCCGAAGCAGCGCTCTGCGCCGAAATACATGCTGAACAGCAAGACATGGACCTGCAAGAAGAACGACACAAGAGAAAGACATCAGTACCGGAATTCGCGTTTCACACTCAGCGACGATACAACAACAACAGCAACCGACACCCGCACAACAGTTAAAACCGGCACCACGAGAAGTCCACCGAAGCACCAACGTCACTGCCGGCTTCTACTCCAACTCGGATCTGTATCGACGGTCACCCGGACATCGCGCCACTGAAGGTACCTGGCACGCAAGAATGGGACATCCAAGCAACACAGTGTTAAACAACACGATAAGAGCAGGAGTGCTCGACAAAGATTCACTTCTACTGACCGACGGCAGAGAACTTCAACGAGCCCGTGGAACGTGCTTCACTTGCCCTGAAGCCGACTTACCGCATCAGCCGTTCGTCTCACATCACAATCCAAGCGCACCTGCGTACACACCTCTCGAAAAGGTGTACAGCGACATCTTATACAACCGTGAACCCGGACAAAACGCCTACAGCTACACCATCACCTTCATCGACGCCGCAACTCGATATGTCTGGCACCTAAACCTTCCAAGTCGCGACATGGCTTTCGAAGCCTTTGTCGCCTGGCTTCCAGTCGCAGAACGAGAATCGGGAGCTAAGCTAAAAAGCTTTCAGTCAGACGGGGGAGGAGAATACACCTCACAGAGGTTCAAGCAGTACTTGGCAGAAAGAGGAATCAAGAGGCTCATCTCCCTTCCCTACGCTCACCAACAGCAAGGCGTAGCAGAAAGGATGAACAGGACGCTGCAAGCCACCATGCGCAAGCTGCTACGTGGCATGCACCTGCCCAACCACCAGTGGCCCGAAGCGATGGACCACGCCGTCATGCTGCACAACTTGCTTTCGTCATCATCGCTCCCGAACAACGCATCACCGCATCTGCTGTGGACAGGGAAATTGGGCAGCACAAAAATGTTGAGAGTCTTCGGCTGCATGGTACAGTACCGACCTCCATCTGCACGAGCTGGGCGATTCTCTCAACGCGCACAGTGGGGACTACACCTGGGCATCGCAAAACATTACAACGCGTGGAAAATCTTCGACATCAACAGCAAGGAAACAGTAGCAGCACGTGATGTCGTTTTCTACGAAAACCTCACCCTCGGAACTCACCTCATGTACATCGAAGAAAACAGACCTGACCTCTCGGGCGGATTTCATGGGCACCGAGCCTTCGCCTCGGCAGAAGACGAAGCTGACTGGGACGAGCAGAACGTGGAGGGAGCCTCGGAAGCAGCCGGACCTCTCCCTTACTGCTCCGTGGACATCCCAATGGACGAAGACAATCCTCGCGAAAGCGTCAACGCCGAAGTCTTCTACGAATTCGCCGACAATGGTTACGTTACACCTGCACGGGTCAACACCAACGAAGCAGAACGAGTAGGACCGAATTTCAATCCAACACCTGAAACAGGAGACGAAGCTGTTTATCCCGAGGACACCACACTCCCCCGCTACTCACAGAGTGGACTGCAAATTCTCGGCCTCGTCACCGCAGTCCACGGCTCAGCTATTCCTAAGGAGCCTGCCACAGTTCAGCAGGCTCTGGGGGGGGAACACAGGGAGAAATGGCGTGAAGCCATGGACAGAGAATTAAAAGCGCTGGAGGAACGGAACACCTGGAAAGTCGTTCCCATCAGCGTGGCAAGAAACAAGACCATTCTCACCGGAAAATGGGTCTTCCGCGTCAAAACGAAGGCAGACGGCACAATCGAGAAATTCAAAGCACGCTGGGTGGTACGTGGATTCGATCAGGAGCACGGACGGGACTTCACCGAGACATTCGCCCCGGTTAGCCGACACACCTCACTCCGAATTCTTCTCGCGATCGCCGCCATGAAGAAGAAGAAGCTACGACAGATCGATGTCGCCAACGCGTTTCTCTACGCACCTGTCGACGCGGAGATCTTCGTCGAACTCCCACATGGCACTAACGGAGAGCCGAACAAAGTATGCCAACTACTGAAATCGCTCTACGGGATTAAGCAAGCCCCGCGGCTATGGCAGCAGTACCTACACGCCCGTCTCATCCGCATTGGCTTCAAACAACTACCCCACGATCAGGGGATGTACCGGCTCACGAAGAACGACGACTACGTCCTGCTAATCGTCTATGTAGACGACCTCCTCTACATCGGCTCGTCCGACGGCATCACCACCTGGTTCGAAGGGGAGCTGCAGCAAGATCTCACGCTCACGGTTTCATCTACCGTCACACAATATCTTGGGCTCAACATCCGAGAAGAAGACGACGCGATCTACCTCAGCGCCGCAAAATACGCCGACACCATCGCCAAGCGTTTCGCTCTTACACCAACCGCCATCTCCACACCATATCGCTACATGACAGGGAACAACAAGGGAGAATCCGCTCCACTCAAGCCTGCCGGCATTCGCGACTACCAGAGAAAGCTGGGATGCCTTCTCTTCGCAGCCGTCACCTGTCGCCCAGACCTATCCTACTCCGCAAGCCAACTCGCCACCTACCTCAAAAGACCCGAAGCAGAGCACCTAGCGGACATCGACCGCGCTCTCCACTACTTCGTCAGCACCTCAACGATCGGCCTAACCTACCACAAGAACGCAACTACACCGACTAAGCTAATCGGCTATGTCGATGCCGACCACGCCGGCGATTCCGACAATAGGCGCTCCCGCACCGGCTACATCTACCGCCTCGAGCCTATCGGTCCTATCTCCTGGCAGTCGAGTAAGCAAGAACTAATCGCCCTCTCATCAGCTGAAGCAGAATATATCGCACTCTGCTCAGCCACCAAGGAAGGACTTTACCTTCGCGAGCTGCTGGAAGAAGCGAAGTTAGCCGAGTTACCTAATTTCACTCTGTTCTGCGACAACCAATCTGCAATTCGCATCGCCAACAAAAGTGGCTTCGCGAACAGAACGAAACATATCGCCCTGCGATATTTCTTCGTGAAAGACGAGATCGAGAAGGGGAGACTTGAACTATCCTACTGTCCCACGTCCGAGATGGCAGCCGACTATTTGACCAAGAAGCTCGGAAAGCAGAAGTTCGAGTACTGCATGCTGCTGACTGGACAAGGCCACGTCACCAGCAGCGACACTCCAGAAGCGAAGGGGAGTGTTGGAAACAAGTAAATCCTAAAGCGCCTCTGTCGTGTCGAAACATCACACCAGAAGCGAAGCGAATCATATCGAGGCACGAACGAGTCAACCCTCGGAGGTTGAAAGAGGTTGCCGGAGGTTACGCGAAAGTCAAAGGTCAGCGACCTTTGACCTGACAAGTACAGCGCGACAGCAAGGACACACAACTGACTCGCTACAGAGCAGTTGCCCGAGTCGTCACTGTATCGAACCGCAACAGCAACAGTAAAGCAGTTATAACCGTATCCTTTCATATTCCTTGTACTCATATATAAATGCTTGTATCTCTTTGCTTTAATCAACTTACTTTGCCCTCACATACTAGCGCAAGGTGGTTCACAAGTTCTTCATTAAACGCTTCCGCTATTACAATTATCCTACCCCGAATTTACCCCTGCAAAGATCCTAAGGGCTATCTCAGCCCAACAACAATAATAATGTTTGAAATGTGGAAAGCAATTCAAGATAGCATTTGTGGTTGGAGCAAGACTAGATCCTAAATCTGAATAAGAACAAGGCTACCGTTTTTGGTCCTTCACAGACGTGATGTGTTTCAATGCCTTCCCTAAGGGTACATTCCTGGAGCGCGTCACGAAAGCCTCGCGTCAGTGCGGGTAAAACGTTTGATACTTGGGAGTAATGCGGCGCAGAGAGGTACATTGCCTTTGTAACACCTGAAAGAAAGACATGTCTTCGCAGGAATGTACCCTAAGTAACCCTAACAAAAGCCACCCTTCGCTTTTGTGGGTTTCTTCGTGTCCGAGATCACGATGTTTGCCTTGGCTTGTTGCTGTCCAGTTGATCAGGGTAGCGTAGGAAACAAAGAAAACAAAATATTCTAAAAAGGAACCATGCATGTCCACCACATAACATAACAATGACACAAACACTTCAGCTTGAAGAAATTAACAAATAATGATGCATGAAGGACACAACCTGGTCCAACAACCTCCATCCACCCACCTCCATCCACCCACCCACACAACCGCCATCTGCCAATCCCATACGTGGAACATGCGGACTGGACAATACATGCACCACATGAGTTTTTTCACACTCTCACATTAGTGCAACATACCTCTGGTCGTTCTTCCGCACTCTCTGCCAGTCGTTGTTTGATGTCCCGGGCAATAGTAAAGAATACATTGTCCACATTCAAATTCGATTTGGCACTCTGGTGACACAAAACAAAATGCAGAGATATGAATCGGGCATGTAAACAATAGGTAGTTGAAATTGTAAAATAACATCACTTGTTAGCGAATTCAGCTTCAAGAAAACTTACCGCTTCAAAGAACTTTATGTTGAATTCATCTGCTAGTGCTTGACCACGAGCAGCAGGAACAGCCTGTCCCCGGACCAGGTCAAACGGACACAGACGAGCATCAGCATATGCACCACCGCAGATATTAGCAGGGCAGTACCATCTGCTTTTAAATTCCGGTAGGCTATTGAAAGCCTTCCCGTTAGCAGTTACATGAAATTTAGGCTTTTATTTCAAAGCAAACAGCATGGGACGAGAAACGAAACTCACTCGTTTGCTCTCGTCCATGTCCGCCTTATTTCCTACAAGAATCTTGTTGACATTTTCTGACGCGTGTTGCTCAATATTACGAATCCAGTTACGGATGTCTGCAACCAAAGTGGAAAAGCGTCGACACTTGAGTATCAATCGGAAACCGTGAAATGCAGCACGCGGACAAACTCCTGACAGCCCAGGTTCAAAACACGCGAGAAGCTTACTGTTGAAGGACGACTCGTCAGTGACATCGTAAACAAGGAGAATGCCCATAGCTCCTCGATAATAAGCTGTAAAATCAGGCAGAGTAACTTGTAATCAAGGAAGAAATCATGACAGACAGCAGATGGGATAGAGCGACAACAAATTTGAGCTCCTCTTGCGAGGCTAATCGACCTGTTGTAATGGTGCGGAACCGTTCTTGCCCAGCAGTATCCCAGATTTGCAGCTTTATGCGCTTGCCATCAAGTTCAATGGTTCGAATTTTAAAGTCGATTCTGCAAAAATAAGTTGTCAGAACAAAAGCAACGCAATAACCACACAAAAAGAATAGTAATCGAGAACGCACCCACGTAGATCTAAGAGTGTGCGCGCATTGTGTGGAAAATCGCCGACTATCAGCTGGTTAGGGTTGGGGACATACCCAATGGTTGTGATGAAAGATGTTGTGAAAGAATCGTCTGAAAATCGCAGCAACAAGCAACTCTTTCCGACACCTGAAGTATCACATAGTCAAAGGTCCATAGGATAGTGAGAAACTGTATGTGCCTGTCTCTGTGTGCCTCGCGTGCAGATCTCCCGTATGTTCGTGCGCACGCATGTGTAAGACTCGTGTAAATGAAAGGGACTAGAATATCGCAGCCAGCAAACACGATCAACCAGAGTTGGATAAGGGGAAAGTGAGGGAGAACGACTGCGTGCAAGCGTGGGCAGCACAAAGTTCACAAAGGTAAATGAAGTCTCACCAAGACCGCCGAAGAGCTTGAGATCTTTTCGACTACACACGCGGCGACAAAAACTAGGCGAACTAGGATTCAATGCCTTGAGCTACTCCAAAGAAGGAAAGTCTCATACGAGAGAACAAACACCACCGAATTTTACGACCAGACAAGGTGTTGCACTGACCGCTGTCACCAATGAGCAAGAGCTTAATGAGGTAGTCATAATCGGCTCGAGCCCTCCCACCGCCTCCTCCACTCGCCATCTGACTCTAAGATCGCAACCCGCTGGTGCTTTGACCGAACGTGATACGGCAAACAATCTAGTGTGAGGCAGTTCACCTGTAAAATACTAAATTAGAGCAGAATCTGTTTACCGCAACGTCGAACGACTTAATTATTAATTACTTGTAATGCTGCCAGATCTAGTATTACTGCTGGAAAAGAAACCTAAAGGTAAAAACAGTATTCTCAGCCTCTGTAATGGCCGGGGCCTGCAACGGGCTACGGCACTTATTCAAGCAGGTGAGCCTTAGGCTATGATGCTACCGCTTGAGACCTTGCTGGCAATTCCAATCAACCACCGTGCAGTTTAGTAAACCCAGCTGGGGGCCGAGAGGATGGCAGGAGTGATGGGCAAAACCCTTGGAAGGATGGGGTGGGTGAAGGGGGCGACGTGGTGGAGTGGAGGCGAGGGGGAGGACCTGCGGCAGTACCGGGTCAGGCAGGTGAAAGGTGGGTTCGAGATGGGTTCAAGGGTTTGCCGGAAAGTGACCAGGCAAGCCCAATATTAGGTTACACCTACAACATTTGTGTAAGGAATTAGAATTTAGCTTTACAGAAGCTACATTAGGAATTAGGGTTATTCGTTATACTCGTACTTTAGCGAGTACAACCCGAGGGCCACGCGACAGTTCGTCGGCCTATTTCGTCGCCCCAAACCACTCCCGAGTCGCCCCCACACCAGTCGCAACCCTTCCGACCCATCTTTGTCCGAACTTCCCACCTAGCTAGGAATCCCTCTATTTAGTCCAGCCATTTTTTATGTATCGTCATTCAGCACTTTCACAGTCTCGTTATTCGTTATTCACTGGACAGAGCCACGTCACCAGCAACGACACTCCAGAAGCGAAGGGGAGTGTTGGAAACAAGTAATCAACGCTTCTTATGTGTCGTAACTGACAGAATGAGAGAAGTGTGAAAGAAGAATGACGAAAGAGGGATTTCACTAGCAGCAGTTGGGGTACATATAGCAAACCCTAATTGGGTTGTACTTGCTATAGAGCACCCCACTACAGGCTAGATAATAACATTCTGACAGTAACATCAGACTGCAAACGAGGCGAACTACAGCGCAGCAACAGCGAGTCAACCGAGGAGGTTGACAAAAAGGTGACAGACGGAGGTTACGCGAAGGTCAAAGGTCGATTACCTTTGACTCGACAAATACAACGCGAAAGCAAGGATAAACAACGCGCCTCTGCTGCCCGCGCGCCTGCTGCCTGCGTCGCCTGCTGCCCGCGTCGCCTGCTGCCTGCGTCGCCTGCTGCCGGCACGCGCCTCTGCTGCCCGCGCGCCTGCTGCCCACATGGCCTGCTGCCCGCGTCGCCTGCTGCCTGCAATTCTTGCTGCCCGCACGCTTGCTGCCCGCGCCCCGCGTCGCCGGCTGCCCGCGTGCGCCTGGTAGACTGCGCGCGCCTCTGCTGCCTGCACGCCCTGCACGCCCTGCTGGCAGCGCGCCATGCTGCCCACGCCCCCTGCACGCCCTGCTACCCCGCACCCCGCTTGCGCCCTGCTGCCCACGTGCCCTGTTGTCCAGTGCCCTGCGCGCCCTGCTGCCTGCGCGCCCTGCTGCCCGCACTCCCTGCTGCCCGCGTGCCCTGCGTACCCTGCAGCCCGCGCGCGCTTGCTGCCTGCACGCCCTGAAGCCCACGTCGCTTGCTACCAGCGCGCTCTGCTGCCCCGCGCCCCGTGCGCCCTGCTGCCCTCGCGCCCCGCGTGCCCTGCAGCCTGCGCGCGCCTGCTGCCCACACGCCCTGCAGCATGCGCCACCTGCTGCCCAGCGCGCGTCTGCTGCCCAGCGCGCCCTGCTGCCCGCGCCCTGCGCACCCTGCGCCCCGCTCGCCCTGCTGCCCGCGCGCCCTACGCACCCTACTGCCCCGCGCCCAGCACGCCCTGCTGCCCGCGCGCTGCCCTAGCCGACCGTGCACTATAGCCGCCACAGTCGCAGTACCTCCCACTACAACTACTGCCGCTACAACTACCAATGCAGCCCTTGCGCCGTTGCTGCCGATTGCTGCTGCCCGTCATTGGCCAATCGTGTCGGTACCTGTACGTCTGCTCCTACATGTAATGCCGCTGGTGGAGGCGGAGGTTCTGTGGGTGGAGAGCAGCAGCAGCAGCGTCAGCCGGAGACTCTCTCGCCGCAACAACTTCATGAGTGGGTTATTCGGCGAGGCCGCTCTAGTTGGGGTAATGGTGCTGGAGGTACTGGACAGCAGCAGCAGGCTCGTCGATAGGAGACTCTCCCGTCGCAGCAGCTTTGTGAGTGGGTTATTCGGCGAGGCCGCTCTGGTTGGGGTACTGGTGCTGGAGGGACTGGACAGCTGCGGCAGTCTCGTCGACAGGAGACTCTCTCGCCGCAGCAGCTTTGTGAGTGGGTTATTCGGCGAGGCCGCTCTGGTTGGGGTACTGGTGCTGGAGGGACTGGACAGCTGCGGCAGTCTCGTCGACAGGAGACTCTCTCGCCGCAGCAGCTTCGCGAGTGGGTTCTTCGGCGAGGCCGCTCTGGTTGGGGTACTGGAGCTGGAGATACTGGAGAGCAGCGGCAGGCTCATCGACAGGAGACTCTCTCGCCGAAGCAGCTTCGAGAATGGGTTTCTCGACGACGCGTCCCTGGTAGTTTAGAGGCTACTAGTCTAGGTGTCGTTGAGCCTGCTAGTACAGGTGCAGCCCCTGCGGAGGCTCTGCACACCTTCACGCTTGACTCAAGCGCGTCTCGCTGCTTCTTCCGCGACTGCACCACAGTCACACTGCTCACTACACCTGTCTTGGTCACTCTGGCTGACCCCTCTGGAGGCCCAGTAGTAGCACGTGCCTCCACCGTTCTCCCGTGTCCGGCATCTCCTTCCGGCTTGCTTGCAGGTCTCCACCTCCTTTCGTTCACTACGAACTTGGTGAGTAACGCTGTCCTCCAAGACCAGTTTGTCATTGTGACTACTCCTGGAAGTGAGCTTGTGGCGATCTGTACGGACCCACGGACTGGCGCCAACCTCACCACGTTCACTCGGAGACCCGGGTCTGGCCTGTACACACTGACCACTGAGTCTGCACAGGTAGCTGTGTCCGGTCAGGTAGTTGCGTCTTGCTCGTGTCGGTTACTCACACACCCGTCTCTCCTCTAGCACCATCGTCTGGGTCACCCCTCCCTGCAGCGTCTGCGTAGCATGCACTTTCGTCTCCTTGTCTCTAGTCTTCCTTGGTCTTTGCCCCCGCTCCCGCACTCGCTTGCACCGCCCTGCCTTCCTTGCGTCGAGGGGCGGCAGTGCGCCGCTCCTCACTCCTCCTCGTTTCCTCCGACCACTGCTCCTCTGCAGACTCTCCACATGGACGTGTAGAGACCAGCCCGCGTCGGTGGACTGGACGGCGAGTGCTATTTTCAGTTGGTTGTCGACGACTACACACGCTACACCACGGTCTTCCCCTTGCGGAGCAAGGCGGATGTCCCTAGTGTCTTGATCTCCTGGATCCGCACTGTCCGTCACCAGCTCCGCGCATGGTTCCAGCAGGACCCTTTCCAGTCCTGCGTCTGCACTCTGACAGAGGCGGTGAGTTTTCCTCCCGCCTCCTTGGGGCTTTTTGTCGTGAGAAGGCATCGCCCAGTCGTTCACGCTTCCGGCCTCTCCGCAGTAGAATGGGGTTGCTGAGCTCCGAATTGGCTTGATCATGGAGGTTGCTCGCACCTCCATGATCCATGCGGCTGCTCCCCATTTTCTGTGGTCGTTTGCAGTCCGATACGCTGTGCATCAGCTCAACCTCTGGCCCCGTGTTTCTGTGCCAGAGACCTCGCCTACACTGCGCTGGACGGGGGAGGTTGGCGATGCGTCGGCGTTTCGGGTCTGGGGTTCGCATGCCCTTGTCCGCGATTCCACCGCAGACAAGCTCTCTTCTCGCACCATTCACTGCGTCTTCCTTGGCTTCCCCACCGATGCGCCTGGCTGGCAGTTTTACCACCCAGCCTCGCATCGCATCCTGTCCTCCTAGGACGTAACCTTTGACGAGTCAGTTTGCTTCTACCGTCACTACCCCCACCGCACTACCACCGTCCCCCCCCCCCCCCCCCCCCTCTCGTCTTGGTTCCAGGTCTTCCCCCGGTAGACCCCCTCCCCCCTCAGGGTCCTGCTCCCTCAGGTGTGTCTCAGGTAGACCCACCCCCCTTGGTTGAGCCTTTGGAGGTCACCTCTGACACCTTTGGTCTAGCTGAGGGGGGTGACGCTGCTGCTGACAATACAGCGTCCACATGCCGCTCACCGCCGCGCTTGGAGACCCCTCCTGGTTTTCCACCTCGGCCGTCCTCGTCGCCACTGCAGCCTGTTGCTGTAGACTTCGGTGCTGCTGGGGGTGGTGACGCTGGAGGTGCGGACTCTAGGGGTGGTGACACTGGAGGTGCTGGTTCTCGGGGTGCTGAGTCTGGGGGTGTTTGTTGGGGTGCTGAGCGTCCTAGTGGTGGTGGAGTCGTTGGTGCTTCTGCTGGAGGTTTTGGGGGTGGACAGCAGCAACAATCTCGTCGGCAAGAGTCTCTCTTGCCACAGCAGCTTCGCGAGTGGGTTATTCAGCGGTTTCGCTCTCATGGCAAAGCTGGAGGTGCTGGAGCTGCTGGAGGTGCTGAGACTGGAGGTACAGGCGCTGGCGGTGCTGGTGCTGGAGGCGTTGGAGTGGGAGGTACTCGTGCTGGAGGCACCGGAGCTGGAGGTACTGGAGGTGCTGGAGGCGCTGGGCCTGGAGGTCCAGGTGCTAGAGGTACTGGAGGTATTGGAGTTGGAGGTACTGGGGGTGCTGGTGCTGGAGGTACTAGAGGCACTTGAGCTGTAGGTACTGGTGCTGGAGGTGCTGGAGGTACTGGAGGTACTGGAGCTGAGGTGCTGGAGGTGCTAGTGCTGGAGGTACTAGATTTGGAGGCTCTGGTACTAAAAGTATTGCACATAGGCGACCGTTTTTCTTGCCGCAGCCGCAGTCGTCACTACCACCACCTGGCTCGGCGCTTCGCCAGGTTCTTAGTCTTCCGTCTTCCACTGGCCTTACTCCTCCCTTACTGTGTCCACCGCCTGACCCGTCTCAAACACAGTTACCGCCGGACTCCCCACTGCCTGCTCCCCTTACACTGAGCAACCAGACTCCCTGACAGAGCGTCGTGAGCCTTCGTCTCATCCTGCATCGCCTGTTGGCACTGTTCGTCGTGCTCATCGTGTTCCTCGTCCTGGTCCTCCACCAGTCCGCGACACTCACACTATGACACTTCGTCCTTCCTCTGTTCCACAACGTGTTTCTCTACCGTCTCCTCCCGAGTACTTCCTAACGTTCCTGACCCTGAGTCTGACCTTGCTTGTGCTACTAGTCCTACTGTCACGCGTATTCTAGCTACACTTGTCACTGACCCTACTTTTGAGTCTGCCGCTGCGCTTCCTTAGTCACTGAGCTTGTTGGCTTTGCTGGTGCATTTCGTCTCGGTTACTTCGCGAGCCTTGTCACTGACTCTGAGTCTAACTGTCCTCCATCTATCGGGTGTGAGTGTGCCCTTGGCACGGACGTCCTTGAGGACAGGCAGTTTGAGCTCGAGTGTCTTGCGGCTGCTGTACCTCATCTCGCTGCCATGCTACTTGCCCCTGAGGGAGACCCGGATGCTCTAGACATCCTGACCCCGCGGTCTTATGCAGAGGCGATCACGAGTCCTTATTCCTCTCAGTACCAGACTGCCATGGACACAAAGATGGCATCCTGGAACTCCAAAGGCACTTACTTCGACGTAGTTTCCCCACCTGGGGCGAACATAGTCGATGGCATGTGGATTTTCAAGGTGAAGCGGCCGCCTGGTTCTCCGCCTGTCTTCAAGGCGCGTTACGTTGCACGAGGCTTCAGTCAGCGACAGGGGGTCGACTTCTTCCAGACCTTCTCTCCCACCCTGAAGATGACCACTGTTTGGGTGTTACTGCACGTTACAGCAAGCGTGACTACGAGCTCCACTTGCTTACACAACTTTCTTGCAGGGCAGCCTACACGAGGAGATCTGGCTACGCTGCCTACACGAGGAGATCTGGCTACGCTGCCTACACGAGGAGATCTGGCTACGCAGCCTACACGAGGAGATCTGGCTCTTGGGTTTGCTCCTTCGACTGCTAACACGTCGCTATTTCTACACAACGACACTTTTCTGCTGCCGTTCTACATCCTCGTGTACGTTGACGACTTGGTCTTTGCTACTGCTGACACTGAGGCACTGGCCCTTGTGAAGTCGGAGCTGCAGAAGTGACACACCTGCACTGACCTGGGTAAGCTGCGCAACTATCTTGGCTTTCAAATCACCCGAGACAGAGCACGGCACACCATCACTCTGACTCAGTCACACATGGTGCACCAGGTCCTTCAGCGCTTCGGCTTCTAGTTCTCTTCGCCAGAGTCCACTCCTCTGCCTACAGAACACTCGCTCTCAGCTCCACCTTTGGACGAGTCCGTAGAGCCGAGTGGTCAGTATCCAGAGCTTGTGGGTTGCCTCATGTACCTGATGACCTGCACTCGACCTGACCTCGCGTACCCTCTCAGCATCCTGGCACGCTACGTTGCGCCTGGGAGACACCGACCAGAGCACTGGTAGGCTGCTAGGAGAGTGCTGCATTACTTGTGCAGTACATCGGGCATCGGGTTCAGTTTTACTCACTGGACACTCAGAACGCTTCTTAGGCAGACGACTAGGCGACTCAGCGGTCACAGGGTTACACCTTTAGTCTTGGCTCCGGTTCAATTTCTTGGAGGTCTACCCGCTCGTCTTCTGTTCTCAGCTCCAATTGTGAGGCTGAGATCTACGCAGGGGCCATGGCTGCACAGGAGTTACGCTGGCTGACCTATCTTCTTACCGACTTGGGAGAGAGGCCTCGTTCTCCTCCAGTCTTGTACGTCGACAACAAGGCCATGATTGCCTTGTGTGAGGAGCAGAGACTGGAGCACAGAACGAAGCATATCGCTCTGCGTTACTTCCTCGCACGAGAGTTGCAGCAGCGTTGTCAACTTCGCCTTGCTTACGTGGCCTCACGGGCCAACACTGCTGATATTTTCACCAAGGCACTTGTGTCTGGTGATCATCAGCGTTTCTGTACTGCTTTAGGCCTTGTGCCTACTCTGCCTCACTTGCTTACTGCTTGACTTTGCCTTGTACTGTGATCTATATATATATATATATGCCTGCATGCTTACTCTTGCTAGGTTGTGATCACAGTACTGCTTGTGCTCTTTGTAACTCTGTTTGTGACTTGGCTTTGTGGCCGCTTGCTTATGCTCGGATTGTGTGGTGACTTTGTGATCCACTCTGAGCTTTCTTGACTGGTCTTGTGACCGCTTGTTGTCCCCCACTTCGCCTACGGGGGTATGTCAAAGTATGCACTTATGTTACTGTAGGCTATACTGGGGTACATAATAGAGGGGATAACACATTAGGGTTTCATACTGATCTCCTTTGTTCCTAGTCATTTCATTCCTGCTCACTAGATTCTGACACAGAGCTACTTTCCTAGCCTACCCCGCTTTTTAGAGTGTATTACCCCTCGGGGGGGGGGGGGGGGGGGGGGGGGGGGGGAGGAAGGATGCCCTGGGGTCCAAGAGTTGCACGTATGCCAGCTAGGAGAACGAGTCAATTGCTCCTCGCGACCAGGAAATTACTGGGCACTCCTCTGCACCACCGAATCCTTGCTTTCGACGGTCGCGATCAACCATAATCTCCCTCCCTCCGGGCAATGGAAAGCTGTAGTTGTCGTGGCGTTAACGTGAGTTTATTTCCGCTACGTTTGCTATGATTTCAGAGATTAACATGTGTGGCAGCTGGCGTCAGCGGATCTGCATCGGCGTCTGCACGAATAGCCTCGGAGTCGTCATCATGTATGGCATCAGATTTGAGTCAATGATTGCACGAAAACTTCGGAGCCGTCATACGTGGCAGTTGACGTCGGTGGCTCGTCGTCAACTTGCGCGCAAGATTTGCGTAGTGTATTCCGGCAGCTAGCAACAACGGACCTGCATTAGCATGGGCGATAATTTCGGAGCTACTGTTGAGAAAATGACAGTTGGAGGGACTCACCAGGCGCAAATGGAGTTTTTGCATAAGAAAATGTCAGTAGCGATGAGAGGCGACGCAAGGATTGCCCGATTTATGCGTGAGTCAACTGCTGTCCCACCCAACCTATTAAGTGCACGGCTTTTACTGCATGGCGCGCACCTCGTCAAAGATTTCGACAAGAGTGCATTTGGACAGACGGGGACTCCAGTCCTGCCGACACTTACGCACTGCTACAAAACTGGCGTGGCTAAATCACACTTACGAGGAGTAGAATGCAGTCGGCAAGGGCAATTCGAGCATATACACCTCGAAAAAAACTCTCATGACGCTGCGTGCCTCATGCTGTTAATAGTTGTTCGGCCATTTTGAGAGTGGTTTCTCTGTGAGGAAGGCATTTTTGGAGACAGCCTCAACGACCCACCATTAAACGGCGCTCAGGGTACGATCCCGACATTCACGGGGGAGAGTAGTACAGGCCGCCGGGACACACGGGAAGAAACTGCCCAACGGCTAAGCGGGGGTTGAAGAACGACACGAGGAGCAGGGTAAAAGCCGGTGAAACGACCTGCGGCCCTCCTTCGCCCGAACCTCACCATCCACATCAAGTCCTGGTTCCTGCTCATGCAGTCAACCTACTTGGCCAAATAGCGGGGGTGAACATGTGCCTACCCTGTGATGGTTAAAGGCATCTAGATTGGTGCTCATTCGACAGCTGTACATGGAAAAAAAAAAAGAGGCGACGAAGTCGTCGTAGGGTTGCGAAGCGTTTTTTTTGTTTGAAATGTGTTCGATACATTCTATATAATTCATATCAATTTTATGCAATCTAGACGTGTGTGGTGTTTCATGCTATTTCTGTAGAGGTTTGAAGAAGGTGGTCTGTAGGAATCGAACCAAACAACATCTGATTCCAGCCTGAATATTGAACAACTGGGCTGTGTTGCTCGTGCGATAAAAACTTCCTGGTGCTTATTCACGACGGCGAAAATTCCACTTGCTTGGGGTTTGTTCGCCCTTTTTATCTCTCGTCAGCAGAGCGGAGCCTACGGTGTGATATGCGCCCTCTACCTACCCATTCGCCACCTACCACTCAAAGGTCAGAAGCCTATTCTATAAGCTAGGACTAAGATAGGTGACAATTGTTAGTCTTAGAACGTACTGAACCGGCTACTATCAGCCATATCCAATAGTGCAAGCTCTTCTCGGGGTCACCTCCGAGGGTCCTTGGGTGCCTGACCAAAGGTCAGCCCCTATCCAAGGGCCAGAGTTGTGTAGAGAGAGATTCGCAGCACCAGCAAGAGTGTAGTAGCAAACGTTTCTTCGTTGGCGTAGTCGGCTTTCTGAGAGTAGGCAGCGTGCTTGCAGTAGGAAAAACTATCCACTCTAGTTATATTCAAAACGAACAAGAACAAACAGTTTTACACTAAGCCAAATTCATTCTACTCCTACCTTCATCTAGGTGATTCAAATTCACACCTCGCAGTGCGAACGGTTTTTCAGGTTCCCTCCTATTTCTTTCGTGACCTAGCACTCTCTCGATGCGTCGCCGGAAATTTTTGAATTTCGTGCGCGATCATTGTTGACGGTGCCAATCCGATAATTGCACTTTACGCCAATCTCGAATGGTTGAGATCCTTCCTGTTTGAAGTTGCATAAGGTTACTCAGCTCGATTTGTGAGCTGAGTTGGATTGATCATAGGAACCGAGCTTCAGCATTCCAAGCAGTTTAAAACCACACTTACTTACCGAAGCAGAACTCGCCACGTGTGCCTTGCTTCTCGAGGCGTAAACACCCCTGCATCCGAGCTGTTCGCGTTGTTATGAACGTGAGTAGCCGAAATCACATAACTTCGCTTGTCTCGTCGCCAGCGCAATTAACGAAAAACAACTGCTACCCATGAAGCGCGAACAACTGCTCGCTCATTAACGAAAATGAACACGCTGCTTGAGCAGCGACCAATCATAGTCCTTCGACATTGGCAGCGTGAACTACTACTCGCTCGAACATTCGAGCAGCTGCCACTTCAAACAGCAGCCAATCCGACCACCACAATATATGGTGGCGCGAGCGGCTTGCTCACTTCACCCAGCTTGAACATTCCGCGTGAACCGCAACCAATCATAGCAACAGAAACAATTGCACCAAATCAGCTCGCTCAGATTCACTCAATATCAAACTCGAACCTTGAACCCCACCAGCCGCTCCCATTGGCCAGGACTTCACTTGACTTCCTCTATTATAGAAACTTGTTTCTGCATCAGCTTCAAATAAAACATGTCTCATGCACCCTGTATAAACTGAAATCTGCAGATTGAATTACAGAAAGTGATTTCAGTAATCAACAAAACCCCCTCTCAATCTGGCGATTATACATCACGCACCCTCTGCTTCTGACTAGTCCGTTCCCCAGTCTGTTAATAGCTCCTGAACTGTCTTGCCAGTCCTGTCACCCAGTGCTTTCCGCACATGATTCTCTAGCTTATTTCACTGTCAACCCGATAATCATTGCTGCTTTCTTGATCCTTGACTTGCCTCCTTCAGCATTCAACAATCAGCTTCTGCCCAAAGATAACTCCCTTCAGCTTCATCCCACACCGAGCATCTTTCTAACTTCCTTTTGCCTCTTCAACTGTTGCGTCGTTCTCACATGACCCAAACCTAACAACATCGCTACTCCCCGTTCTCTTCCTTCGCTGGCGCTACAAGTCCAACAATACCTCCCATCATTTCTCACACCCACTCCACCAGCTCCTTGAAAACAGTGATTAATGCCGATGCATCCTGGTTCCCCACGGCTTCACTCGTACCAATCGCCTTTCCGGTGTCAACCTTGCCAGCAACGCGAACACTCCAAAGGACAGTTTCTTCTTGCCATAGACGGCTGTGGATTCGCTCTTTGACAATAGTTCCACTCAGCTTCAGCTTGTCTTTAGAGGTTTCTGCACCTTTGGTACATGTGGTTGTCTCGAGCAGTCCATTGCTCTTGTGAAGACCAGACTTATTAGCAGCTTTCATCCCCGCGTTGCCTTGATTCTTGCTCTTTTGCACTTGACCCGCAGAAACTGCATCACTTGCCTTCTTGCCCTGATCCTCAGCTTCACACGACTGCAGTGATGGCACAGCTTTGCACACCTTGAACTTGGCAGTAGCCTTACCCCCCCTGAATGCAACTCTTCCCTTAGCCTTGGTTTTCTTCAAACAAGAGGCGATGGCCTTCAGCTGCTTAACCAGCTCTACTCCTATCTGCTTCAGCTCGTTTATTTGATCCATGCTGACTATCATTGACTCCCCCTCCATGATACTCCCCTTCTTAGCAGTTTTTGCTGCAACTTTCTTCCATAGCACTGTAGGTACTCGCCACAACTCATTATCCCGGCTCCATTCGTCGCGCAGCTCCCAAAGTACCCTGCTCCCAAAATTTCCCTTGGACCGCCCACCTCTGTTCTCAGAGTTCACCCCAGCAATAGCCAGTTTTCTTAGTGAAATCAAGTTGGCTGTCATTTCAGGCACAAAGAGCACCTTCTCAATTATAACAGGCTTTCCGTCAGCTCCCAAGAATGCAGCCTTTCCTGCACCCATAACCCTCATTGCATGCCCGGATACGGACTTAACTTTCGAGATGGGTGCTGTGCGGTTCCAGTAGCTCCGGACACAGTGTCATTGACCAAGCTGCTCCTGTGTCCAGAATCCAGGTGTTCCAACCAGCTTCTCCTTTTGCAGTTGTTGCCCGAGGTCGTTCTCTCGTTGCTACGTGGAAGAATTGCCCTGCTGTGCTACCATGTTGACCCCATGCTTCTCGCCTTCCTTCTCATCTGCATTCAAGTCGCTAGGATCCCACCAATCGGGTCGTTTGTCACAATTCACCCACGTGTGCCCCGGCTTCCGACAATACCAACAATTCCCCCGAAAACAGCCAAATTCGCTCCAGTAGTCATTCCTCAAGGGTCCGTTGTTCCACCGTCCGTAGTCACGTGTATCAGCATTCCACCTCCCATAGCTTTCGCCCCTAACTTCTTTGGGTCTGATCGCGTTTCTTTGCTGCCTGCCACTTGTTTTATCACCTCGGCTTTGCTTGCTCCTCCAGCTGCCTCCTTGCACACTGTAGCCACCATTCCCGTCCGCTTCATTGTTCATTTGGCGCCTCCTATACTCCTCCAAGACCTTGCTCCTCACCCACTCCAGAGTCCGCAGATCTTGATACTGTGGGAGACTTAACCCACTTGTGAGCTGTAGCCAGGACTTCGGCAGAAGCGACAACATTTTCATGCACTATCTTCAGTATCTTCTTCTTCGTCGAGGGTGTGAAGCCGATCTCCTCCAACACTTCGCGCAGCTTCAAGTACCATTGCCTAGGGGCTTGCTTGAGTCTAAGGGCCTTCTTCAGCTTCCACACCATCATTAAACCCCTCTGGCTGCGCCATAACAATTTCATCCTCAAGGATGCCGCTGAGGAACGCGGTTGTCACATCCATCTGCTTCACCACCCACCTTTGATGGTAGCCCCCGCGAGTAGGGTTCGCAGCGTCATCGGCTTCACTACAGGAGCAAAAAACTCCTTGAAGTCCACCTTCTCCTTCTGCTGGTACCCCTTGGCCACAAGCCTAGACTTGTAGCGCTCGATCTTGCCGTCGGCGTCCGACTTGATCTTGAAGAGCCACTTGGACGTTATCGCCTTACGCCCCTCCGGTAGCTCCACCAATTCCCACATGCCGTTCTCCTCAATGCTCTTCAGCTCACTCTCGATGTTCTCAGCATCACTACTCTCCAAGGCCTCCTTGAGAGTTGCTGGTTCTCCCGGCATCTCCACCGGAGAGAAGAACACGAAAGCACACTCCTCGCACTCACTTTCCTCCTCATCTCCAACCATAAGCGTCGCTCCGGCCAAGGCTGACTTGGCTGGCCTCCCAGGCGCATCAGACGTGAGCTTATTGGGAGGTTGAACTCTTCTTTTGCCCCTTCCTTCCTCCTCAGCTGCAGGGACTTGACGGCTTGCATGGTGTTGCTGTGGGTTGACGCGAATTCTAGGAGCACTCGTAATACGAGGTGGAAGTGTCGGTGCATGCTCGCTTGCTTGCTGCACCTCCTCCCCCTCAACCTCCCCATTCGTGGCCTCCTCTCCCCTATTCACGAAAGGAGATTGCCTTGTGATGGTGCTGCTGTTGCTTAGCTCCAAAGGCAGCTCCACATGCTCCAAGCTGGAAGTCTCCACCTCTCCAAACCGCACGCCTATCTTCGCCTCATTTTCCGCCTTCCAATCCTTGTACATGAGATTTTCCATGAACTTGCAGTCCCTTTTCACCAAGAACAACTTGGTGAATGGGTCCCAAAGAAGCCATCCCTTGCTGTTTTGAGCCATGCCCAAATGCACAGCCCATACTGCCTTGACATCAAGCTTGTTGTGCCGAAGATGCTTAGGCACGAGCGCCATGCACATGCACCCGAACACCCGAAGCATATCCACCTTTGGCTTCCTTCCAATCCACTCCACATAGGGCACCCATTTGTCTAATCCCACATGAGTCAACACTATGTTCTTCGCCACACACACACTCCGCACCGCGTCAGGCCAAAAGTAATCGGGTAACCCGTCTTTAATAAGCAACCTATGTGCTGTCTCCGTGATTGTCCGGTTCGCTCGCTCGGCGATGCCGTTCATTGCACGAAAGTATGGCATACTAAGGGAGTGCCTTATGCCATTCTTCTTTAGCCACAATGAGAACACCTTGCTCAGGAACTCTCCCCCTCGATTGGTGCGGATTGATTTCACAAGTCGGTCTTGTTGTTGCTCCACCATCAGTAACCAATCGGTCTTCACCGTTTCAGCCACGTCGCTCTTCTTGAACAGCACATACACCCAAGTCATGCGGGTGTAAACGTCGACCATGGTGAGGAAATACTCAGCTCCAGCAGCTCCAAGCTTCAAGGGGCCCACCACGTCCATCACCACCTCATCAAGAGGTGCCTTAGCCATTGCCTCCGAACTTGAGAATAGGAAACGGGTGAACTTGGCTTGCATGCATGTCGGTGGGCTTAATACCTCGGTGGGCTCCCCCTTCACACGTATGCCAGCAACCATCTCATTCTTCACTAGCTGCTGCAAAATAGGCAGGGCCACATGCCCCATTCGCCGATGCAAGGTGAGCCAATCACACTCCCCCGTAGCCGAAGTCGGATTGGAGAATGCCGCACTCGCAATAGTGCCCCACATGCTCTCTCTGTGCTCCTTCTCCGCTGCTGCCTTGGGGTTCTCCTCACCCTTTTGCTGCTCCTTGGCTACTGCACCAGTCTCCTTATCATCACCCAGCTTGCTGGTCCCTCCAAGTTTGCTCTTCTTGGACTCGTTCTCCTTGGCGCCATCGTTTGCACTATCGCCGCTACCAACCGCTTCACCCTTGGTGCTGACGCTTGCTGCCACTTGCCTCTCCTTAGGCATGGGGACCACAGGGATCTGCCACATCTCGTTGTAGACATCCCTATCCTCGTGAAGGTCCCAAAGAATCCGCTCGCCAATCCTTGCGGTGTAGGTCTTGGCTCCCTTCGAGCTCGTGTCCATGCCGGCCTTTTGCAACCGCCGCACGGAAATCAGGTTGGCAGCAAGGTTGGGCACCCAAAGCACGTTCTTGAGGCCCACCATCTTCCCATCAGCACCCTTGAACATGGCCTTGCCCATGCCTTTCACCTCTGCTCGCTGCCCCAAAGCCGATGTGACATGCTTCAGCGGTGAGTAAGTCCGCACAAGGTGTCAGCTATAGGTGGCTCCGCTATCGATCACCCAATAGTCCAGGGAGTGTAGGGTGACCTTTCCCACAGCTGCTGGCTCCTCAAAGCCTTTATCCTTCTCTGGTCCAGCCGGTGCTTGCGTTGACGCAAAGAAGAATTGACTCGGGAAGCGCTTGTCGCTCGACTCGCTCTCGTTGTCTCCGCCCTTCATGTTGTCCCCTTCTCAACATGCTACGAATTGGATCTGGAGCGTCTTGATGTTATCTACAATAGGCAATTTGAATCGCACGATTTGATCAAGCATTGACGATGTAACGTTAGTTTGAACGAACGGCACTATGGCAGCCACTATAGTCTTAGAACACAAATTAGGAAGAGTTACGATTTGGGAATGATTCCCAGCCTCTACAAACCTTAAGAGTCAAGGTACAGTGATGTGGAACAGTGCCACACTGTCCCCAACCACGAAGGGTCTCGAAACTACCCTCCACAGGGGCCTACACCAAGAGAAATTTTATGCTACAAATTGTAATGTAACTATTCTCACTATCTTGAAGTTTACCCATTTGGCGAGCTTTGAAATCACTTGAATCTTGAAACCAAGGCTCTGGTTCTTCACCATAAACTCATCCTTGAGTTCTTGAAGGGTCTGCTGCACACACCTTCGACACGTGACAAAACAGAAAACCGCGCACAACACGCGAACGACGACTTGACACGCGAACAGCGATAACTCGCTATTGACTCGACACACACATTCGACATCATGACTCATCATTCACACACTATTATAAGCATGAAATATATATTATCCCATGCCCTCATACCATTCCATGCACACACGCATGCACGCACACAGACAACAAGCCGAGTGCAAACCATAGGGTTGCACCAACAGGCAGAGGGCAGAGCAAAGCACATCCTGCTTCGGTGCGTCCTTCTAATTTGAGTTACAGCATTGTGGCCAGGCATGCGTAGTACACTTGGTATTAGGGGCCAACACCACTAATATATTCACTGAGGTGCTTCCACCTTGTTACCATTAGCAGCTCTGTACACAGCTTGGAATTCTCCTAGTCAGACCTCACTTGTTAGGATCTTGATCTCAGCACATTGAACTGGGTTTGGCTTTGTTTAAATATACTCATAAACAGGCTTTGTGACCATTTGTCTCAGAGACTGGGGTAGTAGTGCTACCCTAAGTTGTACCTCACACACTTTATTGTTCATACTGACTAGCCTTGTGGCCCCTTGCCTCAGAAGCTGAACTAGTAGTGCAGCCCTGAATTGTTTTCTAGGCATTGCTACTTACGTAGCCAAGGGTGCTTATCAATGTACACTCATATATTTGCTTTAGTACTGTTTTGGCTAGATTGGGTTGTAATAGACAGGGTATGGGATGCTAAATATACCTCGTTTGTTTGCCCTCATCGATCATTCGTTATGTTCCTTACACTTAGGTGGATATCTGTTGCATTAGAGGCAATTCCAGAAGAAATAATTGTTCATGCATTTATGACATGTGACATCAGCAACTATCCCCACATTCATAAGGACCACCTGCTTTTGGTGCACTTGCATGATGTAATGCCGGTGGTGATGTATTGCCTCGAATATATGTGAGGGCGCCCATCCTCAGGCATTCGACGGGTGGCATCCCTCTCGCCACTGGTCAAACTTGGATTAAGCAGCCTGGCAGCTGCGAAAAAAAAAATGTGCAACATTGACGGGGCGATATCTACACGATTTCATCTCTAGGGAAAACCTTTTGTTGTCCTTCGGAAAATGCTTCGATTCTACTAAAACATTGCAAGGATGGGGGGTCTTTTCAAATTTTCAATCAAGAAGGAGGGATTGTTAATTTGGTGTTTGCATATCCTAACTACCTACCTTTTGCTAATGTATAGTTAGATAATATTTCACTATTGTAGATTGAGTACCTTTTTGCCCTTCTCATTTCCTAGAACTTATATGGAATGCACATATTGAAACCCCTCATTCCAATTCCTATCGATCTCCCTCTCGCTACCCCCGCCATGCCTCCTAAGCCTAAGACCTACCTAACTCTAACAGGGATACCGGTGCCTAAATAGGTGGTCTATCATTGGTGGGGGTCTTATATCCGTGTGGTTACAGGTATGTTTCTTTTCATTTAGTATTATAAAAGCTTAAGAAATTCTGAAGAAGGCCGGAGAATTGGGGGGGGTTCACGATCTAAATTTGAAAAAGGCAGATCCTCATGAAGACCACTACAATAAAGGGATCGATGCTTGGACTTCGACGGGGCGATAAAACAAAATGTGCAACATTGACGGGGCGATATCTACACGATTTCATCTCTAGGGAAAACCTTTTGTTGTCCTTCGGAAAATGCTTCGATTCTACTAAAACATTGCAAGGATGGGGGGTCTTTTCAAATTTTCAATCAAGAAGGAGGGATTGTTAATTTGGTGTTTGCATATCCTAACTACCTACCTTTTGCTAATGTATAGTTAGATAATATTTCACTATTGTAGATTGAGTACCTTTTTGCCCTTCTCATTTCCTAGAACTTATATGGAATGCACATATTGAAACCCCTCATTCCAATTCCTATCGATCTCCCTCTCGCTACCCCCGCCATGCCTCCTAAGCCTAAGACCTACCTAACTCTAACAGGGATACCGGTGCCTAAATAGGTGGTCTATCATTGGTGGGGGTCTTATATCCGTGTGGTTACAGGTATGTTTCTTTTCATTTAGTATTATAAAAGCTTAAGAAATTCTGAAGAAGGCCGGAGAATTGGGGGGGGTTCACGATCTAAATTTGAAAAAGGCAGATCCTCATGAAGACCACTACAATAAAGGGATCGATGCTTGGACTTCGCTCATATGGTTTTTAGTATGGGACATTACACTATGCGAGAACAAAAACTTTTACCAGTATATCAATGACATACATGCACGTTCTACACACTCGATTCACTTGATCGACTAAAATTTTAAACATGTTCCTTCTACTGCGAAATTACACCATTAGCCACGAGACAATTAGTTGTTCCAATGGATATATGGTAATCACGAGCATGTGCATCTGCATAATATATCAAACAAGTTTTGTACTTACGGAGGTATTGTCCAGTAACGAGTTACTAAAATACCAACAATACTGTATTCCCCCGGATAGACGTGCCGAGGGGCTTATAGTTTTTCTGCCTTCTTGGGGGAAGGGGAGGGGGGAAGGGGAGGCTTGGAATTAAGGAAAATTCACAAGCCTCAGAAATTTTAGTTGAAAGAAGAACTTAAGCTTAGGAAGGCTAGAGGCTAAGGTCACGAGTGTAGAAGGGCAAAGAGGGGGTTGCACTAGTGAAAGGGTCGAGAAATACAAGGCAAGGGTGGGCACAAAAGTGCATGACCAACAAGGATGTAACAACTAAACCACACTTGTTAGCCTATAGGCAGCTACAATACGAAATATATAAAAGTATATTTTCTGAAGCGACCCGTAGCTGCCCGCAGGACATAGCTAGTGAAGGACGAGAAACTCAAAAGCCGACGCTCTGCTGCTGCATGCTGAAGGCGAGCACATCCAGCTAGCTGGCTTCCTGGATGGCGAGAACAAAGAAAAACCGGAGAGACGAGGAGGAAGAGATTTGAAAAAGGAGGAGAAAAAGTAGGACAAAAAAGGAAGAGAGAGGAAAAAGGTGGAGCGGCTGGTGAAGTTGAGATGCTCCTTCTCCCACCACCCTCTCAGCCATCCACCCCCCCCCACCTCAGCAAGGGCGGCAGGGAGAGAAAGGAGGAAGTGAGAGGTGGAGGGATGGCTGTTGGGGCTGTCTGGTCACACCCTTCCCTCCTCCCTCCCCCCCCCCCCCCCCCCCCACCCCACTACTACAGGTGCAGTAGGGAGAGGGAGGAGTAGGCGGGCGACGGTGGGACGTGAAGAGGTCTTACGGCGGCCAACACCCCTTCACGCCACCTCCCACCTTGGCTGCCACACCCTCCACCTCCCCCACACAGTAGGAACGTCCCGGGACGAGCTGGTGGGGCGTCGGGGGGGTGGTTGAGAAGGTGGCAGGGCCAGTGTGTTGGCAGTGTAGGCAAACCTGCCACTCCCCCAGCCTCTCCCCTCCCCATCCCCATCCCCCCCACCCTTCCATACAGCTAGTGCCACGGGTGGGGCATGGCAGGGTGGTTGGCAAAGTGTTGGCCGGGTGCGAGCAGGGATAGGCGCGTTAGCGACATTAGCGGGCTCGCTGGCAGGGTCGCTGGCGGGTGTGTTGGTGAGCAGCTGGTGCGCTCTCCACGGGCCGCTGGCGCATTCGCCACGGTCAGAACGAGACGGGCAGGCTTCGAGCAGAGCGCGACAAGCGGGCTTTGGGCAGAGTGCGACAGGGGCTCGATAGGGTGCGTCATTGCGGATGCCATCGGTGGAGCCATTGGGGGAAAAAAAAATGAAAAAAAAAAGTCCTAAACCGAGACCTGCTCTGAAACCATGTTGAAAGTATATATTAAGCTACGGAAGGCGAGAGGCTCAAGATATGAGAGTAGAAGGGCAAAGAGGGGGTTGCATTAGTGAAAGAGTTAAGAAATTCAAGGTAAGGGTGGGCACGAATATGCACCACCACCTACAAGAATGTAACAACTACAGGCAGTTACAATATGCCGTATTCCCCAAGATATAAGACCCTAGGGTCTTATGCTAAATCCCTAGAAAAAATTGGTGGAAGGGGTGGGGAAGGCGGGGGAGGGGGGTAACAACAAAAACAATTGTATCCTACTTGGGTGTTTTTATATGGCGTATATTTGCTTCGGTGTTTTGAATAGGGTTATTTCGTTTTTGGCACTCTTAGCCATCAGACCTAATCTATCGAATAGTTATGAATTTAAGACTTGAGGTTTGTCTAAGGCATCTGACTAGACCTTTTGCACTTGTGTTTGCACTTGCTCAAAATCCACTAAAACTGGTAAAACCGAACAAGAACATGGAATTCGTAGTTTATTAAGAGTCAGAATCCGAATTGCTAGTATCACTACCCTCCCCACCACTTCAACCCTTCCCCTCAGACCCATACTCTCTCAGCTCCTCGTCTGAGCTTAACTCCACAACCTTCTCCTTGCCCTTTCAGCTCTTCGCTGGTGCCCTGTGTGTTACTCGCAAAGTGCGGGGCTTGCGCTTCTTGTCCCGCCACCAGATCTTCACTAGCGTCCCATTTGACCTCGTAGTCCATGAGCGATATGCTCATGAGGTCACTCAACATTGCATTCCCAATGTTTCCTCTGTTCCACCTTTTTATGACGTTCTGCCTGCTGAGGCCTCGCTCGCATTCCACGGTGCTCAAAGGAAGCACCGCCATTGCAACCTACACGTTGACCAAATTCGGGTAGCTCCGTGTCTAGTCGCTGGACTTGAGGATGGACTCGAGGGCGGAATCAAGGGCTTGATGAAACCTGGAGCTCCTTTTGCGCCGCCTGAGTGTCCACTCCTGCAAAAGGAAGCACCAAAGGGAGATATGTGGGATGTGATACGACGGCCCTGTAGTTTTGTTTAAACATCAACGATTGATGTTTAGTAAATTGCGTAGAATAACATCATGCTTTCGTTTCTCATACCTCGAAGGTGATCACGCTTGCCGCCACCGCAAAACAACTCAAAAAGCGCATGGAGCCACTGCATGTACTGGCTCATCCCCTCACTTCTCGACGTAGGCCACGCATCCGTAGTGAAGAGGCGCGCTCCACTCAGCTTGTCAAGATCTCCAGGCAAAAATCCAGGTAATAAACGACAGTATGGGCAAACTTCCGGTAATACAGCTATCGTGGTCGCCTCCCGGGACGTCTTCATGCTGTTTGAAGTCGTGCGGCACGGGCTCTCCGTCTGACCCCTCGCCTTTGATGGTGATATCGCGGTCGTCTTGGTGCTTGTCACGCTAGGCAGAAAGCAATAGCAACAATCCCCCGCTGAATTGCTCACCACACTCGATGTATCACTAATTGATGTACACCAGCATCCGCCCGACAAAGCCTTCAAGGACGGTCAGGTCAATCTGCAAGGGAAGGGGTGCTTCCTAGATAAAATTTCTGACACATAAATAGACAACCAATCTCAACGGATCCAGTAACCAACCTCACGACGTTGAAAAGCGAGGTTGAGATCGTTGAGAGGCTCAGGCATGTCTGCGAGAAAGCAGAGATAAAAATGAAAATTGTAGGAGGTGATAAGCTTGTACAACACCGCCTCGTACTTCATTAGCAGCAGCACAATGACGGGAGAACCACAACAAGCCTTGAAACCGCTGCCCCCACGAGACAGTCGGCGGACGTGGAAGATTCCTTGAACCTTCAGATTCGTCTCTATTAACATGTCTTGTAGCTCACGGAACGTGTCGTGCCAGGTGCTCGATCTCTTGAGCTGCTCCGCCAGAGTGCGGATTGCAAAGAGTCACTCTACAACGAAGCTGGACTACGGGGAAAGGCACGGGTTGTGTGAGTGAACGTAGCGTTTGCTTGTGTTCTCTCTACGCACACATTCAGGGTAAAGGTTGGCATGATTTTCACTAGCAAAGATGGTTCACAACAATGGTTGCAATGGCAAAGGTAATACTGGCTACATCATAGCCTATCAACCTAGCAAGCACGCAACTCGACCGCCGGCGCAGTAAAGTTGGCGACCTGCCAGCACTACAAGTCAACGGCGCTCTAGCGCTGCACAGTTGCTTCTTGCCAACGTAGCAAGTCGACGCACCTCAGGTCGAGGAGTCCCTTGATCGACCATCCGGTTGAAGTTGGTCGTCGGCTTCCCGTCGTCGGCGGCTTTGCAGTGGCCCCATGCAGGCCGACCAACTTTGTCGACCTGCTCGCCCAAGTCGGCGTCACCCACTGCAGACGGTCAGCTGCACCTCCCGCACACCCCATCACGAAGTCGGCTCCGCCCAAGCGAGGACGGGGCCAACTCCCGTCAACACTCCCCTGCCGCATTCACGCATGGGCACCCCACACTCTAGGGTCGCCTAGAACCCAAGGGATAGAGTACACGGAGAAAACTCGTCGTCGGCGTGCACACAACACACAGCATGCCGGTCACCACACCGGGTGTGCAGAAGGGCACGTCACCTACTGTTTCACGTCGTCGTCACTGTCGCTGATGTCGGTCAGACACACTTGGCCGATTGTGACGGAGCATCAGTAGAAGGTCAGAAAGTGTAGTGCCTTTGTCAGGAGGTCAGAATGTACCGTAGTACGAACTTCCCGTGCTTCACCATCTGCTACTGCCAGGCGTAGCATCACTTCATGTGCTTGAGGTTGCCCTTCATCCCCAAGCCTTCAGCAACCGTGATAGCTGATTGGTTGTCCACCCTAAGGACGGTCAGGTCCCAGCGTCCAGCAGCTGGAACTCGGCGAGGAGGAAGTGAAGTCGGTGTGCCACCTTTGCCAGCCCCGGTGGCCGCAACGTACTCTAACTCGGTCAAAGAGAGCGTCGCACACTTTATGTGCTGGCTCGTCCAGGAGACGACGGCCCCGCCGAAGACGAATACATAGCCGACCTTCTGCTGGAACTCCTCCTCCTCCTCACGCGACCGAGACTCCTCGTCGTCGAACGTCAGCTCGGCGTAGGCGTCGACGAAGACCGACGTCTTCACAATTTGACCGCCCTGCTCCTCTTCGATGAAGCGCCAACGCAGCTTTTCGATGCAGGTCTGCTGGTGAAGCCACGGCTTCCTGGCCGATCGGTCGAGCACAATCTCCAGCCCGAGGACCTTCTTGACTGGCCAGATCTCGCGCACCACGAAGGCGGCCTCCAGCATCTCCTTCAGCTCCTTTATCACCGCGGTGCTGCTGCTGGCGGCGAGCAGGTCGTCAACGTAGACAAGCACCCAGCACGCCACACTGCCGTCGGTGACCTTGAAGCAAGGAGCCTCGTCAACCTGGCTCTTGCTCCAGCCGGCGTCGATCAGGACAGTGTCGAGCGCCGAGTACTACAACAGCGGCGATTGCTTCAGCCCGCATAAGCTCTTCAGCAGCTTGCACACCCGGCCAGTCCCATCGTCGTAGTCCGGCTGGTACATATACACCACCCGGTCAAGCTTGCTCTGCAGGAAGGCGTTCTTCATGTCGAGTTGCATCAGGTACAAGTCGAGGACGGCGACGATGCTGACGAAGGCCCGCTGCATGACGTAGCTCTCCACTGGCGCGTACGTCTCATAGTAGTCAGCGCAGTACACCCGCATGAAGCAGTTCACGACCAAGCGTGCCTTCTCGCGGGCGTCTGTGTCATCAACGTGGTATTTGGTCATCAGCACCCTGTCGTTCTTCATGATGTTGACACCGTGCAGATGCTTAACCAGCTCCCATGTGCCGTTGGCGATGAGGCTGCGAATCTCCTCGTCCATGGCGGCCTTCACTGTCTTGCCCTTGCAACACGCCAACGCCTCCTCCACCTTCATTGCGGCGATGCCCCAACAGTGGTCCGGGTAGGTGTGCACGTCGGGGTCGAGCTCGGGCCGATCGACGTCAGCCTCAAGGTTGTTGAGCAGCGTGGTGAAGGCAAGCATGGTAGCTCATCTGCTCCAACAGTTTCCAAAGGCGGCCTGAACGTCGCGGTTCAGGATTCTCGATCGGGACCTTCACCGCGTCGTTGTCGGTGGAATCTTCCCCTGTCAATTGCTCCCCTTCGTCGACACCGGCTTCGCTGCTCTCACCGGCCTGCTGCACCAAAGTCAGCGTCGCTGCCAACTTCTCCCCTTTCATCGGCTCCTCTACCAACTTCTCTCTTCCCAGCAGCTCCCCAGTTGGCTTCACTGCCCACTGCTCCCCTGTCATCGGCTCCCTTGAAGTTGGCGGGTTCTCTTTCTTACCAACTTGCTTGAAGTCACGTCGGTCACTGACGATGTCATTGGTCGGCACCACAAGCGACACCCCAAGGCTCCCCTCGTCGCCGATGGCCGACGCCGGCGTCGGTTGCTGCAAGTCGGCGACGAGGGGGGTGACTGCTGGAATAGGGGGAAGAAGGGGAGGGTGGATGTCCTCAACGTCCTCGTCATCGGGTTCGCTGTCCTCGGAGAGCTGCGAGAATTTCGCCGTTGAGGAGTCTATTGGTGGGGTGGCTTGCGTCCGCCCCGACGCTGGCTCATACTCCGTCTTCCACACCTCCTTCAAAATCGCCTCGTAGAAGATCGCCTCCACTGTAGTGACGATCTTGTTGTCGGTAAGGTCGAGGACATCCCAGCCCTTGCTCTTCGGCGACACCTCGAAGTGAAGTCCCCACCGGGCCTGCGGCACCAGCTTCACGCCGCGCTGCTGCTTGGGGACCTTGAACTGCACCACGTAGCCCCACACGCGCGCCACATGGGGTCGGGCTTCTTGCGGGTCAGCAGTTAGTGTGGCATCGTCCCCTCAAGGCAGTTGCTCAACCAGACGGCCTCCCGTAGGGCGAGGTGCCACGAGTGATGCTGCACACCCATGTGCAGCAGCATCATTCGTACAGAGTCGACGACTCTGCGCATCTCGGCCATGCCGTTCTACTGTGGAGTGTACGGGAAGGGCAGGTCGTGGACGATGCCCTTTCCATCAACAAAGTCGGTGAACTCCCTCCCGAGGAACTCCCCTCCGCAGTCAAAGTGGAGCATCAGCACCGACTTCTTGGTCTGTCGCTCCACCACCAGCAGCCACTTCTCAAACTCCCGCAGCACGTCGCCTTTTTTGGCGACCGGCTTCACCCACACATACCACATCTTGTGGTCCTTCTGCAGGAGGAAGTATAGGCTGCCAACCTTGGCGGCCACCTGGAATGGCCTGCATAAGTCGATATGCACGACAACCAGGGCTTCGTCAGCGTCCGAACCCTTGTCTTGGAAGGTGTGTCGCGCCAACTTCCCGCTGACGCAGGAGACGTACGGCAGGTCGGCGCTGGCCGACGACTTGGTGTCCAAGCCGGTGGCAACCTCGGGCCTTGCCGAACTCTTGATGGTGTCAATGCCGACGTGCGCGAGCCACGCGTGCCACCTGTCCGGCGTCGACTTCGTCGCCATAGCGATCGTTCGCAGGGCCACCGTCTCCGTTGCGGCCGCCGTCATCGTTGTCGTACAGGGGCGAAGGTTGATGTAGAGGACCCGGTCGGTGTACTTCGTCCTGCAGGCGCACGCCGCTATCCTTCAGTTGGCCGGCCGATAGTAGGATCGCCTGCATGCCCGGGACGTAGAGCACGTCAAGACAAGGACCTGCTTCCCGGCCTCCCCTTGCAGAGCGACGGTGCCTCGGCCCTGGACGACCTAAAGCGCCCCATTGAATCCGCGCACGTGCTTCACGTCACCGCTCAACTGCATGCCTTCTTCGTCCCCATCAGGTAGTGAGAGCACCCGCTGTCAAGCAGCACCACCGTCGGGTTCACTTGCACAACGGTCGCAACCACCTTGAAGTCTTCGCCGGCCTCCGGCGCCAGCGAGACGGTTGGCTCTATGACGCCAACCAGAGAGCACGATGCATCCCAATCGCCTCGTCCCTTGCTGCCAGAGAAGGAGTCGGCATCCTTCGCCGACGTTGTCAATTTCGTCGATTGCTTCTCCTTGCGCGACTTGTTCTCCTAACGTGTGCGACAATGAGCCGACCTTCCGCGGCCTCCCTTGGTGTTCGTCTTTGAACTCCTCGCAATCGGGACATTCGAAGGAGAGGTGGTCGGGTTCACCGCAGACCCAGCACTCCCGCCGTCGACCACCACCGCTACAGTTACTGTCCCGAGCTGACTTCATATTGTCGGCATCCTCTGCCGACTTCTTGCCTCTGCTACCACTTCCGCCCGGTTTTCCGCGCTGCTCCTGCTGACGGCCTTGCTTCATGAGGTCGGCGTAGTTCGCCTGATGCATCGCCTCGTCCTTGATGATGTGGGGGGTCAAGGTGTTTTCGTTCAGTGACTCACGCACGACGGGCATCGCCATCATCCGGCGCATGAGGTTGTAGCCGCTTGAGAGGCCTTAGACGACGTGCATGATGTGCGATGCCGTTGAGTAGTCGACGACGGCCATCCGCATATCGGCCAGGATCCGATGAGCTAGGTTGGAGCAGTCGGTCGCCAACTCCTGCTCGCCAATCCTGATATGAGTCAACTTCTCTTCAAGTTGGCCGATGTACATGAGGCCGGTCGCCTGGTACGTCGACAAGATGAACCGCCACGCTTGGTAGCCGGCGTCGAGTCAAAGTCGGTACGGTTTCAAGGCGATTTGCACCATCGGCGAGCTACACCGCGAGATGACCATGAAGGTCAGCGGGTGAGCGACGCGAAATTCCGCTCTCAGCTTGACGTCGGCCTTTGGTGGCGTCACCACATTGCAGTCGGCGAAGCACTTCAGCTCGGCAATCTCCACCTGGGGCTCAGTCGACTCCCTCCACGTGATGAGGTCGTACAGACCTTCCAGCGGCACGGGCACGGCGATTTTGTCCGGCTAGAAACTGAAGTAGTTGTTAGTCGTCGCAACCCCGCCTGCCAACACGCGGGTCGCCGACGTCGGCCTCGCATTGCTTCGCAAGGGGAAGCGACGTCGCCATGCGAGCTGCTTGCGGCCTCCGACGACCGAAGCCCTCCCGCCTGCACCGCGCCGGATTCGTCGTCAGCAGCCTTGATCTCTCCTCTGGTCCTCATGCCCTCGTCGCCGCCTCCGACTTGGTCACTGCCGCCGACTTCCTAGTCGACGCCACCTTCGTTATGTGTCGGTTGAGGGGAGGCGAACGCACTATTTGCTTCAGCACGGGGAGGTGGGTTGTCGACCGCCCACTTTGTGCAAGTTCCTAGGAGCAACACCTCCAGACTTGCCTCTCCGTACTCGCCGGCAGTGTGGCGCCTACGAACATCAGCCTCTCTCGCCTAGAGAGTATCCGCTACGCCTGCTTCGGCCTCGTGGCCTACCATGGCGACTAAGACGGCTGCCGGCCTACGAACGACTTAGGTAAGTGTTAGGTCGGCTGCTTTCTGAAGGTAATCTACGGGGTCGTCCACGCTCACCGCACCATGCGGAGAGTCAATCTAAAACAAAGCTGGACTACGGGGAAAGGTAGCGGGTTTTGTAAGTGATCATAGTGTTTGCTTGAGTTCTCTCTACATGCACATTCAGGGTGAAAGTTTGCAAGAGTTTCACTAGCAAAGATGGTTCACAACAATGGTTGTAATGGCAAAGGTAACACTGACTACATCAGAGCCTAGCAGCCTAGCAAACAGGCAGGTCGACCGCCAGCACAGCAAAGTTGGCAACCTGCCAGCACTGCAAGTCGACGGCTCTCCAGCGCTGCAGGATTGTTTCTTACCAACGTAGCAAGCCGGCGGCTTGCCAAAGCTGCAGCAAAGTGGTCTGCCAACGTTGCAACCGCATGTGACTATAAGCGCATCTACGCGCACCTACTTTGCAGGTGCTTGTAGACGGTTGGCGCGACGTGCACCGCTGCGTGCACAGTGCAGGTGCCAAATCGGCCACGTGCCATTGGTTGCGCCTGATAAGCCATGTCAACCTCGGTATACCAGCATGAGATCAGCATCGCCAGAACCTCCTGAGCAACTGTCACGCACTCCGCAGAACTTCATCGCCTTAGTAACTTGGTCGATCGGGAAGCCGCCAAGACGGCGACGACTTGCGCGGGCGGAACAAGCTAGTTGTTGTACCTGCTCGTCGACTTCCCAGGTCGACCCTTACCCGCTGACTTCACCAAGTCGGCAACTCCACAGGCCGACGAATGCCTTCAACGACCACACCGGCTATCTGCCAACTCCTCCAAGTCGGCGACCCTAGGTCGGCACCCACAAGTCGGCGCGAGTCCCTTTGTCGACCACCAGGTTGAAATCGGCCACCGGCTTCCCATCGTCGGCGGCTGCAGTGGCCCCATGCAGGTCGACCAACTCTGTCGACCTGCTCGCCCAAGTCGACGTCGCCCATTGCAGACGGTAGGCTGCACCTTCCGCACACCCGACCACGAAGGCGGCCCCGCCTAAGCGAGGACTGGACCAACTCCCGGATGACTGTGTCAATGATGCCCAGCTCAGGGGTGTCTGTGGCCGCATCCCTTGCAGTAAGGGCCTCCCTGTGCATGGGGAAAGAAAATAGAGGAAACATGTGACTGAATTTAGAAGCAAACTCTTTGAATGTGCGCGATGCAGTGAGATGGGACAAGGTGAGGCGCCTGTCGTCGGATGCCGTTAGTAAGGCAAGAAACTCTGTTTCAACCCGATTGTTCCGGATAAACGTGATGAACAGGAACAGATGTTTGCCCCGCGTTTTGTCTGTGCTTTCATCACAGGTAAGGCCGAGGTATGGGCTTGATTTGATGTGCTCCATCTGAGTCGCATGGAGCCACTGAGCCATGGCACGTACGAGTTGTCCAAGGTCGTACAAACATTTTAAAATCAACTCGTTAGACGGCTGTCAAACAAGCTAGATAAGGTGTCGACCATGATATTAAAAAACAAAACGTCTCTTCTCACGTTGAGTAGTAGGTATCATAGCGCTTGCTCGGGAAGCCCAGCCATTTCCGTAAAGCCAAGAACTGCATGAGCTTGACCCAAGTCTTGATCGGGGCGTCGCATTTGCAGATCAAGTGCAAGACCCAGAGTAGAGAGATGATGTGTGCCTTCTCCACGTTGGTCACATGTGAGAAGTCGCATGTGCGTTTCTGCTTCTTTACCTCCCCAATCGCTTTCTGCTACCTCTCTCGTGCCCCCTTGTGCTTGTTGGTGCGAACATGCTTCTTGATTGTTTGGACCTGCACGTTAATGGCACCTTCGCCTTCACGCACGTAATTCGTCCCTTGGACACCATAGTCTGTACACACATTTCACTTAAAAGATGGGAGGTCACTTTTAGTTCGACATAACAAAATCCATGAAAACCGTTCTTGCCATTCACCATTGTTCCATAAAAAGCATATCCACTTCCTCCGAAAACTCCTCTACATCCTCACTTGACCCCATCTACCCGCTTTATGGACTTGGCGACGGGGATTGGGTGGCAGGTGTGAACGGATTTTCACTGGAAGTCGGCACTATACTGGGTTTGGAATATGATAGGAAGGTGGACACCGACGCGTTGGGCCGCGCAAGGACTGGTGATGATGAACCGTCCTGAAGAATAAATCTGAGAAGGGCTTGCTTGTAAGTAGCAGGCCCTTTTTTAACTGGCCTCACGCCTGCCATGTTGGACTTTTGGCAGCGGGCCACATGGAACAGAACGAGAGGCTGGCGGCGATGAAATTCTTTCGGATGAGGTTGGATGCGATGCCTGAGAGGTGTCGAGGGGCGTTTCTAGGCGAGTAGATGGTGCGGATGGCTTCTGGGATGGTAAGAGACACTCGATGCCTGATAGAATAGGTACGGAGCTTGTCTTTGCATGTTGTGCTCTAATGTTGGGTATGCCGCTGCGGGAATATTAGATGTCATCCTCCTCGTCACCATGGCGGCATGAAAGGTGAGAGGTCGATCTACCACATTGAGAAGAGTAGCTACATTGTTGCGGGGAGAATGGCACAGCAACAGCCACACCAAGGTAAACCAAGCAACCTTAAATGGGAAAGAGAGCGTAGGAGAAGATGGGGTGTGTGGGTGGTGTTCGACAAGACAACCACGTCACGTCGCACTCACCCTGCATGTATGTGAGCTAAAAAATTGGCAATATTTGTGTGAACATAGGGATCAAGCAGGAATCTGCGCAGGTGATGGATGGGAGGTGTGTTTGCCTAGGTAGGATAAGATGAGAGCTCTGTGGTTGGCCACAATGATGTTAACCACGTTGTGAACCAATCACAACCACTCTGCTACCGTCTCTGTTGGTGACACGGGGGGGGGGGGGGGGCTATCCATGATTCCGCGCCACCGCTCTGAAGATTGCGGTTCGTGAAAGATTCGGTTTCAGACCAGTCCTCGCTATGGTCTGACACATTAGACTGGACAAACAGGAAAACTCTGTAAATCAGACTTCACAAAAACAAGTTGTTTGAAAAACAGACTTTGAAATTTTCAAGATGTAAACGATCAGGCTAGGGCCTAAAAAATGGTATGTATATCAGCAAATCACACCATGTTAGTCTGAAAACATAGGTTAATGCTGAAGTTGGTGGTTTCTGTTACTATAGGGTCACCTAGTTCCTACTGCTGACGGTTCTACAACCACTGATACAACGCTTCTCAGAGTCACCTCCGAGGGTCCTTGGATGCCTGACCAAAGTCAGCCCCTATCCAAGGGTCTGAGTTTGTTGAAAGAGAGTTTCAGTAGCGCAGAGTTACAGCACTGGAATCCCTTGTCACGGCGTAAGCAGAGTCCTTTGATGACCAAATGTCAATCTGATAGCAGCGTGAGAGAGTATTTGATTAGCACAGTATGTTTCCATTATTCAAAGCATACACTTATCTATTCTATAGGCTGTTTCTACTGCTAGTTATCTAACAGGGTGCCCGGGGCACCCCAGGGAGTGCAGCAGGCAGGAGGGGAGCCGAGGGTGCCCGGGGCACCCCAGGGAGTGCAGCAGGCAGGAGGGGAGCCGAGGGTGCCCGGGGCACCCCAGGGAGTGCAGCAGGCAGGAGGGGAGCCGAGGGTGCCCGGGGCACCCCAGGGAGTGCAGCAGGCAGGAGGGGAGCCGAGGGTGCCCGGGGCACCCCAGGGAGTGCAGCAGGCAGGAGGGGAGCCGAGGGTGCCCGGGGCACCCCAGGGAGTGCAGCAGGCAGGAGGGGAGCCGAGGGTGCCCGGGGCACCCCAGGGAGTGCAGCAGGCAGGAGGGGAGCCGAGGGCGCCCGGGGCACCCCAGGGAGAGCAGCAGGCAGGGGGGCAGCCGGGGGTGCCCGGGGCACCCCAGGGTACGCAGCAGGCAGGGGGGGGATCGATGGACGACCGGGAACAGCAGTTGGAGGAGTGGTGCCGACTTTTGGAGTTTGATACCCCCATGGCGACTGCGGAGGAGTCAGAGGCGGACGGAGAACCACCCAGTCCGCCTTCCCCATGCCCCCGTTTCCCGTGTGACACGTGTTTCCACACGTTCGCCACGAGAGGGGCCGCTGCGAACCACATGAGGGTATGCCGGGCGGCTGAGGCGGAGAGACGCGCGCAGGCACTTGGCTCGATCCCGTCTCTGGTGGAGACCGACACACAGGAGCGACCGACGCCGCGGGAATTTGGGGACGAGGCGTGGGCAGGGGTTAAGTCATGGGAGTGGGAGGCATTTTTCTGTGTGGAGGCGGTTGGAGGGAGGACAGTGCGCCGGATCCCGCAGCGGGCCCGGTCCGGGGTCTTAGACGCACTCTGTTGCATCTTGAAGCGGCTGAAGAGCCGACCGGGAGATGAAGCTGCTACCCTCCTACTCCTGGCGTTTCCGCGCCTCATCCTAGCCGTGCCTCCCAAGCCAGGCATAGGTCAGAAGGCGCTGATCATAGAGCGGCTGGGGGCCTTCTGGGAGGGGAGGTGGCGGGAGTTGTTCGACGCTGCCATGGCGGCGGCACGGCCAGCAGTTCGCCCACTTGCCTACACGTGCTCTGACCAGGACCCGGAGGCCATCCGCCTGTCACGGTGCCGATCTCGGTGTAAAGTGGGAGAGTGGAGCCGTGGTTTGTCTTGCCTCACAGCAGGAGAGTTGGCTCGACCGTCTGAGGCTATGGTGCAGTCGCTGCGAGGGAAGCACCCAGCTAGCAGTGGCGAGGTACCACCGTGGGTTCGTGAGTTTACTGTCGACGCTCCTCAGCGGCCTCCACTCACGACCGACATTCTGGCTAGAGCTATCCACACAGCTGCTCGCGCCTCAGCTGCAGGGCCATCGGGATGGGTCACAGAGCATCTGCGCGACACTTTCCTCACGGAACCTTCCTGCCTCTCCCACCTGCTGGAAGTGTTCAACCAATGGGTGGCGGGACAGGTCCCCGAGCGAGCTCGGCCCTGGCTCGCCGCATCCAACCTAGTCGGGCTTTCCAAACCCAACGGTGACGTCCGGCCGGTGGCGATCGGGGAGGTGCTTCCGCGTATCCTCGCTCGAGCTCTCTGCATCTCGCTTCGCCCTGTGATGGCTTCTTATTTTCTGCCGTGTAACCAGCTGGGAGTGGGCACCAGGGCCGGGGTGGAGATTCTTACTCATTCTTTCCGGTCAGCGCTGGCCACTCACCCCGACTGGTGTGCGCTGCAGATAGATGTCGCGAACGCCTTCAATTCGTTTCATCGCCACGCGATGTTCGAGGGGCTGAAGGAGTCGCCTTTCTCAGGAATGATCCCATTCTTGCGTGTCTTCTATGGGACACCTAGCGACCTGTACCTCCGAGCGGGCCCTTTCGTACAGAGTCTTGAGTCGGCACGAGGATCGCGACAGGGGGACCCGCTCGGCCCTTTTCTTTTCGCTTTCACGCAGCAGCAGGTGCTGGGGACGGTGACTAGAGAGTTCAGGGACCTACTTTTCTTGAGCTATGCAGACGATACCTACATCCTGGGACCAGCGGCTAGGATTCTGGAGGCTTTTGGGGTGCTGCGAGAGAGGTTGGAGTGGGTGGGGCTGGAAGTGCAGGCGCACAAGTGCAGGTTTTGGGAGCGTGGAGGTGGGGATATGGAGCGGGCATTGCCTTTGGGGATGCAGCGGGAGGAGGAGGGTCTTATTGTGGTGGGCGTGCCTATTGGGGAGGAGGATTGGGAGGGGGCCCGATTACGGAAGCGGCTTCGCGAGTTGCAGGCGCCATTGCCGTGGCTCCCCCTGCTCGACCACCCCCAGATGGCCTCGCATCTCCTCGCTATTGCAGTTTCAGCACGGCCGATGTACCTGGCCCGGACTATGCCGCCGCGGCCGGAGGTGGTGGAGGCCTTTAGAGAGTGGGACAGCTGTCTGGAGGATTGCTTTGAGCAGCTTTTCCCCCCTGGCACTTGGGAGCAGGATCCCGGCAGGTCTAGGCGCGCACGCATGCAGCTGCATCTCCCTGTGCGCCTCGGAGGGTTTGGGATCCGGGCGGCGGCCTCTTTGAGTCCGCTCTCCTATGTTTGTGGGTGGGCGCAGGCCGCACGGGATATTGCACATTTGGGGGTGGCGGGCGAGGAGGCGATGTTCGCAGAGTACCTCACCACTTCGGCGGGGGCGGAGCTTCTTGACCCGTGGTTTGCCAAGGCCATTGAGCAGTTGCCCGCGACTATACGCCAGGAGCTGCCGGACTTACCCCTGTGTGTGGCGGCCCCTCCTCTTCGGCTTTTCCAGGCGCGGCAGCGGCAGTTGGCTGTTGAGGAGCTCCAGGCACTCCGCCGCTTGGCTCGTGACGATGCCACCCTAGCCCGTTTCACATCCCTTCAGGGCCCGGGGGCTGGTGCATGGGTTTCGGCAGTTCCGGCTCATTCAGATCTCACATTCACTGCAGCGGAGTGGGGCATTGCTGCTGCTATACGGCTTGGTCTCCCAATCCAGCAGCTGCAAGTGGCGGGGAAGTGTGTTTGTGGCGCAGCGTATGATGACCCAGCAGACCCGCATCATGCGCTGAGATGCAAGCACCAACACGGTCCATCTCGGGTGCATGATGAGGTGAAGTTTGCGGTGGCAAAGATCGCTAAGGCGTCAGGGGGGGTGGTGACGATGGAGGATAGTGCGGTGCTGCCGGGGAAGCGGGTTGACGTAGCGGTGCGACGACCAATGGCTGGGGAGGCTCATGCTTTAGAGATTAGTGTCGCGGACCCGCTATCACTGTCTCCATCTCTGCTAGGGCAGTGCGGGCGGTCTATAGGCGTGGCGGCAAAGGAGTGGGAGCGTCGCAAAACGGGGGATTACGCGCCTCTTCTTGCACGGAACCGAGGCGTGCAGTTCACCCCTTTGATAGTGGAGACGTGGGGGTGTCTCGGCGGTCGCTTCCGGCGGTGGCTTCGACAGCAGGGGGACGCGCACGTGGGGCTAGCTGTGTCACGGGGGGCTTGTCGGGAGGATGACACTTCGTTCTCGGCTTACCTTTTGGGGTCTCTGAAGGCGCTCATCGGAGTGGCGTTACAACGGGCGCAAGCTCGTGTCATCCTGCTTCGGGCGGCGTCTTCCATGGGGGGGTTGAATGTGGACTTGGTGGATCGGGAGAGGGACGATGTCGAGGTGGAGGGCGGGCCTCTTTGGGTGGAGGCCCCCTACATGGTGGATGTGCAGATGTGACTTGGGGGGAGGGGGGGGGGGGGGGGGGGGGGGGGGGGGGGGGGGGGCGAGGGGGAATGGGGTGCGAGATGGGACGTCTGGTAGGGGATCCTGGTTGGGTTTTTTCTTTATAGAGTATTTTTATGGGGCTTTTTATGGGTGTTGCGTTTGAGTTGTTTCTGGTGTCTTTCTTTCCCGTTCCTCTCCTCTTGTGCGATGCTTTTCTTTGTAAAGATTATGTGTCTGTTGTATTTTTAAAGACTAGTTATCTAACACATTTGGAACAAATCCTATTGTTAACGAGGCGCGAGCAGTTTCGCGTTCTCCCTCGTTCAATTTTGTGACTCGGCTAGGTTGCAATTCGCTAGCGAATATTTTAAATGTTTATTAACGGTGCCGATCCGTGATAAATTTTGAGCCGTTTTGATAACGGCTCGGATTGACCCGTTTGTGTTGTTTGAGTCAGCTCGCTGCTTTTGAGTAGGCGAGGTGACATGGCTTATTCCTCCCCCCTGCTTGACTCCAGGTGGCGTGTGCATCTCGCCACGTATTGCACCACTTGAGGCGCAAGCACTTCTTCTCGAGCTGGGTTATTACAGGTGTCACAAGCACAGCTCCTGAAGTGTTTTTGCGCGTGTAGTCCTGCTTGCGCCTCGTGTTCAGTAAAGCAGCCGCGTCAGCAGTTCGGAACCTGTTTGCGATCTGACGAACTCGTTGTGCAAACATTGTCCAATCAGCGCAGTCAAAATTTGTCGGTTTGAGCACCAACGACCTCGCAGCGCAAATGGAAATTCCGCGTTGTGCTTTGCTCGATCAATCAGTCGAGTCAAACCGAGTCTATGAACCGAACCGATGCCTCCCATTGGTCGAAGCTAAAACATCTTGATCACTCGATAATAAACGACTCGCCCCAGTGCTTTCGCCTCAAATGACTTGTGCACTCCTAAGAGAAAAAACGGCTGATTGATATACAGAAAATTAATTCTCTATTAACAGTTTTGAACATTTGGGGTTGGGGGTTTAACTTTGGTGATCACCAAACCATTGAAACATTGTTCACTTGAAATGCTGCCAGGTGGACTTGACCGGTTACCACAAATTAGTTTCTTACAGCAGATTTGCCCTTGATACAACAAATCCGTCCCCTAACACAGAAAATTCGCCCCCTTGATACTGCGAATTCGTTCCCGGACATTGCGAATTCACCCTCGCCAGTTCAAATTCGCACCCTGACATGTTTGAGTTTCAGATGAATCTTTGGAAATATACATGGAAAACCCCCCTATAGGGGAAGGTGGGGTTCTTATATTGTTTACCCCTCAAAGGGGGGTATAACGATTTCGATGCTTTATAAAGCACCCACCCGGTATTAGCTACCCGGATGTTAGGGCCTCATATTTGTTTTGGCATAGGCTGAATCGTCAGCCTTAAGAGCCAGCTGAAGATTGATCAATTTGTGTTGCCTTGAAAGAAGGAAAAAAAAAAAAAAAAAAAAAAAAACTCAATTTCAGTGTTTCCTTAAGGAATTACGCTGATCAATGAACCCTAGGGTTTAGTGAAATATATATATATATATATATATATATATATATATATATATATATCGTTGAACTTGGCTTGAACCTTTCCTACATCGCAACACAAGCATCTAAAGTTTGCCATTGATAAAAGAAGGACATTACATAAACTCGGGTCAGTTAATATCGTCATCAGCATCACTAGATGAAGAGTCTAGGGCATCATCTACGGGCTTGTCATCATCTACCCCCATGTGTTCCTTGCCCTTCTTGTTGTTGTTACCTGGGGTGGAAATTGGGGCATTAGAGAACGCTTCCGCTTCTTGTAGCTTCTCCAGATATCAACCACCTCATCATACTATGGCTCGTACTGCATCAGTGACAAGCACATCAAATCCCCGCATCCTTGAGCCCACTTCAAAGCCATGACTAGATGACATTCTGCCGCGAAAAGCCCCTTTCGCACTCCAAAGTGCTCAGGGGAATCACGGCCACTGCTACCCACAGCTGCACGAGATTGAGGTAGCTCTACCGCCAGTCAGGTGTCTTCAGAATCGCTCGAAAGACCTCTCTCCCTTTGGTGCAACTACAAGGACAGAGCACAACAAACGAATCTTCTTGCATGCCCGCCTCTCGTTGATTCCTGCCACAGTGACTAGAGGGTTTAGGGAGGGGCAAACAAAGTAGTAGGTTAAGGCATGGGTTGAGATGACGATCATTGCAGAAGAACAAACGTGAAAATCATGCAAACGTTACCTGGAAGTATCTCTTCCTTCTCTTGTGCCTTGAACAGCACCACCAACCACTGAAGCCACTCCATGCATCGTGCATGACGATCTGCTTTGCCCAGGGGCCAACCATCATGTATGAAAAGCTTGACACCAGAGAGCGAATCCAGGTCGCCCAGCCTCCTCTCCAGGTTTAACATGAGGCGTTCAGCAAACTCAGTGCACAGGTCGATGCATCCTTCGTGATGCTCGGGGCCGATGTAGCCATCCATGGGGTCAATCCCCTCCACTGTCGCATTGCGGTTCTTTCCAGAACCATGGCGCTCCAGAAAGGGGGAGAGCCAAATGCTCAAGCCGCCGCCAAATTCGTCCCTGCAGTCGAAGTAGCGGCTCTCAATGTGTGATGTTGTCCGCTTTATTTGGGCATGTAGAGAGACAAGGTCCAACAAGAAAGGGGAAAAAAAAGGTCAGTTTGGTAAACCAAATCTGCATTTAGTATTCACTGCGCAACATCAAACCCTCACCAGTCGCTGCTAAAAGGTCTTGTTCAAGATGTTCAACTACTCAAGCACATCAGCTAGGAAGTATAAGAAATAATGGAATCCTGTAGAAAGTGGCGAGCACATATATCCCGGTGTGGAACTCATTCAGAAAAGCAATCACTGCGGGAAACACTGCAAGGATCCGATAGGTAGCATCCCCGAGAAACAGCCAGCGAATCTAGTGATTGCCCTGTACTTCAAGGCTCGCCTCGGTGAACAGCTCCTAGAGGTCCATGAATCGTGAATGCTTCAGACTGGACTGTCCCAGAAGCTCAGAGACTGTGCGGACGAGGTCGTCCACCATGCCAAAGAGCGGAAGTGCTTCTGCCTCTTCCTTTGCTGCGAGCGACGAAAAGAAAAAAAAAAAAAAACACACACACACACATACACACACACACACACACACACACACACACACCACACACACACACACACACACACACACACACACACACACACACCACACACACACACACACACACACACACACACAGAGAGAGAGAGAGAGAAAAGGTACGTCTGTATAAAGGGGGAGACATAATGTAACAGCCAGACAATGGAAACTGCACACGCACCTGTGGGAGATGCAGTGACACGAGACGAGTGTGGGATCCTTTCTCGTACGTGAACAACCAGGCCAGCTCGACTCCCCATCATCACGATGCGCCGTCGGTGCTGATGCCCGACATCCTCTGCAGGTCGACACCAAGAGCCTGCAAGTGAGATAGAAGGATGCTCAGAAGCGTGGATGCATCGCTTAAACCATAGAAATATGCTGCATGAACTCCGTCGCGAGCACGTTGTCGCGAATGAAGGTGGCATAAAGCATCAGGTGCTTCCCCCTACTGCGATCGGTACTTTCGTCGATGTTGATGTCGACGTCTCAAGATATGCTCCATCTGGGTTGTCTGTAGCCAGGATGCAAGTGACTGCAATAGCTCTCCATAGCCGTACCTGCCATTGAACACAAAGAAATCAATAGCATAAGAGTCGTTGTTAATATAAAACTGTGAAGAAAGCTAAACCAGAGTCGTACTGACGTGGTATAATAAATGCCTTAACCTTTCTTTGGAAATCCAGCAACCCCTTTCCATGCGAGGTATTGCACCCATTTCACCCATGTTCCGATGAGTGCGTCGCACTGACTGACGAACAGAAGCTGTCAAACAGTGCAACCACACAAATCTTCTCAGCATCAACAACTGCACGATGCTCATCGATGCATGGCTGCTTCTACGCATCAGTCAACAGCGCCTCCCACTTTTCCATGGCCAACTTGTGCTTTCCCGTCCCTGCATGCTTGTAAAACGCCTTCGTCTGGACGTCTGTCGCCCCTTCGCCCGTCGTGCCATATTGTCCTCTGACTCCAGCTTGCTTGGAGCACACACTGCAATTGAAAGCAGGCAGACCACGAGAAGTTTTTGTTAGAAGAAGCCACAGAAAACGCTCTGATGGCTTTGTTTTGTACTTCTCAAGAGCATTAGCATAGACTGTATCGATGAGATCTGCAATATTCAGGTTCCAAGACGGGCGAGTATTGGATTCGTGGACGACAACTTGCTCTACTGTGGCACTCGATCATGCCCTTTCGGAACTCAACCTCTGTTGCGTGGAGCTGTTGTCTTTTATGAAGTTGTCTCGATAACCACCGTGTTGGAAACGCCAGCCGGCGCAGTACAGCGCGGATAAGATCCGGGCTTGAACAATTGACTGGTTCATCAGCGACAATTGGAACAGGTCCGGGTGCATTCAGCCATGGTTCTTGTTTATCCCGGCATAGCGAGCGAAGAAGCAAATCCAGCCCTGTACGGGATTCCCAGATGGCGTCTAAATCCGCGTCATTTAAATCGGTTGCGCCGTCGTCGTTAGAGAGGCCGTTGCCATGGCCAGCCATGGCTGAACAAGGTCGAGAGAGCGTGCCGAGCACTGAGTTGGGAGTAACGAAAATGAGACCCTGGCGGAGGAGGGTTACTTGGTTCCCTTTTGGTGCCATGATGCAACGCGACTCGTCAACTTTCACCATGCACGTACCTGATTCCAGGTTCGGGGTGGTTGGGTGGGGGGTCCATATCGCGCGACAACAATTTGCGATGCTGGTTTGAAACGTGTGGTGTAACCTTCGATTCGTTACTAAGTGATGTGATTGCATGTTTAGCCAATCACACACAAATATGCTTTCACTCGGCGATAATAGTGCAAGCGACGTATCGGAAAGATGCCAATTCCAGGTGCGTCGGCACTATAGCTGTCAAATTCGGCGTGATTGACGGTGTGACGGTGGGCGGGCAAACCTAGACATCTGTAATTCTCGGCACATACACGAATCTCCACTAGTGGGATTTCAGCCCACAACCTCGTTACAACGCTGATCAGTCAGTGTGTACATACATAAAAAAAAGGCTGAAATGTCAGCCCATTGGAAAAAAAAAAAAAAAAAACACACACATACACACACACACACTAAATATCAGGCCATACAAAAAAAGGCTAAATAATTAGCCTCACTTTCTCCCCCGGGCTGTTTTTATCAGGTTAATTATCCTGATTTCAGGGTGATTTCAAACCTCCCACTTTGTGGAGACTGAGATTTCAGAATAGATGAGTTCTCAATGTTAAAGTGTAATGTGTTATATGTTGGTAGGCTGTAGTGGGGTAGCCAATATGGGGTACAACCCCAACTAGGGTTTGCTACTTGTACCCAACTGTTCCATTCAATGCATTCATTCTTGCCTAGTTATTCTGAAATGGTATTCAGAGCAGGAGGTCCCTAGGACCTACCGACCGTTTTTTTTTTTAAGGGCCCACCACCGCTCGCATGCGGTTACCACGCTACCCCGTGCCCTAGCCTCGTAGCGCCCTCGTGCGCCCTCGTTAGCGCCCTCGCGCGCCCCTCGTTAGCGCCCTCGCGCGCCCCTCGTTAGCGCCCTCGCGCGCCCTCGTTAGCGCCCTCGCGCGCCCCTCGTTAGCGCCCTCGCGCGCCCCTCGTTAGCGCCCTCGCGCGCCCCTCGTTAGCGCCCTCGCGCGCCCTCGCTAGCGCCCTCGCGCGCCCCTCGCAGCGTCGCCCGCCCGCCGAGCCGCCCGCTCGCAGCGTCGCCCGCCTACCGCGCTGCCCGTTTCGCAGCCCGCCCGCCGCGCTGCCCGCTTGCAGCGTCGCCCGCCCGCCCGCTGCCCGCTTCGCAGCGTCGCCCGCCCGCCGCGCTGCCCGCTCGCAGCGTCGCCCGCCCGCCTCGCTGCCCGCTTGCAGCGTCGCTCGCCCGCCCGCTGCCCGTTTCGTCGCCCGCCCGCCTCGCTGCCCGCTTGCAGCGTCGCCCGCCCGCCCGCCAGCGTCGCCCGCCAGCGTCGCAGCGTCGCCCGCCAGCGTCGCCCGCCAGCGTCGCCCGCCCGCCCGCTGCCCGCTTGCAGCGTCGCCCGCCCGCCCGCTGCCCGCTTCGCAGCCCGCCCGCCGCGCTGCCCGCTCGCCGCGTCGCCCGCTCGCCCCGCTGCCCGCTTCGCAGCCCGCCCGCCGCACTTCCCGCCTGCAGCGCCGCCTGCCCACCGCGCTGCCCGCTTCGTAGCTCGCCCCCCGCACTACCTGCTCGCCGCGTCGCCCGCCCGCCGCGCTTCCCGCCGAGCTACCTACCTGCAGCGCTGTGGCAGCTTCCTTTGCTCAGTCGCACTGTCGCTATGGCTTCCATCCGCGTGCTGTCGTTCGATGCTGAGGGCCGCCCTGTGAAGTTCGCCACTTGGCTGGATGACCTGCAGCTGTTCCTTCTGAGCGATAGCAAGGAGCATGTGTCGCTCTATGATTACGCGTCTGGTGCTGCACCTGCCCCCCCTGCCACAGCTGAGCTTAGTGTTCGTTCCCACTGGCAGACTCGTGACGCAGCTGCTCGCCTAGCCATTCGCAGTCACCTGCCGCTAGCTGAGCTCGAGCATTTTGGCGACTGCAAATCCGCTAAGGCCCTGTACGATGCTGTCGTTGCTCGCTACTCCTCGCCTGCCACAGCCGAGCTTAGCCGCCTCATGCTGCCGTACCTGTTCCCCGATCTGTCCACCTTTGCTACAGTCGCCGATCTTATCACCCACCTTCGCACTAGTGATGCTCGCCTGCGTGCCGCCCTTCCCACCGAGTTCTGCGCTAAGAACCCCCCTCCACTGTACTGGACACTCCACTTCATAGTCACCCGTCTCCCTGACACCCTCAGCTCAGTTCGAGACCACTTCCTTGCTCGCTGTCCCACTGAGCTCACAGTCACCCTCCTAGAGGAGCAGCTGCTCGCGGCCGAAAAGAGCATTGTAGCTGTCGGTGCTGCTCGTGGCGCTCCTCGCACCCCCATCTTTGAGGGGTGTTCTCCCTCTCCCCTCGCTCCCTCCTACGCTACTGCTGCTGCTGTTGACTTCCTTGGTGCTGAGTCTGTTGGCGCTGCTTCTGCTCCTGGTGGGAGGCGCCGCACCGGCAAGGGCAAGGGGGGCAAGGGTGGTGGTGGTGGCGCTGGGGGGGGAGGAGGTGGGGGAGGTGGGGGGGGAGGCGGTGCTGGAGGGAGCGGTGGCGGGAGCGCTGGTGGGAGTGGGGTCGGCGGTGGAGGCGGGGGCGGCGGAGGAAGCAGTGGCAGTAGTGGCGGCGGCGGCGGTGGCGGCGGCGGCGGTGGCGGCGGTGGCGGTGGTGGCGGTGGCGGCGGTGGCGGTCGGAGCGGTGGTAGTGGTGGCGGCGGAGGTCGGAGTGGAGGCACTGGCTCGGGCCAGAGCTCCCAGCAGCAGCAGCGTCCCCAGACGACCCAGCAGCTTCGTGAGTGGCTTGCTCAGCGTGGGACGTCGGGGGGCAGTGGCCGCTGTTCTTATGTCATTCGCACAGGTGACCGCAAGGGACAGACGTGTGGGAGGTTCCACACCCCGTACCGCTGCTTCTCCCGCCTTGACGACGCTTGGCGTGAGGAGATGGGTGCGGATGTTGAGCGCCCCCGCTGGGCTGAGCTCATGAGGGCTGGTGTCGATGTCTTTGCTCTTGACTATGATGCTATTATTGCTGCCATGTATGCATTGACTGTTAGTGCCGAGGGAGACTGTTACTTGTGTGTGCCGCCTGACCCAGGTATAGAGCCCGCTGCCCTGGGTACTAGTGAGTCTGCTCTCTCTGGTATGGTGCCCCCGGTACTTGCTCCCTCCAGTGCTGTCCCGGCTGGTTTCGAGTCTGCTCTCTCAGGTACAGCACCCACAGAGACTGCTCTCTCAGGTACCACACCGGCTGAGGCCTGTCACACCTTCACCCTTGACTCAGGTGCTTCCCGTTGCTTCTTTCGTGACAGTACTGAGCTCACACCGCTTCCTGCACCGGTCCCAGTCTCCTTGGCTGACCCCTCTGGGGGCCCAGTCCTTGCCCAGTCCACCACTGTCCTCCCTTGTCCGGCGGTTCCGTCTGGCTCGTTGTCAGGTTTCCACCTCCCCTCGTTCTCGACGAACCTGGTGAGCAACGCTGTCATCCAGGATCAGTGGGTTGACACCTTTACCCCTGGAGGACAGCGTGTGGCGATCTGCACGTGCTCCAGGACCGGCCGTCACCTGGCTACGTTTACCCGTCGGCCGGGGTCGAGTCTCTACACACTGACCACTGCGTCTCCTCAGGTCGCTGCTGTCGGTCAGGTGTCTGCGTCAGGTCTGGTAGCCCACGCCTGTGAGTGTCGTTCCCTGTCGCACCAGACTCTTCTCTGGCACCACCGCCTGGGTCACCCCTCCTTGCCACGCCTTCGTGGCATGCACCGTCGCCACCTTGTGTCTGGTCTTCCCAGGTCCCTCCCTCCCCTCCCTGCCTCGCCTGCGCCGCCTTGCCTTCCTTGCGTCGAGGGGCGGCAGCGCGCCGCTCCTCACTCCTCCTCGTTCCCCCCGACAGAGGCTCCTCTGCAGACCCTCCACCTGGACGTGTGGGGCCCAGCCCGCGTTCGTGGTCAGGGCGGTGAGCGGTACTTTTTGCTGGTTGTCGACGACTACTCGCGTTACACCACGGTCTTCCCCTTGCGCACCAAGGGTGAGGTCCCTGCTGTTCTGATCCCTTGGATCCGCACAGTTCGTCTCCAGCTCCGCCGCCGTTTCCGGACGGATCTTCCTGTCCTGCGTCTGCACTCTGACAGAGGTGGTGAGTTTTCCTCCGATCTCTTGAGGACCTTCTGTCAGGCGGAGGGCATCGAGCAGACCTTCACGCTTCCGGACTCCCCACAGCAGAATGGGGTTGCTGAGCGCCGCATTGGCCTGGTCATGGAGGTCGCTCGTACCTCCTTGGTCCACGCGGCGGCTCCCCATTTTCTGTGGCCGTTTGCTGTCCGGTACGCCGCGCATCAGCTCAACCTCTGGCCCCGTGTCTCCTTGCCGGAGACCTCGCCCACACTGCGTTGGACGGGGGAGGTTGGCGATGCGTCGCGCTTCCGGGTGTGGGGTGCTCGTGCCCTTGTCCGCGATACGTCCGCGGACAAGCTCTCCTCCCGCACGCTTCCCTGTGTCTTCCTTGGCTTTGTCCCTGACGCGCCTGGCTGGCAGTTTTACCACCCCACCTCGCGCCGGGTCTTCGCCTCTCAGGATGTCACCTTTGACGAGTCGGTCCCTTTTTACCGTCTCTTCCCCTACCGCACTGCCCCCCTCCCTCCCCCGCCGCTGTTCCTTGCTCCTGGTCCCCCTCCGGTAGACCCCCTCCCCCCTCAGGGTCCTGCTCCTTCAGGTGTCTCTCAGGTAGACCCTCCTCCCGTCGCTGAGCCTGTCGAGGTCACAGGTGACTCAGGTGCTGCTGCAGGTGGTGCTGCTGGGAGTGCTGAGTCTGGGGGTGCTGAGCCTGCGGGTGCTGGGCCTGGGAGTGCTGGGACTGCGGGTGCTGGGGCTGAGGGTACTGTGCCTGAGAGTTCGACGCCTGGGGGTGCTGTGCCTGGGGGTGCTGCGACTGGGAGTGCTGAGCCTGCGTGTGCGGAGTCTGGGGGTGCTGCGCCTGCGGGTACTGAGCCTGGGGGTGCTGCTACTGAGCCTACGGAGCCTCGGGTTGCTGCGTCTAGGGGTGCTCCGGTTCGGGGTGCTGAGCAGTCTCTCACACCGCAGCAGCTTCGTGACTGGTACGTCCGGCGCTTTCGCCGTCCTCGTGGCTCGGCTGGAGTTGGGGGTGCTGGAGCTGCTCGTCCTGGGGGTGCTCGTACTGGGGGTACTGGAGCTGCCGGGACTGGTTGTTCTGGGAGCACTACGACTGGAGCTGCTGGAGCTGGGGACTCTGGCGCTGGCGGTGCTAGCGGAGTTGGAGCTGCCGACTCTGGGGGTGCTCTTCCTAGCGGTGCTGCGGACCCTGGGGGTGGCGCTGCTGCTGGTGCTGCGGACCCACCTGGTGGAGCTGCTGCTGGAGCTGAGGACCCGAGCGGTGGCGCTGCTGCTGGTGCTGGGGACCCGGACGTTGGAGCTCCTACTGGTACTGAGGACCCGGCCGCTGGAGTCTCTTCTGCTTCTGGAGACGCTGCGCGGCCGCGACCGTACTTCGTACCGCTCCTTCAGCAGGTTCTTGGGCAGGCTCCTCCTCCTTGTCCTCCTCCCTCCGTAGAGTGTCCTCCGCCTGTCCAGCCGCAGTCACAGTTACCGCCTACCTCGCCTCTCCCTGCTCCCTCTCCTTACACTGGTCCCACAGGAGGTCTTACAGAGCGTCGTGAGCCTGAGTCTCGTCCTGCGTCGCCTGTTCGTCCTGCTCGCACTGGTAGTCGTGTCCGTCGTGAGCGTCCTCCTCCTGTCCCAGGCACTCACTACATGACTCTGCGTCCCTCTACTGCTCCTCGGCGTGTCCCTCTACCGTCTCCTCCTGCGTCCTCTTTGCCTGCCGTTCCGGACCCTGAGTCTGACCGGTATCGCGCTGAGCACCCTACTGTCACGCGTCTCCTAGCTACTGTTGTCACTGACCCTACCTTTGAGTCCTCGGCTGCGTCTGCTCTGGTCGCTGAGTTGGTTGACTTTGCTGCTGCCTGTCGTCTAGACTACGCTGCTAGCCTTGTTGCTGAGTCTGAGTCTGCATCTGTCTGTCCTCCGTCCGTCGGGGGTGAGTGTGCTCTTGGCACGGACGTCCTTGAGGACAGGCAGGAGGACTTTGACTCTCTTGCGGCTGCTGTACCTCATCTCGTGGCCTGGTTGCTTGCCCCTGAGGGAGACCCGGATGCACTAGACATCCCCACTCCGCGCACTTACGCAGAGGCGATCTCGGGTCCTTACTCCTCTCAGTGGCAGACAGCCATGGACGCAGAGATGGCATCCTGGAAGTCCACAGGCACCTACGTCGACGAGGTTCCCCCTCCTGGGGCGAACATCGTCGATGGCATGTGGATTTTCAGGGTGAAGCGGCCGCCAGGTTCTCCGCCCGTCTTCAAGGCTCGTTACATTGCTAGAGGCTTCAGTCAGCGTCAGGGGGTCGACTTCTTCCAGACCTTCTCCCCCACCCCGAAAATGACCACTCTTCGGGTTCTGCTGCACGTTGCTGCTCAGCGTGACTACGAGCTTCACTCTCTTGACTTCAGCACAGCGTTCCTGCAGGGCAGCCTGCACGAGGAGATCTGGCTGCGCCGCCCACCTGGCTTTACTGGGTCGTTTCCCCCTGGTACCCAGTGGAGCCTCCGCCGGCCAGTCTACGGTCTCCGTCAGGCGCCACGTGAGTGGCACGACACACTGAGGACTACACTTGCGGCTCTTGGGTTCGCGCCGTCTACTGCTGACCCGTCGCTGTTTCTGCGCACAGACACGTCGCTGCCGCCGTTCTACATTCTCGTGTACGTCGACGACTTAGTCTTTGCTACTGCTGACACTGAGGCACTCGCTCGTGTGAAGTCGGAGCTGCAGAAGAGACACACCTGCACTGACCTGGGTGAACTGCGTAGCTACCTTGGCTTGCAGATCACCCGGGACAGAGCTCGCCGCACCATCACCCTGACTCAGTCACACATGGTGCAGCAGGTCCTTCAGCGCTTCGGCTTCCAGTTCTCCTCACCACAGGCCACACCTCTGGCTACCAGCCACTCGCTCTCAGCTCCACCTTCGGACGAGTCCGTAGAGCCGAGTGGCCCGTACCCAGAGCTTGTAGGCTGCCTCATGTACCTGATGACTTGCACGCGACCTGACCTCGCGTACCCTCTTAGCATCCTTGCTCGTTACGTTGCGCCTGGGAGACACAGGCGAGAGCACTGGGAGGCTGCTAAGAGGGTGCTGCGTTACTTGTGCAGTACATCAGGCATGGGGCTGGTGCTTGGAGGACGCGACAGAGTTGTCCTCACTGGTCACTCGGACGCTTCTTGGGTGGACGACCTGGCTACGCAGCGGTCGTCACAGGGTTACACCTTCAGCCTTGGCTCTGGTTCTGTCTCGTGGCGGTCCACCCGCTCTTCCTCTGTTCTCGGCTCTAGTTGTGAGGCTGAGATCTACGCCACAGCCATGGCTGCACAGGAGTTACGCTGGCTCACCTACCTGCTGACTGACTTGGGAGAGCGGCCTAGTTCTCCTCCAGTTCTGTACGGTGACAACAAGGCGGCTCTTGCCTTGTGTCAGGAGCACAGACTGGAGCACAGGACGAAGCACATTGCTCTTCGCTACTTTCTTGCTCGAGAGCTTCAGCAGCGCGGTCAGCTTCGGCTTGTGTACGTGGACTCGAAGGCCAACACTGCTGATATCTTCACCAAGGCGCTCCCGCCTAGTGATCATCAGCGGCACTGTACTTCTTTAGGCCTTGTGTCCACGTTTCCTCACTTGCTCACTGCTTGACATTCTTTGTACTGTACTTTATATATATCTTGTTGCTTGCTTGCTAGGTTTTGATCACTGTGTTGCTTGTCTTGTACTATATCTAGCACTGCATGTGAACTGGCCTTGTGGCCTTTGCTTGTGCTCGGAGTGTGGTGACGTTGTGATCCACCCTGGGCTTGCGTTGCTTTGCTGGACTGGTCTTGTGACCCTTTGTTCTCCCCCACTTTGCCTATGGGGGTGTGTTAAAGTGTAATGTGTTATATGTTGGTAGGCTGTAGTGGGGTAGCCAATATGGGGTACAACCCCAACTAGGGTTTGCTACTTGTACCCAACTGTTCCATTCAATGCATTCATTCTTGCCTAGTTATTCTGAAACTCAACACTAATCAAATCAGAGTATTAGTTTTCCTATCCCTGATTTTGAGTAAAGTGTAACAGACTAACCTCGTAGTGGTCCCTGACTTAACAAAGTATCGACTCTGTGGTCCCTGAATTGACCTTGTCGAGAGGAAGTTTCTCGAAAATTTCCTTCCGACAACCCCGTCTTCGGATTGGTCGCAGTTCATCCATCGCATGAGCAGCTCACAACAACATGTCTGACAGATGAGTACACTCTATGTATGTTAGTTTCACGAAGTTCGAAAAGGTCGGTAGTATTGTTGTAACTACATGTGCGCGAAGTTACCAAAATGTTTGTAGCGTTTTGCACAACCAAGTTGGCGAATTGCGGGTAATCGACGAATAGAAAATCGTGGCACATTTGTGGTATCGAACTGTTTGGTTGACCGAAATTTCTCGTCTCTTCCCCGCGCTAAACGTGTGGATAAATACAATTTTGTCAAAAGTAATGGGGTGGAAATTAGCGCGCACAAGGTGCGCCCGAAATGATGTCGCAATGTGTTGCGATTATGCGGAGTGAGACTTTTTTCCCCGGTAAACATATAGCGCGTTACTACTCTGATGTTCAATTCTCGACACTGAACAATCAGAGTTAACTAATTTTCAACACTGAGCAATCAGAGAAGCCAATCTGTGGAAAATATGCACCCATAATACAGCGGGAATTTTTTTCCCGAATTCAGGGAGGCCTAATTTGAAACGTCAGCCCTGTTTCTCCCCAGCACTGAAAACTCAGCCTTTTTAACCTCAAACTGCATTCTTTCGCTGAATTCTAAGGCCCTAGCGGGGTGCTCTGATTTGGGGGGTCTTATGTCCAGGTAATACGGGGCATATATGAAAACTATTTCTCATGCTTAATAATAATCCCATGTAAATGGTTTTAGACTGTTTTGCCCGGAGTTTAACGGTTTTACGATACAAACTGTCAAGAACTGAATGATGGTTTGACTAAGGTTGGTTGGGGTACATATGTTGTTCAGGATCCGTCACTTCGAAAGCTTACAACGAACTCAATTCTCAACTAAACGCAAATCCGCTCGGTAGGATGTTGCGCCTTAGGCTTAGCTACCATCTCCAATTTGAATCACTTAAAAAGATGGTCTATAGAGTGAGAACCAATTGAAAACGTCCAGCTGCTGCATGACTAGAGTGGTGGAGGAAGTACAAGCATTAAGGCATAGAAAGTTGGAGTTGGGGACTCCAAGAGAACCATGAGAGGGAAGGGGTTCTCCAAGAGCTAGGGAAGGATGGTAGGAACCTTCCTAGCAGCAAGGATGCAACCCTCATCATGAGGTCTTTGAGGTGTCACATGCAAAATCCAATCTAGTTGGATTTACCCTAGGTGTTGCAACATTTGCAACCCATGCTAGAAACTTCTAGCCACCCCAATCCAAAAGTCAAAGTTGCCTTTTTAACCACCCAACCAAAGATCCCTTTATAGTCATGTCCCAATAACCGCCCAAATTAGATATAACCCCAAAGAGGTAATAAGAAATCCAAGTCTTGGAAATCTTGTAACTTGGGCGATCTTGGTCGGAATAAGGCGATCTTGGTATCGTTGGAAAGCTCTGAATTTCTCCTGCATGATCAAGCATGTAGACTTGGAGAAAACACAGAGATGGAAATATCCAACAGCCATGCACAATGACATATGCTCATGCAAATCATGTAAGCAATAATCGCACGAGCACTCGGCAGGACGTTAGGATGACATGCACTCAGAATGACGTGCATCCAACAAACTCCCCCTCAGACTAACGGGCTGCATGCACACAAACTCGCACATATGCAAACTCTCATGCACACAATCACACATGCACTCATGACACTGCTGCCCACACTAGTGCAATGCCATGCCACACATCTTAGCACACTTCCAATGTGCGCTCTCGGGAAGTCTCTTGGTAAGAAAACCTGCCGCCTGCTTGCTAGCCTTCACATGGTGAAGCCCAACAGCTCCCTCCTTCACCATCTGCCTCACCCAGTGCCACTTAATCTTCATGTGCTTGTTCAGCCCATTCAGGATAGGATTATTGGCCATGCCAACAACAGCCTCGCTGTCAGAGAAAAGTGGTGTAGGTCCCTGCTGTTCAGCTCCCATGTCCTCCAGCAGCTTCCTCAGGAGCACGATCTCCTTGATGGCATCGCCATGTACTCTGCCTCTCCGGAAGACTGAGCAATCTCACTCTGCTTCTTGGACCTCCAGCTCACTGGTCCACCTCCGACCATGCACACAAAGCCGCCAACTGATGACTGATCCTCCTCCTCTGAGGCCCATGTAGCGTCGGTGAAGCACGACAGCTTCAAGGTTCCAGGCGTGATCCCATCTGCTCCAACCTGTTTCAGCTGGCCGCCAGCTGAAAACTGAACACCAGCAGATGCCGTTGATCCGAGGTAGCGCACCAAGCGCTTTGCCACCTCCAACCGCTCCTTAGTGGGCCGCTGCACAACTCTGGCTAGCTGCCCCACTCCAAATGAAGCATCAGGTCGCGTATGCACAGCTGCATACATCACACTCCCAATGAGTGACTGGTACTCATTCTGCTGCTCATCCGCGAGCACATCATCTTCCTCAGCTGCCTTCTTCAGCTTGAAGCCTGCTGGGAACGGCGTCATCACAGTGCGACCCCCAGTCACACCATAGCGCTCCATGACACCAGAGATGTAGTGTGACTGATGCACCTTCAGCCACCTCCTCTCAACATCCCTCTCAATCTGCAGCCCCAAGTAGTAGTGGACATCCCCCAGCATCTTGCACTTGAAGTTGTCCATCAGCAGCTTCTGTGTCCTCTCAATCTGCTCCATGGAAGGTGAGAACAGCAGTATGTCGTCGACATACACCAGCAGCAAGAGCAGCTGCTCCCCCTCTCCAAGCAGAAACAGACTGTGATCCGCTTGGGACGTCTTGAAGCCTCCACTCAGCAGCACCTCCTCCAGCTTCTTGTACCAGCACCAGGGGGCTTGCTTAAGGCCATAGATAGCCTTCTTAAGCTTGCACACCCGGCTGGTCCCATCCTCATAGCCGTCGGGCTGCGCCATGTAGATATCCTCCAGCAGCACTCCATTGAGGAACGCAGTGGTGATATCCATCTGCTTCACGTACCATCCCTTCACAGCTGAGCCACCCAGCAAAGTCCTTAGTGTTACTGGCTTGGCAACGGGAGCAAAGATCTCCCCGAAGTCGACCTTCTCTTTCTGCTGAAACCCCTTGGCAACCAAGCGGCTCTTGAACCGCTCCAAAGCACCATCAGCTCCACTCTTCACCTTGAAGACCCACTTGCTGCTGATCGGCCGTCGCCCCTCAGGTAATTCAACAAGCTCCCAAGTCTCATTTCAATGAGACTATTGAACTCCGCATCCATGGCAGCCTTCCACTCCTCCTTCTGGGGTCCACTCAGTGCCTCCTCCACTGTGGCTGGTTCTCCAGGCAAGGGTGTGAAGAAACAAAAAGCCATCTCCTCATCCTCTCCCTCATCCGCCTGAACCGCCATGGCACCTTGCTTGGGTCCTCCCAAACGGCTATACTTCAGCCTTGAAGGTGGCGCTGCCACTCTCTTCTCGCGGGTTACAGTGTGCTGCCCATGTGGTGAAGCTCCTTTCTGCACACTCCTCTTGGTGACCTTGGCGGTTGCAGCAGGCTCGGGCTGAGATGGTGAGTCCACACGTTCGGACTCATCCTCCAACCCCTCCTCCGCAGCAGATGCAGAAACGTGCTGCTCACCACCACCACTGTGGTCACTCGTCAGCTCTGATCCGTGGAGATCATCAAGGTGCAGCTGAACCTCCTCCACTGCAGACCGCTCAATCTCCTGCAGACGCAAGCCAATCTGCACCTGCTGCTGCTGCTGCCAGTCCTTGTACATGACGTCCTCCACAAACTTGACGTCACGGCTGACCAGCGTCTTCTTGCTCTTGGGGTCCCACATCAGCCACCCCTTCGAGTCAGGAGCCATCCCAAGATGGACAGCCCACACAGCAGCAACTTCCAGCTTGTGCCTCTGCTCCTTAGGCACCATCACAAGCCCCATGCAGCCCCACACCCGCAGCATGTCAATGGATGGCTTCTTCCCAAGCCAACGCTCGTACGGCACCCAGTGCTTGTCGCCAACATGCGTCAAGACCCTGTTCTTGACCGTGATGACATGGCGAACAGCTTCAGGCCAGAACTTGTAGGGCATCCCAGCAGCCCCCAACAAGGTCTTAGCCGCCTCACCAATGGTCCTGTTGGCGCGCTCAGCAATGCCGTTCTGCTGCGGTGTTCCTGGGCAGGTCAGCTGGTGTCGGATGCCGTTCCTCTTGAGAAACTTGGTGAATTCCGCTCCAAGGAACTCTCCACCACGGTCGCTCCTCAGCACCTTCACCAGCCGCATCGCTTGCCGCTCCACCATCGGCAACCAATCCTCCTTGATCAACGCTGCAGCATCGCTCTTCTTGGACAAGGGACGTGCCCAGGTAAATCTGCTCCATTCGTCCACCATGGTGAGGAAGTACAGCACTCCCCCAGTCCCCTCCAACCTCATAGGACCCACCAGGTCCATGTGCACCACCTCCAAGGGTGCCTTCGCCGATCCCTCCGCACGTGGAAACGGGAACCGCGCAAACTTGTTTTGCATGCACGCCTCGCAGCTGCCCAATGAAGCGCCATCTCCTTGCAGTTGCAGGCCGTGCACGCACTTCTCCTTGTGCATCACCTCCAATGTGGAAACAGCCACGTGTGCGAGCCGCCGATGCCAAGTCTCCCAATCCGCTTGGCCCGAGGTAGCCGACGCCTTCACCGCCGCGCTTCCTCCAATCAGCTCCTCTCCTTGCACGCCTTGCTGCTCCTCCTTTGTGACACTCTCCTCCATAGATGCTGCAGCTTTTTTTTTTTTTTTTGTAATTGAAGTATACATTAAAGGGGACAATGCATACAGCAATAGGAGTCGTAACTGGGCGTGAGGGCAGACACCTTGCGCTGCCCAGTGAGACAACTAGGGCGGTAGGAAAGCCCTCTTTGGCCTGTTCCAAATTGCCGCGAAACTGGCCGACCAACCCCACTTCTTGTCGCCAACCTCCCTGACCTTCATCAACATTTTTTGTTCTGCTTCAAAAGACCCCCTGACCCTCTTGAGCTTCCCCAGCTTGCCCGGCTTCGCGCATTTCGCCCCAGTCACCCTGGTATACACCCTTGCATGCAGCCGAAAAGCCGTCCCGATTTTTCTGAGTACCCGCCGAGCTCTGAACTTCTGCCCACGGAAAATCGCGTCGCAACGTTCTACCCACAGCTGGTGGAAAGTGATGGCCGTTAGTGTGGCCTCTGGAAAATCTGACGTGGTTCCAGTTTCCTGGAACAGTAGATCACCGAGCGAGGTAGGTGTCCTTGTGGGGTTGAGCATGCGCAGAGCACGCCGGAGCCCAGAAACCACAGGCTGAATCATCGGGCAGCTGAAAAGGCAGTGGTCCTGTGTCTCAATCTCTCCACAGTACGGGCACTTCGGCTTTGCTGCTGAGAAAATCCACCCTCTCCCCAACCTGAAGGTAATGGTTGTGTATGCGCGTGAGAACATCACGCGGTCGGTTCGGGATGACAAGCGAGTTTCTGGTGCGGATGACTCGCTCCTAGTCTATCTTGCCGTTCCACTTGCCGGTCCACTTCTCCTGCTTCGTAAGGACCGCATCTGGCTTGGCCCACGATTCCCTCGACTGCTTCAGGGATGACAACTGCCCATTCGTGAAAATCGCCGAACGGAAAATTGTTGCCGCTGCATGTTCCCTTCCACCGCTAATGCCTGCCGAGTTTTGCCCCCCAGACTCTGCGCCCTCTCCTCTGGCATCCGGGGTAAGCACAGCTTTCCATTCCTGCGGCGCTGCCTCAAGTGCTTTGAGAGCCAGCCAGGCTGAGTCCCTGCTACGCAGCTCCCGCTCTAGCGTGTCGATGTCCTTAATCTCCACCGCACCATCCTGCTGCACGGTTACCAGGTCACCCAACCTCGTGTCCCATAGATGCCGCGGCTGCCGCCTTGCCCGATTTCCGCCAAGGGAGGACCGGGATCTGCCACATGCGCTTGTGGACATCTCCCTTCCGCTGCAGGTCCCAAATGAGGCGCTCGTCGTTGTAGGCACGATAGCGCTCCGAGCCAATCGTCTCGGTGTTCACACCCGCATCTCCCAACCGGCCGGTAGAAATCAGGTTCGCGCACAAGTCCGGCACCCACAGCACGTTCTTCAGCCCCACGAGCTCTCCATCCGCTCCCATGAACTTGGCGCATCCCATGCCCATGACCTTGGCCTTGGCGCCCGTCGCGGATGTGACTGTAGAGATGGGTGCGGGCTGAATCTCATCGAGTAGGTCCGCACGAGGAGTCATGTGCCAAGAGCTCCCGGAATCAATCACCCAATGGGTGAGGGGGTGTAGGAGAACCTTGGCAGCCATAGCGAGGTCGGTTGCGCCTTCGTTCATGAAGAAGAACCCGGCCTTCCGCTCCTCAGATTTGCCGCCTTTCTCCTCATCCTTCTCCTCTCCACTAGCTCCCATGACTCCCCCACTCCTCTTGCCACCATGCTGGTTGCTTGATGAAGGCGGGGTCCAATCCTTGGGTCGTTGGTAGCACTTCCGCCAACGATGTCCGCGCTTCTTGCAGTAGAAGCACACCTCCCCTTGACCCCCGCCGCCATCCTCCTTAGGGTTGTCATTGTTCTTGCCCTTCCACTTCTTCTTGAAGCCACTCTTTCCACCTCCAACTCCATAGTAAGCCCCCTCTTCCGAGCGCTCCACGCTCTGGCGCCGCAAGTCCTCCTCAAGAATGCGCGCCCGGATGTAATCCACGCTCCATTGGGGTTGTTGGGAGTTGAGGTTGATGGCAAGGGCAGACCACGACTCCGGTAGCCGTATTACGATCTCCACGCATTGCACAAGCTCCAGGTATACCACACCGCCGCCTTGGAGCTTCGTGAAGATGTCGCGCATCTCGTCCAACACCGGTTGCATCGGCTCTCCATCAACGAACTTGATGCCGCGCAGCCGCCGCGCGAGAAGCACAATGCCGGTAGCGTGTGTTGGGGAGTGCACATCCAGAAGCTTCCTCCAAGCCTTGGGGCCACACTCTGGATCACCCAAGAGGTCCTTGATGTGGTCAAGTTGTCGTCCTCCAACCGCTTGCACCATGAGCATGTACGCGTCGAACGATCGCTTCATCCACGCTCCTTTCAGCTCCGCGGCCTCCGGCATCTTCTCCTTCCCCTCCACCAGGTCCAATAGCTTGTATTGGGTGTACATCAGCCTCATGCGGAAACTCCAGTGCTCGTAGTCCTCCCCCATGAATTTCTCGACAGAAAACACCTTCACGGGATCCACGGTTGTTGGAGATGTTGTAGAAGTCGAGGGTAGCGTAGGGTTGGCTGGTTGGTGAGTCCCCACTCCACCACCAGCAACTCCCCCCTGCTCTCCAGCCTCTCTACCTCCAGCCATCTCGCCATTAGCACCTCTGGAGTCCGTTCCAGTCATATTGAGGCCTTATGAACGGTGGAAACTTGAGAAATCGCTTGGAGAGAATTCTGTCAGAACTTTCGATTCTACAAAAATCGCGTCGCGAACAGGATACTTCGAATTAGAATGCGATTCGACCACTAATCGAAAGTTCGCGAGCAGAGCTACTAGAAAACGGTCTCGCTCGTCAACATTGGTTGAGAATTTACAACGATTCGTCGTCTCAAAGTCGACTACCCGCTCTGATACCACTTGTTGTTCAGGATCCGAGACTTCGAGAGCTTACGACGAACTCAATTCTCAACTAAACGCAAATCCGCTCGGTAGGATGTTGCGCCTTAGGCTTAGCTACCATCTCCAATTTGAATCGCTTAATAAGATGGTCTATAGAGTGAGAACCAATTGAAAAGGTTCAGCTGCTGCATGACTAGAGTGGTGGAGGAAGTACAAGCATCAAGGCATAGGAAGTTAGAGTTGGGGACTCCAAGAGAACCATGAGAGGGAAGGGGTTCTCCAAGAGCTAGGGAAGGATGGTAGGAACCTTCCTAGCAGCAAGGATGCAACCCTCATCGTGAGGGCGGTGTTCGCCAGGAACTTTGAAAACCGACGGCATTTTGACGGCATCGGCATCATGACCGCATCCTGAACCGGGGTCGAAACCCCCCCAAGAGGTCTGGGCGTTATGCGGTCCGCAAAACTTCAACTCCCAAAACGGAAAATTTCGCAACCGCATATGGAACCCCCAGCCACACCTTCCGCAGTTCCCCTCTGACGTGCAATGCCACAGCCATGCCATCGCCATTCACCGTGGATAGGTGAATGGCAATGGCATCCCTGGGAGATGGTTTTTGCCAGGAGAGGAAACTGCGACCCCGTTGCCATATGCGGTCAAGCATTTTGAAATGGGTGAAAATTGGGGGCGTTCGCCACGCCCTCACTTTTCTAAGAGGTTCGGACGGCATGAGAGGCTCGGCAGCATTTTTACGGGCTGACCAGGCTGACGGAGGTTAACGAACCCTAACTGACGGGATCAGGAAGGCGAGACTTACCTTCCTTATCCCATCGCCATCCCCTTGTTTTTGCTTAGAAAAGTGCTGGCGAACACCGCCGAGGTCTTTGAGGTGTCACATGCAAAATCCAATCTAGTTGGATTTTGCCTAGGTGTTGCAACATTTGCAACCCATGCTAGAAACTTCTAGCCACCCCAATCCAAAAGTCAAAGTTGCCTTCCTAACCACCCAACCAAAGATCCCTTTATAGTCATGTCACAATAAACGCCCAAATTAGATATAACCCCAAAGAAGTAATAAGAAACCCAAGTCAGGGAAATTTTGTAACTTGGGCGATCTTGGTCGGAATAAGGCGATCTTGGTATCGTTGGAAAGCTCTGAATTTCTCCTGCATGATCAAGCATGTAGACTTGGAGAAAACACAGAGATGGAAATATCCAACAGCCATGCACAATGACATATGCTCATGCAAATCATGCAAGCACAAATAGCACGAGCACTCGGCAGGACGTTAGGATGACATGCACTCAGAATGACATGCATCCAACAACATAAACATGACCCTAACTGCTGTACCCCATATGACACACATCACTAAAGGCTACAACATTTGACACACCCCCATAGCCTAAGTGAGGGGTGTGAAGCAAAACCAAAACCGTACTGTCACAAGACTACTCACAAAGAAACAAAGCTCAGGGTGGATCACAACGTCACCACACAGTCTGAGCACAAGCAAAAGAGCCACAAGGCCAGTCCAAGAGTTCACAGAGGTATATGCAAAGCGTACAAACAAAGCAAGCAGAGAACACAAGACTACGCAAGACGAGAACATGTGTCAATGATACCTAACTGCACACAACACCTCTGGTGGTCACAAGGCGGAAGGGCCTTGGTGAAGATGTCTGCAGTGTTGGCCTCGGACTCCACAAAGTCGAAGCGAGCCTGTCCACGCCTCTACAACTCTCGCAGAAGAAAGTACCTAACGTTGATGTGCTTCACTCTGCTCTCAAATCGAGGCTCTCGACAGAGGAGAATCGATGCCTTGTTGTCAGTGAACAAGGTCGGTGCAGAGCTCGGCCGCTCACCAAGGTCGGTGAGCAAGAAGGTCAACCAACGCAGCTCCTGTGCAGCCATGGCTCCAGCGTAGATCTCAGCCTCAGCGGTAGAGGTCGAGACCGAGGAGGAACGCGTGGACCTCCACGCAACAACTCCAGAGCCCAGGCTGAAGCAGTACCCCTTAGTTGGCCTGTGAGTCTCAGCATCGTCAGCGTAAGAAGAGTCACAGTGACCAGTAAGTACGACAGACTGTCTCCCTCCAAGAACCAGCCCCACGCTTGATGTCGTCGCTAGGTACTTCGCCACCCTCACAGCAGGTATCCTGTAAACAGGACGGTGTCTCCCTGGCGCAACAAAGCGAGTAAGGATACTGAGAGGGAAGGCGAGGTCCGGGCGAGTACAAGTTATCAGGTACATGAGGCAGCCAACAAGCTCTGCATAAGGACCACTAGGCTCAAATGGCTCGTCAGGAAAGAGACCAGTGAGTCTGTGGTCAACGGCAAGAGGTGTGCGCTGTACTGTGGAGTGCTGAAGCTCGAACCGCTGAAGGACCTGCTGCACCATGTGTGACAATGAGAGTGTAATGGTGCGAGCAGCTCAGTCCATGGTGACCTGCAGACCAAAGTAGTGGTGCAGCTCACCAAGGTCAGTGCACGTGTGTCTCTTCTGCAGTTCAGACTTCACGTCAGCCAAAGCAACCCTGTCAGCAGTGGCGAAGACCAGGTCGTCGACGTAGACCAGTACTAAGAACGGTACGGAGCCACGACGAACGAACAGCGACGGGTCAGCAGAAGACGGCTGGAAACCGAGGTTAGACAGGGTAGAGCAAAGGGTGTCGTGCCACTTACGAGGCGTCTGACGGAGACCGTAGACCAGTGAAGGCAGAGGGACGACGTAACCAGACCTCCTCGTGTAGGCTACCCTGAAGGAAGGCAGTGGAGAAGTCGAGAGAGTGTAACTCGTAGTCTCTCTGTGCTGCTACGTGCAGTAACACCCGAAGAGTGGTCATCTTTGGGGTAGGCGCGAAGGTCTGAAAGAAGTCAACTCCCTCGCGCTGACTAAAACCTCTAGCCACATAGCGCGCCTTGAAGACCGGAGGAGATCTCGGTGGCCGCTTCACCCTGAAGCCTTGCTTGGAGTTTAACGGCGCGCCTTGCCCGGAGTTTAACGGTTTTACGATACAAACCTTTATCGAAATTATGTTATGAAGGGGGCAGGGCTTATGAACAAAAATATCCTTATCGCCCCTTTTCTCAATATAAAGCCCCGGGGAGCCTATCCTGAGGAGTCCTATTTTTCAAGGGTAAAACACACTGATTACGCTTACCAGCGTCCAATTTTTGCAGTTTACCCTGATTTTGACAGCATGTTTTGTCTGTTATCCTTTCTGCAAATGTGTAGACTTACTGTGTAGGCTAATTTTTCAAGGGTGCATTGACTTTTAGCCTTGCTAGACAGGGTACGCAAAAAGTGCACTGAACCAGGAGTCTGATTTTTGTTGTGCCTCCCAGACCTACTTCTCACATTTCCCTCGCCTCTCTCCCATCTAATCTAATCCCCTCCCCCTCTGAGGCTCGTAGTCTGAACCCCGATTCCCCCAACCTGTTCGCCTCTCCCGGTTCATCAGCCCTACACCGTTCGTCGCTTTTAGCCTCACTCCCCATGTCTCCTTGAATCCAAACCTCATCCTCCCCCCCAATTTCCTTCACATCTCCCAGCCCCTGTCGCCCTCGACCCCCCCTTCAAGCATTTTTACGGTATGGCCCCGTATATAGGCGTCGTCCAATTAAGGGCGCCGGTGTTTCTATCTGGAGCATGGCGCTTATGGTCGGAAGTCGATTAAAAGCCTTTGGAGGCCGAACTTATTATAAGCGCATCCCTGTAACTTTTTGGAGGTCTCATTAAAAAAAAAAAAAAAAAAAAAAAAAACACACACACACACACACACACACACACACTAAAAATTAACACTAATCATTACCATGATAAAAATTTCGCCTACAATTTCATCATTGACAGTTTTTTCTAACTAAACATTTCGCAGTTTCACCTAAGATCTACTCCTTGTCAAATTTGAGGTTCCCCCAGTTGCTGCCAAAGAAGCCATCGGCGATGATGGCATCATCGACGTCCACTTCCGCTATCAGCTGGCTCCGCCTGTGCGCCATGGCGAGCCCGTCCTCACTGCCGTCAAGCGCGTTGCTGATGCCACAGGTGAGGAAGGCGCGCTTGATGAGATCAGCGGGCACTGCCTTCCAAACCCATCAAATCCACTTCACGACCACCTCTGGGGGCGGCTTCTTCAAGTTCTCTACACCAATACAAACACACGAATTTAGTTAGCGCAATAAAGGGTGAACACTCAAATAGCATACAGATTGATCGCATGGCTGCGTCACGCCAACGTCACGCTCACGCGCTCCTTCTGGTACCCCGCGCTCCTGATGGGCACCGGCCGAACACCGGTTTGATCTACGGTGGTGGTGGCGGGCATCTCCAGCCAGAGCGGCGTCTGGTCGGCGTTGATAATCCACGTCGTCTGTCGATGCCGCGCTCGCGACGCTTGTCACTGACGTATTGCCATAACTTCCTGCACTGCTCCGCGACGTCTGCGAAACGGTGGTACGGAGGGCGGGAGAACACGATTACAGTTAGTGAATAACAAGTGTGGAAACAAGGCATGCAAAATCATAGGGATTCTAATTGGCAGCGGTTATTCTGGGCAGCCTTCGTCTTCATTCGCACGCTGAGATTCCACCGCCGCCGAAACTGGTCCGACCACCGTTGGCTACCTTTCTGTCAGAATGCTATAATTGTCTAGTCTGCAGTGGGGTACTCTATAGTGAGTACAGCCCAAATTAGGGTTTGCTATATGTATCCTATCTGCTGCTAGTGCAACCCCTCTTTCTGTTCTAATTTCTGCTAGCATATCTTGACATGCTATTAGAGCGAGAACGCTCCTGGCCTGTGGGCCCACCTGCTTCCACTGCTTTCCTTCCTGTCGCACGCCCAAGGCGCGCGACGTTTTCTGCCTGCCGCGCGCGCGGCGCGCGCGGCGTGTTTTTCTTCCCACCGCGCGCTCGGGGCGCACGGCGGTTTTCTGCCCGCCACGCGCTCGGGGCTTCAATTTGGTATCCTTAGAAGTAAAATTCAATTTTGCCATTATAAAAGCGCTGGCAATTATGGCAGTTACTCAATTGCAAGCGCCCCCCTTCAAAAAAGGAGTTTATTGTCAGAATCTGGAAGCAGGAATGTGTGTATTGAATGAAAGGTGGGTACAAGTACTAACCCTAACTTTGGGTTGTACCCCATATGGGCTACCCCACTATAGCCTACACAAGACCAGTCAAGAAAAGCAAAGCAAGCCCAGGGTGGATCACAACGTCACCACACACTCTGAGCACAACGGCCACAAGGCCAGTTCACATGCAGAGGTATATATGCAACAACAACAGTACAGTGATCACTACCTAGCAGGAGTAGGCATGCAGGTATATAATATAGATCACAGTACAAGCAAAGTCAAGAGGTAAGCAAGTGAGCAAACACTGGCACCAGGCCTAAAGCTGTGCAAAAGCGCTGATGGTCACAAGGCGGAAGTGCCTTGGTGAACACATCAGCAGTGTTGGCCCTGGTGGCCACGTAAGCAACACAAAGCTGACCACGCTGCTGCAGCTCTCGAGCAAGGAAGTAACGCAGAGCGATGTGCTTCGTTCTCTGCTCCAGTCTGTGCTCCTGACACAAGGTAATAGCAGCCTTGTTGTCTACGTACAGCACTGGAGGAGAACGAGGCCTCTCTCCCAAGTCAGTCAGCAGGTAGGTGAGCCAGCGTAACTCCTGAGAAGCCATGGCTGTGGCGTAGATCTCAGCCTCACAACTGGAGCTGAGACCAGAAGACGAGCGTGTAGATCACCAAGAAACAGAGCCGGAGCCAAGGCTGAAAGTGTACCCCTGTGACGACCGCTGCGTCGTCAGGTCGTCGACCCAAGAAGCGTCGGAGTGTCCAGTGAGGACAACGTCACCCCGTCCTCCAAGCACGAGCCCCATGCCCGATATACTGCACAAGTATCGTAACACCCTCTTAGCAACCTCCCAGTGCTCTCGCCGACGTCTCCCGGGCGCAACATAGCGAGCCAGGATGCTAAGAGGGTACGCGAGGTCAGGTCGAGTGCAGGTCATCAGGTACATGAGGCAGCCCACAAGCTCTGGATACGGGCCACTCGGCTCTACGGACTCATCCGAAGGCAGAGCTGAGAGCGAGTGACCCGTAGCCATAGGAGTGAAGTGTGGCGAGGACCAAGTGAAGCCGAAGTGCTGAAGGACCTGCTGCACCATGTGTGACTGAGTCAGGGTGATGGTGCGGCGAGCTCTGTCCCGGGTGATCTGCAAGCCAAGGTAACTGCGCAGTTCACCCAGGTCCGTGCACGTGTGTCGCTTCTGCAGCTCCGACTTCACAAGAGCGAGTGCCTCAGTGTCAGCAGTGGCAAAGACCAAGTCGTCGACGTACACGAGGATGTAGAACGGCGGCAGCGAGGCGTCGGTGCGTAGAAACAGCGACGGGTCAGTAGTGGAAGGAGCAAACCCAAGAGCCGCCAGTGTCGTCCTCAGTGTGTCGTGCCACTCACGAGGCGCCTGACGGAGACCGTCGACTGGCCGCCGGAGGCTCCACTGGGTACCAGCAGGAAACGACCCAGTGAAGCCAGGTGGGCGGCGCAGCCAGATCTCCTCGTGCAGACTGCCCTGTAAGAACGCTGTGCTGAAGTCAAGAAAGTGAAGCTCGTAGTCACGCTGAGCGGCAACGTGCAGCAGCACCCGAAGAGTGGTCATCTTCGGGGTAGGGGAGAAGGTCTGGAAGAAGTCAACTCCCTGTCACTGACTGAAGCCTCGTGCAACGTAACGAGCCTTGAAGACAGGCGGAGAACCCGGCAGCCGCTTCACCCTGAAAATCCACATGCCATCGACGATGTTCGCCCAAGGAGGGGGAACCTCGTCGACGTAAGTGCCTGTGAACTTCCAGGATGCCATCTCTGCGTCCATGGCTGTCTGCCACTTAGAGGAGTACTGACCCGAGATTGCCTCTGCGTAAGAGCGCGGGGTCGGGATGTCCAGTGCATCCGGGTCTCCCTCAGGTGCAAGCAGCATGGCCACGAGATGAGGTGCAGCGGCTGCAAGACACTCAAGGTCCTCTTGTCTGTCCTCAAGGACGTCCGTGCCAAGAGCACACTCACCTCCGACGGACGGAGGACAGACAGAATCAGACTCAGCAACAGGACCAGGAGCGTAGTCGAGACGACAAGCAGCAGCAAAGTCAACAAGCTCAGCGACCAAGGCAAACACAGCAGTAGACTCAAAAGAAGGGTCAGTGAAAACAGTGGCTAACAGACGCGTGACAGTAGGGTGAGCAGCACGAACTAGGTCAGACTCAAGGACCGGAACAGTAGGAAGAGAGGACGCAGGAGGAGACGGCAGAGGGACGCGCTGTGGAGCAGAGGAAGGACGAAGTGCCATAGTGTGAGTACCTTGCACAGGAGGAGGACGTGGACGCGGGACACAACGGCCAGTGCGGACAGTGCAAACAGACGCAACGGGACGCCAGTGGACGACGAGAGGCTCAGAACCTGGCGAATAACGGAGTCAGGCGGTGGCAGAGACGACGGCGACGGCGGAGTAAAGAACAGTCGCGGCTGGGCAGGACCACTAGCTCCAGCTCCTCCAGCATCATTACCTCCAGTACTAGTACTAGCAGCTCGAGGGCCTCCAGCAGCTCCAGAACCTCCAGCTCCAGCGCCTCTAGCTCCAACGTCTCCAGGTCCAGCACCCCCAGCTCCCAGGTCACCAGCTCCGGTCCCTCCAACTCCAGTGCCTCCAACTCCAGAACCCGCAGCACCACCAGCCCCGGCAGCTCCAGTACCCCCAGTACGAGCACCTCCGGGACTAGCAATACCAGCACCACCAGCACCTCCAGCACCAGCAGCACCACCAGCTCCGGCAGCTCCAGTACCTCCAGTACGAGCACCTCCGGGACCAGCAGTGCCAGCACCACCAGCACCTCCAGCACCAGCAGCACCACCAGCTCCGGCAGCTCCAATACCTCCAGTACGAGTACCTCCGGAACGAGCAGTGCCAGCACCACCAGCACCTCCAGCACCAGCAGCACCACCAGCTCCGGCAGCTCCAGTACCTCCAGTACGAGCACCTCCGGGACCAGCAGTGCCAGCACCACCAGCACCTCCAGCACCAGCAACAAGCTCCTGCAGCTCTAGTACCTCCAGTACGAGCACCTCCGGGACCAGCAGTGCCAGCACCACCAGCACCTCCAGCACCAGCAGCACCACCAGCGCCGGCAGCTCCAGTACCACCAGTACGAGCACCTCCGGGGCCAGCACTGCCAGCTCCTCCTGTACTAGTAGCTCCAGGGCCTCCAGCTCCAGCAGTTCCATACGGAAGGCGGTAGCGCTGAGCGTACCACTCGCGCAGCTGCTGTGGTGAGAGAGGCTCCCGCCGGCTAGACTGCTGGGGCGAGGCCCCGGGAGAACCTCCAGGACCAGTAGCTCAAGTACACCAGGTGCAGCACCTCCAGCTCCAGCACCTCCAGCTCCCGAACCTCCAGCTCCAGCTGCTAGCTCCAGCAGTCCCAGCTCCAGGGCCTCCAGGTCCAGCCCCACCAGGTCCAGTAGTACCACTCCGAAGGTGGGCGCGTTCAGCCAACCACTCGCGCAGCTGCTGTGGTGAGAGAGGCCCTCGCTGGGGAGACCGCCTTGGCGAGGAACCCGGAAGACCACCAGTAGACGTAGTACCACCAGGCTCAAACCCCCAGAAGTAGCACCCGTAGGCTCAGCACCCCCAGGCTCCTCACGCTCAGGCTCCGCACCCCCAGGCTCAACACCCCCAGACGCAGCACCCCGAGCAGCACCACCCTCAGCGGCACCTGAGTCACCAGTGACCTCGACAGGCTCAGGCAAGGGAGGCGGGTCTACCTGAGACACACCTGAAGGAGCAGGACCCTGAACCGGAAGGGGACCTGGAGCGAGGAAGAGCGGGGGGGGGGAGAGGGGCAGTGCGGTAGGGAAAGAGACGGTAAAAGGGAACCGACTCGTCAAACGTGACGTCCTGAGAGGCGAACACCCGACGCGACGTGGGGTGGTAAAACTGCCAGCCAGGCGCGTCAGGGGGAAAACCAAGGAAGACGCACAGCGCGGATCCAAGGGATCAAAACAGCAGGGACTTCACCCTTGCTGCGCAAGGGGAAGACCGTGGTGTAACGCGAGTAGTCATCGTCAACCAGCAGAAAGTACCGCTCGCGGCCCTGTCCCTGGACGCGGGCTGGGCCCCACACGTCCAGGTGGAGAGTCTGCAGGGGAGCGTCTGTCGGGGGAAACGAGGAGGAGTGAGGAGCGGCGCGCTGCCGCCCCTCGACGCAAGGAATGCAGGGCGGGGCAGGCAAGGGCGAGAGGGAAGGCAGAGACCTGGGAAGACCAGAGACCAGGTAGCGAGAGTGCATGCCACGCAGGCGAGGCAGGGAGGGGTGACCAAGGCGATGGTGCCAAAGGAGAGTCTGGTGCGACAGGTGACGACACTCGCAGGGGGGGGCTACCAGACCTGACGCAGCCACCTGACCAGACGCAGCAACCTGGGGAGGCTCAGTAGTCAGTGTGTACAGACTCGACCCAGGCCGACGGGTAAACGTGGCCAGGTGACGGCCCGTCCGTGCACACGTGCAGATCGCCACACGCTGGCCTCCAGGGATAAAGGTATTAACCCACTCATCCTGAAGAGTTGCATTGCTCACCAAGTTCGTCGAGAACGAGGGGAGGTGGAGACCTGACAGTGAGCCGGACGGAACCGCCGGACACGGGAGCACGGTGGAGGAACGTGCAAGAACCGGACCCCCAGAGGGGTCAGCCAGGGAGACCGCAACCGGTCTAGGGAGCGGTGTGAGTGCGGTACTGTCGCGAAAGAAACAGCGTGAAGCACCTGAGTCAAGCGTGAAGGTGTGCAAGGCCTCAGCAGACGCAGTACCAGAGAGAGCAGACTCTCTAGCACCTAGAGCAGGCGCAGTAGTACCTAGAGTAGCAGCCTCTATGCCAGGGTCGGGCGGCACACAGAGGTAACAGTCACCCTCAGTGCCTACAGTCAGAGTATACATGGCAGTAAGTATAGCGTCCAAGTCTAGAGCAAAGACGTCCACCCTGTGTCGAAGCAGCTCCAGCCAGCTGGGGGGCTCAGCCTCGTCGCCAAACACCTCTCTCCAGGCGTCACTCAAATAGGCGAAGCAGCGGGGCTGTGAATGGCCAGGTGTCCCGCAGGTCTGCCCGGCCCGAGCACCTGTGCGAATGACGTACGGGCAGCGACCAGTACTCGGAGACTTCCCACGCTGAAAATATCACTCACGAAGCTGCTGGGGCGGAAGGGTGACGCGCGGACCTCGCTGAAGATGCAGCTCGCCACGACAAGAACCTCCCCACCGAGGAGCTCCACCTCGACTGCCGCTGCGGCCGCCTCCACCACTCCCACCGCTGCCCCCACCGTCGCCACGACTCCCACCACTACCACTAAGAGAAGCCATAGTAGGCAAAGGAAGGAGGTAGGGCAGAGGAAGGAGGTAGGGCAGGGCAAGGCAGGAACGGAAACGCACTGGCTGTAGAGGGTGACGTGTAGGTGGGCAGGAGGCAAGCGCGCGGGCTAGGAGAGCGGCGCGCTGGCTGGCAGGGCGGTGCGCAGGCCCAGGGACGTCAAGCGGCAGGGCAGGGCAGGCGCAAGGCAAGGTAGGGTTGGTGCGCAGGCTAGCCAAGCGGTGCGCGGGCGGGCAGGGCGGCGCGCAGGCTCCGGGGTGGCGCTCGGCAGGGCAAGGCGGGCGTAGGGCAAGGCAGGGCCGGGCGCGCGGGCTAGCATAACGCTACGCGAGCGGACAGGGCGGCGCGCAGGCCCTGGGGCGGTGCGACGGGCAGGCAGGGGCGGCGCGCGGGCTCTGGGGCGGCGCACGGCAAGGGCAGGGGCCGCGCGCAGGCTCTGGGGCGGTGCGACGGGCAGGCAGGAGCGACGCGCGGGCTCTGGGGCGGTGCGCTGCAAGGGCAGGGGCCACGCGCAGGCTCTGGGGCGGCGCGACGGGCAGGCAGGAGCGATGCGCGGGCTGTGGGGCGGCGTGCGGCAAGGGCAGGGGCCGTACGCGGGCTCTGGGGCGGCGCACGGCAAGGGCAGGGGCCGCGCACGGGCTCTGGGGCGGCGCGACGGGCAGGCAGGGGCGGTGCGCGGGCTCTGGGGCGGCACACGGCAAGGGCAGGGGCCGCGCGCAGGGCTGACGTTTCAAATTAGACCTCCCTGATTTGGGGAAAAGGATTTCCCCTCAATTATGAATGCACATTTTTCATAAAAATGCTACCCTGATTGCTCTGGGTTGAGAAAAGGTTAACTCTGATTGTTCAGGGTCCAGAATTGAACATCGGAATAGTAATGCGCCCTTTGTTACCGGGAAAAAAGTCTCGCTCTGCAACAGGCCGCGCAATGTGTTTCGGGCACACCTTGTGTTCGCTAAATTCCACCAATATACTTTTCTTTAAAAGTATTATCCACACGTTTTAGCGCGGGGAAGAGACGAACGATTTCGGTCAACCAAACAGCTCGATTCGAAATCACAAATGTGCCAACTTTTGAATTTGCCGATTACCTGAATTTCGCCAACAAAGCTGTGGGAAACGCTAAAAACATTTCGGTAACTTCACGCTCATGCGATTACGACAGTAAATGACCTATTCGAATGTCGTGAACGTAACAGTTATTGAGTGTACTAGCCTGCCAGACATGCAGCTGTCTGTCGCTCACGCGCTGGAAGTACCGCGATCAATGCGAAGACAGGGTTATCCAGAGGGAAACGTCCGAGAAACTTCCTCTCGACAAGGTCAAGTTCAGGGACCATAGGGTCGATACTCTGTTAAGTCAGGGTCCACTAACAGACTAGTCTGTTACACTTTACTCAAAATCAGGGATAGGAAAACTATTACTCTGATTAGATCTGGGTTGAGAAATGAGTGATTCTGAAATTTCAGCCTCCACTAAGTGGAAAGTCTGAAATCACCCTGAAATCAGGGTAATTACCCTGATAAAATCAGCCCTGGCCGCGCGCTGGCTCTGGGGCGGCGCGATGGGCAGGCAGGAGGGGCGCGCGGGCTCTGGGGCGGCGCGCAACAAGGGCGGGGGCCGCGTGCGGGCTCTGGGGCGGCGCACGGCAAGGCAAGGCAGGGCGTGCGCAGGGCGGCGCGACACAGGGCAGGGCAGGGCGTGCGCGTGACGGCGCAACGCAGGGTAGGGCAGGGCATGCGTGGGGCTGCGCAATGCAAGGCAGAGCAGGGCAGGGCGTGCGCAGGCGGCGCGACGCAGAACAAGGCACAATAAGGGTGTTGTTTAACCGCGATCAATTCACCCTGATTGTGACAGGGTATTTTATTTTCCATCTTGATAGACAGGGTGACGTCAACAAGGCACCCTGATTAATAAGAGTGCACTAAAACCAATTTTTTGCCCTGGCTTCTATCCGGGGTATAATTCTGTTATGAATAGTAATTCTCGAATATTACTGTGCACTCCTCACCGCAGCAAAGAGAAGCATGCAGTATCGAGAACGAACGCGAAGAGTCAGACGGTTAAGAATTGACTCGAAGCGTCAGACAGTTACAGCACATCTGGACCGTCGGAGCAGACGGCATCGGACAGCTGCAGGCAGGATGGTTTTGGCGGGAACAGTTTCGTAACTGTACGCACCGCACGGTTGGGAATGAATAAGGGAATGTACCCCTTAGAGTACATGGCTAGCTAGGACGTTTCGTATTCCCCTGTACTCTTATTTATATCGTTGTATTTGCATGTTTTCATCATCTCAAGCATTTTACATTCACTCTGCTATTGAGGTCAAGGGCCCACCAACACTACCTTACTGCGTGCGAACCTTCCTGAGTAGATCCTGGTAGCGGTCAACATTTGATCGTAGCATGGTATGAGAGCGGCTCGGGAATCCTTCGCACTGCCACTCCCGGAAATTACGACATTCAGAAAGTGGCGTCCGGCATACAATCGCGTGTGAGAATGGCCGGAGGATCTGGTGGTCAGACTAATCTGACGGCTGAAGCGCAACCCAACCCGGCTGCGACAAGCGAGAACACGACGACGATCGGCACCGAAGTCCTCGCACAACTTCTTCAGCGACTCACCAGCCTGGAGCAAGGGCTCCAAACATTGCGGAACGGCGATGCGGGAACACTCTCGCAACCATCTCAACCGGCCCCAACTGGGCAGAACGCCGTCCCGCAAACTTTCTCCCTCGACACAAATGGCTCAACCCCCAAGGCTCCCCGTCCCAGTGAAGAGGCAATTCTTTCTGCTCAATCAAGGTTTCTCAGCATATCAAAAATAAAGACAAGTACCTGTTTTGACGGCAGAGACTTCTATACCTGGAGCTTCGAACTGGAGCTCCTGCTGCAGAACGCCCAAATCTTCCATTGCTTCGATGGGAGCTACGCGGAGCCAGCTGGGGACACCAACGACGCCAGGACTCGCTACTACAACGAGTCTCTGATGGCGTACGGAGTCCTCCTGCGCAACATGTCGCCGGCGGAGCAGCTCAACATTCGTTCGTACAAGACATCGGCTGCTCCAGCCCTCGACGCCTGGCGCCATCTCAACGGTGTGTATCAGCCGAAGGACTCAGTCTCCTCAAGCCGGCTGCTCCAGCAGTTACTGGAGACCAAGATGACCTCAGGGGAGAAGGTCAACAGCTACATCAATCGCTGCCGGAGCCTTCGCGACCAAATCGCGAAGTTGGGAAGCTTGAAATCGGAAGAAATCTTCGTCAACATCGTGCTTCAAGGGCTCGGCCCAGAGTGGCGGCCCTGCAAGGCGCTTCTCCGACAGCAGGGGGTCATCTCGGAGGCCGCCCTTTGCGCCGCCCTTCTCGTCGAACAGAGGGATATGGATCAGCAGCGACCAGCGCCACGACGAGAAAGAGAACGGCTCGCCTTCTACGCCGACAACAACGAAGAGCGAAGACCGCGGCGCCTCTACTGCAAAATCTGCAGAACCTTCGGGCACTTGGCGGATCGATGTAAATACCGATCTCGCCCTCGCCAGACCAATCCGAGCAACTGGTCCGGCCGACAAGACGTACGAGGCGACGTGCGTCCAGCCCAGGGGTATCAACCCCCACCCGCGCGCAACCTGAACCCAGCGGTTCAGCATCAGCAGCAGCAGCCGTCATCGACTGCCCCAGTTCGCAACGTCATGAGCAACATGGCCATGACAGGCGAGTCGCGTCGTCGCCGCGTGCGCTCACCTTCACCTGAGCCAGCACCGCACCCCATTGGCGCATTCAACAACAATAACCCATTCAGTCCGCGCCACGACTTCACCGACGACGACGACCAGGACTGGAATCTTCCAGTCCCGCTGCTTGAAAGTCCCCCGCACGTACCTGATATGCAGGTGGCGCCACTTGATTGGCTCTCGCGCGAGCAATTTCTAAAGTTCGACACTCCGCATATCGTCACGCCGCGACTGGCGCTGCTCGCACGTGACGACAACAAGCGCTACAACACCTGGTACCTGGACAGCTGCTGCGGCCAGCACATGGTGGGCTCGGAGCGTTACATATCCAACGCCGTCGCCACCCCCACAGTCACCTACGTCACCGTGGCGAACAACACGCGCCTGCGCGCAAGCGCGCAAGGCATCGTCGTGCTCAAAGCACGTGGAAGCCGCACGCACATCACGCTTAATGATGTGCTGATCGTCCAGAACCTGCGCTTCAACCTCCTTTCCGCCGCACAGCTCATGGACTGCGGCGTTGACCTCAGCACGGATCGCGCGACGCGCGACATTCTGCTGCACTACGAATCGCGCACCTTTCCCCGCAGGCAGATCGGACGAGCACACTCCGAAAATGGAGTGTATGTCCTGGATTTCGACATCCCCGACTGCAGCGGCGACTCGCACGAGTTAATTGATCTCGTGCCACTGCGCTTCGAGCACATCCACCGCAGGGATTGGAAACACCCTGACGGCAGGCCGTGGGTGCCGCATCATCCCCACCCACGCGAAACTGCGCTGCACGACCCCGACCCAGACGGCATCTGCAGGGACTGTCACACGCCGACGGCGTCAACCAGCGCCATTGCCGGCCGCGGACTCGCCGCCATCGCCGAAGCAGAACGTCATGCGCCGCCAGAGGAAGGAATGTCTCAGCTCGAGCTTGAGGTCACTACTCGCCGCGTGTTTGGCGCCGACCAAAGCCCCCACACCGGACCACCTTCACAGCGGCTCGAAAGCATTCTGCGCGGACAACGCCGCGGAACCTTGGACTCACGCGGAGTCGCGCGTGTCAAACTCATATACTATAGTCTGTGTAGGCTGTAGTGGGGTAGCTTACATGGGGTACAACACTTTAGGGTTTGGTACTTGTACTCCTCATGCTGCTCAATGCATTCATTCCTCGTTCTTTCACATGGTTTCAGAGCAGGTTCCCTAGTGGGAACGCTTCCTAGGGCCCACCTCGAATTTTTTTTTTCCTGCCCGGAGCGCGCTTTGCTCCTGCCCGAGTCGCGCCCCGTGTGCCCTCCCTACCGTCGCGCCCTCTTTCGGCCCCTCACGGCCCCTTCGCGTCACCCTTAGCGGCCCCTCTCACGGCCCCTCGTGCCGCCCTTCTGGCCCCTCGTGCCGCCCTTACGGCCCCTCGTGCTGCCCTTACGGCCCCTCGCGCCGCCCTTACGGCCCCTTACGGCCCCTTGCGCCACTCGTCGGCCCCTCGCGTCGCCCTTCGCGGCCCCTTACGGCCCCTTGCGCCGCCCTTAAGGCCCCTCGTGCGGCCCCTTACGGCCCCTCGCGCCGCCCTTCGCGGCCCCTCGCGGCCTCCTCACGGCCCGTCGCCGCCCTCCGCGGCCCCTCGCGCCGCCCTTCACGGCCCGTCGCCGCCCTCCGCGGCCCTTCGCGCCGCCCTTCACGGCCCGTCGCCGCCCTCCGCGGCCCCTCGCGCTGCCCTTCACGCCCCCCCCCCCCTCTGCCGCCCTTCGCGGCCCGCCGTCGCCGTCCCTGCAGCAGCAGCCGCCGCCGTCCCTGCAGCAGCAGCCGCCGCCGTCCCTGCAGCAGCAGCCGCCGCCGTCTCTGCCGCGGAAGCCGCAACTGCAGCGGCCGTTCCCAGCAGCAGCCGCCGCCACCTCCCTCGGGACTGCAGCCGCCGCCGCCGCTGACTGCAGCCACAGGTGCGCCTCGGCCCTACCGACGCGCCTCGGCCCTACCTGCGCGCCTCGGCTCGTCCCTGCCGGTGCGCCTCGGCCCTGCCCCACCACTTGCGGCTCTCTGCCCTGGTAAGAGTGTCGCCGCACTGCGCTGTCACTACTGCCACTGCTGCTACTGCTGCCACTGCTGTCATGGCTACCCCTAGCGTCCTTGTCTTTGATGCTGAGGGTCGGGCTGTTGACTTTGAGGTCTGGCTCGATGATCTGCAGCTTTTCCTACAGTGCGATAGGGCAGACGGTCTCTCCCTCTTTGACCTCACTTCTGGTGCCTCTCCTTCCCCTACTGCTGATGCTGACGCCACTGTTCGCTCACAGTGGGCCACGCGCGATGCTGCTGCCCGCCTTGCTGTGCGCCGCCACTTGCCGACCGCTGAGCGTGCGCACTTTAGTCAGTACAAGAGTGCTAAGACCTTGTACGACGCTGTAGTTGCACGCTACTCTTCCCCTGCCACTGCTGCGCTTAGCCGCCTCATACTGCCGTACCTCTTCCCTGACCTCGCCGCTTTTCCCACTGTCGCTGACCTCATTACGCACCTTCGCACTAGTGATATCCGCTACCGCGCTGCGCTTCCTGCTGAGTTCTGCGCCAAGAACCCCCCCCCCATGTACATCACCCTCTACTACATAGTCACCCGGCTCCCTGACACCCTTCGCTCGGTCAGGGACCACTTTCTCTCTGTTTGCCCCACCACTCTCACCGTTGACCTCCTCGAGGAGCGTCTCCTAGCAGCAGAGAAGAGCATAGTTGCTGTAGGAGCCTCTCGTGGTGACCCTCGTACCCCTGTCTTTGAGGGGTGCTCCCCCTCCCCCCTCTTGCCCTCTGTTGCCTCTGCTGCTGCGGTCGACCTTGTTGGTCTTGAGTCGGTCGCTGCGGCGTCTACCTCTAGCGGGAGACGCCGCCCAGGCAAGGGCAAGGGGGGAAAGGGCGCTGGGGGAGCAGGCGGAGGTGGTGGTGGCGGCAGTGGAGGAGGCGGAGGGAGTGGGAGTGGTGGTGGGAGTGGTGGTGGGAGTGGGGGCACTAGTGGAGGCAGTGGCGGCGGAGGAGGAGGCGGTGGTGGAGGTAGCGGCGGCGGAGGTGGAGCGGGTCGGGGCGGCTCTACGCAGAGGGTCGGCTCCGGTGGTGGTACGCGCCAGCAGCAGCAGCAGCAGCGTACTCGTGAGACCCCTTCCCCCCAGCAGCTTCGTGAGTGGTACACTGCTCGTCAGAGAGGCGGGGGTGCTGGCCCCTGTACCTACGTTCTCCGTACCGGCGCTGCTTCGGCCGTCTGACGGACGCGTGGCGTCACCAGTTCCCCGACGCTACTGAGATCCCTCGCTGGGGCGAGCTGTCTAGGGCGGGTGTTGCGATCTTTGATCTTGATTATGATGCTATTCTTGCTGCCATGTATGCTGTGACTATTAGTGATGAGGGTGACTGTTACCGGTGTTTTCCGCCTGACCCGGGCATTGAGGCTGCTGCGCTAGGTGCTTGTGAGGCTGCTGCTCTAGGTGCCAGTGCGTCTGCCGCCCCAGGTGCCGGTGAGTCTGCGCTCTCAGGTACTGCGTCGTCACCTACCACCCACACCTTCACCCTTGACTCGGGTGCTTCCCGCTCCTTCTTTCGAGACTGCACCACTCTCACGCCACTCAGTCGGCCCGTTGCAGTCTCCCTGGCAGACCCCTCTGGGGGTCCTGTTCTTGCCCACTTCTCCACTGTCCTACCATGTCCAGCGGTCCCGTCTGGCTCCCTGTCGGGTCTTTACCTCCCCTCGTTCTCTACGAACTTGGATGGGGGGGTTGACCAGTTCACCCCTGCGCGTCAGCGGGTGACTCACTGCACGTGTGCAGACACGGGCCGACACTTGGCCACGTTTACCCGTCGGCCGGGGTCGAGCCTGTACACACTGACTACTGAGTCTCCTCCAGTCACTGAGTCTGCTCAGGTAGCAGCGTCGGGTCAGGTGTTTGCTGCGGCGTCCAGGTCTGGTCCTGAGTCTGCCCCCTGCTCGTGTCGTCTCCTGTCCCACCGGACTCTCCTCTGGCACCACCGCCTTGGTCACCCCTCCCTGCCTCGTCTTCGAGGCATGGCTTCCCGTCTTCTTGTCTCTGGCCTCCCCCGGTCCCTCCCTCCCCTTCCTCCGGGGCCTGCCCCCACCTGCGTTCCCTGCGTCGAGGGGCGGCAGCGCGCTGCCCCTCACTCCTCCGAGTTTCCTCCGACAGAGGCTCCGCTGCAGACGCTTCACATGGACGTGTGGGGCCCAGCCCGCGTCCGTGGGCAGGGTCACGAGCGTTACTTCCTGCTGGTGGTTGACGACTACTCGCGTTACACCACAGTCTTCCCCTTGCGCAGCAAGGGTGACGTCACTGAGGTGTTGATCGCCTGGATCCGCGCAGCTCGTCTCCAGCTCCGGGAGAGTTTCGGCTCTGACTTTCCTGTTCTGCGTCTGCACTCCGACAGAGGCGGAGAGTTCTCCTCTGACCTTCTGCGGGCCTTCTGTCGTGCACGAGGCATCCGCCAGACCTTCACGCTTCTAGACTCTCCACAGCAAAATGGGATTGCTGAGCGCCGCATTGGCATGATCATGGACGTCGCTCGTACGTCCATGGTCCATGCGGCTGCCCCCCATTTTCTGTGGCCGTTTGCGGTTCGGTACGCGGCGCATCAGATCAACCTTCACCCCCGGGTCTCCATGCCGGAGACCTCCCCTGCTTTACTGTGGACGGGGAAGGCTGGCGATGCGTCTGCGTTCCGTGTCTGGGGATCTAGGGCGTTTGTCCGCGACTTGTCTGCGGACAAGCTGTCCTCTCGTGCTGTTCCCTGCGTCTTCCTTGGCTTCCCTCCTGACGCGCCAGGCTGGCAGTTCTACCACCCCACCTCGCGCCGTGTTCTGTCCTCCCAGGACGTCACCTTTGACGAGTCGGTTCCCTACTACCGTCTCTTCCCCTACCGCACTGCGTCCCTCCCTCCCCCGCCGCTCTTCCTTACGCCAGGTCCCCCTCCGGTAGACCCCCTCCCCCCTCAGGGTCCTGCTCCCTCAGGTGTGTCCCAGGTAGATGCAGTCGAGCCTGTCGAGGTAGCTGTTGACTCTGGTGCTGCTGGGGGTGCTGAGCCTGGGGGTGCTGGGTCTGGGGGTGCTGCGACTGGGGGTGCTGAGCTTGAGGGTGCTGCGCCTGAGGGTGTTGAGCTTGGGGGTGCTGAGCCTGGGGGTGCTGCGCCTGGGGGTGCTGAGCCTGGGGGTGCTGTGTCTCGGAGTATGGAGCATGAGGGTGCTGGGCCTGCTCGTGTGGCGTCTGGTGGTGCTGGGCCTGGCGGTTCTTCGGGTGCTTCGTCCCGGCGGGAGCTACTCTCTCCACAGGAGCTGCGTGAGTGGTTCGCCCGGCGCTGGCGGCGTGCTGCTGGAGCTGGTGGTGCTGCGGACGCTGGAGGTTCTGCTGCTGCTGAGGGTGCTGGTGCAGAGGGTCCCAGAGGTGCTCGTACAGGGTGTACTGGAGCTGCTGGGCCTACGGGTGCTCCTCCTGCTGGAGCTAGTGGTGCTACTGGCGTTGGTGCTGCTGGTGCTCCTGGAGCTGGAGCTGCTGCGTCTTCGGGTGGTCCGACTGGAGCTGGAGCTACTGGGGGTGTTGGCGCTGGAGGTGCTACTGGCGCTGGTGCTGCTGAGGGTGCTGGAGTTGGAGCTGCTGGAGCTGGGGGTACTCCTGGTGCTGGTGCTCCCGTTGGGGGTGCTGGTGCTGTTCCTGCTGGCACTGGTGGCGCTGCGCGGCCACGGCCGTACTTCGTTCCGCTCCTTGAGCAGGTTCTTGGTCTTCCGTCCTCTCTTGGTCCTGCTCCTCCCTTAGCGTGTCCGCCTCCTGTCCAGACTGAGTCACAGTTACAGCCACCTTCCCCGCTTCCTTCTCCTTCTCCCTACACTGGTCCTACTGGAGGTCTTGCTGAGCGTCGTGAGCCTGCGTCTCGCCCTGCGTCGCCTGTCCGTGCTGCTCGCACTAGTGGTCGTGGTTCGCGTCAGCGTCCTCCCCCTGTCCCCGGCACGCACCGGATGTCTCTGCGTCCTTCCACTGCTCCACTGCGTGCCCCTTTGCCTTCTCCTCCCGCGTCCTCTCTTCCTGACCTTCCTGACCCTGAGTCGGACTCCCTTCGTGCTGCGCGTCCTACTGTCACGCGTCTCCTTGCTACTGTCGTCACTGACCGATCCTTTGAGTCTACTGCTGCGTCTGCTCTGGTTGCTGAGCTTGTCGACTTCGCTGCTCGCTGTCGCCTAGAGGACCACTACGCTGCCAGTCTCGTCGCTGAGTCTGAGTCTGTCTGTCCTCCGTCTGTCGGGGGTGAGTGTGCTCTTGGCACGGACGTCCTTGAGGACAGGCAGGAGGAGTTCCAGTGCTTGGCTGCTGCTTCACCTCATCTCGTGTCCATGCTGCTTGCCCCTGAGGGAGACCCGGATGCACTTGACATCCCGACTCCGCGCTCTTACGCGGAGGCGATAGAGGGTCCCTACTCCTCTCAGTGGCAGGCAGCCATGGACGCAGAGATGGCTTCCTGGAAGTCCACAGGCACCTACGTTGACGAGGTTCCCCCGCCTGGGGCGAACATCGTCAGTGGCATGTGGATTTTCAGGGTGAAGCGGCCGCCGGGTTCTCCGCCTGTCTTCAAGGCGCGTTACGTGGCTCGTGGCTTCAGTCAGCGGCAGGGAGTTGACTACTTTCATACCTTCTCTCCCACCCCGAAGATGACCACTCTTCGGGTACTGCTGCACATAGCCGCTCACCGAGACTACGAGCTGCACTCTCTTGACTTCAGCACTGCTTTCTTGCAGGGCAGCCTGCACGAGGAGATCTGGCTGCGCCGCCCACCTGGCTTCACTAGGACTTTTCCTCCTGGCACCCAGTGGAGCCTCCGGCGGCCAGTCTACGGTCTCCGCCAGGCGCCTCGTGAGTGGCACGACACACTGAGGACTACACTTGCGGCTCTTGGGTTTGCTCCTTCTACTGCCGACCCGTCGCTGTTTCTGCGCACCGAATATTCCTTGCCGCCGTTCTACATCCTCGTGTACGTCAACGACTTGGTCTTTGCTACAGCTGACACTGCTGGACTTGCCTACGTGAAGTCCGAGCTGCAGAAGAGACACACGTGCACAGACCTGGGTGAACTGCGCAGCTACCTTGGCTTGCGGATCACCCGGGACAGAGCACAGCGCACCATCACCCTGACTTAGTCACACATGGTGCAGCAGGTCCTTCAGCGCTTCGGCTTCACGTACTCCTCGCCTCAGGCCACTCCTCTGCCTACACGCCACTCGCTCTCAGCTCTGCCTTCGGATGAGTCCGTAGAGTCGAGTGGCCCGTACCCAGAGCTTGTTGGCTGCCTCATGTACCTGATGACCTGCACTCGACCTGACCTTGCATACCCTCTTAGCATTCTGGCACGCTATGTTGCTCCTGGGGACACATACCAGAGCACATGGCTGCAGCAAAGAGGGTGTTGCGCTACTTGTGCAGTACGTCGGGCATGGGGCTTGTGCTTGGAGGGCATAGTTCAGTGGTCCTCACTGGTCACGCAGACGCTTCTTGGGCTGATGACCAGGCTACGCAGCGGTCGTCACAGGGTTACACCTTCAGCCTTGGTTCCGGCTCTGTTTCGTGGCGGTCTACCCGCTCGTCTTCTGTTCTCGGCTCCAGTTGTGAGGCTGAGATCTACGCAGGGGCCATGGCTGCACAGGAGCTACGCTGGCTCACCTACCTGCTGACTGACCTGGGAGAGCCGCCTCGTTCTCCTCCAGTACTGTACGTAGACAACAAGGCCATGCTGGCCTTGTGTCGGGAGCACAGACTGCGGCACAGAACGAAGCACATCGCTCTTCGCTACTTCCTTGCTCGTGAGCTGCAGCAGCGTGGTCAGCTGCGCCTTGCTTACGTGGCCTCTCAGGCCAACACTGCTGATATCTTCACTAAGGCACTCGCGCCTTGTGATCATCAGCGCTTCTGTACTCTGTTAGGTCTTGTGCCTACCTTGCCTCACTTGCTCACTTCTTGACCTTGCTTGTACTGTTACATATATATACCTGCTCTTGCTTGTTTAGCGTTATATATATGTAATCTTGCATGTGAACTGGCCTTGTGGCCTTGAACTTGTGCTCAGAATGTGTGGTGACGTTGAGATCCACCCTGAGCTTGCTTTGCCTTGCTTTGCTTGACTGGTCTTGTGACCCCTTGTTCTCCCCCAATTTGCCTATGGGGGTGTGTCAAACTCATATACTATAGTCTGTGTAGGCTGTAGTGGGGTAGCTTACATGGGGTACAACACTTTAGGGTTTGGTACTTGTACTCCTCATGCTGCTCAATGCATTCATTCCTCGTTCTTTCACAGCGCGCCCTTACACCCTCGAAGAATTTCTGCAGGTGTACCCCCACTATCGCGACCCCACGGCAAAGCTTACCGTGGAACAAGAGGAAGAACTGGCGCGCCGCGAAGCAGAGGAGCTTCGCCAACAAAGTCTCGCCGAAGCGCGCGGAACATTCGCTTGCGGCGCATGGGGAGCCGAAGCGGAAGAAAGCGCCTCCAATGAAGGGGGGTGGGGAAGCGCAGGCGGCTGGGGGGCGAGAAATACCGGCGGATGGGGAGACAACGGCGGAACCTGGGCCAACGCAAGCGGCGGATGGGGCGCCGCATCTGGCGCCGACAATAGCGGCTGGGGCACTTCCCGCAAAGAACGAAGGGGGGGAGAGGATGAAACAGAGGAAACTGATGCAACACCTGCAGTCGTTCCCCTTGGTCGTCCCCCGCGCCATATTCCACTCGCATTACCTCCTCCTGACAATCCCCCACGTCGCGACCCATGGGATACCATTGTCTGGGGCAACGAGCCGTCAACCCCGCGTCGCACCGTCTACGGACCTGCCCCTGAGCCACGCGAACCCACCTTCGTCCCTGGAACCATCCCTGGGACCAACATCCCGCTCTCTGAGATCCGCGACAGAGAGTTTCTGGCGCTGATGTTGACCACCGCGGCAGCAGGAGAAGATGCAGAGGAAGCAGCAGCAGAACCCGCTACCGTACCTGACGAAGACCCTGAGGAAGCTCGCGCGCGCTACATGCGCACTTCCGGCTTTCGCGCTGACGATGCACTCTGGCACCAGCGCCTCGGACATCCTTCACGCGCGACGCTGAAAAACTGCATCGACGCAGGCGTCTTCGCTCCTGGCGCACTTCTGCGCCCTGACGGCACTGAAGTGAGAGGCGCGACACACCCGCGCAACTGCACCGTCTGCCCCGAAGCTGCGCTGAGCCACCAACCGTTCCCGCTGCTCGAGCCCGGGACGAATCGCTACCCCAACTACATAAGGTGTACAGCGACTTCCTGAACGTGGGGCACTGCGGAGTCGACGACGAAATGTACACGCTTACCTTCATCGACGCTGGAACGCGCTACGTGTGGGTCGTGAACGTCGAATCACGCGACAGAGCCTACGAGGTGTTCCGCCTCTGGCTAGCACATGCGCAGCGGCAATCTGGGGAGAAGTTAAAAATTTGGCAATCTGACGGCGCGGCAGAATTCAGGAGCAACCAGATGCAGACCTACTTGGCGCAAAAGGGGATCGAGCATCACATTTCTCTCCCCTACGCACATCAGCAGCAGGGCGTAGCTGAGCGGACGAACCGCACGCTGATGACGAAAGTGCGGGCACTGATGAAGCAGTCGAAATTGCCGCCGATCTACTGGACCTACGCAATGCACCACGCCGTGCGGGTGCATAACCTGCTTTCAACCACCGCCATCACCGGCAATTCGTCCCCACATGTCAAGTGGACCGGGACTAAGGGGGACACATCGATGCTCCGCGTGTGGGGGTGCATGGTGCAATACCGCCCGCCGACATCAACCATCGGCAAATTCGCCAGCCGCGCGCGCTGGGGAATTCACCTCGGCATCAGTCACGAGTACAAGGCGTGGATCGTGCTGGACCTTCTCAGTCAGAAAACCGCCCACGCTCGCGACGTAATCTTCTACGAACGCCTCTTCCTCGAGCAATTCCGCCACGACGAGGAGACGAACGCGAACCGCGTCTACGCAAATGACAGGCACAGCTATGCAACGCCCGAAGACGAAGCCGCTGCAGCAATTCTGGAGCAGGACACTAGGGGCGAGTTCACATGGGAAGATCGGCGCAGCAGCGACGACGACGACGATTCCTCGGGAGGAGGAATGGGCGGAACAGGCGGAAGCGGCAGAGGCGCAGCACCACCAGCGCCACCTGAACCTGAAAGCGATGACGACGATGTGCAGGAAGTCATCCCGCAACGTCGCCACGACAGCACCGTCTCAGGACTACAACTGCTCGGACTTCACACCGCAACCTCGAAAGCGCCACGTGTCATCGAGCCTCGAAACCCGCGCGAAGCTCTCACTGGACCGCACAGCAAAGAATGGCGCGAGGCGATGGACGCAGAGATTAAGGCGCTCGAATCCCGAGACACCTGGGTGTTAGTCGACCGTGCGGCAATCAAAGGCGCAAGGATCCTCTCGGGCAAGTGGGTCTTCCGCGTGAAGACCGCAGCGGATGGAACAATCGAGCGCTTCAAGGCGCGATGGGTGGTGCGCGGCTATGACCAGAGGCACGGCATCGACTTCGACCAGACGTTCGCTCCAGTCAGCCGCCACACCTCCGTTCGAATCCTGCTCGCCATCGCAGCTGCAAGGCACCTGCCACTCCGCCAGATCGACGTAAAGAACGCGTTACTGTACGCGTTAGTGGACGCGGTGATCTACGTAGAACAGCCGCACACATACGGCGAAGGGGACTCGCGCGTGTGTCAACTGCGCAAGTCGCTCTACGGGATCAAGCAGGCACCGAGGCTGTGGCAGCAGTATCTGCACAACATTCTACTTGAAATCGGGTTCAAGCAGATGCCCCACGATCCAGGAATGTACCGTCGCGATTTCCGCGGCGAATACATCCTCCTCACAGTTTACGTCGACGACTTGCTCTACACAGGCTCAAACAACGAGCTACTCGAGCAGTTCGAGAAGGCCTTGGCAGGGCGCATTGACATCACGTGCAACTACGAGGTGAAGCAGTTCTTAGGCCTCAACATTTCCTACGCTCCTAAGGCCATTCACCTCTCAGCGGCTAAGTACGCAGAGGAGTTAGGGAAGCGGTTCAACATTTCACCTGCACCCCTCTCAACTCCCTACCGAACCCCTGGACCGAACCACAAACCTGACAACAAAGCCCTATCCCCTGCTGGAGTTCAGACTTACCAGCAGCAGCTGGGATGCCTGCTCTTCGCCTCTGTCACCTGCAGGCCAGACCTCTCCTACATCGCAAGTCAGCTGGCCCAGTACTCACGCAAACCAACGGCTGAGAATCTTCTGGATCTGCAGCGCGCCCTGCAGTACTTCGTCTCAACGCCCAAGATTGGGCTATGCTACTCAACTACACCAACCCCATCCTTCAATCTCATCGGCTATGTGGACGCCGATCATGCAGCAGATCCCGACAATCGACGGTCCAGGACCGGCTTCCTGTTCCGACTCGAACCAACGGGACCAATCTCCTGGAATTCGCAGAAGCAGGAGTTGGTTGCCCTGTCGTCAGCCGAAGCGGAATTCATCGCAGCAACCGCAGCAGTTCGCGAAGGGCTTTACTTACAGGAACTTCTACAGGAGGCGAAAATTCCGGCTTCGCCCACCTTTCGTCTTCACTGTGACAACCAGAGCGCGATCCGCATCGCGAACAAACCTGGTTTCGTCAACCGCACCAAGCACATTGCGCTGCGGTATTTCTTCGTGAAGGACGAAGTGGACAAGGGCAAGGTCAACTTGACCTATTGCCCGACCGGTGACATGGCAGCGGACTTCCTCACGAAGCGACTGCCACGCCAGCAGTATCAGCACTGCTCCGAACTCAGCGGCGTGGTCAAGCAGGTCAAGTCGAGCTACGGCCAGGAGTGAAGGGGGGTGTTACGAATAGTAATACTCGAATATTACTGTGCACTCCTCACCGCAGCAAAGAGAAGCATGCAGTATCGAGAACGAACGCGAAGAGTCAGACGGTTAAGAATTGACTCGAAGCGTCAGACAGTTACAGCACATCTGGACCGTCGGAGCAGACGGCATCGGACAGCTGCAGGCAGGATGGTTTTGGCGGGAACAGTTTCGTAACTGTACGCACCGCACGGTTGGGAATGAATAAGGGAATGTACCCCTTAGAGTGCATGGCTAGCTAGGTCGTTTCGTATTCCCCTGTACTCTTATTTATATCGTTGTATTTGCATGTTTTCATCATCTCAAGCATTTTACATTCACTCTGCTATTGAGGTCAAGGGCCCACCAACACTACCTTACTGCGTGCGAACCTTCCTGAGTAGATCCTGGTAGCGATCAACATTTGATCGTAGCATGGTATGAGAGCGGCTCGGGAATCCTTCGCACTGCCACTCCCGAAAATTACGACATTCGGAAAGTGGCGTCCGGCATACAATCGCGTGTGAGAATGGCCGGAGGATCTGGTGGTCAGACTAATCTGACGGCTGAAGCGCAACCCAACCCGGCTGCGACAAGCGAGAACACGACGACGATCGGCACCGAAGTCCTCGCACAACTTCTTCAGCGACTCACCAGCCTGGAGCAAGGGCTCCAAACATTGCGGAACGGCGATGCGGGAACACTCTCGCAACCATCTCAACCGGCCCCAACTGGGCAGAACGCCGTCCCGCAAACTTTCTCCCTCGACACAAATGGCTCAACCCCCAAGGCTCCCCGTCCCAGTGAAGAGGCAATTCTTTCTGCTCAATCAAGGTTTCTCAGCATATCAAAAATAAAGACAAGTACCTGTTTTGACGGCAGAGACTTCTATACCTGGAGCTTCGAACTGGAGCTCCTGCTGCAGAACGCCCAAATCTTCCATTACTTCGATGGGAGCTACGCGGAGCCAGCTGGGGACACCAACGACGCCAGGTTTCGCTACTACAACGAGTCTCTGATGGCGTACGGAGTCCTCCTGCGCAACATGTCGCCGGCGGAGCAGCTCAACATTCGTTCGTACAAGACATCGGCTGCTCCAGCCCTCGACGCCTGGCGCCATCTCAACGGTGTGTATCAGCCGAAGGACTCAGTCTCCTCAAGCCGGCTGCTCCAGCAGTTACTGGAGACCAAGATGACCTCAGGGGAGAAGGTCAACAGCTACATCAATCGCTGCCGGAGCCTTCGCGACCAAATCGCGAAGTTGGGAAGCTTGAAATCGGAAGAAATCTTCGTCAACATCGTGCTTCAAGGGCTCGGCCCAGAGTGGCGGCCCTGCAAGGCGCTTCTCCGACAGCAGGGGGTCATCTCGGAGGCCGCCCTTTGCGCCGCCCTTCTCGTCGAACAGAGGGATATGGATCAGCAGCGACCAGCGCCACGACGAGAAAGAGAACGGCTCGCCTTCTACGCCGACAACAACGAAGAGCGAAGACCGCGGCGCCTCTACTGCAAAATCTGCAGAACCTTCGGGCACTTGGCGGATCGATGTAAATACCGATCTCGCCCTCGCCAGACCAATCCGAGCAACTGGTCCGGCCGACAAGACGTACGAGGCGACGTGCGTCCAGCCCAGGGGTATCAACCCCCACCCGCGCGCAACCTGAACCCAGCGGTTCAGCATCAGCAGCAGCAGCCGTCATCGACTGCCCCAGTTCGCAACGTCATGAGCAACATGGCCATGACAGGCGAGTCGCGTCGTCGCCGCGTGCGCTCACCTTCACCTGAGCCAGCACCGCACCCCATTGGCGCATTCAACAACAATAACCCATTCAGTCCGCGCCACGACTTCACCGACGACGACGACCAGGACTGGAATCTTCCAGTCCCGCTGCTTGAAAGTCCCCCGCACGTACCTGATATGCGGGTGGCGCCACTTGATTGGCTCTCGCGCGAGCAATTTCTAAAGTTCGACACTCCGCATATCGTCACGCCGCGACTGGCGCTGCTCGCACGTGACGACAACAAGCGCTACAACACCTGGTACCTGGACAGCTGCTGCGGCCAGCACATGGTGGGCTCGGAGCGTTACATATCCAACGCCGTCGCCACCCCCACAGTCACCTACGTCACCGTGGCGAACAACACGCGCCTGCGCGCAAGCGCGCAAGGCATCGTCGTGCTCAAAGCACGTGGAAGCCGCACGCACATCACGCTTAATGATGTGCTGATCGTCCAGAACCTGCGCTTCAACCTCCTTTCCGCCGCACAGCTCATGGACTGCGGCGTTGACTTTAGCACGGATCACGCAACGCGCGACATTCTGCTGCACTACGAATCGCGCACCTTTCCCCGCAGGCAGATCGGACGAGCACACTCCGAAAATGGAGTGTATGTCCTGGATTTCGACATCCCCGACTGCAGCGGCGACTCGCACGAGTTAATTGATCTCGTGCCACTGCGCTTCGAGCACATCCACCGCAGGGATTGGAAACACCCTGACGGCAGGCCGTGGGTGCCGCATCATCCCCACCCACGCGAAACTGCGCTGCACGACCCCGACCCAGACGGCATCTGCAGGGACTGTCGCACGCCGACAGCGTCAACCTACGCCATTGCCGGCCGCGGACTCGCCGCCATCGCCGAAGCAGAACGTCATGCGCCGCCAGAGGAAGGAATGTCTCAGCTCGAGCTTGAGGTCACTACTCGCCGCGTGTTTGGCGCCGACCAAAGCCCCCACACCGGACCACCTTCACAGCGGCTCGAAAGCATTCTGCGCGGACAACGCCGCGGAACCCTGGACTCACGCGGAGTCGCGCGCCCTTACACCCACGAAGAATTTCTGCAGGTGTACCCCCACTGTCGCGACCCAACGGCAAAGCTTACCGTGGAACAAGAGGAAGAACTGGCGCGCCGCGAAGCAGAGGAGCTTCGCCAACAAAGTCTCGCCGAAGCGCGCGGAACATTCGCTTGCGGCGCATGGGGAGCCGAAGCGGAAGAAAGCGCCTCCAATGAAGGGGGGTGGGGAAGCGCAGGCGGCTGGGGGGCGAGAAATACCGGCGGATGGGGAGACAACGGCGGAACCTGGGCCAACGCAAGCGGCGGATGGGGCGCCGCATCTGGCGCCGACAATAGCGGCTGGGGCACTTCCCGCAAAGAACGAAGGGGGGGAGAGGATGAAACAGAGGAAACTGACGCAACACCTGCAGTCGTTCCCCTTGGTCGTCCCCCGCGCCATATTCCACTCGCATTACCTCCTCCTGACAATCCTCCACGTCGCGACCCATGAGATACCATCGTCTGGGGCAACGAGCCGTCAACCCCGCGTCGCACCGTCTACGGACCTGCCCCTGAGCCACGCGAACCCACCTTCGTCCCTGGAACCATCCCTGGGACCAACATCCCGCTCTCTGAGATCCGCGACAGAGAGTTTCTGGCGCTGATGTTGACCACCGCGGCAGCAGGAGAAGATGCAGAGGAAGCAGCAGCAGAACCCGCTACCGTACCTGACGAAGACCCTGAGGAAGCTCGCGCGCGCTACATGCGCACCTCCGGCTTTCGCGCTGACGATGCACTCTGGCACCAGCGCCTCGGACATCCTTCACGCGCGACGCTGAAAAACTGCATCGACGCAGGTGTCTTCGCTCCTGGCGCACTCCTGCGCCCTGACGGCACTGAAGTGAGAGGCGCGACACACCCGCGCAACTGCACCGTCTGCCCCGAAGCTGCACTGAGCCACCAACCGTTCCCGCTGTTCGAGCCCGGGACGAATCGCTACCCCAAGCTACACAAGGTGTACAGCGACTTCCTGAACGTGGGGCACTGCGGAGTCGACGACGAAATGTACACGCTTACCTTCATCGACGCTGGAACGCGCTACGTGTGGGTCGTGAACGTCGAATCACGCGACAGAGCCTACGAGGTGTTCCGCCTCTGGCTAGCACATGCGCAGCGGCAATCTGGGGAGAAGCTAAAAATTTGGCAATCTGACGGCGCGGCAGAATTCAGGAGCAACCAGATGCAGACCTACTTGGCGCAAAAGGGGATCGAGCATCACATTTCTCTCCCCTACGCACATCAGCAGCAGGGCGTAGCTGAGCGGACGAACCGCACGCTGATGACGAAAGTGCGGGCACTGATGAAGCAGTCGAAATTGCCGCCGATCTACTGGACCTACGCAATGCACCACGCCGTGCGGGTGCATAACCTGCTTTCAACCACCGCCATCACCGGCAATTCGTCCCCACATGTCAAGTGGACCGGGACTAAGGGGGACACATCGATGCTCCGCGTGTGGGGGTGCATGGTGCAATACCGCCCGCCGACATCAACCATCGGCAAATTCGCCAGCCGCGCGCGCTGGGGAATTCACCTCGGCATCAGTCACGAGTACAAGGCGTGGATCGTGCTGGACCTTCTCAGTCAGAAAACCGCCCACGCTCGCGACGTAATCTTCTACGAACGCCTCTTCCTCGAGCAATTCCGCCACGACGAGGAGACGAACGCGAACCGCGTCTACGCAAATGACAGGCACAGCTATGCAACGCCCGAAGACGAAGCCGCTGCAGCAATTCTGGAGCAGGACACTAGGGGCGAGTTCACATGGGAAGATCGGCGCAGCAGCGACGACGACGACGATTCCTCGGGAGGAGGAATGGGCGGAACAGGCGGAAGCGGCAGAGGCGCAGCACCACCAGCGCCACCTGAACCTGAAAGCGATGACGACGATGTGCAGGAAGTCATCCCGCAACGTCGCCACGACAGCACCGTCTCAGGACTACAACTGCTCGGACTTCACACCGCAACCTCGAAAGCGCCACGTGTCATCGAGCCTCGAAACCCGCGCGAAGCTCTCACTGGACCGCACAGCAAAGAATGGCGCGAGGCGATGGACGCAGAGATTAAGGCGCTCGAATCCCGAGACACCTGGGTGTTAGTCGACCGTGCGGCAATCAAAGGCGCAAGGATCCTCTCGGGCAAGTGGGTCTTCCGCGTGAAGACCGCAGCGGATGGAACAATCGAGCGCTTCAAGGCGCGATGGGTGGTGCGCGGCTATGACCAGAGGCACGGCATCGACTTCGACCAGACGTTCGCTCCAGTCAGCCGCCACACCTCCGTTCGAATCCTGCTCGCCATCGCAGCTGCAAGGCACCTGCCACTCCGCCAGATCGACGTAAAGAACGCGTTACTGTACGCGTTAGTGGACGCGGTGATCTACGTAGAACAGCCGCACACATACGGCGAAGGGGACTCGCGCGTGTGTCAACTGCGCAAGTCGCTCTACGGGATCAAGCAGGCACCGAGGCTGTGGCAGCAGTATCTGCACAACATTCTACTTGAAATCGGGTTCAAGCAGATGCCCCACGATCCAGGAATGTACCGTCGCGATTTCCGCGGCGAATACATCCTCCTCACAGTTTACGTCGACGACTTGCTCTACACAGGCTCAAACAACGAGCTACTCGAGCAGTTCGAGAAGGCCTTGGCAGGGCGCATTGACATCACGTGCAACTACGAGGTGAAGCAGTTCTTAGGCCTCAACATTTCCTACGCTCCTAAGGCCATTCACCTCTCAGCGGCTAAGTACGCAGAGGAGTTAGGGAAGCGGTTCAACATTTCACCTGCACCCCTCTCAACTCCCTACCGAACCCCTGGACCGAACCACAAACCTGACAACAAAGCCCTATCCCCTGCTGGAGTTCAGACTTACCAGCAGCAGCTGGGATGCCTGCTCTTCGCCTCTGTCACCTGCAGGCCAGACCTCTCCTACATCGCAAGTCAGCTGGCCCAGTACTCACGCAAACCAACGGCTGAGAATCTTCTGGATCTGCAGCGCGCCCTGCAGTACTTCGTCTCAACGCCCAAGATTGGGCTATGCTACTCAACTACACCAACCCCATCCTTCAATCTCATCGGCTATGTGGACGCCGATCATGCAGCAGATCCCGACAATCGACGGTCCAGGACCGGCTTCCTGTTCCGACTCGAACCAACGGGACCAATCTCCTGGAATTCGCAGAAGCAGGAGTTGGTTGCCCTGTCGTCAGCCGAAGCGGAATTCATCGCAGCAACCGCAGCAGTTCGCGAAGGGCTTTACTTACAGGAACTTCTACAGGAGGCGAAAATTCCGGCTTCGCCCACCTTTCGTCTTCACTGTGACAACCAGAGCGCGATCCGCATCGCGAACAAACCTGGTTTCGTCAACCGCACCAAGCACATTGCGCTGCGGTATTTCTTCGTGAAGGACGAAGTGGACAAGGGCAAGGTCAACTTGACCTATTGCCCGACCGGTGACATGGCAGCGGACTTCCTCACGAAGCGACTGCCACGCCAGCAGTATCAGCACTGCTCCGAACTCAGCGGCGTGGTCAAGCAGGTCAAGTCGAGCTACGGCCAGGAGTGAAGGGGGGTGTTACGAATAGTAATACTCGAATATTACTGTGCACTCCTCACCGCAGCAAAGAGAAGCATGCAGTATCGAGAACGAACGCGAAGAGTCAGACGGTTAAGAATTGACTCGAAGCGTCAGACAGTTACAGCACATCTGGACCGTCGGAGCAGACGGCATCGGACAGCTGCAGGCAGGATGGTTTTGGCGGGAACAGTTTCGTAACTGTACGCACCGCACGGTTGGGAATGAATAAGGGAATGTACCCCTTAGAGTACATGGTTAGCTAGGACTTTTCGTATTCCCCTGTACTCTTACTTATATCGTTCTATTTGCATACTTTCATCATCTCAAGCATTTTACATTCACTCTGCTATTGAGGTCAAGGGCCCACCAACACTACCTTACTGCGTGCGAACCTTCCTGAGTAGATCCTGGTAGCGATCAACATTTGATCGTCGCAAATTCCATACATTCAAATGTTTCCAACACATGCATTAGAGAAAAATATAGAAAAGCGTATCCTAATCGTAAGAAGATTGCATGCTTGTGTTAAATTGCTGCTTTCTACATCCATTTTATAACTTATAAAATCAGGTAACACCGAGTCTTACAATATATAAAAAATGATAGTTACAAGCCTGCATATATATCATTGCACAAAATCTCATTGTTTTCATACTCCATCAGCAAATTATGTAATTACAAGACTCTTCGTTGTAACGAAGTCCTTTTTCGATGATACCGTATTGGAGGTCATCCCATGCTGGCTTGATTTTGGAAGGTACAAAATCATATGCGATTGACCTAATCCGCAGCAGAATCTCCACACAACACAGATATGGCAGCAGTCAAGGCTTTCCTTCTTCCCCTGGCTCTCTTATGTGAGTTCCTTTTCCTCGCGCTACTGTAACCTTAATTTGGAAACGACGAACCTGTTCTTACGTCGCGTTACTTTTGGCAGTGTTGTTTGTTTCTGCGCAAGGAGCACATGATGGCATTCCATGTCGTCGCTTTCCCCTCAATGTGATGATTCTTGAATTTGGTACTTGTGCTCGACATTGAAGACCTTTCAATCTCACAACTTCAAGCGTTTCAGGGATGCGACTTTTACTTCAACGGAAGTCTCAGTACTATTCCCAGCTTCAACATCGGAGCAGTTTCAGGGAACATGATTTTGTCGCATGCTAAAATATTTCACAGGTAACGGCTCTGTTTTGTCTCCGAAGGTCTTCAAAAGAATGGGTGACTGAGTTTACCGTTACCAACAGAAACGGCGAGAGGATCGTCACAGCATCTTCGGACCACTGCGAGTTTTTTAACGACACGGTACGTGCTACTCATTCTCGTACCTCGCGTTTGTTCCTTGTAAGGGTCTAACAAGTTGAGCTTCAGGAATCGTGCGGGACGACGTTTTTCTTCATGAGCGAGATTGACGACTGGAATAAAGCGGATGTTGTAGGAGCTCATCCTATTCCGTCAGAGATTATACATGTACGAATCTTCAGATGCGAATGTTGTGGAAGAGAAGCAAAGGATGGAAACATTCTGACATAACACTGCTGTGCAGGATTTCACAGGGAAATGCGTGATACTTCGTGTTAGCAACTTTTACGTGAGCAAGAGTGGTTGGATAAACAATGGCGACAACCGAAAAGGGTTTCCACAGGTTAGACTGAGTGATGCCGGTGGTTCACGCTGTTCAATATGTTTCTAGAATCTCATTCTCAATCTGCAGAGCCGAAGATGCCTCATTCTCAAGACGGGCAACGCCACAATATCCACAGAAGACTTCCAATGACCGAAGGGGTCTCAACGGGCAAGGACTTGCGGTACGGGTTCCTTGCGACCAGCGTGAGGGTCGAGATCAGTGAGGGATGGTTTACTTCGATGGAACATCACTTATGTGGCTTGCAGTACGATTTGGAGGAGTTAGATGAAGGGAATCTTTGCTTGTTGTGCAAATATTTTGAAAATAAGCTGATGCAACTCAACTTTGGACACATTTCAAAGAAGTGGTTGACACAAGAGTAACTACAGTATTCCTTGGATGGAACAATCCCAAGTTATGACCCACCACTGAGCAGGAAGCACCTGCTGTTGAAGGAGAAGTGCACTGAAGAGTTTTGGAAGGTTAATCCCAAGGGTGCATGCATGGTTGATGAGGGCATGTTTTTTTAGGCAGAGCTTCGATGCCTACCGTACATTACAGTGAGTGACTGATTATCCCTTAGGTGGTCCCTTAGGTCTCTACCATCATCCTGTGTCTGGTACACCTTGTTGGAAATAGTGAATCTTAAGCGCTTCAGTCGTGTCGAAACATCGCACCAGAAGCGAAGCAAGCTGTATCGAAACAAACGCGAGTCAACCTTCGGAGGTTGAGAAGTTGCCGGAGGTTACGCGAAAGTCAAAGGTCAAGCGACCTTTGACCTGACAAATACAGCGCGACAGTTAAGGACACACAACTGACTCGTTACAGAGCAGTTGCCCGAGTCGTACTGTATCGAACCGCAACAGCAACAGTAAAGTAGTTACAAACTGCATCCTTTCATATTCCTTGTATTATTATATAATCTTGTACTTCCTTGCTATAATCAATCTACTTTGCCCTCATATACCAGCGCAAGGTGGTTCACAAACTTTGTTAAACGCTTCCGCTATTACAACACTATCCCACCCAGAGTTCTCCCTTGAAAAGATCCTAAGGGGCTATCTCAGCCCAACATGGTATGAGAGCAAACAGGGGAAACTCTACTACCTTCAAATCATTACAAGACATGGCAACAAGCAAGGAAAGGAGCTCATCTAACGGCTCCCCAGGCACTACTCCTACTCCACCTCCTGCCTCTGGCCTGCAGACAGAGGAAGGCACGGCAACAAGACCAAGAATGACATCTACTGAGACTCCCGCAAATCACCCCGCGAACTTCGACCCGAGTATAATGGAGAAGTTCTTCTCCTTCATGTCCTTCTACGAGCAGCACCAGCAGTCGGGACCTGCACAATCACACAACAGCAACAACAACGGAGCGACACCCATGAGCCTCGACGGGTCGTCATATGCACGCGGAAACCAACAGCAGCAACCTACCTTCGCCCCGTACGAGCGCGGGTCGATCAGCTTCATGCCGCAATCTTCACCTGCACAAGACAAGCCACTGGACGCGTTACAAGTGCAATCACAGTTCGCGCACGTTCTAAAACTGCAGACATCAAGACCTTTCGACGGAAAGGACTTCTTTACTTGGTCATTCGAGTTTGAGTTAATGATGGAAGGCGCGCAGATACTCGGCTTCTTCGACGGGTCCCTGCAATATCCAGCAAACGGCACACAGTATGAGAAGCAGCAGTACACGTATCAATCGATGATGGCGTATACGATTCTGCTGAGGAACGTCACACCAACTCAGCAGCAGAACATACGCTCTTACCGGGGTTACGGCAACTCCGCTGAGCTCGCGTACAGCCACCTGAAGAGCCTGTATCAAGCAACAGACAGCGTAAACCAAAGCAAGTTAATGGCGCAGTTGACAACAGTTGAAATGAAACCGGGAGAAAAGGGGATGACGTATATCAGCCGATGTCGCGAACTGCGCGACAAGCTTCTTCGATGCGGAGGATCGATCTCCGAGGACGCCTTCGTGACAGTCATCATTGGTGGTCTCGGTCCCCAATGGCGCGCCACCAAAGCTATCCTCCGAGCCCACGGCAGAATTTCTGAAGCAGCACTCTGCGCCGAAATCCACGCCGAGCAGCAGGACATGGACCTGCAAGAAGAAAGACACAGAAAGAAGACAACAACACCAGAGTTCGCGTTTCACACTCAACGACGTCACAACAACTACAACAATCGACAGCAACAACCGAAGCCAGTACCTCCTTTCTGCCACATCTGCAAGACTTCAGGGCACCCGCGCACACATTGCCCAAACCGTCAACAGTCAACAACTCCGCAGCGGCATCTACGGCCTTCAAGCAATCAAGTTGCGTCAACACAGGCGAACCCGACGACTCAAATTCAAGCTTCAACGACCTCAACGGGACAACCTGCACAAGAAACAAGAAATATCGTTAGCTGCATGGCAAGACTGAGTGACTCTTGCGTCACGGAATCACCACCATACTACTCACCAGAAGAACAGCTCGATGAAACGACACCTCGCCGCGAAGCACTTCAACCGAATCCAACCTACGCAGCCATCGCCCAAAACGAGCCATCCGGAAAAGACACGTGGTTCTTGGACAGTTGCTGCGGGCAACACATGTGTTCTTCAGGACGCTTCGTGCAGCGAGAGTACCAGCTTCAACGGGAAGTTGTCATCACCGTCGCCAACAATCAGAACCTGCGCACACGACGACAAGGAGTTGTTCAACTTCAGTCACGAGAGACAAATGTTATTTTGCAGATGTCCAAGGTCCTAATCGCAGAGGGCTTGGGCTACAACTTACTGAGCGTCAGTCAGTTGATGGCGAAAGGCATTCATCTTGAAGCAGACAGCACAACTCAAGAGTTCAAGCTGTACCACGGAAGGGGAGGTCTCTACATCGGGAAGGCGGTCCTCAAGAACAACGTCTTCGTTCTCGACTTCGTTCCCGATCTTGGCACGGCCGACAGCGACGCCATCGTAAACTTCACCAACTGGACACATCCTCCAGATCTTGATCCAGACTTCAGTCCGAGCGGTTTCTGGTACTCGCACACCATTTCTGAAACAGAGAGAACAAGGGCGTTAGCGACAATTCAGCAGTCGGCAGCAGCAGAGACAACATCGGCAGCAGCAGAGACAACATCGGCAGCAGCACAGACAACATCAGGAGCAGGAGAAACAACATCGACAGCAGCACCGACAACAGCAGCAGCAGCAGAAACATTAACACCAGTCACTGGTCCCTCAACGGCACAGCCCTTCATCAACGAGACGCAGTAGACACCGGCACAGCAGCTCAACCCGGCACCACGGGAAGTTCACAGAAGCGCGAACATCATCGCCGGCTTCTACTCCAACTCCGACATGTACCGACGCTCGCCAGGACACCGCGCCAATGAAGAAACCTGGCACGCAAGAATGGGACACCCAAGCAACACAGTATTAAACAACACGATAAGAGCTGGAGTACTTGACAAGGATTCACTCTTACTGACCGACGGCAGAGAACTTCAGCGAGCTCGAGGAACGTGCTTCACCTGCCCCGAAGCTGACTTACCACATCAGCCCTTCGTTTCGCATCACAACCCAAGCGCACCTGCATATGCACCACTCGAGAAAGTGTACAGCGACATCTTGTACAACCGCGAACCCGGACAAAACGCGTATAACTACACCATCACCTTCATCGACGCCGCTACACGTTACGTCTGGCACCTAAACTTACCAAGTCGCGACATGGCTTTCGAGGCTTTCGTGGCATGGCTTCCAGCAGCAGAACGGGAATCGGGAGCTAAGCTCAAAAATTTCCAATCAGACGGAGGAGGAGAATACTCGTCACAGCGGTTCAAGCAGTATCTGGCGGAGAAAGGAATCAAGAGACTCATCTCCCTTCCCTACGCCCATCAACAGCAGGGTGTAGCAGAAAGGATGAACAGGACTCTGCAGAACACCATGCGCAAACTGTTACGTGGCATGCGGCTACCCAACCACCAGTGGCCCGAGGCAATGGACCACGCCGTGATGCTGCACAACTTGCTTTCTTCGTCGTCACTCCCGAACAACACATCACCGCATCTGCTGTGGACAGGGAAACTGGGCAGCACAAAAATGTTACGAGTCTTCGGCTGCATGGTACAGTACCGACCCCCATCTGCACGAGCCGGCCGATTCTCCCAACGGGCACAGTGGGGACTACACCTGGGCATCGAAAAACATTACAACGCGTGGAAAATCTTCGACATCCACACCAAGGAAACAGTAGCAGCACGTGATGTCATTTTCTACGAGCGGCTCACACTGCCAACATACCTTGCCAACCTGGACGAAAATCGAGACCCCACAGGTGGCTTCCGTGGCGATCGAGCCTTCGCTTCGGCAGGAGACGAAGCTGACTGGGACGAGCAGAACGTGGAAGGAGCCTCGGAAGAAGCCGGACCTCTCCCCTACTGCTCAGTGGACGTACCGATGGACGAAGATAACCCTCGCGAAAGCGTCAACGCCGAAACCTACTACCACTTCGCCGACAACGGTTACGTAACACCTGCTGAAGTCAACACCAACGAAGCAGAACGCATAGGGCCCAACTTCGCACCTGATCCAGAAGCTGGAGACGAGGCAGTCTATCCCAAGGACACCACACTGTCAAACATTGCATGTTTATATTGTCTAGGCTGTAGTGGGTTACACCTTAGGGGGTACACAAAGTTAGGGTTTCCTACTTGTACCAAACTCTGTTCTAGTTCATTCATTCCTGCTCAGTTATTTCTGACATGGTTTCAGAGCAGGTCCTTCGCTAGGACTGTTCTTAGGGCCCACCGACTTACCTACCTGCTTACCTTCGCTTGTTTCCGGCCCCGATGGCCCCGTCGATCTAGCACGATCTAGCGGCCCTGCGGCCCCTTCGAATTTTTTTTTCCTAGCGGCCTCTCACGGCCCCCGTCGCGTCGCCCCTTAGCGCCCCGATCGGCCCCGTCACGCCGCCCGCGAACCGCACAGCGCGCCGCGCTCACAGCCCGCGAACCGCCCACGCACAGCCCGCGAACCGCCTGCGCAGCCCGCGACCAGCCCGCGCAGCCCGCGCACAGCCCGCGAACTGCCCGCGAGCAGCCCGCGACCTGCCCGCGAACCCCCGCGAGCCGCCCGCGACCCGCTTACGCAGCCCGCGAGCAGCCCGCGCAGCCCGCGCTGAGCCTGCGCGGCTCGTGCGCTGACCGCCGCCGGCCCGCACGCTGCCCGCGCAGCTCACATACGGCCCGCACGGCCCGCACGGCCCGCGCGCTCCCGGCCCGCCACTGCTGAGCCCGCAGCCGCCCGCGCACCGCTGCTGCTGAGCCCGCCGCCGCCTCTCTCGCTCCCCCACTGAGCTCACCGTAGACCTCCTCGAGAAGGAACTGCTTGCAGCCGAGGCTAGTATCGTCGCTGTAGGCACCTCTCGTGGCGACCCCCGCGGCCCCTTCTTCGAGGGGTGCTCCCCTTCCCCCCTCCTCCCCTCTGTCGCCTCTGCTGCTGCTGTCGACCTCCTTGGTGCTGAGAAGGTCGGGGCTGCGTCTGCTTCAGGCGGACGACGCAGGGGCAGGAGTGGCAGGAGTGGGGGTGGTGGCGGAGGAGGCGGGGGTGGAGGTGGTGGCGGTGGAGGTGCGACTGGAGAGGCTAGTGGCGGCAGTGGTGGAGGTGACAGCGGCGTTGGGAGTGGTGACAGGGGCGGAGGTGGCAGCGGAGGCGGAGGTGGTCGTGGCAGCGGCAGGGGTGGAGGTGGCCGGGGCGGAGGCGGAGGGGGTGGTGGTCGTGGAGGCCCGGGGGGCGGTCAGAGTCAGCAGCCTGCCCCGACCCTTCAGGCCGCCCGTGAGTGGTATGCGCGGCGCAGCGTCACCTGCCAGTACGTTATTCGTACAGGTGACCGCACTGGCCAGACGTGTGGGGGGCCGCACCAGACGGAGCGCTGCTTCGCCCGCCTCAACGATGCGTGGCGCACCCAGTTTCCTGGTGGGGGTGAGCTGCCGCGCTGGGCTGAGCTGCTCAGGAAGGGTGTTGATATTTGGGCACTAGACTTTGATGCTATTCTCACTGCCATGTATGCGATGTCTATTAGTGGAGAGGGTGCTCAGTACTTGCGTGTTCCGCCCGACCCGGGCATTCAGGCCAGCCCCGCTGCTGCTCTAGGTGCTAGTGTGTCTGCTTCCACAGGTACTACTGCAGCTGCTGCTCTAGGTGCTTGTGCGTCTGTGCCCCCTGGTACTGAGTCGACTGCAGCACTGCACACCTTCACACTGGACTCAGGTGCTTCTCGCTCTTTCTTTCGTGACCGCACTGTCCTTGAGCCTCTAGCTCGGCCGGTTGCTGTCTCTCTTGCTGACCCCTCTGGGGGTCCGGTCCTTGCGACCTCCTCCACCACCCTTCCGTGTCCAGCGGTTCCGTCCGGCACGCTCTCAGGTCTCTACCTCCCCTCGTTCTCCACGAACTTGGTGGCAGGTAGTGCGCTCCAGGACGGGGGTGTTCACCAGTTCACCCCTGCCTACGAGCGTGTGACTCACTGCACGTGTGCTCGGACGGGCCGCCACCTAGCTACTTTCACTCGAGAGCCGGGGTCTGACCTGTACACACTGACCACTGAGTCCCCTCAGGTAGCTGCGTCTGCGTCAGCGTCAGGTCAGCTGTCCGCCCCCTGCTCGTGTCGCTCTCTGGCGAACGACACCGTCCTCTGGCACCACCGCCTTGGTCACCCGTCTGTGCAGCGCCTGCGGGCCATGCACAAACGGGACCTTGTTGCTGGTCTTCCCAGGGTGCTCCCTCCCCTTCCTGACTCCCCTGCTCCTGACTGCATTCCCTGTGTCGAGGGGCGGCAGCGCGCCGCTCCTCACTCCTCCTCCTTTCCCCCGACGACCGCTCCCCTGCAGACGCTCCACATGGACGTGTGGGGCCCAGCCCGCGTCCGTGGTCAGGGTCAGGAGAGGTACTTCCTGATAGTTGTTGACGACTACTCGCGCTACACCACGGTCTTCCCCTTGCGCGCCAAGGGTGACGTCCCTGGTGTTTTGATCCCCTGGATCAGCCGAGCCCGTCTCCAGCTAGGCGAGCGCTTTCACTCGGACTTTCCTGTCCTGCGCTTGCACTCTGACAGAGGTGGTGAGTTTGCCTCCGACCTCTTGGCAGCCTACTGTGCTGAGCACGGCATTGAGCAGTCGTACACGCTTCCGGCCTCTCCACAGCAGAATGGGGTCGCTGAGCGCCGCATTGGCTTGGTCATGGAGGTCGCTCGTACCTCCCTGACCCATGCGGCTGCTCCCCACTTTCTGTGGCCGTTTGCGGTCCGGTACGCAGCGCATCAGCTCAACCTCTGGCCCCGTGTCTCCTTACCGGAGACTTCCCCGACTCTACGGTGGACGGGAGAGGTTGGCGATGCGTCGCGTTTCCGGGTCTGGGGATCTCGAGCTTTTGTCCGCGACACGTCCGCGGACAAGCTCTCGCGTCGCGCTGTTCCCTGTGTCTTTCTTGGCTTTGTTCCCGACGCGCCTGGATGGCAGTTTTACCACGTCACCTCGCGCCGGGTTCTGGCCTCTCAGGACGTCACTTTTGACGAGTCCGTCCCCTTCTACCGCCTCTTCCCCTACCGCACTGCCCCGCTCCCCCCCCCGCCTCTCTTCCTCGCTCCAGGTGCTGAGGTACCAGACCCCCTCCCCCCTCAGGGTGCCGCTCCCTCAGGTGTGTCCCAGGTAGACCCGGGTGAGCCTGTCGAGGTAGCTGTTGACTCGCGTCCTGCGTCTGGGGGTGCTGAGCCTGGGAGTGCTGCGTCTGAGCGTGAGGAGCCTGGGGGTGCTGAGCCTGGGGGTGCTGAGCCTGGAGGTGCGGAGCCTGGAGGTGCGGAGCCTGGAGGTGCGGAGCCTGGAGGTACTGAGCCTGGGGGTGCTGAGCCTGGACGTGCTGAGACTGGGGGTGCTGAGACTGGGGGTGCTGAGCCTGAGCGTGCTCCACCTGGAGGAGCCCTCTCCTCCCAGCAGCTGCAGGAGAGGTACCTCGAGTACTGCCGCCTCCGGAGAGGTGCTTCTGGAGCTCGTCCCGGTACTTCCCCTCCTACCCAGGAGCTCCCCCCCATTCAGGTGATCCGCGAGTGGTACACGCGGCGCTGCAGTCTTCGTAGTGGTGCTCCTGGTGCTGCGGACCCGAGCGGTGGTGTTGTTGCTGGTGCTGAGGACCCGGACACTGGAGCTGCTGCTGGTGCTGAGGACCCGGGGACTGGAGCTGCTGCTGGTGCTGAGGACGCGGGCGTTGGAGCTGCTGCTGGTGCTGAGGACCCGACCGGTGGCGCTGCTGCTGGTGCTGAGGACCTGACCAGTGGCCGTGCTGCTGGTGCTGAGGACCCGGGCGTTGGAGCTGCTGCTGGTGCTGAGGACCCGACCGGTGGCGCTACTGCTGGTGCTGAGGACTCGGGCGTTGGAGCTCCTACTGGTACTGAGGACTCGGGCGTTGGGGCTGCCACTGGTGTCCCTGCTGCTTCTGGAGACGCTGCGCGGCCGCGACCGTACTTCGTACCGCTCCTTCAGCAGGTTCTTGGTCAGGCTCCTCCTCCTAGTCCTCCTCCCTCCGTCGAGTGTCCTCTGCCTGTCCAGCCGCAGTCACAGTTACCGCCTGCCTCGCCTCTCCCTGCTCCCTCCCCTTACGCTGGTCCCACAGGAGGTCTTACAGAGCGTCGTGAGCCTGAGTCTCGTCCTGCGTCGCCTGTTCGTACTGCTCGCACTGGTCGTCGTGTCCCACGTGAGCGTCCTCCTCCTGTCCCTGGCACTCACTACATGACTCTGCGTCCCTCCACTGCTCCGCAGCGTGTCCCGCTGCCGTCTCCTCCTGCGTCCTCTCTTCCTACTCTTCCTGACCCGGAGTCTGACTCCCGTCGTGCTGCCAGTCCCACTGTTACGCGTCTCCTCGCTACAGTTGTCACTGACCCGACCTTTGAGTCCTCTGCTGCGTCTGCTCTGGTCACTGAGTTGGTTGACTTTGCTGCTCGCTGTCGCCTAGACTACGCTGCCAGCCTTGTCGCTAGGTCTGAGTCTGCGTCTGCCTGTCCTCCGTCCGTCGGGGGTGAGTGTGCCCTCGGCACGGACGTCCTTGAGGACAGACAGGAGGAGTTCCACTGCCTTGCTGCTGCTTTGCCCCGTCTCGTGTCCTTGCTAGTTGCCCCTGAGGGAGACCCGGATGCACCAGACATCCCGACCCCACGCTCTTACGCTGAGGCGATGGCGGGTCCCTACTCCTCTCAGTGGCAGACAGCCATGGACGCAGAGATGGCTTCCTGGAAGTCCACAGGCACCTACGTAGACGAGGTTCCCCCTCCTGGGGCGAACATCGTCAGTGGCATGTGGATTTTCAGGGTGAAGCGGCCGCCGGGTTCTCCACCTGTCTTCAAGGCGCGCTACGTGGCTCGAGGCTTCAGTCAGCGAGAGGGAGTAGACTTCTTTCAGACCTTCTCCCCCACCCCGAAGATGACTACTCTTCGGGTGCTGCTGCACATAGCCGCTCACCGCGACTACGAGCTTCACTCTCTTGACTTCAGCACTGCTTTCTTGCAGGGCAGCCTGCACGAGGAGATCTGGCTGCGCCGCCCCCCTAGCTTGACTGGGTCAGTTCCTCCTGGCACCCAGTGGAGGCTTCAGCGGCCGGTCTACGGTCTCCGCTAGGCGCCACGTGAGTGGCACGACACACTGAGGACGACACTTGCGGCTCTTGGGTTCGCTCCCTCTACTGCTGACCCGTCGCTGTTTCTACGCACCGACACCTCGCTGCCGCCGTTCTACATCCTCGTGTACGTCGACGACTTGGTCTTTGCCACTGCTGACACCGCGGCACTCGCTCACGTGAAGTCGGAGCTGCAGAGGAGACACACGTGCACAGACCTGGGTGAGCTGACGAGCTATCTTGGCTTGCGGATCACCCGGGACAGAGCACGGCGCACCATCACCCTGACTCAGTCACACATGGTGCAGCAGGTTCTCCAGCGCTTCCGCTTCACGTACTCCTCGCCTCAGTCCACTCCTCTGCCTACCGGTCACTCGCTCTCAGCTCTGCCTTCGGATGAGTCCGTAGAGCCGAGTGGCCCGTATCCAGAGCTTGTGGGCTGCCTCATGTACCTGATGACCTGCACTCGACCTGACCTTGCATACCCTCTTAGCATCCTAGCACGCTATGTCGCTCCTGGCCGTCACCGGAAGGAGCACATGGATGCTGCTAAGAGGGTGTTGCGCTACTTGTGCAGTACGTCGGGCATGGGGCTTGTGCTTGGAGGGCGAGACCGGGTTGTTCTCACAGGGCACTCAGACGCTTCTTGGGCAGACGACCAGGCTACTCAGCGGTCGTCCCAGGGTTACACCTTCAGCCTTGGCTCTGGCTCAGTTTCTTGGCGTTCTACTCGCTCTTCTTCTGTTCTCAGCTCCAGTTGTGAGGCTGAGATCTACGCCACAGCCATGGCTGCTCAGGAGCTACGCTGGCTGACCTACCTGCTGACCGACCTCGGAGAGCGGCCTCGTTCTCCTCCAGTGCTGTACGTCGACAACAAGGCTGCCATTGCCTTGTGTGAGGAGCACAGACTGGAGCACAGAACGAAGCACATCGCTCTGCGGTACTTCCTTGCTCGAGAGCTGCAGCAGCGTGGTCAGCTTTGTCTGCGTTACGTGGCCACGGAGGCCAACACTGCTGATATGTTCACCAAGGCGCTTCAGCCTTGTGACCATCAGCGCTTTTGCACTCTACTAGGCCTTGTACCTACTGGGCCTCACTTGCTTACCTCTTGACCTTGCTTGTACTGTGATCACTATATATATATGCCTACTTGTTTACTTTTGCTAGGTTGTGATCACTGTATCTCTTGCTTTGTTATAAACCTACATGTGAACTGGTCTTGTGACCGCTTGCTTGTGCTCGGAATTTGTGTGGAATCCTTGAGATCCACCCTGAGCTTGCTTTGCTTTGCTTTGACTGGTCTTGTGACCCTGTGGTTGTCTCCCACTGCGCCTATGGGGGTGTGTCAAACATTGCATGTTTATATTGTCTAGGCTGTAGTGGGTTACACCTTAGGGGGTACACAAAGTTAGGGTTTCCTACTTGTACCAAACTCTGTTCTAGTTCATTCATTCCTGCTCAGTTATTTCTGACACCACACTCCCCCGCTACACACAGAGTGGACTCCAGATACTCGGGCTCGTCACCGCGGTCCACGGCGCCGCCATTCCTAAAGAGCCTGCAACGGTTCAGCAGGCTCTGGGGGGGGAACACAGGGAAAAATGGCGCGAAGCCATGGACAAGGAGCTGAAAGCGCTAGAAGAACGCAACACCTGGAAAATCGTTCCTATCGGTGTAGCACGAAACAAGACCATCCTCACCGGAAAATGGGTCTTCCGCGTGAAGACGAAAGCAGATGGCACCATCGACAAATTCAAGGCGCGCTGGGTCGTACGCGGCTTCGACCAAGAGCACGGACGCGACTTCACCGAAACCTTTGCTCCGGTCAGCCGACACACCTCACTACGCATTCTCCTCGCAATCGCCGCCATGAAGAAGAAAAAGCTACGACAAATCGACGTCGCAAACGCCTTTCTCTACGCACCTGTTGACGCAGAAATTTTTGTGGAGCTGCCGCACGGCTCCAACACAGATTCCACGCATGTCTGCCAGCTGCTCAAGTCGCTTTACGGAATCAAACAGGCCCCGCGACTATGGCAGCAATACCTGCACGCTCGTCTCATCCGCATCGGCTTCAAGCAACTCCCGCACGACCAAGGCATGTATCGACTCACTAAGAACAACGACTACGTCCTGTTAATCGTCTACGTGGACGATCTCCTCTACATCGGGTCAACCGACAGCATCGCAACCTGGTTCGAAGGGGAGCTGCAGAAAGACCTCACACTTACGGTCTCGTCTACCGTCACACAGTACCTCGGCCTCAACATCCGAGAAGAAGAAGATGCGATCTATCTCAGCGCCGAGAAATACGCCGACACTATCGCTAAACGCTTCGCTCTCACACCAGCCGCGATCTCAACACCATACCGCTACACGACAGGAACCGAGAAGGGACGATCCACTCTACTCAAACCAGCCGGCATACGCGACTATCAGAGGAAGCTCGGATGCCTCCTCTTCGCAGCCGTCACATGCCGTCCCGACCTCTCATACTCCGCAAGTCAACTCGCCACCTACCTCAAGAAGCCTGAAACAGAACATCTGGCGGAACTTGACCGCGCTCTTCACTACTTCATCAGCACCCCGACGATCGGCCTAACCTACCACAAGAACGCAGCTACACCAACTAAGCTAATCGGCTATGTCGACGCCGATCACGCCGGCGACTCCGACAACAGGCGCTCACGTACCGGCTACGCCTACCGCCTCGAACCTATCGGACCTATTTCCTGGCAGTCGAGCAAGCAGGAGTTAATCGCGCTATCATCAGCTGAGGCAGAATATATCGCACTCTGCTCAGCCACCAAGGAAGGCCTTTATCTCCGCGAGCTGCTGGAAGAAGCAAAGTTAGCTGAGTTACCCAACTTCACCCTGTTCTGCGACAACCAGTCTGCAATTCGCATCGCCAACAAGAACGGTTTCGCGAACAGGACGAAACACATCGCACTGCGCTACTTCTTCGTGAAGGACGAGATCGAGAAGGGGAGACTTCAGCTGTCATACTGTCCCACGTCCGAGATGGCAGCCGATTATTTGACCAAGAAACTCGGAAAGCAGAAATTCGAGTACTGCATGCTGCTGACTGGACAGAGCCACGTCATCAGCAACGACACTCCAGAAGCGAAGGGGAGTGTTGGAAATAGTGAATCTTAAGCGCTTCAGTCGTGTCGAAACATCGCACCAGAAGCGAAGCAAGCTGTATCGAAACAAACGCGAGTCAACCTTCGGAGGTTGAGAAGTTGCCGGAGGTTACGCGAAAGTCAAAGGTCAAGCGACCTTTGACCTGACAAATACAGCGCGACAGTTAAGGACACACAACTGACTCGTTACAGAGCAGTTGCCCGAGTCGTACTGTATCGAACCGCAACAGCAACAGTAAAGTAGTTACAAACTGCATCCTTTCATATTCCTTGTATTATTATATAATCTTGTACTTCCTTGCTATAATCAATCTACTTTGCCCTCATATACCAGCGCAAGGTGGTTCACAAACTTTGTTAAACGCTTCCGCTATTACAACACTATCCCACCCAGAGTTCTCCCTTGAAAAGATCCTAAGGGGCTATCTCAGCCCAACACACCTCAGACCAGCTTGGTACCGTAAGCAGGTTGCTCTCAAAAAACCTTTCCAGCAAATATCACTACCGTACGTTCGTTGTGCGCGCTTGATTTCCTTCCCACCATGTACTCTACCCCTTCTGCATGCACCTGCAAGAATCAACCCAAGTACACCAAGACCAGCACCCAACTCAACCCTAACCCTCTGCTAGCAAGCGGCTTGCCAGTCACGCAGCCTTCCCCTCCTCTCCCTCTCCTCCCTGCTTTGCACCTGCTCCTGCATTCGCCCCCTCACGTTGCTCCTCCCATCGGCCGCTTTCCTCTCATGGGGTAGAGGCAGCAGCAGCAGCAGCAGGTAGACAATTCAGAGAGGCACCTGGCAGGGCTGAGGCGGGGTCGGCAGCAGGCGATGGGTGAGCAGCAGTGGAAGGGGCTGGGGTGGTGCTGCTGGCAGGTGAAGAGAGACTGCAGCAGCATGGGTGAGCGGAGGTTGTGAGGCAGATGGGTGCGCACTTGCAGCTTGACAGGAGGAATGCGGGGGCGAGAGGGCCCACCAAACATTGCGCCTGCTGCCACCGCCACCCTGCTGCCCTACAGCCTGGCCCGCCTTCAGTCCCTCCCCGTGCCTTCTGTGGCTCGACTCGAGCATGACAGCCCTCCTCCTCTGCCTCCTCCCTGCCCTCCCTGCCCCACACGTCGCCTCATCTCTTCCCTGCTTCCCCCCCCTGTTCACCTGCACTGTCCCCCCGTCCCGCCCTGCCATTCAGCCGCCCTGCCTCACCACCTGGAGGCGTCTCCACCACAGCCTCCCTCACCCCCGCACTTGACTCTGCACCCTGCAACTCCACCCGCCCCTCCTGCCCTGACCCCTGTGCTGCACCTGCACTTATCCGCGCCCCATTCACTGCCACCCACTCCACACTACCACCCGCACCCCTGCGCTCATCTTCCCCTCCAGATTCAACCCACTTGCCCTGTGCGGCGCTGCTGCTGCTGCCCGCTTGGCCCCTTTGCCACTCACTCCCAACTACCCCTCCCATACTCCCCAATACCCTCTCACTCACTGCATCGGGGTAAGCACTCCGCACGGCGCCATTCCCTGCCCCTGCCTGCTCTGCCTCCGACTCTGCTCCTCGTACCTGCCCCCCTGCCTGCCCCCCATCACCGCCACGTCCTGGCATGGCGCCAGCTTGCGTCCAAGCAGCGCTGCCACTGCCACTCGCCCCACTGCGCCAGTCCCCCCCAGGCACTCCATGCGCCGCTCCCCCTTCCTGCGTGCCCTTGGGCCTGAGGGGCAGCGTGGGCGTCCTCTCAGCGCGGGCCACGGCGCGGCCTGCCTGCTCCAGCAGGCGCCGTGTCTCCAGCAGCGATGCCATGGCCGTGGCGTCCCGCGCTGCCAGCGCCTCCAGCGACTGCGCTGCACTCTGTGCCTCCTGCATCAGCACCCTGCCACACACACCACGGCACATGGATGGATGCGGGGAAAGAGAGGCATCAACACGCTGCCGCACGCATGCCCACAATCATGCACAGCATGAGGGGGCCAAGGCAAGAATTCAGGGATAGAGAGGCGAAATGGTTCAGGGTGACACAGCAAGGGCGCAACGGGGGGCCGGGGGTGGGAGGGCGCCAACAGGAAGCAGGGCGGGTGGAGGCAGGGAGAAAGCGGGGGCGTGCGGTGGCAGCAGGCAGCGGCGTACCTTGCCCTCTCCGCCAGCTGTCGGCGCCGCCTTGCTATGAGCTGGCGAGCTAGCCGCCTTTGGTTGGTGGTGGGTGCGAGTGGGAGCAGCGAGGGCACGGGTGCAGCAGAGGACGGCACATGATGATGCCTCACCGCCGCGCCATTGCCTGTCTCCCCTACCCCATGCATCGCACCACTCACACTGCCCTGCCCTGCACCACCATCACTCTCACTCCCCTCTTTCACCTGCCTGCGGTCCCCAGCACTGAACCGCCATCCACTCTGCGCACTCGCCTCCACTAGAGTCTTGATGTCCTCCACATCGCTCTCCACTTCCTCTTCCTCCCCTCCTTCTCCCTCCTCTTTCTCCTCCCTTTCCTCGTGCCCCTTGGCTTCCTCTCCCCCTTGCAAGCCACCTTCACCTAGCACACCCACACGCACAGCCACCTCTGTACTCTCCTCGACTCTCTCCTCGCCGTTCGCACCCCTCGCCTCTTCCTCCCCCGCACTACCGCCTGTCTGTCGCACGATGAGCACGCGCTTGAACCGCACGACCCCCCCATCCCCCTGCGCCTGCTCTGCGCTCTGCTGCGCTGCGCCCTGGCCGCCCTGCGCGCCCTGCGCCTGCGCGCTTTCCGCGGCCATCACGGCCTGCACGAACGCCTCGTCCGCCTGCGCCACCACCGCCTCCTCCGCACTGCGCCCCGCTGCTCCCTCCCCGCCCTCGCCTCCCCCCTCCGCCCCTTGCCCCCCCGCCGCTGCTGCTGCCACTGCCGTGTCCTTGGTCGTCTCTCTGCGCTCCCGCTCTCCCCCCCGCACTGCCCTGCGCGCTCTCGCCGCCCTGGGCGCGGCAGCAGGCGCGGGCGCAGGCGAAGTGGGGTGGGCGGGAGAGTGGGCGCGCTGCACGCTCTTCATGCCGCGCGCCACATTGCTGCGGTACGCCTGCGCGCACCCAGGGGGGAGGACGTGGGTGGGAGGGTGACGAGGAGCGGTGAGAAAGGTGGCAAGACAGTGGAGTGGGGGAACAAAACAAGAGCAACGCATGTGGTGAGGCGAGCTGCTGGCGGCACCAGCATTGCCATGGCCATGGCCAATGCCAATGTCATGGCGAAGCACCGCTACAGCATCCGTTATCCGCGCCACACTCACGGCCTCCTGCCTTGAGTCACTCACGGCCTCCTGCCTTGAGTCACTCACGGCCTCCTGCCTTGAGTCACTCACGGCCTCCTGCCTTGAGTCACTCACGGCCTCCTGCCTTGAGTCACTCACGGCCTCCTGCCTTGAGTCACTCACGGCCTCCTGCCTTGAGTCACTCACGGCCTCCTGCCTTGAGTCACTCACGGCCTCCTGCCTTGAGTCACTCACGGCCTCCTGCCTTGAGTCACTCACGGCCTCCTGCCTTGAGTCACTCACGGCCTCCTGCCTTGAGTCACTCACGGCCTCCTGCCTTGAGTCACTCACGGCCTCCTGCCTTGAGTCACTCACGGCCTCCTGCCTTGAGTCACTCACGGCCTCCTGCCTTGAGTCACTCACGGGGTCGGCCCACTTGGCTTTGATGGCTTCCGATATGCGCCGCCGGTGCTCCTCGCTCTGCCCCCCTCGCCTCACCGCACCCCGCTTCTCGCTGCTTGCACCGCTCCCCTCGCCCTCTCCCCGCGCCGCTTCCTCTCCCTCGCCCGCGCTCGTCCCGCCATCGCCACGGCCCTTGCCAATCGCCGCGGACCCACCCTCTCCGCGCTCTCGTGGCGGCGTGGGTGTGCGCGGCGCACGGCGCGCGCGCTTGGCGGTGGTGCGCGCGAGCACCTCGTCCGCGTACACCACGCGCCCGTTGCCGCACCGCACCAGCACGCGGTCGCCCGCCAGCCCCACCTGCGCGGCCGCCGCCAGCTCCCCCTGCCACTCCGCCAGCAGCGCCTGCGCCGCCAGGCGCTCCTGCTTCTTCCGCTGCCACGCCGCGCGCATGCGCTCGCGAATCAGCGACCGCGTCTCCGCGCTGCCAAGGGAGGGGGAGGACGGCGGCGCAAAGACGCACGGGAAGAGGGGGCAGGGAGACGCAGGGGACGAAGAGACGGCGGGGATCAATGATGGCGGGGGGGAAGCAGCGTTGCAGCACAGCACGGGGAAGCGAGCGCGCATCCGTGAAATGGCGGCGGCAGGGTGCGGCGTACCTTTGCGTATGGCCGTGGTCGCGAAGCCGCTCGCGCACCTGCCGCGCAGCAGAGGACATGTGGCAAGAACGGGTTAGGGTGGGGGATCGCCGGAGCAAGCACAAAAGAGGAGAGGCGAGTGCATTGTCCGTATTACAAGAGCAGCACTCGGCGAGATAGAGGCACGGCGCACGGGGGCAGCAAGGGTAACGCACCTCGGGGTTACTCATTGCTTGCTTCGTTCTCTCGCGAATCTTCGCACGAACCTCTGGGAAAGAGACAAGGGGGAAGCAAGGCCGCACTTTTAGCGTGGTACAAGGGCAATGCGGGGGACAAGCGCGAGGCGGCGGACAAGCGCGAGGCGGCGGACAAGCGCGAGGCGGCGGACAAGCGCGAGGCGGCGGACAAGAGCAAGGCGGAGGGGAGTGACAGGTGCGAATGTCCATGCGGTGGAATGGCTGCGCAACTCATGCGCCCACCAGGCCGCGCGCGATCTGCTTGCGCGCACCGGCGCGGAGAGCGCACGCACCTGCGCTCCACTGCCTGCCCTTGTTCCACGGCACTTTCCCCTTGTTTGCCTCGCTGATGCGCCCTCGCCTCCGCTTCTCCTTCTCCGCCTCGCTCTCCCCCGATTCCGCCGCGCCTGCTTGCCCCTCCGCCTGCCATCCCGCCCGCTGCTCGTCTCGCGCCTCATCCCCGCCGCCGCGCCACCCAGAGGCGCCCGCATCGTCCGCCCGCCAGAACCCTATCCCCTGGCCATTGCGTATGGCGCCATCCGCGCCCACGGCTTGCGTCTGCGCGCTGCCCTGCGTCCGCCACGCCTGCGCCAGCAGGTCAGCCCGCAGCGCCGCGGCGGTTATTCCCGGCGCACACCGCCGCCACTGTGGTGGCGGCCAGCCGAGGGCTGTGCGGCGTAACCGCGACGTCAAGGGCGCGCGCGGAGAAAATGCGCGTACTGCCACCTGCAGCCGGCAGCGGGCGCGAAGGCGATGCGCGGAATGCAGGGGAAAGCCCGACGCTCGCCGCGCGCTGTAGCCTGCGGCCAAGGCAAGGCGACGGGTGGATCCCCACGGCCCGCCTCGTGTGTGGCGGTCACTCTCCGCCGCTGCGGGCCGCGCCATCCACCCCTTGTGCTCGCCGCCACAGCCATGCGCCGCAGCGCGCAACGGCCCCGCAACCGCTGCGTTAGTCCCGCTCCACTCCTCGTGGGCGTGCGGCCGTCGGGTGGCGGTGCAACGCAGACAGCAGAGTGACAGCCTTGCGCGGTGGCGTGGCGGCGAGGATGTGAAAGAGACGCGGAGAGGACTGGCGGGTGGAGCCGCGAGCAGCGCGCCATGGCGGGAATGGCGCGGACATGGCGGCAGCACTACTGACGCCATGATCTCGCGCTACCTAGTGGCGCAACACATCAAGCGGCAGGGGGATATGGGCGCAGCTCCTCGCTCCAGCTAAGAGTCGGCGTGGAAACTACTATATTCTGCGACTACGTGGCAGGAGCACACGTGACAGCGCGGTGTTGGCTGTAACATCACGCTCCAGTTGTGGGCGAGGGTTTAGGGTTTCATCCCTCAAGCAACTCTGGTCCTGAAAATACGAAGCTAGGGAAAGAAATGCCGTGTCACGCGACCTAAGTTCTAGGTCGCCATGTTCGGGTAACACACCGAATGCGAAGCCGCACCTAGGCTTGTAAGGAATTTTTCGGATTCCTTACTGGGTCACTCCGTACGCGTACAACCCCGACTTTCGGAAAACCAGGCTCGGTCCGCCGACCTCGCCTTCCGAGCCACCACCGCGTCGCCTTCGGGTTTTCCAACCCCGAACCTGCACCCAACCATCTCGCGACCCCGCGACCTCGGCCTAGCTAGGACTTGCTATATTGTGCCTAGGCCTCGTTGTTCATGCAGACGTTGTAATCACTTCCGCATTATTGAGTTCTGCGCACTCTCTTCTTTCACAACTCATAACACTTGGTATCAGAGCCTAAAGTCCTAGGTTACCCTCGCGTTTCCGGGGTAGTTTGTAGAAGGGGAGCGATAGACTTGGTGGGCTGTTAAGCGGTCGGCCCGTGGAATAGATCCGATTATTCCACTCCGACTACGATAGCATTAACGCCTTCACCGAAGTCAGAAAAATCGCGAACCACCCCCTGCCCGTTAGACGAAGCCTGCGACACATGGACCAGGCGGAGTTCAACGAGTTCATGCAACAGTTACGGGAGATGCTGTCAAACATTGCATGTTTATATTGTCTAGGCTGTAGTGGGTTACACCTTAAGGGGTACACAAAGTTAGGGTTTACTACTTGTACCAAACTCTGTTCTAGTTCATTCATTCCTGCTCAGTTATTTCTGACATGGTTTCAGAGCAGGTCCTTCGCTAGGACTGTTCTTAGGGCCCACCGACTTACCTACCTGCTTACCTTCGCTTGTTTCCGGCCCCGCTGGCCCCGTCGATCTAGCACGATCTAGCGGCCCTGCGGCCCCGTCGAAATTTTTTTTCCTAGCGGCCTCTCACGGCCCCCGTCGCGTCGCCCCTTAGCGCCCCGATCGGCCCCGTCACGCCGCCCGCGAACCGCACAGCGCGCCGCGCTCACAGCCCGCGAACCGCCCGCGCACAGCCCGCGACCCGCCTGCGCAGCCCGCGACCAGCCCGCGCAGCCCGCGCACAGCCCGCGAACTGCCCGCGAGCAGCCCGCGACCTGCCCGCGAACCCCCGCGAGCCGCCCGCGACCCGCTTACGCAGCCCGCGAGCAGCCCGCGCAGCCCGCGCTGAGCCTGCGCGGCTCGTGCGCTGACCGCCGCCGGCCCGCACGCTGCCCGCACTGCTCCCGGCCCGCCGCTGCTGAGCCCGCAGCCGCCCGCGCACCGCCGCTGCTGAGCCCGCCGCCGCCCGCGCACCGCCGCTGCTGAGCCCGCCGCCGCCCGCGCACCGCCGCTGCTGCGCCCGCTGCCGCCCGCGTATCACCGCTGCTGAGCCCGCCCCTGCTGCGCCGGCTCTCGCTGCCGCCTGCTGCGCCTGTGCACCACTGCAGATCCTACTACTACACTTCCTGCTACTGCTGCTTGTGCGCCACTACAGTCCGTAGGCCCCACCGGCCCTGCTGACCCTGCGCACGCCTGTTCAGTGACTTTACTGCTTCTACTACTGCCGCTGTCGCTATGGCTAGTCCTCCTGTTCTAGCTTTCGACGCCGAGGGCCGTCCGGTCAAATTCGAAACCTGGCTAGATGATCTGCACCTTTTCCTACAGCTCACTGCCAAGGAAGATATTACACTGTACGACCACGCTCTCGGCCATGCGACCGCCCCACTCGCTACTGCCCCCCCAGCTGAGCGCTCACAGTGGCAGACCCGTGACGCGCACGCTCGCTTTGCTATTCGCAACTCCCTGCCGCTAGATGAGCGCGAGCACTTCGGCCAGTGCAAGACTGCTAAGGACCTCTACACAGCTGTAGTGGCCCGCTACTCCTCACCCGCTTCTGCCACACTAGGCCGCCTCACTCTCCCCTACCTGTTCCCCGACCTAGCCTCTTTTCACACTGTCGCAGACCTCATCACCCACCTTAAGACTAGTGAGGCTCGCTTTCGCGCTGCCATGCCTGATGAGTTCCTCGCTAGCAACCCCCCCCCGCTCTGGATCACTCTCTACCACGTTGTCACCCGCCTCCCTGACTCTCTGCGCCCTGTCAGGGACCAGTTCCTCTCTCGCTCCCCCACTGAGCTCACCATAGCCCTCCTCGAGAAGGAACTGCTTGCAGCCGAGGCTAGTATCGTCGCTGTAGGCACCTCTCGTGGCGACCCCCGCGGCCCCTTCTTCGAGGGGTGCTCCCCTTCCCCCCTCCTCCCCTCTGTCGCCTCTGCTGCTGCTGTCGACCTCCTTGGTGCTGAGAAGGTCGGGGCTGCGTCTGCTTCAGGCGGACGACGCAGGGGCAGGAGTGGCAGGAGTGGGGGTGGTGGCGGAGGAGGCGGGGGTGGAGGTGGTGGCGGTGGAGGTGCGACTGGAGAGGCTAGTGGCGGCGGTGGTGGAGGTGACAGCGGTGTTGGGAGTGGTGACAGGGGCGGAGGTGGCAGCGGAGGCGGAGGTGGTCGTGGCAGCGGCAGGGGTGGAGGTGGCCGGGGCGGAGGCGGAGGGGGTGGTGGTCGTGGAGGCCCGGGGGGCGGTCAGAGTCAGCAGCCTGCCCCGACCCTTCAGGCCGCCCGTAGGTGGTATGCGCGGCGCAGCGTCACCTGCCAGTACGTTATTCGTACAGGTGACCGCACTGGCCAGACGTGTGGGGGGCCGCACCAGACGGAGCGCTGCTTCGCCCGCCTCAACGATGCGTGGCGCACTCAGTTTCCTGGTGGGGGTGAGCTGCCGCGCTGGGCTGATCTGCTCAGGAAGGGTGTTGATATTTGGGCACTTGACTTTGATGCTATTCTCACTGCCATGTATGCGATGTCTATTAGTGGAGAGGGTGCTCAGTACTTGCGTGTTCCGCCCGACCCGGGCATTCAGGCCAGCCCTGCTGCTGCTCTAGGTGCTAGTGTGTCTGCTTCCACAGGTACTACTGCAGCTGCTGCTCTAGGTGCTTCTGCGTCTGTGCCCCCTGGTACTGAGTCTACTGCAGCACTGCACACCTTCACACTTGACTCAGGTGCTTCTCGCTCTTTCTTTCGTGACCGCACTGTCCTTGAGCCTCTAGCTCGGCCGGTTGCTGTCTCTCTTGCTGACCCCTCTGGGGGTCCGGTCCTTGCGACCTCCTCCACCACCCTTCCGTGTCCAGCGGTTCCGTCCGGCAAGCTCTCAGGTCTCTACCTCCCCTCGTTCTCCACGAACTTGGTGGCAGGTAGTGCGCTCCAGGACTCGGGTGTTCACCAGTTCACCCCTGCCTACGAGCGTGTGACTCACTGCACGTGTGCTCGGACGGGCCGCCACCTGGCTACTTTCACTCGAGAGCCGGGGTCTGACCTGTACACACTGACCACTGAGTCCCCTCAGGTAGCTGCGTCTGCGTCAGCGTCAGGTCAGCTGTCCGCCCCCTGCTCGTGTCGCTCTCTGGCGAACGACACCGTCCTCTGGCACCACCGCCTTGGTCACCCGTCTGTGCAGCGCCTGCGGGCCATGCACAAACGGGACCTTGTTGCTGGTCTTCCCAGGGTGCTCCCTCCCCTTCCTGACTCCCCTGCTCCTGACTGCATTCCCTGTGTCGAGGGGCGGCAGCGCGCCGCTCCTCACTCCTCCTCCTTTCCCCCGACGACCGCTCCCCTGCAGACGCTCCACATGGACGTGTGGGGCCCAGCCCGCGTCCGTGGTCAGGGTCAGGAGAGGTACTTCCTGATAGTTGTTGACGACTACTCGCGCTACACCACGGTCTTCCCCTTGCGCGCCAAGGGTGACGTCCCTGGTGTTTTGATCCCCTGGATCAGCCGAGCCCGTCTCCAGCTAGGCGAGCGCTTTCACTCGGACTTTCCTGTCCTGCGCTTGCACTCTGACAGGGGTGGTGAGTTCGCCTCCGACCTCTTGGCAGCCTACTGTGCTGAGCACGGCATTGAGCAGTCGTACACGCTTCCGGCCTCTCCACAGCAGAATGGGGTTGCTGAGCGCCGCATTGGCTTAGTCATGGAGGTCGCTCGTACCTCCCTGACCCATGCGGCTGCTCCCCACTTTCTGTGGCCGTTTGCAGTCCGGTACGCAGCGCATCAGCTCAACCTCTGGCCCCGTGTCTCCTTGCCGGAGACTTCCCCGACTCTACGGTGGACGGGAGAGGTTGGCGATGCGTCGCGTTTCCGGGTCTGGGGATCTCGAGCTTTTGTCCGCGACACGTCTGCGGACAAGCTCTCGCGTCGCGCTGTTCCCTGTGTCTTTCTTGGCTTTGTTCCCGACGCGCCTGGATGGCAGTTTTACCACGTCACCTCGCGCCGGGTTCTGGCCTCTCAGGACGTCACTTTTGACGAGTCCGTCCCCTTCTACCGCCTCTTCCCCTACCGCACTGCCCCGCTCCCCCCCCCCGCCTCTCTTCCTCGCTCCAGGTGCTGAGGTACCAGACCCCCTCCCCCCTCAGGGTGCCGCTCCCTCAGGTGTGTCCCAGGTAGACCCGGGTGAGCCTGTCGAGGTAGCTGTTGACTCGCGTGCTGAGCCTGGAGGTGCGGAGCCTGGGGGTGCTGAGCCTGGAGGTGCGGAGCCTGGGGGTGCTGAGCCTGGAGGTGCGGAGCCTGGGGGTGCTGAGCCTGGAGGTGCGGAGCCTGGAGGTACTGAGCCTGGAGGTGCGGAGCCTGGGGGTGCTGAGCCTGGAGGTGCGGAGCCTGGAGGTGCGGAGCCTGGTGGTGCTGAGTTTGGACGTGCTGAGTCTGGGGGTGCTGAGTCTGGGGGTACTCCATCTGGAGGAGCCCTCTCCTCCCAGCAGCTGCAGGAGAGGTACCTCGAGTACTGCCGCCTCCGGAGAGGTGCTTCTGGAGCTCGTCCCGGTACTTCCCCTCCTACCCAGGAGCTCCCCCCCATTCAGGTGATCCGCGAGTGGTACACGCGGCGCTGCAGTCTTCGTAGTGGTGCTCCTGGTGCTGCGGACCCGAGCGGTGGTGCTGTTGCTGGTGCTGAGGACCCGGATACTGGAGCTGCTGCTGGTGCTGAGGACCCGGGCGTTGGAGCTGCTGCTGGTGCTGAGGACCCGACCGGTGGCGCTGCTGCTGGTGCTGAGGACCTGACCAGTGCCCCTGCTGCTGGTGCTGAGGACCCGGGCGTTGGAGCTGCTGCTCGTGCTGAGGACCCGACCGGTGGTGCTGCTGCTGGTGCTGAGGACTCGGGCGTTGGAGCTGCTGCTGGTGCTGAGGACTCGGGCGTTGGGGCTGCCACTGGTGTCCCTGCTGCTTCTGGAGACGCTGCGCGGCCGCGACCGTACTTCGTACCGCTCCTTCAGCAGGTTCTTGGTCAGGCTCCTCCTCCTTGTCCTCCTTCCTCCGTCGAGTGTCCTCTGCCTGTCCAGCCGCAGTCACAGTTACCGCCTGTCTCGCCTCTCCCTGCTCCCTCCCCTTACGCTGGTCCCACATGAGGTCTTACAGAGCGTCGTGAGCCTGAGTCTCGTCCTGCGTCGCCTGTTCGTACTGCTCGCACTGGTCGTCGTGTCCCACGTGAGCGTCCTCCTCCTGTCCCTGGCACTCACTACATGACTCTGCGTCCCTCCACTGCTCCGCAGCGTGTCCCGCTGCCGTCTCCTCCTGCGTCCTCTCTTCCTACTCTTCCTGACCCGGAGTCTGACTCCCGTCGTGCTGCCAGTCCCACTGTTACGCGTCTCCTCGCTACAGTTGTCACTGACCCGACCTTTGAGTCCTCTGCTGCGTCTGCTCTGGTCGCTGAGTTGGTTGACTTTGCTGCTCGCTGTCGCCTAGACTACGCTGCCAGCCTTGTCGCTAGGTCTGAGTCTGCGTCTGCCTGTCCTCCGTCCGTCGGGGGTGAGTGTGCCCTTGGCACGGACGTCCTTGAGGACAGACAGGAGGAGTTCCACTGCCTTGCTGCTGCTTTGCCCCGTCTCGTGTCCTTGCTAGTTGCCCCTGAGGGAGACCCGGATGCACCAGACATCCCGACCCCACGCTCTTACGCTGAGGCGATAGCGGGTCCCTACTCCTCTCAGTGGCAGACAGCCATGGACGCAGAGATGGCCTCCTGGAAGTCCACAGGCACCTACGTAGACGAGGTTCCCCCTCCTGGGGCGAACATCGTCAGTGGCATGTGGATTTTCAGGGTGAAGCGGCCGCCGGGTTCTCCACCTGTCTTCAAGGCGCGCTACGTGGCTCGAGGCTTCAGTCAGCGAGAGGGAGTAGACTTCTTTCAGACCTTCTCCCCCACCCCGAAGATGACTACTCTTCGGGTGCTGCTGCACATAGCCGCTCACCGCGACTACGAGCTTCACTCTCTTGACTTCAGCACTGCTTTCTTGCAGGGCAGCCTGCACGAGGAGATCTGGCTGCGCCGCCCCCCTGGCTTCACTGGGTCATTTCCTCCTGGCACCCAGTGGAGGCTTCAGCGGCCGGTCTACGGTCTCCGCCAGGCGCCACGTGAGTGGCACGACACACTGAGGACGACACTTGCGGCTCTTGGGTTCGCTCCCTCTACTGCTGACCCGTCGCTGTTTCTACGCACCGACACCTCGCTGCCGCCGTTCTACATCCTCGTGTACGTCGACGACTTGGTCTTTGCCACTGCTGACACCGCGGCACTCGCTCACGTGAAGTCGGAGCTGCAGAGGAGACACACGTGCACAGACCTGGGTGAGCTGACGAGCTATCTTGGCTTGCGGATCACCCGGGACAGAGCGCGGCGCACCATCACCCTGACTCAGTCACACATGGTGCAGCAGGTTCTCCAGCGCTTCCGCTTCACGTACTCCTCGCCTCAGTCCACTCCTCTGCCTACCGGTCACTCGCTCTCAGCTCTGCCTTCGGATGAGTCCGTAGAGCCGAGTGGCCCGTATCCAGAGCTTGTGGGCTGCCTCATGTACCTGATGACCTGCACTCGACCTGACCTTGCATACCCTCTTAGCATCCTAGCACGCTATGTCGCTCCTGGCCGTCACCGGAAGGAGCACATGGATGCTGCTAAGAGGGTGTTGCGCTACTTGTGCAGTACGTCGGGCATGGGGCTTGTGCTTGGAGGGCGAGACCGGGTTGTTCTCACAGGGCACTCAGACGCTTCTTGGGCAGACGACCAGGCTACTCAGCGGTCGTCCCAGGGTTACACCTTCAGCCTTGGCTCTGGCTCAGTCTCTTGGCGTTCTACTCGCTCTTCTTCTGTTCTCAGCTCCAGTTGTGAGGCTGAGATCTACGCCACAGCCATGGCTGCTCAGGAGCTACGCTGGCTGACCTACCTGCTGACCGACCTCGGAGAGCGGCCTCGTTCTCCTCCAGTGCTGTACGTCGACAACAAGGCTGCCATTGCCTTGTGTGAGGAGCACAGACTGGAGCACAGAACGAAGCACATCGCTCTGCGGTACTTCCTTGCTCGAGAGCTGCAGCAGCGTGGTCAGCTTTGTCTGCGTTACGTGGCCACGGAGGCCAACACTGCTGATGTGTTCACCAAGGCGCTTCAGCCTTGTGACCATCAGCGCTTTTGCACTCTGCTAGGCCTTGTACCTACTGGGCCTCACTTGCTTACCTCTTGACCTTGCTTGTACTGTGATCACTATATATATATGCCTACTTGTTTACTTTTGCTAGGTTGTGATCACTGTATCTCTTGCTTTGTTATAAACCTGCATGTGAACTGGTCTTGAGACCACTTGCTTGTGCTCGGAATTTGTGTGGAATCCTTGAGATCCACCCTGAGCTTGCTTTACTTTGCTTTGACTGGTCTTGTGACCCTGTGGTTGTCTCCCACTGCGCCTATGGGGGTGTGTCAAACATTGCATGTTTATATTGTCTAGGCTGTAGTGGGTTACACCTTAAGGGGTACACAAAGTTAGGGTTTACTACTTGTACCAAACTCTGTTCTAGTTCATTCATTCCTGCTCAGTTATTTCTGACAGATGCAAGCCATCATGCGGACCATGTCTGCAGAAATGGAGCGTCTCCAGAAGGAAAACGCCGAACTACACCAGGCGCGTGGTGAAGCGCGCCAGGAGTCGCCTGTCGTGGACGACGCAAGTAGCAGCACTGCACCGGAGGAGCGGCTCTGGAACGACCTGGAAGGCGATATAAGTGCGGATGAAGCGAGGCAGGCGCAGCAGCAACAGTCACCACAACAATCGCGTGCAGCACCGACACATGCAGCAGCGACAACGACGGCGACGCCAGCAGCGATGCCAACGGCTCCGATGGCAACAACGGCTTTCGTCAAAATCAAGCCGACAAACTTGCCCCCGTTTAACCCAACCGACAAGTTCGTCACTGTTTCTGCATGGTTGTTCGGCGTGGAGGTGTTTTTTAATGCTGCCATGATTTATGACGATGCCACCCGCATTAATTTCGCAGTTTCACTGTTGCGAGGGCCTGCGCTGGAGTGGTGGAGGCGAACGCTGCAGCACGAAGGGACTTCGGCAGGAATAGCACGTGCGAACGACGGGACTTCGACACCTGTCACGCATCAGGCAACATCAATTTTCGGGACGGCCACGATACGCACATGGAAGGAGTGGGGCGCCGCCTTGCGAACCAGATTCGAGCACATATCCGCCTCGGATTCTGCTCGCATGCAGCTGCGTACCTGGAAGCAGCTGGCGTCGGTCCAAGACTACACCAGCAAATTCTGCAACTTGGCGGACCAAGTGGACGACATTGTCAAACATTATACATGTTGTATTTGTGTAGGCTGTAGTGGGTTAGCCTATAGGGGGGTCACAACATTAGGGTTTCATATTTGTACTCACAATCCTTGTTAGTTCATCATTCCAGTCCGTTATTACTGACATGGTTTCAGAGCAGGTCCTTCGCTAGGACCGTTCTTAGGGCCCACCGTTACCTACCTACCTACCGTGCGCCTCGTGCGCCTACGCGCCCTCGTGCGCCTCCTACCTACCGCGCGCGCGCAGCCCGCCAGCCGCCCGCGCGCGACTCAATTTCTTTTTTTTTAGCGCGCGTATCCCGCTACCCGCCCGCGCGCGGTCGATTTCGCTGCGCGCGCCCCGCTAGCCGCACGCGCGCGGCTGGTTTTTTTTTTCTTTACGCGCGGCCCCGCATGCTGCCCGCGCGCTGCTCGTGCGCCTCGCTGACGCGCCCGCTGCTGCCGCCCGTGCACCGACGCCGCTGCCACCTGTGCGCTGCTGCCGCTGCTGCTTGCGCACCGCTCGCTGCTGCAGCCGCCCGTGCGCTGTCGGCGCTGCTGCCCGTGCGCATAAGCCGCTGCCGCCCGTGCGCCTTTGCAGCCGCCGCCCGCGAGTCGCCCGCTACCGCTAGTGCGCCGCAGGCCAGCAGCCGCTGCCGCTCGCGCACGCCCCGCAGGCCCGCAGCCCGCCGTCGCAGCGGCCGCCCGCCCGCAGCCGCTCGTCGCCTGCTCGCAGCCGTTAGTACGCCGCTGCTTCCGCTGCTGCTTGTGCACCGCTGCTGCCCGTGCGCCTCTGCAGCCGCTGCCCGCGAGGCACTCGATCTCACTGCTGTTTCTTTTCTACCTACCGCGCACACTGCTACCACTGCAGCTGCCACCAGTGCGCCGTTGCAGTTCCTGCTGCCACGCTTCCTACTACTACTGTTACTACTGCCACTACTACTACTGCTACTGTCACTATGGCTAGTCCGCCAGTTCTAGCTTTCGATGCCGAGGGCCGTCCAGTGAAGTTCGAAACCTGGCTCGATGACCTGCACCTGTTCCTACAGCTCACTGCCAAGGAAGATATCTCACTGTACGACCATGCCCTAGGCCATGCCACTGCCCCTGACTCGTCTGCTGACAGCACTCTGCGTTCCCAGTGGCAGACCCGTGATGCGCACGCTCGCTTTGCTATTCGCAACTCCCTGCCGCTAGACGAGCGCGAGCACTTCGGCCAGTGCAAGACTGCTAAGGACCTCTACACCGCTGTAGTTGCCCGCTACTCCTCACCCGCTTCTGCCACACTAGGCCGCCTCACTCTCCCCTACCACTTCCCCGACCTAGCCTCCTTTCACACTGTCGCAGACCTCATCACCCACCTTAAGACTAGTGAGGCCCGCTTTCGCGCTGCTATGCCTGCCGAGTTTCTCACTAGCAACCCCCCCCCGCTCTGGATCACTCTCTACCACATCGTCACCCGCCTCCCTGACTCTCTGCGCGCAGTCAGGGACCACTTCCTCTCTCGCTCCCCCACTGAGCTCACTGTTGCCCTCCTCGAGAAGGAACTGCTTGCAGCTGAGGCGAGCATCGTCGCTGTAGGCACCTCTCGTGGCGACCCCCGCACCCCGTTCTTTGAGGGGTGTTCCCCTTCCCCCCTCCTCCCCTCTGTCGCCTCTGCTGCTGCTGTCGACCTTCTTGGTGCTGAGAAGGTCGGGACCGCGTCTGCTTCGAGCGGGCGCCGCAGGAACAAGGGGGGCAGGGGTGGGGGTGGTGGCGGAGGAGGTGGGGGTGGAGGCGGTGCGAGTGGAGGCGCGGCTGGGGAGACTAGTGGCGGCAGTGGGGGAGGAGACAGCAGCGGCGGGAGTGGTGGTGGAGGCGGCAGCGGAGGCGGAGGTGGTCGTGGCGGCGGCAGGGGTGGAGGTGGCCGGGGCGGCGGCGGTGGGGGTGGTGGTCGTGGAGGCACTGGCGGAGGGCAGAGTCAGCAGCCCGCCCCGACACTTCAGGCCGCCCGTGAGTGGTATGCGCAGCGTAGCGTTACCTGCACGTACGTCATTCGCACAGGTGACCGCAGCGGCCAGCAGTGTGGGAGGCCGCACCCCACGCAGCGCTGCTTCGCGCGCCTTAACGACGCGTGGCGCACTCAGTTTCCTGCTGCCACTGAGCTGCCGCGCTGGGCTGATCTGGAAAAGAGGGGCGTTGATATTTGGGCTTTAGACTTTGATGCTATTCTCACTGCCATGTATGCGATGTCTATTAGTGGAGAGGGTGCTCAGTACTTGCGTGTTCCGCCCGACCCGAGCATTCAGGCCAGTCCGGCTGCCGCTCTAGGTGCTAGTGCGTCTGCTCCCACAGGTCCTGGTGAGGCCGCTGCCCTAGGTGCTCGTGCGTCCGTGCCCCCTGGTACTGAGTCGACTGCAGCACTGCACACCTTCACACTGGACTCAGGTGCTTCTCGCTCCTTCTTTCGTGACCGCACTGTCCTTGAGCCACTCGCTCGGCCAGTTGCTGTCTCCCTTGCTGACCCCTCTGGGGGTCCGGTCATTGCGACCTCCTCCACTGTCCTTCCTTGTCCGGCGGTCCCGTCCGGCACGCTGTCAGGTCTCTACCTCCCCTCGTTCTCTACGAACTTGGTGGCAGGTAGTGCGCTCCAGGACGGGGGTGTTCACCAGTTCACCCCTGCCTACGAGCGCGTGACACACTGCACGTGTGCTCGGACGGGTCGCCACCTGGCTACCTTCACTCGGGAGCCGGGGTCGGACCTCTACACACTGACCACTGAGTCCCCTCAGGTAGCTGCGTCCGCGTCTACGTCTGCGTCAGGTCAGCTGTCCGCCCCCTGCTCGTGTCGCTCTCTGGCGCATGAGACTGTCCTTTGGCACCACCGCCTTGGTCACCCGTCTGTGCAGCGCCTTCGGGCCATGCACAAACGGGACCTTGTTGCTGGTCTTCCCAGGGTGCTCCCTCCCCTTCCCGACTCGCCTGCTCCTCCCTGTATTCCCTGTGTCGAGGGACGGCAGCGCGCCGCTCCTCACTCCTCCTCCTTTCCCCCGACGACTGCTCCCTTGCAGACGCTCCACATGGACGTGTGGGGCCCAGCCCGCGTCCGTGGTCAGGGTCAGGAGAGGTACTTCCTGATCGTTGTTGACGACTTCTCGCGCTACACCACGGTCTTCCCCTTGCGCGCCAAGGGTGACGTCCCTGATGTCTTGATCCCTTGGATCCGCAGATCTCGTCTCCAGCTCCGTGAGCGTTTCCGCTCCGACTTCCCTGTCCTGCGTCTGCACTCTGACAGAGGTGGGGAGTTTTCCTCTGGCCTATTGGAGGCCTTCTGTCAGCAGGAGGGCATTGAGCAGTCGTACACGCTTCCGGCCTCTCCACAGCAGAATGGGGTTGCTGAGCGCCGCATTGGTCTGGTCATGGAGGTCGCTCGTACCTCCTTGAGCCATGCGGGGGCCCCCCATTTTCTGTGGCCATTTGCAGTCCGATACGCTGCGCATCAGCTCAACCTCTGGCCCCGTGTCTCCTTGCCCGAGACTTCTCCGACACTGCGTTGGACGGGAGAGGCTGGCGATGCGTCGCGTTTTCGGGTCTGGGGATCCCGAGCTTTTGTCCGCGACACGTCCGCGGACAAGCTCTCCCGTCGCGCTGTCCCCTGCGTCTTCCTTGGCTTTGTCCCGGACGCCCCTGGCTGGCAGTTCTACCACCCCACCTCGCGTCGTGTCCTGGCCTCTCAGGACGTCACTTTTGACGAGTCCGTCCCCTACTACCGCCTCTTCCCCTACCGCACTGCCCCGCTCCCCCCCCCCGCCTCTCTTCCTCGCTCCAGGTGCTGAGGTACCAGACCCCCTCCCCCCTCAGGGTGCCGCTCCCTCAGGTGTGTCCCAGGTAGACCCGGGTGAGCCTGTCGAGGTAGCTGTTGACTCTCGTCCTGCTAGGGGTGCTGAGCCTGGGGGTGCTGCGTCTGGGGGTGCTGAGCCTGGGGGTGCTGCGTCTGGGGGTGCTGAGCCTGGGAGTGCTGAGTCTGGGGGTGCGGAGCCTGGGGGTGCTGAGCCAGGAGGTGCGGAGCCTGGAGGTGCGGAGCCTGGAGGTGCTGAGCCTGGGGGTGCTGAGTCTGGGGGTGCTGAGCCTGAGCGTGCTACACCTGGAGGAGCCCTCTCCTCCCAGCAGCTGCAGGAGAGGTACCTCGAGTACTGCCGCCTCCGGAGAGGTGCTGCTGGAGCTCGTCCCGGTACTTCCCCTCCTACCCAGGAGCTCCCCCCCATTCAGCAGATCCGCGAGTGGTACACACGGCGCTGCAGTCTTCGGAGTGGTGCTCCTGGTGCTGCGGACCCTGGGGGTGGCGCTGCTGCTGGTGCTGAGGACCCGGACGTGGGAGCTGCTGCTGGTGCTGCGGACCCGCCTGGTGGAGCTGCTGCTGGTGCTGAGGACTCGGACGTTGGAGCTGCTACTGGAGCTGAGGACCCGGGCGGTGGCGCTGCTGCTGGTGCTGAGGACCCGGACGGTGGAGCTGCTGCTGGTGCTGAGGACTCGGACGGTGGAGCTGCTGCTGGAGCTGAGGACCCGAGCGGTGGCACTGCTGCTGTTGCTGAGGACCCGGGCGTTGGAGCTACTACTGGTGCTGAGGACCCGGCCGGTGGAGCTGCTGCTGGTGCTGTGGACCCGGACGCTGGAGCTCCTACTGGTACTGAGGACCCGGCCGCTGGAGTCTCCTCTGCTTCCGGAGACGCTGCGCGGCCGCGACCGTACTTCGTACCGCTCCTTCAGCAGGTTCTTGGGCAGGCTCCTCCTCCTTGTCCTCCTCCCTCCGTAGAGTGTCCTCCGCCTGTCCAGCCGCAGTCACAGTTACCGTCTACCTCGCCTCTCCCTGCTCCCCCTCCTTACACTGGTCCCACAGGAGGTCTTACAGAGCGTCGTGAGCCTGAGTCTCGTCCTGCGTCGCCTGTTTGTCCTGCTCGCACTGGTAGTCGTGTCCGTCGTGAGCGTCCTCCTCCTGTCCCAGGCACTCACTACATGACTCTGCGTCCCTCTACTGCTCCTCGGCGTGTCCCTCTACCGTCTCCTCCTGCGTCCTCTTTGCCTGCCGTTCCGGACCCTGAGTCTGACCGGTATCGTGCTGAGCACCCTACTGTCACGCGTCTCCTTGCTACTGTTGTCACTGACCCTACCTTTGAGTCCTCGGCTGCGTCTGCTCTGGTCGCTGAGTTGGTTGACTTTGCTGCTGCCTGTCGTCTAGACTACGCTGCTAGCCTTGTTGCTGAGTCTGAGTCTGAGTCTGTCTGTCCTCCGTCCGTCGGGGGTGAGTGTGCTCTTGGCACGGACGTCCTTGAGGACAGACAGGAGGAGTTCCAGTGTCTTGCTGCTGCTTTGCCCCGTCTCGTGTCCTTGCTAGTTGCCCCTGAGGGAGATCCGGATGCACCAGACATCCCGACCCCGCGCACTTACGCTGAGGCGATGGCGGGTCCCTACTCCTCTCAGTGGCAGACAGCCATGGACGCCGAGATGGCTTCCTGGAAGTCCACACGCACCTACGTCGACGAGGTTCCCCCTCCTGGGGCGAACATCGTCAGTGGCATGTGGATTTTCAGGGTGAAGCGGCCGCCGGGTTCTCCGCCTGTCTTCAAGGCGCGTTACGTGGCTCGAGGCTTCAGTCAGCGAGAGGGAGTTGACTTCTTCCAGACCTTCTCCCCCACCCCGAAGATGACTACTCTTCGGGTGCTGCTGCACATAGCCGCTCAGCGCGACTACGAGCTTCACTCACTTGACTTCAGCACTACTTTCTTGCAGGGCAGCCTGCACGAGGAGATCTGGCTGCGCCGCCCACCTGGCTTCACTGGGTCGTTTCCTCCTGGTACCCAGTGGAGGCTTCAGCGGCCGGTCTACGGTCTCCGCCAGGCTCCGCGTGAGTGGCACGACACACTGAGGACTACACTTGCGGCTCTTGGGTTCGCGCCTTCTACAGCTGACCCGTCGCTGTTCCTGCGCACCGACACTTCACTGCCGCCGTTCTACATCCTCGTATACGTCGACGACTTGGTCTTTGCCACTGCTGACACTGCAGGACTCGCCTACGTGAAGTCGGAGCTGCAGAGGAGACACACGTGCACAGACCTGGGTGAGCTGACAAGCTATCTTGGCTTGCGGATCACCCGGGACAGAGCACGGCGCACCATCACCCTGACTCAGTCACACATGGTGCAGCAGGTTCTCCAGCGCTTCCGCTTCACGTACTCCTCGCCTCAGTCCACTCCTCTGCCTACGGGTCACTCGCTCTCAGCTCTGCCTTCGGATGAGTCCGTAGAGCCGAGTGGCCCGTATCCAGAGCTTGTGGGCTGCCTCATGTACCTGATGACCTGCACTCGACCTGACCTTGCATACCCTCTTAGCATCCTTGCACGCTATGTCGCTCCTGGCCGTCACAGGAAGGAGCACATGGATGCCGCTAAGAGGGTGTTACGCTACTTGTGCAGTACGTCGGGCATGGGGCTTGTGCTTGGAGGGCGAGACCGAGTTGTTCTCACAGGGCACTCAGACGCTTCTTGGGCAGACGACCAGGCCACTCAGCGGTCGTCTCAGGGTTACACCTTCAGCCTTGGCTCTGGCTCAGTTTCTTGGCGCTCTACACGCTCTTCTTCTGTTCTCGGCTCCAGTTGCGAGGCTGAGATCTACGCTACAGCCATGGCTGCCCAGGAGCTACGCTGGCTGACCTACCTGCTGACCGACCTCGGAGAGCGGCCTCGTTCTCCTCCAGTACTGTACGTCGACAACAAGGCTGCCATTGCCTTGTGTGAGGAGCACAGACTGGAGCACAGAACGAAGCACATCGCCCTGCGGTACTTCCTTGCTCGTGAGCTGCAGCAGCGCGGTCAGCTTTGTATTCGCTACGTGGCCACTGAGGCCAACACTGCTGATGTGTTCACCAAGGCGCTTCAGCCTCGTGACCATCAGCGCTTCTGCACTCTACTAGGCCTTGTGCCTACTTGACCTCACTTACGTAAGTGACTTTGCTTGTACTGTGATCACTATATATATCTATACCTGCATGTTTACTCTTGCTAGGTTGTGATCACTGTATCTCTTGTTCTGTTATAAACCTGCATGTGAACTGGTCTTGTGACCACTAGCTTGTGCTCGGAATTTGTGTGGAATCCTTGAGATCCACCCTGAGCTTGTTGTTGCCTTGCTTTGCCTTGACTGGTCTTGTGACCCCTAGGTCTCCCCCACTTTGCCTATGGGGGTGTGTCAAACATTATACATGTTGTATTTGTGTAGGCTGTAGTGGGTTAGCCTATAGGGGGGTCACAATATTAGGGTTTCATATTTGTACTCACAATCCTTGTTAGTTCATCATTCCAGTCCGTTATTACTGACAGACATGAGCGATGCAGAGCGGTTGGATCGCTACGTGGCGGGCCTGAAATACGAGATACAGTACGAGGTCCGACGAACCCGGCCACGCAGCTTCAACGACGCCGTCCGGGAAGCCGAGTCAACGGATGCGCTGATGCAGTGGGCGAGATCGAGCTCCCGGGAGGGCCCTCGATTTCGTGGACCGCCGCAGCAGCCCACGATCAACGGCGTGGATGCACCGAGCCGAGCCCTTGGGCCGTGCTTTCAATGCAACCAGCTGGGTCACCTGAAGAAAGACTGCCCGAAGCTTAAGCAGGGGAAGAAGAACGACGGAGAAGGGTCGGGAAAAGATGTGAGTCAGTAGCAGAAGGGCCACCTACTGACGAGACCCTGTCGCCCGACAATCACCATCCACACCGGGTCGTGGTACCGATCAGAGCTATCGACCAGAACCGGACGAATAACGTGGGTGAACACGTGGACTACCCTGTGCTGGTGGTGGGGAGGGTTAACGGTTATAAAATAAAAATATTCGTTGACGGTGGGGCGAGCCACAGTCTCGTCAACCTGGCAACGGCCAAAAAAATAGGGGTGAAGCTGACCAGGTGTCTGCCGGAGATCGATGCAAGGCTGGTGGATGGGACACCGCTGGCCATCCGAGATGAGGCGCGACAAATTCGGTTAAAGTGCGGCGACAATTTCGGGTTTGGCATGAAAATGTTGGCGACGACATTGGACGGCTGCGATGTGCTGCTGGGGAGGGATTGGCTACAGCGATTCAATCCGACGATCGACTGGACGACTGGGGCGTGCGTCGTGCGAGGATACGGAGGGAAGACGACGCTTCCGAAATGGACGGAGCCGGAGCCGGTGACGACACGTGTCAACGCGGTCAACATGCAGCGTGCGATGAACAGCGGAGCTCAGACCTTCTTGGTGCACCTGTACGAGGTGGCAGCTTCCGAGAAAATCGCGGACATCGACACCCTCTGCGCAGCAGTCCCCGAGGAATTGGCGAGCATCATTCGGAAGTATCCCGAAATTTTCGGGGATGACCTCCCGGATGGCTTGCCCCCCCAACGACCTGAGGATCATCGGATCCAGCTGGAGCCGGGAGCGCAACCTACTGTACGGTCACAGTGGCGGCTCAGCCAACCAGAGCTCGCCGAGTTGCGGGCACAGCTGGATTATCTACTCGCCAAGGGCTTCATCCGGCCAAGCACGTCGCCGTATGCAGCGCCGATACTGTTCACGCCGAAGAAGGACGGGGGCCTAAGAATGTGTATTGATTATCGGGCGCTGAATCGGGTCACGATAAAATCGCGTTACCCGATCCCGCGAACTGACGATCTGCTGGATCAACTTCGCGGAGCTCGGTATTTTTCGAAGATCGACTTGCGAGGAGGCTACCACCAAATTCGCGTGTTCGCCGACGACTGCCCGAAGACCGCTTTTCGCAGACGTTACGGCAGTTATGAGTTCACAGTGATGCCGTTCGGTCTGACAAACGCGCCCTCGACGTTCCAGCTCACCATGAACGGGATTTTTCGGGACATGCTGGACAAAAAAGTCATCGTGTACTTGGACGACATTCTGGTGTACAGCGCGACAAAAGAGGACCATCTGCGGGATTTAGAGGAGGTGTTCCGGCGTTTACAGGGGCATCGGCTGATTACGAAGGGGTCTAAGTGCGAGTTCCTAAAGCCGGAATTAGAGTTTTTGGGGCATGTGGTTTCTGACGAAGGGATTAAAATCGACCCGCGTAAGGTGGACGCCATCGCTAAGTGGAAGCCGCCTACTAATATCCCTGAGTTGCAAAGTTTTTTGGGATTTGTTAACTACGTTCGTCGTTTTGTACCTAATATGGCAGGGATAACCAAGCCGCTGACCGACCTGCTGCACCACGACAGTGATTTTCGGTGGGGGGAGAGGGAGCAGTCCGCCTTCGACGCCCTCAAAAACATTTTGAAGTCACCCCCGGTACTCCGCCTCGCCGACCCATCTCGACCGTTCGAAGTCGTCACGGACGCCAGCGATTTCGCCGTCGGCGCCGTCCTGCTACAGGACTTCGGCAAAGGGCTGCAACCCATCGCCTACGAATCACGCAAGATGCACCCACCCGAGCGCAACTACCCAGTCCACGACAAGGAGATGCTGGCCATCGTCCATGCATTCCGCGTCTGGCGCTGCTACCTCACGGGAGCCGACGTGACTATTCGAACCGACCACAAATCGCTACAGTACATGCGCACGCAACCGACACTCAACCCGCGACAAATCCGGTGGCTGGACTTTCTTGAGTCCAACTTTCGGTACAACATCACGTACAAAAAGGGCGCCAACAACATCGCCGACGCCCTCACCCGACCATCCATGCAAAACGCGGCGGTGCTAATCGCCCACACCAACCCGATGCTGACGGGACTATTCACCCACGGCTACAAGATCGACAGGTTTTTTCGGAACCCGCAACAACAGGCTGCTACACCGCACGGCAAGTACTACCTAAAAGCCGGTACTAACCGGATTTGGGTACCAGCATACCAGCCTTTACGGGAGCTGCTGACGCAGGAGGTTCACGACTCCAACCTTTCCGGGCACTTCGGCACCGACAAAACACTGAAGCTGCTGCAGCGGAATTATTACTGGCCGGACATGTTAACCGATGTGCAGCGCTACGTGTCAACCTGCCCGACCTGCCAAGCAATGAAGTCGTCGCGACAAAGGCCAGCCGGACTACTGCAACCCCTCGAGCCACCCGAACGACCGTGGCAACAGGTGACGATGGATTTCGTCACGGGGCTACCAGCTGGCGCAAGTGGCAACGACTCGGTAATGGTCGTCGTCGATCGCCTAACGAAAATGGCGCATTTCGCCCCATGCCGCACGACGATCACAGCCGAAGATACAGCTAAACTGTTCATCTCCACCGTCGTACGCTTACACGGGTTACCTTCGGCGATCATCAGCGATCGTGATCCGAAGTTCACGTCGAAGTTCTGGCAGGAGACGTGGGCACAGTACGGTACCCGCCTGCAGTTTTCGTCGTCATACCACCCGCAAACCGACGGACAGACGGAACGGACAAATCAGACCATGGAGCAACTGATTCGCACCAACTGCCCCGACATCCGCAAGTGGGAGGATTCGCTGCCGATGCTGGAATTTGCGTACAACAACGCCCCTTCGGCCACGACTCGACAGTAACCGTTCTTCCTATATTATGGGATAGACCCCGTGGTACCCTCTTCAACGACTGTGGACAACCCGGTACCACGATCACAACAATTTGTCACGGAGCTGCAGACCGCCCGCACGAAAGCAGCTGATTTTATTCGACGGGCTAATACCACAGCCAGCCACCAGGCGGACAAGCATCGACGGAACTTACCCTTCCGCGCAGGGCAGGTTGTGCTACTCGACACCAAAAATCTCCGGCTGCCGCAGCCCGCGAAATTACGGCCCCGATACGTGGGACCCTTTCGTATCATCCAGATGGTGACACCTGTCACCGCGAAGCTGCTGCTACCCGATGACTGGAAAATCCATGACGCATTCCACGTCAGCCTACTGCGTCATTACGAACAGCCGCAATCGCCAGCTGTTGCTCGGCCATCCCTCGCGCCGACCACACGCCCCGTGGCAGAGCCCACGCTGGAACCTTGGAAGATTCTCAACCATCGTGTGGAGGTGACCGCTGCCGGCCGCTCGGTCAAGTTCCTGCTTCGCTGGAAAGAACGCACGAGCGAGGACGACACGTACGTCAACGCGGACTCGCTACTGGGACATCCGGTTGTGGATGCTTACCTGGCCCGCCGAGGTGTCTCGGATATTCACCACCTTTCTTAAGGGGGGGGTAGTGTAAGGAATTTTTCGGATTCCTTACTGGGTCACTCCGTACGCGTACAACCCCGACTTTCGGAAAACCAGGCTCGGTCCGCCGACCTCGCCTTCCGAGCCACCACCGCGTCGCCTTCGGGTTTTCCAACCCCGAACCTGCACCCAACCATCTCGCGACCCCGGGACCTCGGCCTAGCAAGAACTTGCTATATTGTGCCTAGGCCTCGTTGTTCATGCAGACGTTGTAATCACTTCCGCATTATTGAGTTCTGCGCACTCTCTTCTTTCACAACTCATAACAAGGCTCGTTTTGCGTAAGGCGAAGAGGAGTGCACCATGGTGTTACAAGGTCCTAGTAAATGTTAGGGAAAATATGTGTTATGAGTTGTAAAAGAGAGTGCGCAGGTAAACGAATAACGAGGCTGTGACTGAATGAACTGAGAATACAATGAATGCACAGACTGATGTAGGGCTAGCCTATCTAGGAGGGAACCTCGGGCGAACGAGGTTGGGTGCAGGTTTGGCGATGGGAAATGCCGAAGGCGACGCGAGGAGCCTCGGCAGCGTTGAAATCGGCCGAACGTGCAAAGTCCGAAAATCGGGTTGTACGCGAAGCAGTCAACCCCGATAAGGAACTCGGGAAAATTCCTTACACTACCCCCCTCCTAAAGAAAGGTGGTCAATATCTGAAACACGCTTACGCGCCAGGTAATCATTAATATGTGGCGAGGCGTCGAGCGAGGCGGATGGCACCCACGTGTCGTCCTTACTAGTGCGGTCAGTCCAGGTGCGCCAAGATGGACCTGATGAGCGAGGATTTTCAAGGGGTCAAGAGTCGGCTCCGGTACAGGTCGTGCCGTCGGGGCAGCTTGCTGACGTGCGATGTCGGTCGTGGCTGGCACGAACTTGCGAAGAAGGCTGACGTGGAAGGCATCGTGAATTCGCTGGTCGTCGGGTAGCAACAGCTTCGCGGTGACAGGTGTCACCATCTTGATAATCTTGAAGGGACCGCAAAATCGCGGCCGTAGTTTCGACGGACCGGACATGTTCAGGTTCTTCGTGTCCAGTAGTACTAATTGCCCAGTTGACAAGACGAGTTCCTAGCGTAGAAGGTCGGTGTATTTGCGGGAAGTTGTATTCGCCTTGCGAATTGCGTCTGCTGCTTTCTCGCGGATGTGCTGAAGTTCCGTCACAAAAGTTTGGGACCGTGGTACTGGATTATCGAGAGAGGCTGCTGTGGGCACCGTCGGAACCATCCCGTAATTGAGGAAGAACTGGGAGTGATTAGTCGTGCTTGACAGTGCATCGTTGAAGGCGAACTCCAACATGCCAAGCGAGTCTTCCCATCGTGTAGGGTCGAGGCAGTTTGTCCCGATTAACTGCTCCATGGTCTGATTGGTTCGCTCGGTTTGTCCGTCCGTCTGTGGGTGGTATGCCGATGAAAACTTTAGCTTTGTTCCATACCGCGCCCACGTCTCCTTCCAAAATTTTGACGTAAACTTCGGGTCTCGATCGCTGATGATCGCCGAAGGGATGCCGTGTAGTCGCACGACCGTTGAGATGACAAGGCGCGCAGTTTCTTCGGCTGTGATTGTCGTTCGGCATGGGGCGAAGTGCGCCATTTTCGTGAAGCGATCGACGACGACGAGAACAGCGTCGTTGCCGGACGGCCCAGCTGGCATCCCCGTGACGAAATCCATCGTCACTTGCTGCCACGGTCGTTCGGGTGGCTTGAGGGGTTACAGCAGCCCAGCTGGTCGTTGACGTGTCGATTTCATGGCTTGGCACACCCTGCATGAGGACACATAGCGCTGCACGTCGTTAGAGGAGTCAGGCCAGTAATATTGACGGTGCAGTAATTTCTGGGTTTTGTCAACCCCGAAGTGTCAGGAAAAGTTCGAATCGTAGGCCTCCTGGATGAGGAGTTCATGCAGCAGCCAGTAGGCGGGAACCCAAATCCGGTCGGTTCCGGCTTTTAGGTAATAATCCCCTTTCTGCGTCGTGGCCTGCTGATGATTTCCAGCTGTGAAGAACGGGTCCGTAGTGTAGCCGTGGGTGAATAGTCCGGTATGTAATGGGTTCGAATGGATGATAAGTACTGCAGCGGATTGTACGGTCGGTCTGGTCAGGGCGTCGGCGATGTTATTCGCCCCTTTCTTGTATGTCATGCAGTAGGTGAAGTGGCTCTCCATGTAATCGAGCCACCGAATTTGTCGTCGATTGAGGTTGGGCTGGGCTCGCAGGTACTGTAGGGACTTGTGGTCCGTGCGCACAGTGACGTCGGCGCCCACCAAGTAGCAGCTCCACAGTTTGAACGCGTGAATAATGGCGAGCATGTCCTTGTCGTGAATCAGGTAGTTGCGCACTGCTGCCTGCAGCTTGCGTGATTCGTAGGCGATCGGCTGCAGCCCGTTCCGGAAATCTTGGAGTAGCACAGCAACGATGGCGAAATATGAGGCGTCGGTTACGACTTCGAACGGCTTCGATGGGTCGGCGATGCGCAGCACAGGAGGGGAAACGAGAAAATTCTTGAGCTCCTGGAAAGCCGCCTCTGCCTCCTCCCCCCACACGAAATTCTTGTCCTTGTGCAGCAGGTCGGTCAGCGGGCCGGTTATCCCACCATATTCGGGATAAACCGCCGGACGTAATTCACGAACTTCAAAAAGCTCTGAAGTTCCGTTCGTCAGGGATTTCCACTCCTACATGGTCTTGATTTGAATGCCGTCGCGGGAAATGACATGCCCAAAAAACTCCAACTCCTGCTTAAAAAACTCGCACTTAGAGCCCTTGGTGATGAGGCGGTTCTCCTGCAACCGCTTAAACACTGCGTCCAGGTCACGGAAATGCTGCTCCCGTGTCTTGCTAAAAATGAGGATATCGTCCAAGTAGACGATGACACATCGGTCTAGAAGATCCCGAAAAACCATGTTCATGGTCAGTTGAAATGTCTAAGGCGCGTTCGTGAGGTCGAATGGCATCACTGTAAATTCGTAACTCCCATAGCGTGTGCAAAACGCCGTCTTGTGACAATCATCGGCGAAGACGCGAATCTGGTGGTAACCGCCGCGTAGGTCAATCTTCGAGAAGTAGCGAGCGCCGCGAAGTTGGTCGAGGAGGTCGTCGGTGCGTGGGATTGGGTAGCGAGATTTGATGGTCACCCGGTTCAACGCGCGATAGTCGATGCACATGCGAAGCCCGCCGTCCTTCTTCGGAGTGAACAGGATCGGTGCCGCGAACGGGGAGGTGCTCGGCCGAATGAACCCTTTCTCCAACAGTGCGTCAATTTGTCGGCGCAGCTCCTCGAGTTCTGGCTGGGTCAACCGCCACCGTGTCCGATTAGTTGGTTGCGCGCCAGGCTCCAGCTGGATTTTATGGTCTTCGGGTCTCTCGGGTGGCAGCCCAGGTGGCAGATCGTCCGGAACCTAAAATGTCGGGGTACTGTCGAATCAGCTTCGCTAAATCCGGAGGTACAGCTAGCTGGACACAGCTTCTCGATGTCCTTTCCGTCGGTGTCGACTGCCAACTCGCGTAAGCAGACAGCGAACAGCTGCGCGCCCCTGTTGAAGTGGCGAGCTATAGTGATGGCTTTGACGCACGGGGCTTGGATGTAGTCAGGTGTCCATGCAGGCAGTTTAACTAACCCCTCGTGCTTACTGATGCTGCACGATCCCGTGGTCCAGTCGATGACGGGGTTGTGTCGTCGCAGCCAATCACGTCCCAGCAGCACATCGCAGCCGTCCAGCGTCGTCGCGAGGAACTTCATGCTGAAGCCGAAATCGTCGCCGCATTCGATCCTGACCGTCCGTGTTTCTTCCGTTATCGCCAGAGGCGTCCCATCCACGAGGCGGGCGTAAATTTCGGGCAGACACCTGTCAAGTTGCAGCTTGCATCTTTTTGCGCTCGCCAAGTTGAAGAGGCTATGGCTGGCCCCCCCATCGACGAACATTTTCAAGTTTTTAACACCTTGCCAGCGACCAGCACAGGGTGATCCACATGATTATCCCCGTTATTCGGCCGAGTGCGATCGATTGCATGAATCGGAACCACGACTCGGTGGGGATGATGGTGTTCGGGCGACGGAGCACAGTCAGTAAAGGGCCCGCTAATTACTGACTCTTCCCATTTCCCTGCTCCTTCCTGTCGTCCCCTGTCAGCGGCATTTTCTCCTGGCAGTCTTTCTTGTAGTGACCCACCTTCCCACACCGGAAACACTGACCCTTAGGAGGGCGGTCGGGTGTATGGACGGCGTTGATCGTGGCCCGATGGGTCTGGCCACGAAAGCTTCTCCCATCCCTGGAAGCTGCTCTCGCGTACTGCATCAGCGCATCTGTTGACTCCGCCAACCGTACAGTTTCGAGAAACGATGTAGGGCGGCCTTTGCGAACCTCGTACTGTATCTCGTATTTAAGGCCGCTGATGTATTTATCCAACCGCTCTGCTTCCGACATGTCATCCACTTGGTCGGCGAGGCCCATAAATGACGCCGTGTAGTCTTGGACAGAAGCCATCTGCGACCATGCACGCAGCTTCATGCGAGCTTGCTCCGAGGCGGATACGTGCTCGAAGCGATCTCGTAAGGCTGCGCCCCACTCCTTCCACGTGCGAATCTTGGTCACACCGAAGATCGGTTCTGCCACTTGATGAACCACTGTAGAGGTCCCGTCTGCCGCATGTGTCACACCTGTCGGCGTCCCTGTTTCCAAGGTTCGGCGCCACCATTCAAGCGCTGCGCCTCGAAGAAGCGAAACCGCGTAATTAATACGCGTGGCATCGTCGTTAACGCCTGCTGCCGTGAAGAAGACTTCAACCCCGAACAGCCACCCCTTCACTGTAGTCGTCTTGTCCGTAGGATTAAACGGGGGCGGGTTGGCGGGCTTGATCTTAATCGTCGTTATTGCAACTGGCGCTGCTGCCGCTTGCTGCCTGTCCTCCTCTTCGAAGTCACGTGTGAGCACGTCCAACGGATTGCTCATCGCCTGACTGTTGCCCTCGCCATCTTCGACGGGCGACTCCTGACGCGCTTCACCTCGCGTCTGGCGTAGCTCGGCGTTTTCCTCATGCAGTGTTGTCACTTTTGCCATTAATGACTTCATGCCCTCCTGCATTTCTGCCACTTGCGCCATACATCTGTTAACAGCCTCCTGATCCATGTGCCTAGCACAACGTCTGGTGGGCAATCGGGTACCCGTGGCCTTTCGGTAAGTGAAAACACGAACTATCGGAGTCGGGCAGGATTGAATTAACAATCCCTGCAGCCAACCGTCGTGTAGTCACTAAACCAACCACACCCGTGCCACCAAACTACCCTCAAAAAGTGGGGTGAACTAGGAAAGTAGCTTTGATACCAGGTGTTATGAGTTGTAAAAGAGAGTACGCAGGTAAACGAATAACGAGGCTGTGACTGAATGAACTGAGAATACAATGAATGCACAGACTAATGTAGGGCTAGCCTAGCTAGGAGGGAACCTCGGGCGAACGAGGTTGGGTGCAGGTTTGGCGATGGGAAATGCCGAAGGCGACGCGAGGAGCCTCGGCAGCGTTGAAATCGGCCGAACGTGCAAAGTCCGAAAATCGGGTTGTACGCGAAGCAGTCAACCCCGATAAGGAATTCGGGAAAATTCCTTACAATATGGGCTAGGTGTTATGGGTGCAATTGAGTGAGCGAGCGAGAATTGCATTGCCGAGAGCGCGGGTTACCAGCCGAGCCGTGAGGTTGGGTTGCGACGGGTTCAGTGGCGAAAATTTTGGCCAAGGCGAATGTCGCGAGAGGTAATGGCACACTGTAGGGTGCTATATGTGGTAAGCAGGTATGCGAAGTAAGGAAAATAAATGTTCCTTACAAATGCACTAGATGTCAAACGAGTATAAACTATGAGCGAAGGCATGAGCGAATACTTATACGCAAATTATGCAAACAGCAATGCGGTGCGTGCGAGCCAGCTAATGCTAGGCTGGCATATAGATTCGGGTTAGTCCAGACGCGTAGGCCGACGCGGCCGGATGAGCGGTTGACGGTTTGGTGAAACAGTGCGCGCGAAGTTGGCGAAACCCCGTTAGCAATAACAGGCGAACAACGGCTGGTGCTGTACGCGATGTTGAATAGCGCTATAAGGAATGCCAAAAATTCCTTACATTACCAGCCCTCTCAAGAAGCCCCCTCCGCTATGCGAATGCATGTATATCGCGGGAACGCCGACTCCTCAGGTACACTTGCAGGGCAGGGTGGTTATGGATGTTAGCCAGGGGCACCAGCTATCTTCAGTTGGCATGCGGTCCTTATAGGGAACGAGGAACTCGATTCTCGTAATGCCTATAGGGTGGTGAATCCGATGGCTCAGAATTTTCTCGGGCTCGACGATCGGCTCCGTTGCAAGACGAATCATGTATGGTGGGCGATGCTGTGGAAGTTGGCTTGCGGTTGGGACGTAGGGGTAAGTAAGGGTGTCAGCGATATTTCATGCTCCCTTGTTGTACGTGACTGTATAGTCAGTTGGACTCCAGATAGTCCAACCAGCGAATCTGTCGTGGATTGAGGTTCGGTTGGGCGTCAATGTACTCTAGTGATCGGTGATCTGTCCGTACTGTCACGTCGACGTCGGTGAGGTAGCATCGCCACACTTTGAACGCGTGCACGATCGCCAGCATCTCGCGGTCGTGTATCGGATTGTTGCGTTCGGGCGGGTGAAGCTTGCGGGACTCGTACGTGATTGGCTGAAGGCCATTCATGAAGTCATGCAATAGTACTGCTCCTACGGCAATGTCGCTTTAGTGACCAGTTCGAACGGGCGGCGTGGGTCGGCGATGTGCAGTATGGGCGGTAAGCACAAATCTTAAGGCAAATTGCTCTTTCTCCCCCAGCCTGCACCCAAACCCTTTCCTCAGCAGATCTGTCAGTGGGGCGGTCAGCTTCGCCATGTCAGGGACGAACCGGTGCACAACTTGCAAAGATGACAACAACAATTTCGATCTACAGTTACCTAGACTTAGATTTTCTTACAACAATGATGCATACGTGGCCACGGGAAAATTACCGTTCTTCCTTTTTTACGGGTGTCAACCAATTGCACCAGGTATCTAACGACACATGCACACATCCAAGTCGCACACGACTTCGTCACCACCATGCAGCAGCCGTGGTAGAAGAGTCAGTGACGTTTAACCACGATGGGGAACTCCTAGAAGCAATATGCCAACCTACAGCGATATGATCACTCGGAACAGTCAAAGATCTGGTGCTTCTCGACACACGCAACTTGGACTTGTCCCATCTTCAGCCTAAACTCCGGCCTCGCTTCTATGGTCCCTTTCGCGTTGTGTCGATGGTGACACCAGTTACATTCCGCTTACGACTACCTACTACGTGGAATCTTCATAATGCTTTCCATGTTCTTTGTGCAAGGACCCCAACCAACAGTTCCAGGGACGACAGCTACCGCCACCACCACCTATTTTCGTACATGATGAACTAGAGTACAAGGTGGAACGAATACGCGCTCATCGACGCAGACGCGACAACATGCTTGAGTTCCTGATATGCTGGAAGGGATATGACCCATCAGAAGACATTTGGGTTGCACAAGCTGATATGGGCAACGCACGTTGTACTCTCAAGGATTATCTTGTCAAGCAGGGTGTATCTCATGCCACCCAGCTTTGTGAGGGGGGCGTGTGAGTGTACGACGACTTTGCTAGGCTTTACTTGATTGAATTTAATTTATTCTGTTTTCACTAACTTACCTTCACTTTTATCTTGCATGCTTTTGCTTAATTCCCTAGTTGTGTTGCTAAAAAAAAACATAGGAATCAAAATAGGTTGCGAGCAGCTTCTATAAAATTCAGGAAGGATCCATTCGGGATGCTTCGCGACCCTCAGAACCTTCACGCAACACCTGGTTACCTGCCTTGTGTCGAGCCTATATATAGCCTCGTGTTGTACCCAGGTGGATCAGTCCATCACTTCCGGACCAATTCCTGGATCATAACACCCCCCCACTGGCCTATTCAGTCTCGCCGTCGCTGTTGTAATTTTCATATGTATATGGATGCTGTTAACTTTAGTACAGTCGGTTATGTTCACCTAGCTTAGGATCTTTGTCTATTGCTAGTGTAGGTGCTTATGTCTCTAGTGTAGGTGCTTGTGTATTTACTAGCCCAGATTTGATGACTCCTGACGCGGCTCTCTCCTTCACATTCGACCATACTATTATCACGCCACTTCCTGGACCAATCTTAGTAGCCTTGGCTGATCCCACTTTTGGACCAGCAATCACTCGTAAATCTACACATTCACGTATTTGACCATCCCCTCACCGGTCTCCACGTCCCCTCATTCGGTAGGAACTTGGTGGGAGTTGGACACTTTCAGGACCGCAGGGTCACAGCGACGTTTCCTGCACATGAGAGGTTTGCGATCTATAGGGACGTTTCCATTGGGGTGTTTCTTGAGACGTTCTCCTTGAAGCCCTTCTCAAGTCCCTTCACACTGCACACTACATCTCTCCAGGTAGCTGCGTTTGGTCAAGTTGTTGCGTCAAGCTCTTGTCGGTCACTCACCCACCCATCAACCTAGTGGCACCACCATCTTGGCCACCCTTCTCTCCGCACCTGTACTACGTATCTTGTCACAGACTTATCTCAAGTCACCCCTCCATTCTTCCTTCGCTCCATCCTTCACATGTGTCGCTATGCACTCCTTGTGTCGAGGGCGGGCTGCCCGCCACCCCTCACTCCTCCCTTGCGCCAGCCTTCAAGCCCCTCTAGACTCTACACCTAGAAGTCAGGGCTTGCCTAAGTCACTGGGTCGGATGGGGAGCATTTATATCCTGGTGGTGGTTGACGATCTCTCCCGCTACACCACGGTGTCCCTTGCGATAGAAGTTCAACGTGGTTGCTGTGCCCAGTGTAACCTCCCTGTCCTTAGTCTCCACTCTGACTGCGGGGGGTTGTTAGAGATTAAGGACGGAGTGTATGAAGATTAGGAGGCCAAATTTCTCAAAATCGTTGGCTTGGAATTCTGGACAGAAACCGCGACTTCACAAGAAACATTGTCGAATAAAATTGCACCGTTAGAATTGTCTCAAACTCGAGTATGTTATAGCCCTTGACCGTGGCTATCATTCCCAATTTGAATCGTATCAAAAGGTGGAGTATATCTCGAGTTCTGCTTTTTTTTCGGCGCACAAGGGGGTATGCTGCCACAGAAATTTTAACTCAATCACAAATTGTTCTCACAAGTTCACAAGAGTTACACACAAGAGAGTTTGAGTGGCACTAAACCAGGTGGGAGGGGATGAGGAGGACGAGAGGGAAGGTCCCAAGGAGTCCCCAACCAAAGGAAACCCCATGCCACACAATTCCCCTCTCCATAGGTAACCCCAGTTTTACATTTGTCACTTTCCCAACTCATGCCATCCACCTCAACCCACTTGGCCACACTTGCCAACCTGGTTTGGCTTCACCCAACCTCATGGCAGCATCTACAGTGATGGGACCGAATTTCCCAACCTCCAAAAGTCTATTCCCCATATAGAATCAGCCCCACAACTTCCCATAGTTGCCACAACCGAATTTAAAAAACATACGAACTTCGAACGTTCGTAACTTTCTCGTTCGTGCTCCGATTGAAGCAATCCTTGGCTCGTCGGAAAGCACTTGAGTAGAGCTGTCACTTCAGATATCTGCCCCAGCCAAATATAATCAACACACACTCAGGAAATCCAAACCGCACAAAAAACACAAACTCTTGCACACGCTCACACCACGCATGCAATGCACAAACATTTGATGGGAGGCAGACAGACGTGAATGCGAATGATAGCATCACACAACAAACTCCCCCTCTGGCTGCCAACCATCATCCCACATGTCATAGCTCAAGCATGCACTCTCAATGCACACTCATTCCAGCAAGTTTCATCCCCTTCCAATGCTCAGATTCAGCCAGGCGCTTGGTGAGAATGTCAGCCGCCTGCTGCTGGGTCTTCACAAGCTCCAATCGCACCTCCTTGTCCAGGAGCCTCCTCACCCAATGCCACTTAGGCCTGATGTGCTTTGTCAGGCCATGGAGACAAGCATTCTTCGCAAGCTTCACCGCCGACTCGTTGTCACAGAAAATCACAGTCGGCTCCCTCTGGCACACTCCGATCTCCTCCAACAAACGCCTCAGCCACACCACTTCTTTTGCCCCATGATGAAGGGCCATGTACTCGGTCTCACACGAGGACAGCCCCACCTCGTTCTGCTTCTTGCTACGCCAGCTCACTGCACCACCTCCAAAGAGGCACACATAGCCTCCAATGCTGGTGCCATCCGACTTCACAGAGTTGAAGCTAGCGTCGGTGTAGCAAGTCAAGAGCATCTCCCCCTTGCTCAAATCAGCTGCACCCCTCTGCAGCCTCTGTCGCACAGCACTGTACTCCAAGCCCACTGATGCTGTAGCGCTCACATAGCGGACCAACCTCTTGGCCGCTTCCAGCTGCTCATGACTGGGGCGTGAAACCACACTAGCAAGCCTGGATGTAGCAAAGGCAATGTCAGGCCGCGTGTGGTTAGCCGCGTAGTTGAGTGCCCCCACCATGGAATGAAACAGCTTCCTGTCACTCTCCCCCACCACCTCCTCATCAGCACAGGGCTCAACAGTGAACCCCGAAGGTAGTGGGGTGGCTGGCTTCCCTTTATCTTGCAGCCCATACTTCTCGGCCAGCCCCTCACAGTACTTCCTCTGGTGCAACCTCAACACTCCCTTGTCGAGGTCTCTCTCCACATGCATCCCAAGGTAATACTTCACATCTCCCATCTTCGAGCACTTGAATTGCATCTCCAGCATCTCCTCCACACGCTCGATCATTGCAGACGACTCGGAGAAGAGCAGGATGTCGTCCACATACACCAGGAGCATGAGGAACTGCTCCTTCTCTTGCAGCAGGAACAGGCTGTGGTCGCACTCACTCTTCTTGAACCCCCCAGCCAGCAGTGTCTCCTCCAGCTTGTGGTACCATGCGCGAGGAGCCTGCTTCAGGCCATAGATGGCCTTCTTCAGCCTGCACACCCTGCCGCTCCCATCATCCAGCCCCTCAGGCTGCAGCATGTACAGCTCCTCCAAGATGAACCGTTTAAGGAAGGCAGTTATGATATCCATCTGCTTGATCTTCCAGCCACGGTTTGCAGCCATTGCCAGCATCGTCCTCAGTGTAGTCCCTTTCCCCACAGGAGCAAAGATGTCGTCAAAATCCTTCCCCTTCGTCTGCTGGAACCCCTTAGCCACAAGCCTTGACTTGTAGCGGGTCAGCTCCCCATCAGGCCTGTACTTGTGCCTGAAAATCAGCTCCGAATAGATTGCCTTCTTCCCAGGAGGCAGCTCACACAGCTCCCACGTGTCATTCTCCAGCAGTGAGTCGTACTCCTCCTTCACACTCTGCTTCCACTTCTCAGCATCGGGCCCACTCAAGGCCTCGGTAAGCGTCTTGGGCTCAGGGACGGCTGCCCAGTAGCAGTGCGCTATCTCCTCCTCATCACACTGCTCAGCCACACTCCCTGCCCGCACCACCTTTGGCTTCCCAAAGCTCGGATAGGTCAGCCGGTTGGGAGGGCGCACATCCCTCCTAGGACGGTCAGCCGTACGTGCGGCACCTTGTGGAGCACCTTGCTGCTGCTGCTGCTGCTGCTGCTGCTCCTCCACCTCAGGTTCTCCCCCATCATCGGTCACCCCAGAGATCTCCTCCCCCGACACGGAGACTTCCACCTGCCTTGAAGGCCGCTGCACCTCATCGGCCTCAATGATCAGCGGTGTCGTAGGAAGCTTTTGCTGCTGCTGCTTCCACTCCTTGTAGTACAGAGACTCGAGGAACTTCACATCCCTCGACACAGTCAGCTGCTGGCTGGTCAAGTCCCATATCAGCCAGCCCTTGTGGTCCTTAGCAAGCCCCAAATGCACACCCCATCTCCCAGAAGCTTCCAACTTTCCCCTCTTCTCCTTCGGCACATGAAACACCACCATGCACCCGAACGCTCTCAGCATGTTCACCGCTGGTGCACTCCCATACCACTTGGTGTAGGGGATCCACTGCTTGTCCCCCACAGTCGCGAGCACCCTGTTCTTCACAACGACGACCTGCCTCAGTGCAGTCACCCAAAACGCATCCGGCAGCCCTGCACGCCCAAGGAGAGTGCGAGCACCTTCCTGCAGGGTCCGGTTGAACCGCTCAGCCACGCCGTTCTGCTGCGGGTTGTAGGGCACTGTGAGCTGATGCTGGATTCCCTTCTTCTTCAGCACCGCCTCAAAATCAGCGCCAATGAACTCTCCTCCGTTGTCAGTGCGGATCACTTTCACCTTGTGTCCGCTCTCCCTCTAAGCTCTCGGCATCCACTCCTTGAGAACAGCCGCTGCCACATCCCCCTTAGTCTTGAGAGGGTAGACCCACACCGCACGCGTGTGGTCGTCCACGATGGTCAAGAAGTAGCGGCTGCCCGAGAGAGAAAGGGCCCTCGTAGGCCCCACCACATCCATGTGCACAAGCGCGAGTGGTGCCTTGGCTGGTCCCGTGCTGCTGCTGAAGGGAAACTTCGTGAACTTGGTCTCAAGGCATGTAGGGCAGCTCCCAATCTCCTTTGCTGCCCCCTTCACCTCCAATCCCTTCAGGCTCCTATCCTTCACAAGCTTCTGCAGCATCGGAATGTTGATGTGGCACAACCTCTCGTGCCACGTCTCCCAATCGGCCTCACCACTCCCAGACGAAGCCTTTGCCCATGCAGCTGTTGCATCCACACCAGCAAGCACCTCACCATGAGGCTTTTGTGGCTGCTGCACCTTCTTGACTGCATCCAGGGCCCCAGCAGTTGCTTTAGTCTTCACTCCTCCCGCAGTTGCCTTAGCCGCTGCCGCTGCCTTTGCCGTTGCTGGTGGTTTCCCATTCCAAGGGATAATGGGCAGCTGCCACAGGTCCTTGATGCAGCTGCTCTTCTCCTCCAAATCCCACAGCAGGTACTTCCCAAGCTTCGCACGGCAGCTGGTTGGGCCGAATGTAACTTTGGCCTTGCTTTTCTGCAGCCGGCGCACAGAGAGGAGGTTAGCGGACAAGCCTTCAACAAGCAGGACATTCCCAAGCCCCACAAGTCCCCCATTAGCTCCCATCACCTTGGCATTCCCAACACCAATCACAGGGAGCAAAGCACCTGAAGCGGCAGCCACAAACTTGATCTTCCCAGAAGGTTTCACCTCATCGAGCAAATCTGCCCGTGGAGTCATGTGACTCGTGCAACCTGAATCGATCACCCAGTGAGTGAGGGGGTGCATCACAACCTTCCCAACCGAACCCACATCATCCTCACTCACTTTCACATCCTCAACCATGAGGAACAACCCAGGGTCAGCTTTACCTTGTGCACCATCACCTTGTGCACCTGAACCTTGCACAGCGCCACCTCGTGCACGTTCACCACTTGGCGGCTTCATGCCTGGAGGCGCCCATCCTTCAGGCCGGCTGAAACACTTGAACCACGGGTGTCCAGCCTTCTTGCAGTACCAGCACGCACCCTCCATTCGGGTGCTCCCCCTGCCACCAGAGCTCCCATGCCCTTCATTGTAGTCACCTCGGCCTCTTCCTCTGCCAAAGCCTCTCCCACAGCCTCGGCCTCACTCACCCCCTCTTCCTCTGCTGCCTCCTGCAGCTCCATACCCCTCAGCAGTCTTGTTGGCAGCACCACCTCCCGTGTGGCGCCTGCGAAAGTCCTCCTGCAGGATCTGCTGCCGTAGCCACTCGTTCGTCCACTTGTCCTGCTGAACGTTGAGGGTGGGGATGAGGTTGTCCCACGAGTTGTCAAGCACCGAGATGATCTTGGTGCACTGCTGCATCTCCGACACCTTGCTGCCCGCTGCTGCCATCCTCGCATAGGTGTCCTTGATCTTGTCAAGCACCGGCTTCACATCGTCTCCCGGCTTCATGGAGAGGGCAGCCAGCTCCTTCTCCAATACGATCACCATCGGCAGCGTGTTGGGTTGTACCACGTCGCGTAGCAGCTTCCACGCCTTCGGCCCCGAGTCGTCCAGCTCCACCAAATCCTTGATATGCTGGAACATATCGTTGTTGACCGATTGAAGAATGAGGTCGTATAGCACCGCGCTATTCTCCACCGATCGCGGGCATCACCTTCCTCCGGCATCTTCTCTTCTCCCATCGCAAGTTTCAGCAGCTTGTAGCGCTTGAAAGCGCTCCTCATCCGCCCGCTCCATTCCTCATAATTGGAGCCGTCCAAAGCCTCGATCTTGGACGGTGGCGGTTCACTCTTCTTCTCAGCTGCTTCTCCACTCATCTCCTCTGCTCCCAATCAGAGGTTTCAGCTCCCCCTTTGCTGTCCACAAAGTAGATCCACACAATCTTCACAAGTGTCGGCACCAACGAAATTTCGGCAGAGTTTCCCCTTAGCGGAAGTCACATGCAACCTCTAGAACTCCACTTAGGCACGCCCACAGGCCATGGTGGGTCTAAGAGGGTCTTCACACTTCAGTAGACTCCCCACAAAGTCCTCAATCAGCTCTGATACCACTTGTTAGAGATTAAGGACGGAGTCTATGAAGATTAGGTGCCCAAATAACTCAGAATTCTAAGCCAACGATTTTGAGTTATTTGGGCACCTAATCTTCATAGACTCCGATCCTTAATCTCTAACAGGGGTGAGTTTTGCTCCACCGTACTTGCCAGATTTTGTCGCGAGAAGGGCATCACCTAGTCCTGGACGTTTCCGGATTCCCCACAGGAAGCTTGGTTTGCTGAGCCCTACATATATGCTTGGTTACGGAGATCACCTGCACCTCAAGGTTCATGCTCGTGCGCCCATTTTATCTGGCCCTTCGTGGTCCACCAACTGAACCTCTAATTTTCGTATCTGAGGCTTGTGTATGTCCTCAATTCTCGCACAGATAAGCTCTCAGCACACACCCTTCCGTACGTCTTTCTTGGATTCCCAGTAGTCGCCCCAAACTTCATGTTTCTCCACCGGCCCTTCCTCGGTCTTCGACTCCCACAATGTCAATCTTGACGAGTCCGTGTCCTACTTCGTCAGCTAACCCCGTCAAGGTATCCCGGTTCCCTCCCCTCCCCTCTCCCTCGCTGCCACTCCTCCTCCTACTCTCGCTCCTCAGATACACTTACCCCACCCAGGTCCTGCCCCCTCAAGCTTGTCCTATGCCACTCCACCCTCGGTAGCACGTCCAGTAACGTCTCCCTCACCACAGTCCCCACGTCATCTTCAAAATCTCCACGTGAAGATCGAGATCTAGCTCGAAATGTATAGAATGAATCCTAGGTACAAGTACGAAGCTTATATAGGCAAGAAACAATGCCGTAACCAGAATGTTACGAGCAGGTTTCGCGAGTCGCGAAGCGCCCGAACGGGTCCTTCCCATATTCGGTAGAAGACTCTCGGTGGCAATCGAAAAGCACAGAAATCAGCGCGTATAACATTTTTAGTGCCTATGAATATAGAAAATATAGTTTAAGCAACAAATCTTTGAAAACAAGCAAAACCAAGCACGGTCGTACTCTCACACGTCCCCCCCTCAAAGCTGGGTGGCATGGGAAACTCCCTGCTTAACAAGATAATCCTTGAGAGTACGGTGTGTGTTGCCCATATTAGCTATGCTACCCAACTATTTTTGCTTCACCTGTGGGCAGTCGGACGGAGCCTTAACACTGTGCTGCGGGGAGAGAATATTAACTCCTTGGAACGCACGACCCGTTTCAACGCTCCGGAGTGGTTTGCCCAACTTGTCAGTTACCTGACTATTCTCTAAGGGCTTTTTCTTAGCCTCTAAATTTCCCCTGAAGGCTTGAAAGTCAAGAGAAGTCGCAGCCAAGACCACAGTCTACACTGACCACTGCAGTCTCAAATACCTGAAGTCGCAGCCGACGCTCTCACGACGACAGGTGCGGTGGGTGGACTTCTTGGAGACCCACTTCCACTACGACAACATCTACAAGCCCGGGCTACACAACAAAGCAGACGCGTTGAGCCGCCCCGGACATGTAGCAGGCATACAGCTTGACGGGATGAACCCTCTGCTCAAGGGTCTATTCCAACATGGGTACTCTGTGGACGCAGAGATCGCTAGCGCACAGAAACAGAAGCTGTTACAGTGGGAGAATGACTTAAAGTAAGAAAGGGATCGGGAAAGATTTGGGTACCGAACTATGCCCCGCTCCGACAGATCTTACTGGAGGAGTTCCACGATGTGGCATACGCGGGACATTTCGGGAGCAACAAAACGTTAGCGGGAATAGCAAAGTATTACTACTGGCCCCGGATGGCAGCAGACGTGCAGCAGTTCGTCACCTCATGCGACACGTGCCAGCGGATGAAGAAAAGGCAGGTTTATTTCAGCCTCTACCCGTACCGGAGCAGCCATGGCAGGTCGTTAGCCTCGACTTCATCACGGGACTTCCCTCGACCTCACGGGGACATGATTCCATCCTCGTAGTGATCGATAAGTTCTCTAAAATGGGTCACTTCATACCGACCAACGCCACGGCTACAGCTGAAGCAACTGCTCGCCTCTTCTTCGACCGCATCATCACCATCCATGGCATCCCCGCTACACTCATCTCAGACAGAGACCCAAAGTTCACTAGTAAGTTCTGGAGGGAACTCATGGGATTGTTGGGGACTAAGCTTGCAATGTCTTCAGCATACCACCCCCAGACTGACGGACAGACTGAGCGACTCAATTAGGTGGTTGAACAGTTACTGCGCACAGCTTGCAAGGACGACATCAGCCTTTGGGATCAGTAGTTGCCAACGCTTGAGTTCGCTTACAACAACGCATCGCATGCGGCCACAGGGAAATCTCCTTTCTTCCTGTGCTACGGACGGGAACCACTTACACCACAACAGCCAACCACACCGGCACACGTCCAAGCCGCACACGACTTTGTCACCACCATGCAGCAGCTATGGGAGAAGACTCAACGACGTCTCACCACGATGCAGAACTCCCAGAAGCAGTATGCTGATCGACAGCGACGAGATCACTCAGTAGTAGTCGGAGATCAGGTGCTTCTCGACACACGCAACTTGGACTTGTCCCACATTCCATCCAAGCTCCGGCCTCGCTTCTGTGGTCCCTTTCGCGTTGAGGCGATGGTGACCCAGTCACATTCCGCTTACACTTACCAGATACGTGGAAGCTTCACAACGCTTTCCATGTTCAGCTGCTGAAGCCCTACAAGGATCCCAACCAGAAGTTCTCAAGACGACAGCTACCGCCACCACCACCTGTTCTCGTACAAGATGAACCACAGTACGAGGTAGACGTGGCAACACGCTCGAGTTCCTGATACGTTGGAAGGGATATGACCCGTCGGAGGACAGTTGGGTTGCAGAAGCTGATATGGGCAACGCACGCCGTGCTCTCAAGGATTATCTTGTCAAGCAGGGTGTATCTCACGCCACCCAGCTTTGAGGGGGGGACGTGTGAGAGTACGACGGCTTTGCTATGATTTACTAGCTTGATTATGCTTTATTATGCATTATCTAGCTTAGCTTTATTTTGTTTTGCTTGCTTTTGCTTGATTTCCTAGGTTCGTTGCTTTTACTATATTTATTATAGTTATAGGCACCGAACTAGGTTGAGTGCACCGAATTCTAGGCTTTTCGATTGCCACCGAATTGCCTTCTACCAAATTCGGGAAGGACCCGTTCGGGACGCTTCGCGACCCACGGAACCTTCTAGTAACACCAGGGTTACTGCCTTTGTGTCGAGCCTATATATAGCCTCGTCTTGTACCGAGGTGCATTATTTAATACTCCAATCTTTCTTGAACCAGATCCTCACACTAGGTTCGTTGCTTTTACTATAGTTATTATAGTTATAGGCACCGAACTAGGTTGCGTACACCGAATTCTAGGCTTTTCGATTGCCACCGAATTGCCTTCTACCGAATTTGGGAAGGACCCGTTTGGGACGCTTCGCGACCCGCGGAACCTTCTAGTAACACAAGGGTTACTACCTTTGTGTCGAGCCTATATATAGCCTCGCCTTGTACCCAGATGAATAATTCAATTCAAACCCACTTTTCTGAGCTCGATCCTAGATCCTCACACTTGGTAATCTGAGCCTGTTTACACGCGAGATTTTCGACCGCTAAAACCTTGCTTTTTTTCACGGCGAAGGCGACGACGAAAAGCGCCGATTTAAAAACCTAGTTTTTCGGCAGCCGCCACGACAGCAGCAAACGTAACAGCGAATGCAGCAGCGACGGCAGCAGCAGCAGCGGCGGCAGCAGCAGCAGCAGCAGCGGCGACACCGACACTTCACCCAGCAGCAGCCACAGTGAATCTTGAGGCGGCACGTCCGAGGCTACCGGAGACGTTCAATCCGAATGCGAGAGACACCGACGTCCGTCGATTCATTGCGACACTCGAAATTTATTTCGAGGCCGTTGGCTGTACGACCCCGACACACGATGCAATGCGGATTCGGCTCGCAGCAACACTGTTACGAGGCCCGGCGCTCGAGTGGATTTACAACAGTAATGTGATCCGAGGCAAGGGATCATTGACGAAGTTTTGGGCAGCATTAATTCAAAGTTTCGAACCGATTAGTTCCAGCTACATGGCGCGGCAGCAGATTCATCGGCATAAACAGTACGGCAGTGTAACACAGTACACGCAGCAGATGGAGAGCCTCTTCAACCGAATTACCGACCTGACCGAAGGGGAAAAAATCCAAGCGTATACTGAGGGGCTAAAAATGGAAGTCCGCCGACAGGTGATTGCAGCGAACTACAGCAATTACCGCGACATGGTGTGTGCATCAGAGAGATTCGATGCGCTAACATGAGGTCAACCCAAGACACGATGCCACGTTCCGAACAGACCATTTTACACGAAGCGATCGGCACCACCCACGACCGCCGACCCGATAGATATCGACAAGATCGACACAAAGCAGCGGCCGACAAAATACGAGAAATGTGATTTTTGTGGCGCAGCAGGACATCGACTGGGGTCCTTGTTGGGCTTTAGGAGCTGAACATGAAAAGCGGTGCGAAGCTTATACGTAGTTGGTCATTGCAAGCGGAATGTAACTAGAGTCACCATCGCCTCAACCCGAAAAGGACCACAGAAGTGAGGCCGGAGCTTCGACGGTTGATGAGACAAGTCCAAGATCCGTGTGTTGAGAAGAACCTGATCTCGACTGCTACCGAGTGATCTCGTCACTGTCCATCAACATACTGCCTATGGGAGGCCTGGAACGTGGTGAAACGCCGCCGAGTGTTTTCCCATAGCTACTGCATTGTGGTGACGAAGTTGTTTTGCTATTTTCACTAACATTTTGTTGCTCCCGCGTATGCTACATCGTGGAACTCCTCTAGTAAGATCTATCAGAGCGGGGCATATTTCAGAACCCAATTCTTGTTTAAATCTTTCTTGACTTCTAAGTCATTCTCCCACAGTAACAGTTTCTGCTTCTTGGCTGCAGTGATGTCCGCGTCCACAAGGTACCCATGCTGGAATAGGCCCTCGAGCAGAGGGTTCATCCCGTCGAACTGAGTGCCTGCTATATGCTCGAGTGGGCTTAGTGCATTAACTTTCTTGTGTAGCCCTAGCTTGTAGAGGATGTCATAGTGGAAATGTGTATCAAGAATGTGAGGCTTGTAGAGTGCGACTTTAGTTGTTTGAGACTGGAGTGGTCAGTGTAGACTATAGTTTTGGCTTCCTCTAGATAACACTTTCACGCCTTAAAAGGTTGTGACTATCGCAAAGGCCTCTGTTTCGTGGATTGGTTGGTTCAGTTCTGCTCCGTGGAGCTTCTTACTAAGATATGCGATGGGTTGCAAACCGCTTCTGTTATGTTGCATTAGTACTGCTCCGACTGATTGGTCACTAGTGTCTGCTTTCGCCACGAAGTCTCTCTCTGGATTCTAGTACGATGAGTACTAGCGCAGTAGTCTATTGATTGTGTAAGTGGTTGTGGTATTTTGCTCTATTGGTTATGGGCTAATGGATTAGGCAAAATATGATTGCTAGACTTGTTGCGGGCTGGATTTGAACTCGCACCCAACAAGCACCAAAAAATTTCGCTATTCACTACAACATTTTTTATGTTGCTACTTTGGCATTTTTGGTTTTTGGGAATTGTTGCATGGCGAGGGTTGGGATGGTAGGGTTTGTCAAACTCGTCACTTTTGATATCTGAACTCTTGCCATAGCTATTCTCTGGATCTAATCCATGGCTACCAAGCAATTCCGCCATGATACCTCGTCGCACTCACATTGCGATAGCGATCGGCCTATAAATATTTAAGGGGGGGGGGTATTATTTTAGAAATTGAAGATAACGACCTCTCCAACACAAACATCCATAAATTTTAGGTTATGTGAGTTGCACGCAATGTTTCATCGAAGTCGGCAGACTTAATCTCTTGTTACGCTCTCTAGACTCACACGCTCTTCATAAGTGGTTTAGGAGCTCGTTAAGCCATCGACGTTCCTTCCTATTAGTTTAAGGACGTATGGCCGAGAAATCGGATGGCCCTCCTAGGTTCATTGGCTCGGATTTTTTGCTATGGCTTTTCTAGTTTACGCTTTGGCTAGATATTAAAGGCCTAGAGTGCGTTTTGGAGGGATCGAAGTGAATGCTTGTAGCTAATGAAGGAGAGTTATCTTCTGGAGTGACTATCCAAGTGGGAGAAGGGGTTGGGTTGTTGGAGATTAAGGACGGAGTCTAGAAATATTAGGGGCCGAAATATCTGAAAATCGTTGGCCAAGTTTATGGAATGAAACTTCCTCGTCACAAGAAACGTCGTCATCGGAAAACGCACTGTCGGTATGTTGTAGTTCTATACCGTGGCCACAATACAAGTTTGAATCGCATCAAAAGGTGAAGTATTTCTCGAGTTATGAATTTTGGTGCACTGGGGGGTAATCTGTAGCTGAAACTTAACTTAATCACAATCACCAAGAACCACACAAGAAAGTTACAGTAGCAAGAAACCAGGGAGAAGGGGATGAGGAAGACGAGAGAGGAGGTCTCAATGAGTCCCCAACCAAGGAAACCTGGTAAGCCCATCAAATCCGCTATTTATAAGAACCCAACTTTGACCCTTGTCATTTTTTCTAACCTCACAAATCCACCTCATCCAACTTGGTCATACTTGCCAACCTGGTTTGGCTTCTCCCAACCACTTGGCAACAACTACCATAGAATTGATGAACTTCTCAACCCTAAATGGTCTATACCCCATATGGAGTCACCCCACAAATTCTCATAGTCGCCTAAACAAAATCAAATGCATACGAACTTCAACAGTTCATAACTTTCTTGTCCATGCTCTGATTGAAGCGATCCTTGATTCGTCGAAAAGTCAGAGGAGTCATTTCAGATATCTGCGCTAGCAAAAGACAATTTACACACATCCACAAAATCCAAACCACACCAAACACAAACTCTTACGCATATGCATACCGTGCATGCAAGGTAGAACGATAGGACGAGAGGCAGACAGACGTGAATGCGAATGATATGGGGGAGTCTCTAGCCCATCTGTAAGTGAGGGAAGTGGAGGCGGATCAGCAGCAACAAGAACCGGAAGGAAACGGCCTAGTCAAAAGGAGCTACTCAAGGCATAGGACGCATGGGACTGTAAGGACAAGCAAGTGTTCTAGTACCTGTGTTAAGCCTTGGAAGGTGAGCTCCTAAAGATGCTAACTGGCCTGAAGGGGAAGCAAGAAGCAACTGCTCAAGTATGGAAGAGAGTTGAAGATCGACACTTGCAAAAATGACTCCTAACCATAATCACCAGGAAGAAGCCGATCTACATTATGGAATACAATTATGGCGATGAGAAGGCCATAGTGCAATGAGTATGTGACGGCCATGGAGGAGTTGAACTACAAATTAGATGAGAAGGAGATCATCTACACCGCACTCCAGGGGCTGGACCAAGAGGCAAACGAAGCTTTACTACAATACCTTCACCTAGAAGTGCAAAAACGGACCAAGGGCTGCATATGGGAGGTTTTGGTCTCTGATAAAGCTCACAAGCAGGGTGCTGGTGAAGGAGTTAAAGGGGAGATAGCAGCAGCAAATAGGGGTGCCTCCTAGAAGTACCAGCAATGGCAAGGAGGTGGGGGGAAGAAGAAGGAGCTAGACAAGTGCCTCATACCTTGATGCAACCAAAAGCACTCGTGGAAGGAGTGTTGGAGCCGCCTAGATGGGTGGAAGCCTCAAGGGTACCTAGGAGAGGCTCCACCTGTCACAAGGCCTGAGTGGTTGGAGAAGAGGGAGACGAATGGAGCCCGGAACAAGTAGGGAAGTAAAGGAAAAGCTGCAACAACAGCGGCAAATGATGGTGGAAAGGGAAAGGTGGACTCGCCGGATGAATATTTCTCGTTCCTTACCTTGGAGAAGAAGACAACACTTGCTGGTCGTGTGTTGGCTGACCCCGATCACCTCGTTCTAGAATCTAGTGCCACTTGTGGAATGGTACCACGGTGTGACCTCTTCATCACCTATCACTCCCTCCAACCTAATTCAAGAAATGTGATCGTGGGGAGTGGAGATACACTGCAAGCAACAGGCATTGGCACCATCACCATCAAGGGGAAAAGAGGGGGAGGTGCTACATGTGAAGGGTGTGCTTCATGTTCTAGGATTGGCAGCCAACCCCCTCGCATGCTCTCAGCTTCCTAGGCAAGGATATGCAAGCACCTTCAGCATGGGAGGGTGCACGGTTTGCAAGGGTGGAGCTGTGGTGATGGAGGCCAAGTTAGAGAAGGAACTGTACCTTGTTCCAGTGTGTGTGTTTCAATTCGAGAAGGCACATGGGGTTAAAACTGAGGATGTGACTTGCAGCACCCATCGCAAGGACGTGGAGCAGGTGACGGTGGATTTTCTGCTCCAACGCATGGGGCATGAAGGGAAGCAACAACTTGTGGAGTGTGTGAAGAAGGGGGAGCTGAAGGGTGTGGAGATAAAGGAGGGCGATGGGCAGCCAAGCAAGTGCCCTGATTGCACGACCAGGAAGCTGCCAAGGACCTCCTTCCCTACTTCCACCACTAGAGCCTCCGCACCCCTTGAGTTGGTGTACACGGACATGTGTGGACCCATACAAAAACCAGATAGGGAGAAGGGCGGCAAGTACTTTATCACATTCTTTGATTACTACAGCCACCTTAGTTGGGTTACCTTGGTGAAAATCAATAATGAGGTAGCCAAGGTCTTCAATCGTTGGATATGCTATGCGAAGTGGGAATCCGGGGCCAGGGTAAGATACTAAGGTTTGATTAGGGTGGAGAGTACATGGGGAAGGATCTAGAGCCTTTCCTTGAAGGCAAGGACATTATCCAGCAGCTTTCAGTTGCCTACACGTCGCAGCAAAATGGGGCAATGGAGCGGGAGCCGCTCCGGAAATCTAGCAGGCATCCAGCTCGACGGGATGAACCCTCTCCTCAAGGGCCTTTTCGAACAGACGTACTCTGTCGACGCAGAGATTGCTATAGCACAAAAACAGAAGCTGTTACAATGGGAGAAAGACTTAGCGGTAAGGAAGGGTTCAGGAAAATTTTGGGTACCGAACTATGCCATGCTCCGAAAGATTTTACTGCAAAAGTTTCACGACGTAGCATACGCGGGAAATTTTGGGAGAAAATAGCGTTAGCAGGAATAGCTAAGTACTACTACTGTCTCTCGATGGCAGCAGTCGTGCAGCGGTTCGTCACCTCATACGACAAGTGCCAGCGGATGAAGAATAGCAAGCAGGAAAAAGTAGGGTTACATCATGCTAGAGCAGCCTTGGCAAGTTGTTATCCTAGACTTCATCACTAGGCTTACACCACAGCAGCTAACCACAGCGGCACACGTCCAAGCCGGGAGAAGACTCAGCGACGTCTCACTACGATACAAAGTTCCCAGAAGCAGTATGCCCATCGACAGGGCCGTGATCACTCGGTAACAGTCAAAGATCTGGTCCTTCTCGACACACACAAGTTGGACTGTCCCATCTTCCATCCAAGCTCCGGCCTCGCTTCTGTGGTCCCTTTCGCGTTTAGGCGATGGTGATACCAGTTACATTCCGCTTGCGCTTACCTACCACGTGGAAGCTTCACAACGCTTTCCATGTTCAGCTACTGAAGCCCTACAAGGACCCCAACCAGCATTTCAGGGATGATAGCTACCGCGACCACCATCTGTTCTCGTACAGGATGAAACTGAGTACGAGGTGGAACGCGTGCTCGCTCATCAACGCAGATACGGCAACACGCTCGAGTTCCTGATACGCTGGAAGGGATATGGCCCATCGGAGGACAGTTGTGTTGCGAAAGCTGATATGGGCAATGCACGCCGTGCTCTCTGTTGGGTGCATTGAAGCTGAGGGGTGAAGGAGGAGCAAGGGGAGAGCAGCAGCAACATGATGCTTTGCTGGTGCTTCAAAGCAGCTATGATTCCAATGAGGAATATGAGGAGGATGTCAACTTCTTCATGGCACCCGCACCGACTCAACCACTCACCATGGAAGAAGCGCTTCATGGACCAGACAGGGATAAGTGAATGACATCAATGGATGCGGAATACAACAACCAAATGGAGAACGGGACGTGGGTGTTGGTGCCGTTGCCGACGAGGAAGATAGCCATCCAATGTGCCCAGGATCAAAACCAATAACAAGGGAGCCGTGTCGGTCTACAAAAGCAGGCTGGTAGCAAGAGGTACCAGCAAAAGGAAAAGGAGGACTACAAAGAAATGTTTGCTGCAACTGCGAAGACACCAACGCTTTGTGTTCTCCTCGCCGTTGTAGCTGTGTGTGGGTGTAAGGATCTAGGATCGAGCTCAGAAAAGTGGGTTTGAATTGAATGATTCACCTGGGTACAAGGCGAGGCTATATATAGGCTCGACACAAAGGCAGTAACCCTGGTGTTACTAGAAGGTTCCGCGGGTCGCGAAGCATCCCGAACGGGTCCTTCCCGAATTCGGTAGAAGGCAATTCGGTGGCAACCGAAAAGCCTAGAATTCGGTGTACGCAACCTAGTTCGGTGCCTATAACTATAATAACTATAGTAAAAGCAACGAACCTAGGAAATCAAGCAAAAGCAAGCAAAGCAAAATAATGCTAAGCTAGATAATGCATAATAAAGTAAAGGCAAGCTAGCAAAGCCAGCATAAGCCGTCGTACTCTCACACGTCCCCCCCTCAAAGCTGGGTGGCGTGAGATACACCCTGCTTGACAAGATAGTCCTTGAGAGCACGGCGTGCGTTGCCCATATCAACTTCTGCAACCCAACTGTCCTCAGTGGGGTCGTATCCCTTCCAACGGATCAGGAAATCTAGGGTCTTGCCGCCGCGGCACCGATGAGTGAGAACGCGCTCGATCTCGTACTCTGGTTCATCCTGTATGAGTATAAGTGGTGGTGGCGGTAGCTGCCGTCCCTGGAACTGTTGGTTGGGGTCCTTGTAGGGCTTAAGTAGCTGAACATGGGAAACGTTGTGAAGCTTCCACGTATCTGGTGAACACAAGCAAATGGTTGCTGGTGTCACCTGTGCCTCCACGAGAAAAGGACCACTGAAGCGAGGCCGGAGTTTGAATGGTAGGTGAGATAGGTTCAAGTTGCGTGTCTCGCGCAAGAAGCACCTGATCTCCAACTGCTACTGAGTGATCTCGTCGTTGGCGATCGGCATACTGCTTCTAGGAGTTCTGCATCGTGGTGAGACGTCGCTGAGTCTTCTCCCATAGCTGCTGCATGGTGGTGACGAAGACATGTGCGACTTAGACGTGTGCCGGTGTGGTTGGCTGCTGTGGGGTGAGTGGTTCCCATCCGTAACACAGGAAGAAAGGAGTTTTCCCTATGGCTACATGCGAAGCGATGTTGTAAGCGAACTCTAGGGTTGGTAACTGTGTATCCCAGTGGTTGATGTCGTCTTTGCAAGCTGTGCGCAGTAACTGTTCAACCACTTGATTGAGTCACTCTGTTTGTCCGTCAGTCCCCAACAGTCGCATAAGCTCCTTTCTAAACTTACTCGTGAATTTTGGGTCTCTGTCTGAGATAAGTGTAGCGGGGATGCCATGGATGGTGATGATGCGGTCGAAGAAGAGTCGAGCAGTTGCTTCAGCTGTAGCTGTGGTGTTGGTCGGGATGTGACCGATTTTGGAGAACTTGTCGATCACTACGAGGATGGAATTATGCCCTCGTGAACTCGAAGAAAGTCCCGTCTTGAAGTCGAGGCTAACGACCTGCCATGGCTGCTCCGGTACGGGTAGAGGTTGAAGTAACCCTGCTTTTTTCTGCTTGCTACTCTTCATCCGCTGGCACGTGTCGCATGAGGTGACGAACTGCTGCACGTCTGCTGCCAACCAGGGCTACTCTTATATTCCCGCTAACGTCTTGTTGCTCCCGAAATGTCCCGCGTATGGTACGTCGTGAAACTCCTCTAATAGGATCTGCCGTAGCGGGGCGTAATTTGGTACCCAATTATTTCCTGAACCCTTCCTTACCGCTAAGTCTTTCTCCCACTGTAACAACTTCTGTTTCTGTGCTGTAGCGATCTCTGTGTCCACGGAGTACCCATGTTGGAATATACCCATAAGCAGAAAGTTCATCCCGTCGAGCTGGATGCCTGCTACATGACCGGGGCGGCTCAACGCGTCAGCTTTGTTGTGTAGCCCGGGTTTGTAGATGATGTCGTAGTGGAAGTGAGTTTCCAGGAAGTCCACCCACCGCACCTGTCGTCGTGAGAGCGTCAGCTGCGACTTCAGGTATTTGAGGCTCCAGTGGTCAGTGGAAACTGTAGTCTTGGCTCCCTCTAAGTAACACCTCCACGCCTTGAAGGTTACGACTATGGCTAAGGCTTCTTTATCGTGTATGGGTTAGTTCTGTTCTGCTCCGTGTAACTTCATCCTGAGTAGGCGATGGGTTGCAAACCGCGTCCGTGATCCTGCATCAGTACTGCTCCGACTGCCTGGTCACTAGCGTCTGCTTCTACCACGTAGTCCTTATCTGGATCCGGTAGGATGAGTACTGGCAATGTGGTCAGTGCTGTCTGTAGTTGCTCCATGGCTTGCTGATGAGGAGTATCCCATTTGAAGGGCGTATCCTTTTTCAGTAGGTCGGTCAGTGGCGCTGCTATCTTAGCGTACTGCGGCACAAACCTGTTGTAGTAGTTGGCGAAGCCTAGGAACTGCTGCAACTCCTTCACGTTCTCCGGGACTTTCCACTTTTTAACGGCTTCGATCTTCCGCGGGTCCACATGTACGCCCTCCGCACTCACCATGTGCCCGAGAAACTACACCTTCTTCAGTGCAAAGTCGCTCTTTGACAGCTTCATGTTGAACTTAGTCCTCTAGGTAACACCTCCACGCCTTGAAGGCTACGACTATGGCTAAGGCTTCCTTGTCATGGATGGGGTAGTTTAGTTCTGCTCCGTGTAACTTCTTACTGAGGTAGGCGATAGGCTGTAAACCGTTCCCGTGATCCTGCATCAGTACTGCTCCGACTGCCTGGTCACTAGCGTCTGCTTCAACTACGTAGTCTTTGTCTGGGTCCGGTAGGATGAGTACTGGCGCTGTGGTCAGTGCTGTCTGTAGCTGTTCCATGGCTTGCTGATGAGGAGTATCCCATTTGAAGGGCGTATCCTTTTTCAGTAGGTCGGTCAGTGGCGCTGCTATCTTAGCGTACTGCGGCACGAACCTGTTGTAGTAGTTGGCGAAGCCAAGGAACTGCTCCAACTCTTTTACGTTCTCTAGAACTTTCCACTTTTTAATGGCTTCGATCTTCCGCGGGTCCACGTGTACGCCCTCGGCACTCACCATGTGCCCGAGAAACTGCACCTTCTTCAGTGCGAAGTCGCTCTTCGACAGCTTCACGTAGAACTTATTCTTCTGCAGGATCTCGAAAACCTTCCGTAGATGCTCTATGTGCTCTTCATGTTCTTGGAGTAGATGAGAATGTCATCCAGGTACACCACTACGCACTCGTCCAGCAGGGGCCGTAGAATATGGTTCATTTCCGGCTGGAACATCGCTAGTGCGTTGTAGAGTCCGAAAGGCATCGCTAAATACTCGTAGGAGCCGTATCTCGTACGGAACGCCGTCTTGTGGATCGAGTTGTCTACCATCTTGATCTGCCAGTAACCCGACCATAGGTCCAGCTTCGAAAAGACTGTTGCACCATGCAGTTGGTCCTGTAGGTCATCTATTCGCGGTATGGGATATTTGTTTTTAACTGTCTGTTTGTTCATTGCGCGGTAGTCAATGCACATTCGTAGACTACTGTCTGGTTTTGGAGTAAAGAGATTTGGTGCACCGTAGGGAGAGGTGGATGGGCGGATCAGTTGTCTGTCCAGTAGATACTCGATCTGTTTTTTCATGTCTGTCAGTTCGGTAGGACTCAGCACGTATGGTGCACGTGAGACGGGTTTAGCACATGGTTCCTCCACGATCTCGTGCTCGTGGGTGCGCGCTGGAGGTAGGCCTGCGGGTAGGTCGTCGGGCAGTATATCCTTGTACTGCTCCAAGGCCTCCTTCACTGCTACAGGTAGCGCCGAACATGGCTTCTCCTCCTCTGCTACAGCCATGACCAATGCTAAGTAACCCGTGTTACTCTCGTTCACCGTCCGTTCGAACCGTGCCAGTGTCGTTTCAGGAATGTCTCCTATATCCTTCCAGCTTCTCAGCTCCACTCGTTTCCCGTTGTTGTAGATGCACGCCTTCCGATTGACCCAGTCGATCTCAGGGTTGAACAGCTTCAGAAAATTCCGCCCCAAGATGAAATCTAAACCCTTGATGTTCGTGATCGGCAACGTCGGCTTCCATCTCAACGCACCTATGTGCAGTTGCGGTAACGCTTCGCCGTGGATGGGAAGCTTCGTACCGTCCACCATCGTTGCTGAAAACCGGGTCTCTTCCGACTTCTCTCCAATTTTCAACTGAGCAGGGTTAGAAGGATTTATTTAAGGCCGATTTAGCTTTGTCTTGGCCTGGAACCTTCCCCTAAGCCATTGCAGCTGTGCAGGCTTCACCTGTGGGCAGTCGGACGGAGCCTTAACACTGTGCTGCGGGGAGAGAATATTAACTCCTTGGAACGCACGACCCGTTTCAACGCTCCGGAGTGGTTTGCCCAACTTGTCAGTTACCTGACTATTCTCTAAGGGCTTTTTCTTAGCCTCTAAATTTCCCCTGAAGGCTTAAAAGTCAAGAGAAGTCGCAGCCAAGACTACAGTCTACACTGACCACTGCAGCTCAAATACCTGAACTCGCAGCCGACGCTCTCACGACGGCAGGTGTGGTGGGTGGACTTCTTGGAGACCCACTTCCACTACGACAACATCTACAAGCCCGGGCTACACAACAAAGCAGACGCGTTGAGCCGCCCCGGACATGTAGCAGGCATACAGCTTGACGGGATGAACCCTCTGCTCAAGGGTCTATTCCAACATGGGTACTCTGTGGACGCAGAGATCGCTAGCGCACAGAAACAGAAGCTGTTACAGTGGGAGAATGACTTAAAGTAAGAAAGGGATCGGGAAAGATTTGGGTACCGAACTATGCCCCGCTCCGACAGATCTTACTGGAGGAGTTCCACGATGTGGCATACGCGGGACATTTCGGGAGCAACAAAACGTTAGCGGGAATAGCGAAGTATTACTACTGGCCCCGGATGGCAGCAGACGTGCAGCAGTTCGTCACCTCATGCGACACGTGCCAGCGGATGAAGAAAAGGCAGGTTTATTTCAGCCTCTACCCGTACCGGAGCAGCCATGGCAGGTCGTTAGCCTCGACTTCATCACGGGACTTCCCTCGACCTCACGGGGACATGATTCCATCCTCGTAGTGATCGATAAGTTCTCTAAAATGGGTCACTTCATACCGACCAACGCCACGGCTACAGCTGAAGCAACTGCTCGCCTCTTCTTCGACCGCATCATCACCATCCATGGCATCCCCGCTACACTCATCTCAGACAGAGACCCAAAGTTCACTAGTAAGTTCTGGAGGGAACTCATGGGATTGTTGGGGACTAAGCTTGCAATGTCTTCAGCATACCACCCCCAGACTGACGGACAGACTGAGCGACTCAATTAGGTGGTTGAACAGTTACTGCGCACAGCTTGCAAGGACGACATCAGCCTTTGGGATCAGTAGTTGCCAACGCTTGAGTTCGCTTACAACAACGCGTCGCATGCGGCCACAGGGAAATCTCCTTTCTTCCTGTGCTACGGACGGGAACCACTTACACCACAACAGCCAACCACACCGGCACACGTCCAAGCCGCACACGACTTTGTCACCACCATGCAGCAGCTATGGGAGAAGACTCAACGACGTCTCACCACGATGCAGAACTCCCAGAAGCAGTATGCTGATCGACAGCGACGAGATCACTCAGTAGTAGTCGGAGATCAGGTGCTTCTCGACACACGCAACTTGGACTTGTCCCACATTCCATCCAAGCTCCGGCCTCGCTTCTGTGGTCCCTTTCGCGTTGAGGCGATGGTGACCCAGTTACATTCCGCTTACACTTACCAGATACGTGGAAGCTTCACAACGCTTTCCATGTTCAGCTGCTGAAGCCCTACAAGGATCCCAACCAGAAGTTCTCAAGACGACAGCTACCGCCACCACCACCTGTTCTCGTACAAGATGAACCACAGTACGAGGTAGACGTGGCAACACGCTCGAGTTCCTGATACGTTGGAAGGGATATGACCCGTCGGAGGACAGTTGGGTTGCAGAAGCTGATATGGGCAACGCACGCCGTGCTCTCAAGGATTATCTTGTCAAGCAGGGTGTATCTCACGCCACCCAGCTTTGAGGGGGGGACGTGTGAGAGTACGACGGCTTTGCTATGATTTACTAGCTTGATTATGCTTTATTATGCATTATCTAGCTTAGCTTTATTTTGTTTTGCTTGCTTTTGCTTGATTTCCTAGGTTCGTTGCTTTTACTATATTTATTATAGTTATAGGCACCGAACTAGGTTGAGTGCACCGAATTCTAGGCTTTTCGATTGCCACCGAATTGCCTTCTACCAAATTCGGGAAGGACCCGTTCGGGACGCTTCGCGACCCACGGAACCTTCTAGTAACACCAGGGTTACTGCCTTTGTGTCGAGCCTATATATAGCCTCGTCTTGTACCGAGGTGCATTATTTAATACTCCAATCTTTCTTGAACCAGATCCTCACACTAGGTTCGTTGCTTTTACTATAGTTATTATAGTTATAGGCACCGAACTAGGTTGCGTACACCGAATTCTAGGCTTTTCGATTGCCACCGAATTGCCTTCTACCGAATTTGGGAAGGACCCGATTGGGACGCTTCGCGACCCACGGAACCTTCTAGTAATACAAGGGTTACTACCTTTGTGTCGAGCCTATATATAGCCTCGCCTTGTACCCAGGTGAATCATTCAATTCAAACCCACTTTTCTGAGCTCGATCCTAGATCCTCACACTTGGTAATCTGAGCCTGTTTACACGCGAGATTTTCGACCGCTAAAACCTTGCTTTTTTTCACGGCGAAGGCGACGACGAAAAGCGCCGATTTAAAAACCTAGTTTTTCGGCAGCCGCCACGACAGCAGCAAACGTAACAGCGAATGCAGCAGCGACGGCAGCAGCAGCAGCGGCGGCAGCAGCAGCAGCGGCAGCAGCAGCAGCGGCGACACCGACACTTCACCCAGCAGCAGCCACAGTGAATCTTGAGGCGGCACGTCCGAGGCTACCGGAGACGTTCAATCCGAATGCGAGAGACACCGACGTCCGTCGATTCATTGCGACACTCGAAATTTATTTCGAGGCCGTTGGCTGTACGACCCCGACACACGATGCAATGCGGATTCGGCTCGCAGCAACACTGTTACGAGGCCCGGCGCTCGAGTGGATTTACAACAGTAATGTGATCCGAGGCAAGGGATCATTGACGAAGTTTTGGGCAACATTAATTCAAAGTTTCGAACCGATTAGTTCCAGCTACATGGCGAGGCAGCTGATTCATCGGCATAAACAGTACGGCAGTGTAACACAGTACACGCAGCAGATGGAGAGCCTCTTCAACCGAATTACCGACCTGACCGAAGGGGAAAAAATCCAAGCGTATACTGAGGGGCTAAAAATGGAAGTCCGCCGACAGGTGATTGCCGCGAACTACAGCAACTACCGCGACATGGTGTGTGCATCAGAGAGATTCGATGCGCTAACATGAGGTCAACCCAAGACACGATGCCACGTGCCGAACAGACCATTTTACACGAAGCAATCAGCACCACCCACGACCGCCGACCCGATAGATATCGACAAGATCGACACAAAGCAGCGGCCGACAAAATACGAGAAATGTGATTTTTGTGGCGCAGCAGGACATCGACTCTTGGCATGTTGGAAAATGAAGAAGGCACGAGCAGAGCTGCAGGGCAACAACAGTGCGGCACCCACGAAGTAAATACACGCGGCGACTTCGGAGCGGGCGAAAAAAGGAGGACATGATGGCGCAAATTTAAAACGCCATGACAGGCCGGCTCCAGAGTAAATCGCCGAGACAAATGGAGGCTCCGCGAAACAAGACTCTGCACCGACCGGAAAACTCAGGCCGAACACCCACGAAAGTAAGAATTCGTTAAAGTTATTCGTCAAGGCTGTGACTATCGCTAAGGCTTCCTTGTCATTGATGGGATACTTCAATTCTGCTCCGTGTAGCTTCTTACTAAGGTAGGCGATGGGCTGCAAACCGCGTCCGTGATCCTGCATCAGTACTGCTCCGACTGCCTGGTCACTAGCGTCTGCTTCCACCACGTAGTCCTTGTCTGGGTCCGGTAGGATGAGTACTGGCACTGTAGTCAGTGCTGTCTGTAGCTGCTCCATGGCTTGCTGTTGAGGAGTATCCCATTTATAGGGCGTATCCTTTTTCAGTAGGTTGGTCAGTGGCGCTGCTATCTTAGCGTATTGCGGCACAAACCTGTTGTAGTAGTTGGCGAGGCCCAGGAACTGCTGCAACTCCTTCACGTTCTCCGGTACCTTCCACGATTTGGCAGCTTCGATCTTCCGCGGGTCCACGTGTACGCCCTCGGCACTCACCATGTGCCCGAGAAACTGCACCTTTTTTAGGGCGAAGTTGCTCTTCAATCGCTTCACGTAGAACTTGTTCTTCCGCAGGATCTCGAAGACTTTACCCAGATGCTCAACGTGCTCCTTAATGGTTTTAGAGTAGATCAGAATGTCGTCCAGGTACACCACCACGCATTCGTCCAGCAGGGGCCGTAAGATATGATTCATCTCCGCCTGGAACGTCGCTGGTGCATTGCAGAGTCCGAACGGCATCACTATATACTCGTAGGAGCCGTATCTGGTACGGAACGCCGTCTTGTGGATCGAGTTGTCTGCCATCTTGATCTGCCAGTAACCCGACCGTAGGTCCAGCTTCGAAAACACCGTCGCACCACGCAGTTGGTCTAGAAGATCATCTATACGCGGTATGGGGTATTTGTTCTTGACTGTCTGTTTGTTCAGTGCGCGGTAGTCGATGCACATCCGTAAACTACCGTCTGGCTTCGGAGTGAAGAGAACTGGTGCTCCGTAGGGAGAGGTGGATGGGCGGATAAGTTGTCTATCCAGTAGATTCTCAATCTGCTTCTTCATGTCTGTCAGTTCGGTCGGACTAAGTCGGTATGGTGCACGTGAGACGGGTTTCGCACCTGGTTCCTCCACGATCTCGTGCTCGTGGGTGCGTGTCAAGACTAGAGAGGAAAGTATGTCGATTAGGTTAGGGGAGGGGGGTACAAGAGTATCGAGAGAATTGTTGTACCCTCTAAGAATCACCCCTACACAACCTAGAACTAAATAATATGAAACATATAATTTGACACACCCCCATAGGTGAAGTAGGGGGGATAGCCAAACCTAACAGTGGTCACAAGACCAGTCAAGCAGAAAAGCAAACAAGACAAAGCTCAGGGTGGATCTCAAGGACACCACACAGTCTGAGTACAAGCAGGTGGCCACAAGGCCAGTTCACATGCAGGTTTATAACAAAGCAAGAGATACAGTGATCACAACCTAGCAAGAGAAAACATGCAAATATATATATATATAGTGATCACAGTACAAGCAGGGTCAAGAAGTAAGCAAGTGAGGTCCAGTAGGCACAAGGCCTAACAGAGTGCAGAAGCGCTGATGGTCACAAGGCTGAAGCGCCTTGGTGAACACATCAGCAGTGTTGGCCTCAGTGGCCACGTAACGCAGACAAAGCTGACCGCGCTGCTGCAGCTCTCGAGCAAGGAAGTACCGCATGACAATGTGCTTCGTTCTGTGCTCCAGTCTGTGCTCCTCACACAAGGCAATGGCAGCCTTGTTGTCGACGTACAGCACTGGAGGAGAACGAGGCCGCTCTCCCAGGTCGGTCAGCAGGTAGGTCAGCCAGCGTAGCTCCTGGGCAGCCATGGCTGTGGCGTAGATCTCAGCCTCACAACTGGAGCTGAGAACAGAAGAAGAGCGTGTGGAACGCCAAGAAACTGAGCCAGAGCCAAGGCTGAAGGTGTAACCCTGAGACGACCGCTGAGTAGCCTGATCGTCCGCCCAAGAAGCGTCTGAGTGTCCTGTGAGTACAACTCGGTCCCGCCCTCCAAGCACTAGCCCCATGCCCGACGTACTGCACAAGTAGCGCAACACCCTCTTAGCGGCATCCATGTGCTCCTTCCTGTGACGGCCAGGAGCGACATAGCGTGCAAGGATGCTAAGAGGGTATGCAAGGTTAGGTCGAGTGCAGGTCATCAGGTACATGAGGCAGCCCACAAGCTCTGGATACGGGCCACTCGGCTCTACGGACTCATCCGAAGGCAGAGCTGAGAGCGAGTGACCGGTACGCAGAGGAGTGGACTGGGGCGAGGAGTACGTGAAGCGGAAGCGCTGGAGGATCTGCTGCACCATGTGTGACTGAGTCAAGGTGATGGTGCGCCGTGCTCTGTCCCGGGTGATCCGCAAGCCAAGATAGCTCGTCAGTTCACCCAGGTCTGTGCACGTATGTCTCCTCTGCAGCTCCGACTTCACGTGGGCGACTGCCGCGGTGTCAGCAGTGACAAAGACCAAGTCGTCGACGTACACGAGGATGTAGAACGGCGGCAGCGAGGTGTCTGTGCGTAGAAACAGTGACGGGTCAGCAGTAGAGGGAGCGAACCCAAGAGCCGCAAGTGTCGTCCTCAGTGTGTCGTGCCACTCACGCGGTGCCTGGCGGAGACCGTAGACCGGCCGCTGGAGCCTCCACTTGGTACCAGGAGGAACCGACCCAGTGAAGCCAGGAGGGCGGCGCAGCCAGATCTCCTCGTGCAGGCTGCCCTGCAAGAAAGCAGTGCTGAAGTCAAGTGAGTGAAGCTCGTAGTCGCGCTGAGCGGCTATGTGCAGCAGCACCCGAAGAGTGGTCATCTTCGGGGTGGGGGAGAAGGTCTGGAAGAAGTCGACTCCCTCTCGCTGACTGAAGCCTCGAGCCACGTAGCGCGCCTTGAAGACAGGAGGAGAACCCGGTGGCCGCTTCACCCTGAAAATCCACATGCCACTGACGATGTTCGCCCCAGGTGGGGGAACCTCGTCGACGTAGGTGCCTGTGGACTTCCAGGAAGCCATCTCTGCGTCCATGGCTGTCTGCCACTGAGAGGAGTAGGGACCCGCCATCGCCTCAGCGTAAGTGCGCGGGGTCGGGATGTCTGGTGCATCCGGGTCTCCCTCAGGGGCAACTAGCATGGACACGAGATGGGGCAAAGCAGCAGCAAAGCACTGGAACTCCTCCTGTCTGTCCTCAAGGACGTCCGTGCCAAGAGCACACTCACCCCCGACAGACGGAGGACAGACAGACTCAGACTCAGACTCAGCAACAAGGCTAGCGGCGTAGTCTAGACGACACCGGGCAGCAAAGTCTATCAACTCAGCGACCAGAGCAGACGCAGCAGAGGACTCAAAGGTAGGGTCAGTGACAACAGTGGCGAGAAGACGGGTGACAGTGGGACTGGCAGCACGACGGGCGTCAGACTCCGGGTCAGGAAGAGTAGGCAAAGAGGACGCAGGAGGAGACGGCAGCGGGACACGCTGAGGAGCAGTGGAGGGACGCAGAGTCATGTAGTGAGTGCAAGGGACAGGAGGAGGACGCTCACGTGGGACACGACGACCAGTGCGAGCAGTACGAACAGGCGACGCAGGACGAGACGCAGGCTCACGACGCTCTGTAAGACCTCCTATGGGACCAGTGTAAGGAGAGGGACTAGGGAGAGGCGAGGCAGGCGGTAACTGTGACTGCGACTGGACAGGCGGAGGACACTCTACGGAGGGAGGAGGACAAGGAGGAGGAGCCTGACCAAGAACCTGCTGAAGAAGTGGTACGAAGTACGGTCGCGGCCGCGCAGCGTCTCCAGAACTAGCAGAGACACCAGCGGCAGGGTCCTCAGCACCAGCAGCAGCTCCAACGTCCGGGTCCTCAGCACCAGCAGCAGCTCCACCGCTCGGGTCCTCAGCACCAGCAGCAGCTCCACCGTCCGGGTCCTCAGCTCCAGCAGCAGCTCCAACGCCCGGGTCCTCAGCACCAGCAGCAGCGCCACCGCTCGGGTCCGCAGCACCAGCAGCAGCTCCAACGCCCGGGTCCTCAGCACCAGCAGCAGCTCCACCGCTCGGGTCCTCAGCACCAGCAGCAGCTCCAACGCCCGGGTCCTCAGCACCAGTAGCAGCGCCACCCCCAGGGTCCGCAGCACCAGGAGCACCACTCCGAAGACTGCAGCGCCGCGTGTACCACTCTCGGATCTGCTGAATGGGGGGGAGCTCCTGGGCAGGAGGGGAAGTACTGGTACGAGCTCCAGTAGCACCTCTCCGGAGGCGGCAGTACTGTAGGTACCTCTCCTGCAGCTGCCGGGAGGAGAGGGCTCCTCCAGGTGTAGCACGCTCAGGCTCAGCACCCCTAGACTCAGCACCCCCAGACTCAGCACCCCCAGGCTCAGCACCTCCAGGCTCCGCACCTCCAGGCTCCGCACCTCCAGGCTCAGCACCCCCAGGCTCCGCACCTCCAGACTCAGCACTCCCAGGCTCAGCACCCCCAGACGCAGCACCCCCAGGCTCAGCACCCGCAGGCTCAGCACCCCTAGCAGGACGAGAGTCGACAGCTACCTCGACAGGCTCACCCGGGTCTACCTGGGACACACCTGAGGGAGCGGCACCCTGAGGGGGGAGGGGGTCTGGTACCTCAGCACCTGGAGCGAGGAAGAGAGGCGGGGGGGGGAGCGGGGCAGTGCGGTAGGGGAAGAGGCGGTAGTAGGGGACGGACTCGTCAAAAGTGACGTCCTGAGAGGCCAGGACACGACGCGAGGTGGCGTGGTAGAACTGCCAACCAGGGGCGTCCGGGACAAAGCCAAGGAAGACACAGGGGACAGCGCGACGGGAGAGCTTGTCCGCGGACGTGTCGCGAACAAAAGCTCGGGATCCCCAGACCCGAAAACGCGACGCATCGCCAGCCTCTCCTGTCCAATGCAGGGTCAGAGAAGTCTCTGGGAGCGAGACTCGGGGCCAGAGGTTGAGCTGATGCGCAGCGTATCAGACTGCAAACGGCCACAGAAAATGGGGGGCAGCCGCATGAACCAAGGAGGTACGAGCGACCTCCATGACCAAGCCAATGCGGCGCTCAGCAACCCCATTCTGCTGTGGAGAGGCCGGAAGCGTGAACGACTGCTCAATGCCCTCCTGCTGACAGAAGGCCTCCAAGAGGCCGGAGGAAAACTCCCCACCTCTGTCAGAGTGCAGATGCAGGACAGGAAAGTCGGAGTGGAAACGCTTGCTGAGCTGGAGACGAGATCTGCGGATCCAAGGGATCAAGACATCAGGGACGTCACCCTTGGCGCGCAAGGGGAAGACCGTGGTGTAGCGCGAGAAGTCGTCAACAACAATCAGGAAGTACCTCTCCTGACCCTGTCCACGGACGCGGGCTGGGCCCCACACGTCCAAGTGGAGCGTCTGCAAAGGAGCAGTCATCGGAGGAAAGGAGGAGGAGTGAGGAGCGGCGCGCTGCCGCCCCTCGACACAGGGAAGACAGGGAGGAGCAGGCGAGGGTGGGAGGGGAGGGAGAACCCTGGGAAGACCAGCAACAAGGTCCCGTTTGTGCATGGCCCGAAGGCGCTGCACAGACGGGTGACCAAGGCGGTGGTGCCAGAGGACAGTCTCATGCGCCAGAGAGCGACACGAGCAGGGGGCGGACAGCTGACCTGACGCAGACGCAGACGCAGACGCAGCTACCTGAGGGGACTCAGTGGTCAGTGTGTACAGGTCCGACCCCGGCTCCCGAGTGAAGGTAGCCAGGTGACGGCCCGTCCGAGCACACGTGCAGTGTGTCACGCGCTCGTAGGCAGGGGTGAACTGGTGAACACCCCCGTCCTGGAGCGCACGACCCGCCACCAAGTTCGTAGAGAACGAGGGGAGGTAGAGACCAGACAGTGTGCCAGACGGGACCGCAGGACAGGGAAGAACAGTGGAGGAGGTCGCAATGACCGGACCCCCAGAGGGGTCAGCGAGGGAGACAGCAACTGGCCGAGCGAGTGGCTCAAGGGCAGTGCGGTCTCGAAAGAAACAGCGAGAAGCACCTGAGTCAAGTGTGAAGGTGTGCAGTGCCTCAGTCGACTCAGTACCAGGGGAGACAGACTCACCAGCACCTAGAGCGGCAGCCTCACCATCACCTGGGGTAGCAGACACGCGAGCACCTGGAGCTGCAGACGCACTAGCACCTAGAGCAGCAGCCTCACTGGTCAGAATGCCCGGGTCGGGCGGAACACGCAAGTACTGAGCACCCTCTCCACTAGTAAACATAGCATACATGGCAGTGAGAATAGCATCAAAGTCTAAAGCCCAGATATCAACTCCCTTCTTCTCCAGATCAAACCAGCGGGGCAGCTCATTGCCGTCAGGGAACTGAGTGCGCCAAGCGTCGTCAAGGCGCGCGAAACAGCGCGGCGTGGGGTGCGGCTTCCCACACGTCTGACCAGTGCGGTCACCAGTGCGGATGACGTACGTGCAGCTAAGGCCACCCGCCCCCCCACGCTGCGCATACCACTCACGGGCCTCCTGGAGCGACGGAGTGTGCTGCTGGCTCGGACCACCGCCAGCGCCTCCACGACCACCACCGCCGCTGCCACCTCCTCGACCACCCCCTCCCCTGCCGCTGCCACGACCACCGCCGCCCCCGCTGCCGCCCCCGCCCCTGCCACCGCCTCCGCCGCTGCCGTCACTACCCCCACTGCCGCCACTAGTCTCTCCAGCCCCTCCTCCACTCCCACCGCCTCCACCCCCGCCTCCCCGGCCTCCTCCTCCACCCTTGCTTCCTTTGGTTCTGCGGCGCCCGCTCGGAGCAGACGCGGTCCCGACCTTCTCAGCACCAAGGAGGTCGACAGCAGAAGCAGAGGCGACAGAGGGGAGAAGGGGGGAAGGGGAACACCCCTCAAAGAAGGGGGTGCGGGGCTCGCCACGAGAGGCACCTACGGCGACGATGCTCGCCTCAGCTGCAAGTAGGTCCTTCTCGAGGAGGGCAATGGTGAGCTCAGTAGGGGAGCGAGCTAGAAAGGAATCCCTGACTGTGCGCAGAGAGTCAGGGAGGCGGGTGACAATGTGGTAGAGAGTGAGCCAGAGCGGGGGGGGGTTGCTAGCAAGGAACTCGGCAGGCATAGCAGCACGAAAGCGGGCCTCACTAGTCTTGAGGTGGGTGATGAGGTCAGCAACAGTGTGAAAGGAGGCCAGGTCGGGGAACAGGTAGGGCAGTGAGAGGCGGCCTAGTGCGGCAGACGCAGGTGAGGAGTAACGAGCAACTACGGCTGTGTACAGTTCCTTAGCAGTCTTGCACTGGCCGAAGTGCTCGCGCTCATCTAGCGGTAGGGAGTTGCGAATAGCGAAGCGAGCGTGCGCGTCACGGGTCTGCCACTGGGAGCGCAGAGTGCTGTCAGCAGTAGTGTCAGGGGCAGTAGCATGGCCTAGGGCATGATCGTACAGTGAAATGTCCTCCTTGGCAGTGAGCTGTAGGAAGAGGTGCAGGTCATCGAGCCAGGTGTCAAACTTCACTGGGCGGCCCTCAGCATCGAAGGCTAGCACAGGAGGGCTAGCCATAGTAGCAGTAGGAGGAACAGTAGTAGTGTCAGTAGCAGTGACAGCAGCAGCAGTAGCGCGGTAGGGCAGGGCAGTGCGGCTCTAGCAGGGCAGGGCCGGGGCAGTCGTGACGGCGGCGGCAGCTGCTGAAGGCTCGGGAACGGCCGCTGCTGCAGGGACGGCGGCGGCTGCTGTGGTATTCTCGAACGGCGGCTGCTGCTGCAGGCTCGGCGGCGGCAGCTGCTGCAGGTCCGGCGGCGGCTGCTGCTGCTGGCTCGGCGACGGCAGCTGCTGCAGGGTCGGCGGCGGCCGCTGCTGTAGGTCCAGCGGCGGCTGCTGCTGTTGGTTCGGCGGCGGCAGCTGCTGCAGGGTCGGCGGCAGCTGCTGCTGCAGGGTCGGCGGCGGCCGCTGCTGTAGGTCTGGCGGCGGCTGCGACTGCAGGCTCTGCCGCGGCTGCTGCTGTAGGCTGGGCCGCGGCAGCTGCTGCAGGTCTGGCGGCGGCTGCTACTGCAGGTCCGACCGCGGCTGCCGCTGCTGGCTCGGCGGTGGCTGCTACTGCAGGTCCGGCCGCGGCTGCTGCTGTAGGCTCTGCGGCGGCAGCTGCTGAAGGTCAGCGGCGGTAGCTGCTGCAGGCCCAGCGGAGACAGCTGCTGCAGACGAGAGGGAAGGGGACCGCGACGGGTCCTGGAGGGGCCGCGAAGGGCGGCGAGGGGCGGCGACGAAGCCGCGAAGAGGCGGCAACAGAGCCGCGAAGGGGAGGGCGGCGACGGAGTCGCGTATGGGCGGCGACGAGGCCGCGTAGGGGCGACGACGAAGCCGCGTAGGGGCGGCGACGAGGTCGCGAAAGGGCGGCGACAGAGCCGCGCGGGGGGGGAGGGCGACGAGGCCGCGAAAAGGGGGGCCGCTAGGGGGCCTTAAGCGGGGGTCGCGAGGGGCCAACGAGGGGCCGCGAGAGGACCTTAAGAGAGGGGCCGCGACGGGCCGTTAGGGACAGGCGCACGGGGCGCGACTAGGGTAGGCGCGAAGCGCGCTCCGGGCAGGAAAAAAAAAATTCGTTTTCCGTGGTGGGCCCTAGGAAACTTCCTGCTCTATACCATGTCAAGACTAGAGAGGAAAGTATGTCGATTAGGTTAGGGGAGGGGGGTACAAGAGTATCGAGAGAATTGTTGTACCCTCTAAGAATCACCCCTACACAACCTAGAACTAAATAATATGAAACATATAATTTGACAGTGCGCGCTGGAGGTACTCCTGCAGGTAGGTCGTCTGGCATGATATCCTTGTACTGCTCCAACACCTCCTTTACTGCTGCAGGTAGCTCCGAACTCGGCTTCTCCTCCTCTGCTGCTGCCATAACCAGTGCTAAGTAACCCGCATTACTCTCGTTCACCGTCCGTTCGAACCGCGCCAGTGTCATTTCAGGAACATCCCCTGTATCCGTCCAGCTTCGCAGCTCCACTCGTTTCCCGTTGTTGTAGATGCATGCCTTCCGGTTGACCCAGTCTATCTCGGGGTTGAACCGCTTCAGAAAATCACGCCCCAAGATGAAGTCTAATCCCTTGATGTTCGTGATCGGCAACGTCGGCTTCCACCTCAACGCCCCTATCTGCAGGTGCAGTGTTGACTTGCCGTGGATGGGAAGCTTCGTACCGTCCACCATCGTTGCTGTAAACTGGGTCTCCTACACTGATTTTCCAATTTTCTCCAACGTCCCGCGGTCGCACACCGAGTGGGACGCACCACTGTCCACCAATGCCTGGAGGCGTCGCCCGTTGCAGATCACCTCGAGTACTAGTGGTTGTTGCCGCTCCGAGTAGCTGTAGATGGTGTTGCTTACAGGATCATAAGGTAGATCAAATGTATCGTCCCTTGGTCCTGCGCTCGAAGCTGCTGACTCAGTTTCCAACTTAGCAGGGTTAGAAGGATTTATCCGAGGCCGATTCAGCTTCTCTAGGGCCTGGAACCTTCCCCTAAGCCTTTGCAGCGGTGTGGGCTTTGCCTGTGGGGAACAGGGAGCCTTTAAACAGTGCTGCTGGGAGAGAATATTAACTCCTCGGAACGCTCGACCCTTATCAGCGCTCCGGAGTAGGGTCCCCATATTACCCGGTACCGGTTTAATTTCTGACTCTCCCTTAAAATAGGCTTGAAAACCACGAGAAGTAATATTCTTAGTTAAAGTATCTTTATAGGATAACTTTAACGAATTCTTACTTGTCGAGGTGTACGGCTGGAGTTTCCCGGTCGGTGCAGGGTCTTGTTTCGCGGAGTCTCCATTGGTCTCGGCAATTTCCTCTGGTGCCGGCTGGTCATGGCGTTTTAAATTCGCGCCATCGTATTCTCCTTTTTTCGCCCTCTCCGAAGTTGCCACGTTGTCCGTTTTCTGCTTCGGGGGTGCCACACTGTTCTTGCCCTTCAGCTCCGCACGGCTTTTCTGCATCCTCCAACACGCCAAGATATGATGTCCTTTAGCGCCGCAAAATTCGCACGTTGCATTTTTTGCTAGCCACTGCGTCGCATCGTCCTTGTCGTTCTCCATCGGGTCGGCAGTCGTGGGTGGTGCCAATCGCCCCAAGACACTATTTGGCTTGTTGCGTCGTGTTCCGTAGTAGCTACTGTTCAACGCGTCGAACTGTCCGATCAGTGCTGCCCGAAACTGCGCCCACGTCTCTTCGCCTTGGACTATTCGGTTACTAATCCACTCTAGAGCTGGGCCTCATAACAGTGTTGCTCAATGCGCAATGCGTCTTGGTTGAGGGTCGTGCATCCAACAGCTTCGAATAAATTTTCTAATACAGCTACGAATCAACGGACGTCGCTCCCTTTCGCTCTAGGATCGAACGCGTCTGGTCGCCTCGGCTTTACTGCTTCGAGATTAAATGTAGCTGCTGCCGTTGTCGCGGGTATAATTATCGGTGTCGTCGCTTCTGCTGCTGCTATGGCTACCGATTGGTTCGCAAGGAGTTTTTCGAGTCGTGGGAGCGCCGAAATTATCTGATTATGCTCAGCACGTAACTCCGCAATTTTTCCTATAAAGAAATATCTATTTTCCTCCATATTGCCGATTTACAGGAAGATGCGCGACGAAAATAATTCAATTGTGGGTGCTGGTCGACTTACTGCGAGTCGAATCGACTGTAGAATCGACGAGCGCAAATTTTGTTCGTTGCGCAATTCTCCCCTAAACGAAATTGTCTGAATGAACGGACTGGAATGATTGAACTAACAGTGAAATCAGTACAAGTACCTAACCCTAGAATTGTGTACCCCCTATAGGCTAACCCATTGTAGCCTAAACAACCACAACATATATAATGTTTGACACACCCCCATAGGCAAAGTGGAGGAGAGCAAGGGGTCACAAGACCAGTCAAAGCAAAGCAAAACAAGCTCAGGGTGGATCTCAAGGATACCACACAAATTCTGAGCACAAGCAAGTGGTCACAAGACCGGATAACATGCAGGTTGATAATATAACAAGAGATACAGTGATCACAACCTAGCAAGTGTAAACATGCAGGCATATATATAAAGATCACAGTACAAGCAGAGTCAAGAAGTAAGTAAGTGAGGTCCAGCAGGCACAAGGCCCAGAAGAGTACAGAAACGCTGATGGTCACAAGGCTGAAGCGCCTTGGTGAACACATCAGCAAGGTTGGCCTCTGTGGCCACGTAACGCAGACGAAGCTGACCACGCTGCTGTAGCTCTCGAGCAAGGAAGTACCGCAGGGCGATGTGCTTCGTTCTGTGCTCCAGTCTGTGCTCCTCACACAAGGCAATGGCAGCCTTGTTGTCGACGTACAGCACTGGAGGAGAACGAGGCCTCTCTCCCAAGTCGGTCAGCAGGTAGGTCAGCCAGCGTAGCTCCTGGGCAGCCATGGCTGTGGCGTAGATCTCAGCCTCACAACTGGAGCTGAGAACAGAAGAAGAGCGTGTAGAACGCCAAGAAACTGAGCCGGAGCCAAGGCTGAAGGTGTAACCCTGAGACGACCGCTGAGTAGCCTGGTCGTCCGCCCAAGAAGCGTCTGAGTGTCCAGTAAGTACAACTCGGTCTCGCCCTCCAAGCACTAGCCCCATGCCCGACGTACTGCACAAGTAGCGCAACACCCTCTTAGCGGCATCCATGTGCTCCTTCCTGTGACGGCCAGGAGCGACATAGCGTGCAAGGATGCTAAGAGGGTATGCAAGGTCAGGTCGAGTGCAGGTCATCAGGTACATGAGGCAGCCCACAAGCTCTGGATACGGGCCACTCGGCTCTACGGACTCATCCGAAGGCAGAGCTGAGAGCGAGTGACCGGTAGGCAGGGGAGTGGACTGAGGCGAGGAGTACGTGAAGCGGAAGCGCTGGAGAACCTGCTGCACCATGTGTGACTGAGTCAGGGTGATAGGGCGCCGTGCTCTGTCCCGGGTGATCCGCAAGCCAAGATAGCTTGTCAGCTCACCCAGGTCTGTGCACGTGTGTCTCCTCTGCAGCTCCGACTTCACGTAGGCGAGTCCTGCAGTGTCAGCAGTGGCAAAGACCAAGTCGTCGACGTACACGAGGATGTAGAACGGCGGCAGCGAGGTGTCTGTGCGTAGAAACAGTGACGGGTCAGCAGTAGAGGGAGCGAACCCAAGAGCCGCAAGTGTCGTCCTCAGTGTGTCGTGCCACTCACGCGGTGCCTGGCGGAGACCGTAGACCGGCCGCTGGAGCCTCCACTGGGTACCAGGAGGAACCGACCCAGTGAAGCCAGGAGGGCGGCGCAGCCAGATCTCCTCGTGCAGGCTGCCCTGCAAGAAAGCAGTGCTGAAGTCAAGTGAGTGAAGCTCGTAGTCGCGCTGAGCGGCTATGTGCAGCAGCACCCGAAGAGTGGTCATCTTCGGGGTGGGGGAGAAGGTCTGGAAGAAGTCAACTCCCTCTCGCTGACTGAAGCCTCGAGCCACGTAGCGCGCCTTGAAGACAGGAGGAGAACCCGGTGGCCGCTTCACCCTGAAAATCCACATGCCACTGACGATGTTCGCCCCAGGTGGGGGAACCTCGTCGATGTAGGTGCCTGTGGACTTCCAGGAAGCCATCTCTGCGTCCATGGCTGTCTGCCACTGAGAGGAGTAGGGACCCGCCATCGCCTCAGCGTAAGTGCGCGGGGTCGGGATGTCTGGTGCATCCGGGTCTCCCTCAGGGGCAACTAGCATGGACACGAGGTGGGGCAAAGCAGCAGCAAAGCACTGGAACTCCTCCTGTCTGTCCTCAAGGACGTCCGTGCCAAGAGCACACTCACCCCCGACGGACGGAGGACAGACAGACTCAGACTCAGACTCAGCAACAAGGCTAGTGGCGTAGTCTAGACGACACCGGGCAGCAAAGTCTATCAACTCAGCGACCAGAGCAGACGCAGCAGAGGACTCAAAGGTAGGGTCAGTGACAACAGTAGCGAGGAGACGGGTGACAGTGGGACTGGCAGCACGACGGGAGTCAGACTCCGGATCAGGAAGAGTAGGCAGAGAGGACGCAGGAGGAGACGGCAGCGGGACACGCTGAGGAGCAGTGGAGGGACGCAGAGTCATGTAGTGAGTGCCAGGGACAGGAGGAGGACGCTCACGTGGGACACGACGACCAGTGCGAGCAGTACGAACAGGCGACGTAGGACGAGACGCAGGCTCACGACGCTCTGCAAGACCTCCTGTGGGACCAGTGTAAGGAGAGGGACTAGGAAGAGGCAAGGCAGGCGGTAACTGTGACTGCGACTGGACAGGCGGAGGACACTCTACGGAGGGAGGAGGACGAGGAGGAGGAGCCTGACCAAGAACCTGCTGAAGGAGTGGTACGAAGTAAGGTCGTGGCCGCGTAGCGTCCCCAGAAGCAGCAGAGACACCAGCGCCAGGGTCCTCAGCACCAGCAGCAGCTCCACCGCCCGGGTCCTCAGTACCAGCAGCAGCTCCACCGCTCGGGTCCTCAGTACCAGCAGCAGCTCCACCGCCCGGGTCCTCAGCACCAGCAGCAGCTCCACCACTCGGGTCCTCAGCACCAGCAGGAACTCCACCAGCCGGGTCCTCAGCACCAGCAGGAACTCCACCAGCCGGGTCCTCAGCACCAGCAGCAGCTCCAACGTCCGGGTCCTCAGCACTAGCAGTAGCGCCACCGCTCGGGTCCTCAGCACCAGTGGCCGCGCCACCGCGCGGGTCCTCAGTTCTAGCAGCAGCTCCACCAGTCGGGTCCGCAGCACCAGCAGCAGCTCCAACGTCCGGGTCCGCAGCACCAGGAGCACCACTCCGAAGACTGCAGCGCCTCGTGTACCACTCTCGGATCTGCTGGAGGGGGGGGAGCTCCCGGGCAGGAGGGGAAGCACCGCGACCAGCTCCAGCCGTACCTCTCCGGAGGCGGCAGTACTGTAGGTACCGCTCCTGCAGCCGCTGTGAGGAGAGGGCTCCTCCAGGTGTAGTACCCCCAGACTCAGCACCCCCAGGCTCCGCACCCGCAGACTCAGCACCGTCAGGCTCACTACTTCAAGGCTCCGCACCTCCAGACTCAGCACTCCCAGGCTCAGCACCCCCAGACGCAGCACCCCCAGGCTCAGCACCCCCAGGCTCAGCACCCCCAGCAGGACGAGAGTCAACAGCTACCTCGACAGGCTCACCCGGGTCTACCTGGGACACACCTGAGGGAGCGGCACCCTGAGGGGGGAGGGGGTCTGGTACCTCAGCACCTGGAGCCAGGAAGAGAGGCGGGGGGGGGAGTGGGGCAGTGCGGTAGGGGAAGAGGCGGTAGTAGGGAACGGACTCGTCAAAAGTGACGTCCTGAGAGGCCAGGACACGACGCGAGGTGGCGTGGTAGAACTGCCAACCAGGGGCGTCCGGAACAAAGCCAAGGAAGACGCAGGGGACAGCACGACGGGAGAGCTTGTCCGCGGTCGTGTCGCGAACAAAAGCCCAGGATCCCCAGACCCGAAAACGCGACGCATCGCCAGCCTCTCCCGTCCAACGCAGTGTCGGAGAAGTCTCTGGTAAGGAGACACGGGGCCAGAGGTTGAGCTGATGCGCAGCGTATCGGACTGCAAACGGCCACAGAAAGTGGGGGGCAGCCGCATGAACCAAGGAGGTACGAGCGACCTCCATGACCAAGCCAATGCGGCGCTCAGCAACCCCATTCTGCTGTGGAGAGGCCGGAAGCGTGAACGACTGCTCAATGCCCTCTTGCTGACAGAAGGCCTCCAAGAGGCCAGAGGAAAACTCCCCACCTCTGTCAGAGTGCAGACGCAGGACAGAGAAGTCGGAGCGGAAACGCTCACTGAGCTGGAGACGAGATCTGCGGATCTAAGGGATCAAGACATCAGGGACGTCACCCTTGGTGCGCAAGGGGAAGACCGTGGTGTAGCGCGAGAAGTCGTCAACAACAATCAGGAAGTACCTCTCCTGACCCTGACCACGGACGCGGGCTGGGCCCCACACGTCCATGTGGAGCGTCTGCAAGGGAGCAGTCGTCGGGGGAAAGGAGGAGGAGTGAGGAGCGGCGCGCTGTCGCCCCTCGACACAGGGAAGACAGGGAGGAGCAGGCGAGGGTGGGAGGGGAGGGAGAACCCTGGGAAGACCAGCAACAAGGTCCCGTTTGTGCATGGCCCGAAGGCGCTGCACAGACGGGTGACCAAGGCGGTGGTGCCAGAGGACAGTCTCATGCGCCAGAGAGCGACACGAGCAGGGGGCCGACAGCTGACCTGACGCAGACGCAGACGCAGACGCAGCTACCTGAGGGGACTCAGTGGTCAGTGTGTACAGGTCCGACCCCGGCTGCCGAGTGAAGGTAGCCAGGTGACGGCCCGTCCGAGCACACGTGCAGTGTGTCACGCGCTCGTATGCAGGGGTGAACTGGTGAACACCCCCGTCCTGGAGCGCACTACCTGCCACCAAGTTCGTAGAGAACGAGGGGAGGTAGAGACCGGACAGTGTGCCTGACGGGACCGCAGGACAAGGAAGGACAGTGGAGGAGGTCGCAATGACCGGACCCCCAGAGGGGTCAGCGAGGGAGACAGCAACTGGCCGAGCGAGTGGCTCAAGGACAGTGCGGTCACGAAAGAAACAGCGAGAAGCACCAGAGTCCAGTGTGAAGGTGTGAAGTGCTGCAGTCGACTCAGTACCAGGGGGGACGGACTCACGAGCACCTAGAGCAGCAGCCTCACCAGGACCTGAGGCAACAGACTCACTAGCACCTAGAGCGGCAGCCGGACTGGTCAGAATGCCCGGGTCGGGCGGAACACGCAAGTACTGGGCACCCTCTCCACTAGTAAACATCGCATACATGGCAGTGAGAATAGCATCAAAGTCTAAAGCCCAGATATCAACTCCCTTCCTCTCCAGATCACCCCAGCGGGGAAGCTCAGCGCCGCCAGGGAACTGAGCGCGCCAAGCGTCGGTAAGGCGCGAGAAACAGCGGTGCGTGGGGTGCGGCCTCCCACACGTCTGGCCAGTGCGGTCACCAGTGCGGATGACGTACGTGCAGGTAAAGCCACCCGCCCCCCCCCCCCGCTGCGAGTACCACTCACGTGCCTCCTGGAGCGACGGGGCGTGCTGCTGGCTCTGGCCACCGCCAGTGCCTCCACGACCACCACCGCCGCCGTCACCGCCTCGGCCACCTCCACCCCTGCCGCCGCCACGACCACCTCCGCCTCCGCTGCCGCCTCCGCCCCTGCCACCGCTCCCGCCGCTGCTGTCACCACCCCCACTGCCGCCACTAGCCTCTCCAGTCCCACCTCCACCCCCACCGCCACCACCCCCGCTCCCCCGCCACCACCTCCACCCTTGCCCCCCTTGCTCCTGCGGCGCCCGCTCGGAGCAGACGCGGTCCCGACCTTCTCAGCACCAAGGAGGTCGACAGCAGCAGCAGAGGCGACAGAGGGGAGAAGGGGGGAAGGGGAACACCCCTCAAAGAACGGGGTGCGGGGGTCGCCACGAGAGGTGCCTACAGCGACGATGCTCGCCTCGGCTGCAAGCAGTTCCTTCTCGAGGAGGGCAATGGTGAGCTCAGTGGGGGAGCGAGCGAGGAAGTGGTCCCTGACTGCGCGCAGAGAGTCAGGGAGGCGGGTGACGATGTGGTAGAGTGTGATCCAGAGCGGGGGGGGATTGCTAGCAAGGAACTCGTCAGGCATAGCAGCGCGAAAGCGGGCCTCACTAGTCTTGAGGTGGGTGATGAGGTCAGCAACTGTCTGAAAGGAGGCCAGGTCGGGGAACAGGTAGGGGAGGGTGAGGCGGCCTAGTGTGGCAGAAGCAGGTGAGGAGTAACGAGCAACTACAGCAGTGTACAGGTCCTTAGCAGTCTTGTGCTGGCCAAAATGCTCGCGCTCATCTATCGGTAGGGAGTTGCGAATAGCGAAGCGAGCGTGGGCGTCACGAGTCTGCCACTGTGAGCGCTGAGTGCTGTCTGCAGTGGTAGGAGGGGCAGTAGCGTGACCGAGGGCATGATCGTACAGCGAAATATCCTCCTTGGCCGTGAGCTGTAGGAATAGGTGCAGGTCATCTAGCCAGGTGTCAAACTTCACTGGGCGGCCCTCAGCATCGAAAGCAAGTACGGGAGGACTAGCCATAGTGGCAGCAGCAGTAGTGGTAGTAGCAGTAGGAGTAGCAGCAGTAGTAACAGTAGTAGTAGCAGTAGGAGCAGTAGTAGGAGTAGCAGTATCAACGGGGCTGCTCAGTACGGGCGGCGCGGCTCGGTCGGGCGGCGCGGCTCGGTTTAGGTAGGACGGCGCAGCTCGGGTAGGGCGGCGCGGCTGCACGAATCCGCTAAGCGGGGCGGGACGGGGTCGCGGGGCTGTTAGGTGGGGCGCGACGGGGCCGCGGGGCCTCTAAGCGGGACGCGACGGGGCCGCGGGGCCTTTAGGCGGGATGCGACGGGGCCGCGAAGCTGGTAAGCGGGGCTCGAAGGGGTCGCGGGGCCGTGAGGTGGGGCGCGACGGGGCCGCGGGGCCTCTAAGCGGGACGCGACGGGGCCGCGGGGCCTCTAGGCAGAGCGCGACGGGGCCGAGGGGCCTCTAAGCGGGACGCTACGGGGCCGCGGGGCCTCTAGGCAGAGCGCGACGGGGCCGCGGGGCCTCTAAGCGGGACGCGACGGGGCCGCGGGGCCTCTAGGCAGAGCGCGACGGGGCCGCGGGGCCTCTAAGCGGGGCGCGATCGACGGGGCCAGCGGGGCCGGGAAAAAAAAAGGAAGCGCACGAGGGCGCTAAAGGGGAGGCGCTAAAACGCGCTCCGATAGTAGGGCGCACGAGGGCGCTAGTAGGTAGTAGGTAGTGGTGGGCCCGAAGAGAACTTAGGTCCTAGCGAAGGACCTGCTCTGAAACCATGTCAGAATGAACGGACTGGAATGATTGAACTAACAGTGAAATCAGTACAAGTACCTAACCCTAGAATTGTGTACCCCCTATTCGCGTCCGATCTCGGCCGTTGAAGAAAAACTCGATCTGACGGTCGAAATTTCAACTTTTTCACCACCTGAGGGGTGTTCAAAACCGAATCGAGGGGACTTAGAAAAAATCGCGCAGAATTGGTTTTACATACCCGTATCGGCGCTTTCGTCGTCGCCCCCGCGGTTTTTAAAGGCCGGTTTTAAGCGGAAGAAGAACTCTAGTATAAACAGGCTCTGATTACCAAGTGTGAGGATCTGGTTCAAGAAAGATTGAAATATTGAATAATGCACCTAGGTACAAGGCGAGGCTATATATAGGCTCGACACAAAGGCAGTAACCCTGGTGTTACTAGAAGGTTCCGTGGGTCGCGAAGCGTCTTCAACGGGTCCTCCTTGAATTCGGTAGAAGGCAATTCGGTGGCAACCGAAAAGCCTAGAATTCGATGCACTCAACTTGGTTCGGTGCCTATAACTATAATAAATATAGTAAAAGCAACGAACCTAGGAAATCAAGCAAAAGCAAGCAAAACAAAATAAAGCTAAGCTAGATAATGCATAATAAAGCATAATCAAGCTAGTAAATCATAGCAAAGCCATCGTACTCTCGAACCAAGGAAATCAGCAATAACGAACAAAGCAACATAATGCTAAGCTACATAATACATAATAAAGTAAAGGCAAGCTAGCAAAGCCAGCTTAAGCCGTCGTACTCTCACAGTGGGTGGGTGATCGATCAGATGGACATCACCATGGCTTTCCTCTACGGAATTGTGAACTATGAAGTCTACATGTCCCAGCCCCTGGGTTATGAGGATGGTACCGGACCTGTGTGCAATCTGATCAAGGCCATCTACGGTCTTAAGCAAGCACCTCGCTGCTGGTACAAGAAGCTGCCATCGGTGTTGGAGGATATCTCAGGGCAAGTGCATGTGACGAAAGCCTCTTCCTCATGTGGGAGAAGGAGAGCATTGTCATATTCTTGGTGTATGTGGACGACATCCTCCTGTTCAGGAGCCGCAAGAAGGAGGTGATGAAGGTGCAGCAGAAGCTGATGCAAAACTTCAAGTGCAAGACATTGGGGGAGGCGAACTACTACTTGGGAATGCACGTTGAAAGGGATGTCAGCAACGGGTATGTGAAGCTGCACTAGGAGAAGTACATCAATGACATAGGGAGCAAGTATGAGATAGAAGTCAGAAGGAAGATGACTACACCTCTTTCATCTGGATTCAAACTCATCAAGGCTGGAGAGAATGAGGGAGTGGATTAGCTGGAGCAGGCTTATTTTTAGTCCGTGGTGGAAAGCTTTCTCTATGCAGTAGTACACACCAGGCCGGGGTGTCTCATTTGCTGTGCGGCAGCTGGATAGGGTGGTGCAAAATCCCACATAGGAGCAGGTAGATGCAGCTGACCGCATCATCCAGTATTTGAACTCCTATCCAGCTGTTGGAGTTCAATACTCAGCTGTGGCTCAATTGAAGCTGAAGGGAACAGAGATTCTCAAGGAGAAGGGTGAGAAACTTGGGGAGAGGGAGTTGTTTCTCACGGGGTTTGCTGATGCAAATTGGGCTTCGGAAAAGGAGGACATGTCCTCAGTGGGAGGATATGTGTGTGTGATTGGTGGTGGGCCCATAAGCTGGAAGTCAAAGAAACAGGTGGAAACAGCTTCTTCTGCTGAAGCTGAGTACATGTCAATGTATTATGCAGCCAAGGAGCTGATTTGGCTGAGGAAGTTCCTAGAGGAGATAGGGCATGAGCAGAAGACAGCTACACCGCCGTTTTGTGACATTTCCTGTGCTATTGCAACATGCAGATCAAGAAGCATTGGCTGTGCAAGAAAGTGTTGAGAGAATCCCTGCAGGCCCTCTATGTGAAAACCCAGCAGCAGCCGGCAGATTTTTTTAGAAAGCGGTTGGCTGAAGAACCTCATCGGCACTGTGCTAAGTTGTGCGATATGAGCCTCAACTAGGCTTACACATGAAGGGGGAGTTGGGAGGCAAGCAGGCTACTGCTTGAGGGGGAGTTGGGTGCAAATACTTAATGTTAACACTCTCAAGGATTATCTTGTCAAGCAGGGTGTTTTTCACGACACCCAGCTTTGAGGGGGGAACATGTGAGAGTACGACGACTTTGCTAAGTTTTACTTGCTCGATTTAGCTTTATCACGCATTATCTACATTAGCATGCTTTTGCTTGATTTCATATGTTTGTTGCGTTTACTATATTTTTTATACTTATACGCATCGAACTAGGTTGAGTGTACCGGATTCTAGCTTTTCAATTGCCTCCAAATTACATTCTACCGAATTCGGGAAGGTCCTGTTCGGAACGCTTCGCGACCCGCGGAATCTTCTAGTAACACCAAGGTTATTGCCTTTGTGTCGAGCCTATATATAGCCTTGTCTTGTACTCAGGTGACGAAACAATCATTTCTGAACCAGTTCCTTTGATCCTTACAGTCGATGTCGTCGCTGCTGCCAATACTGCTACTGCGGCTGCCGATTGGTTTGTAGGGAGAATTCTGAGTCGTAGGAGAACCGCTCGTGTCTGCTCCTTCTCAGCGCGTAACTCCGCGATTTTTTGTACAAAATTATCGCGAAATTCTTCCATTCGGCAATTTGCAGAAACATTTGCAGGCCGACTGCTGCGAAGTAAAACGATGTCAAAATTGTTCAGCGTTGATTCTGTACGTTGCGCAACTCTCCCTTAGTCAATTGCACGTCCGTTGAAAGAAATTCGATCCGACGCTCCAAATCCCAACCTTTTTAGCAAAACCTTCTCAGTTGAATCTCAACATTTTTTTGCAAAATAACATGAGGTGCATTCAGCAATTGAACTAAGTGGATTAATGTTGTGTGATGCTATCATTCGCATTCATGTCTGTCTGCCTCTCATCAAATGTTCGTGCGTTGCATGCGTGGTGTGAGCGTGTGCAAGAATTTGTGTTTGGTGTGGTTTGGATTTCTGAGAGCATGTAAATGTTATTTGGCTTGAGCAAATGTCTGAAGTGATTGCTCTGCTCAAGAGCTTTCCGACGAGCCAAGGATCGCTTCAATCGGAGCACGAACGAGAAAGTTACGAACGTCCGAAGTTCGTATGCTTTTCATGTTTGGTTGTGGCGACTATGGGAAGGTGTGGAAATGACTCCATAAGGGGTACAGACTTTTGAAGGTTGGGAAATCCATAACTCCTGCTGTAGATGCTGCCATGTGGTTATAAATTATAAATGAGAAAGTGAATGCATTGTAACATAAATATAGGTAGGCAGAGTCGTCGTACTCTCACACTCCACAGCGGGCTTTGGTACTACATTGGTAAGCGTTTATGCTGGAGGTGCTCGTAAAGAGGGAGCTGGTGTTGGGGGTGCTGGCGCTAGAGGTGCTGGTTCTAGGGGTGCTGGAGTTGGAGATGCTAGTGGTAGAGGGATTCGAGTCGAAGCTGCTGGTTCTGGGGGTCCTGTATTTGGAGGTCTTGGAGTTGGCGGTGTTAGCCTTAGGGGTGCTGGAGTTGGAGGCTCTGCTCAATGGCGTCTGCTCCGCCTGCTCCCTGTTACCTGACTCGTCTTTAACATCTCATGCAGCTGAAGTGGCAGGAGCTGGAGGAGGAGGAGGAAGAGGAGGAGGAGGAGGAGGAGGAGGAGGAGGAGGAGGAGGAGGAGGTGGAGGATGATGATGATGATGATGATGATGACGACGACGACGACGACGACGAGGAGGAGGAGGAGGAAGAGGAGGAGGAGGAGGAGGAGGAGGAGGAGGAGGAGGAGGAGGAGGAGGAGGAGGAGGAGGAGGAGGAGGAGGAGAAGGAGGAGGAGGAGGAGGAGGAGGAGCAGCAGCAGCAGCAGCAGCAGCAGCAGCAGCAGCAGCAGCAGCAGCAGCAGCAGCAACAGCGGTGGCGGCAGCGGCTGCGGCGACGTCAGCAGCTACGGCGGCAACAGTAGCAGCGGCGGCAGTATAAGCAGTGGACAGCGCAACAGCCACTCGTATAGCGATCGTCGCCACCTGCTAGTGATCTTCGGGCCTTTGGTCCTTTCTCTCCTTCTAACTGCTCATGGTCTCCTCCTGCTTACGGCCCAGCGTTTCCTCTTTCAGACGCAGCTCCTGATCTCTCTCTCCTCCTTGGTGATAGCCGTGTCCTCCTGTTGTTTAGTCTCCTTTGATTGTTCGTCGTCTCCCGAACGCTTGTCATTCGCCTCCTGTTCAGGACCTCTATTCTCTTTTACATCGTCGTTTTGGCCATCCTCATTCCCCGCCTCTATTTTCAGCTCTCACTGTCGTCTCATTGCCTCTCATTAACTACCACTGTCTGGGTAGCCTTGTTGTCTCACTTGTTCTAGCCTCTCTTGTCATATATCTTACTGCCTCTCCGGCGTCTGTCTCAGCTCTAATTGTTGCCGTCACTAACTTTTCCGCTAGCCGCCACCTTGACTATGCCACATACATGGTGGCTACCCCTCTTACGTTGGGGGGTGAGTCTTTCCTTGGTTGTGATGTCCTAGAGGACAAGCACTTTAATCTGGAACTCTTGGCAATCCTTTCACTCCTTCTATGTGCCACGCCTCTAGATCATGAAAGACCCCAACGCTCCAAATATATGCTAAAGCAGTATCAGGATTGTGGGCTTCTAAGTGGATAGCAGCCATGCATGCAGAGATGTCTTCTTGGAGCTCCACAGACACGGATGTCGACGCAGTCCCCTCTGAAGGTGAACAAAGTCGATGCCATGTGATTCTTCAAGGTAGAGCAACCGCCTTGAACACCGACTGTCTTCAAAGCGCACTATGTGGCTAGAGGCTTCAGTCAATGTGAGGGGGTAGACTTCTATGGACCTTCTCCCCCTCTTTGAACATGACAACTCTCCGGGTACTATTACGCAATCGGTCCCTGGACTTCTCTACTGCCTTTCGTCCGTCGTTGTCTAGAGCTTCGTCCAGTGCTGAGGGCGAGATCTACGCCGGTACCATGGCTGCTCAGGAGCTCCGCTGGCTCACCTTCATTCTCACAATCTAGGTGAGCGGCGTAGCTCTGTATGCAACTTGTTCAATAACAACAAGGCCATGATTCTCCAGTGTCGATAGCCTCGACTTGGGAGCAGAGTGAAACACAACCTGCTGCGAGAGTGTGGCAACGCGGCCAAGGGCACTTGGCCTCAGCGACAACAATGCAAACATCATCACAAAGGCCCTCCCGCCTGGTGATCATCACAGGTTCTACTCATGGCTTCCCCTTGTTAAGACATGCCCTTGTTTGTTGTAGACTTGCCCCTGGTTGTTTGTTGTCTATATATATTCATTTTATGTTTTTAATTAACGTTGTGGATGGTTGTCTCGGACACTGGCTAGTCAAACCACCCTAAGTTGCATCTCTTGCTTTGTTGTTTTTCATGACTAGTCTTGAGACCTCGTCTTGGTCATTTTGTTGGCCCTCACTTAGCCTATGGGGGTGTGTCCCTTAGCTTATAATAAATTTATGCGTTTGATATATTAGGCTTTAGTGAGATGCATAGTATAAGGTACAACACTTGCTCCTAACTTTTTCGACTTGTACTCATCTCGCTGCTAGGCGAAAAAAACTTCGGCTATTATGAAAATACGGTACTAGCTGGGCAAATGTGCACCATTTATTGTTGTAACAATAATAACTATAGTAGTCAATATGTTTTAAACACCCCTAAACTGTTTGCAGCTAGAACTAGGGCAAACACCCCATGAACGCGTTCACCGTTGTAGCAGGAGAAGGCAAAATCTGAGAAATGTGCAGCAGAAGATGCAGCGGCAGGCAGGTACAGCAGTGGCAGATGGAGCAGCAGCAGATGCGGCTGCGGCAAGTGCGGTGGTGGCAGGTGTGGCAGCTGCAGCAGGCAGCAGCAGCAGGTGCAATAATGGCAGGCGCAGCAGCAGTAGGCGCGGTGGCGGCAGGTGCGGCGTCGCCAGGTGTGACAACGACAGGTGCAACGACAACAGTTGCTGTGCGTCGGTAGTTGAAGCGAGGGTAGATGCAATGGAGGTATGAGACGAGGAGGAGCTGCAAGAAAAGGGGAGACAGAGATATGAGGAGGAGGGGCATGCTCATCGTCTATCTCCCCCCCCCCCCCCCCCCCCCCCACCCACAATCGCTGCAGGCGGGAGGTTGGGTGGCGGCTGGCATTGTAGGCTCACGGTCGCCACCCTGCAGCCTCCCGCCCACAACGGCAGCCTTGGTAGGGCATGGCAAGTGTGGCAGGCGAAACAGATGGCAGCAACCCTTTGTCTGCCATGATTGCCACCCCTGCCTCCTCACCCACAACGGCAGTTGCGGCTAACATGGTAGTGGCAAGCGAGGCCGCGACAGCAGGCGCGGGCGTGGTTGTAGGTGCAACTGGGCAAGGTGTGAAAGCGGGGCGCGGCAAACCTGCAGCTGGGACGTGTTGGGGCCATGGTTGGGGTGTGACTGCGGAAGGGGGGAGAGACAGGGAGGGAGGGGGGGAGAGGGGGTGGAGAGGGGGCTATGACTTAGAGCCTAGCTCAATACTATGTAAGAATATGTACTTATAATAATTGTAGCCAGGGAAGATACGGGAGATTAGGAACAATAATAAGGGTGGTTTAAAATGAGAAGTAGAAAGAAATATAAGCATTAGAAATGTGCACAGTGCACACCCAACAATTGTAATCGTAATACTGTAGCTATTATAGGCTATGCAACAAGCAATGCATATATATGTATCTATAATTAACAGAATTAGAACTATCATAGAAGAATCTCTTAGTGAATTATTATCACCCTGCATCTTTTAATGTGCTTATCGTGAAGAAGCGAGTTATATGTACAGATTTTACTTGTTCAAACGTTATTTATTGTATTTGTAGCTTATCAGTTTCTGAGGGTATGATTTGTCTCGTCTTGTGCAGTCCGGAGGGGCTGCCGCGATGGCGACCCTTGCTGTTAGCATGAGGCAGATCGGATCCATCCGTCCATTCCATCTGCCTCTTCGTACCCTGCCTCGGACAGCCTGCCCAGAGGCACGACGAAGCATGAATAGGGGAAAAAAAGCATCTTGCTGAATAATTACTTTCAAAGAATAACGCCTTTCAATCTTCTGGGACGGAGAAAATTGAAGCTTCAGCAGTTTGTTTTAGAGGTGTCAGCTGCTGGTTCGGGCAACTGAAAGTGTTTGGCTTTCTCCGAATGCTCCCAACAAGTGACGGTTTTTTTTTTATACAACAGATAACGCAAAACACCCTCGGTCGTAACCGAATTGATTATGCGAATTGCTAGGAAAATCGCAAAGTGACAAACGTAATCACAATTCGTCCCACTTTTTGTTTTAGTAGGGAGTGTCATTATGTACACACAGGTTTACAGCTGTCTATGTCAGGACTGGTATGCACTATGGAATACACCTAAAGTAAAGCAGGATTAATTGCATCCATTTCTATATTCTTACAGGGTAATCACATATTTATAACTGGGTAGATCTATGACGTGCAAACTCAGGATATTAAAAGGGTAGATAAAGTTAATATAGAAAACCAATTCGTCAAAACGCGTATTATTCCGTTTTTGCTGCCCTTACCGCCCACCTCTGGCCCCTTCGCTTCCTCAAAGGCCAAGCCAACTACATTTGCTGCTGTTGAAATCCTCTTCTGCTCCGCCATTCCTCCCACCCAGCACTACGTTTCAATCTAGGCCAGATGACCGTTCATCCTAGTGTGCGCCTCGGAAGTGAGGGCATGGCGGTGACCTTTTGTCGCAATCGCAGTAATGCCGTTGGGATGCGATTGAGCATTTTGGCCCGTGACCCAAACGGCCGCTGCTTCCCTCGAGGAGCCTCGTTCCAACCTGGCCCCCCTCCCACACCAAAGGGAGGGCGGCTGGTCATCGTCTTGGCCAGAGCAAAACGAGCATGTGAGCTTTTGGCACGCATCGCTCTCCCCTTCCTATCGAGCACCGGACAAGCCTGGACGGCATTGGCTCGCGGAATAACCATATTGCACATCGCATTGCTTCAGAATCCGTTTATGCTCGTGAGCATGTTATAGCAGCCGCGTCGCCATGGTTCCGAAGAGCGACTCTGCCACGATGGTGCCGCACGTGCGGCGGTGGGTGCGCCACCATTGGCTCCCCTCGCCCGCCGCCGCCACTCCCCCATGCCAAACGCCCTCGCCGCCCCGACAGCATCCTAGCAGTACTACGACTACGACTCTCCCTAGTGATATCAGCCGCCACGGCGCTGAAGCCACCACGCTAGAGCGGCGACGGGAGGTAACAGGGGGAGCGGATGATCGTTGTGAAAAGGCGGCCGCGGGGGGCTCACAGTTAGCCGCACTCCTCGCATCCCCAACCAGCCTCCCCGTGCCCCTCCCGTTTAGTTCGCGACTCGATTCTCCACCCGTCGGAGCGGACCAACCACACGGTGCCACGTCAGTTGAGAGCCCCGCTCGTCTGGTAACCACCGCCTTGTCGCTGGCAATGCCGCTGGCCATGAGGGGCGGCACGACGTGGCAGGCGGAGGGCAACACGTCAGGACGTTCGGCGGCAAGCGCCAGCAGCGCGGAGTGGAGCCCCCCGCGGGGCGCGCTCTTTGCCGGGGAACTCGGGGGCGGCAATGCGGAGCGGCCTGCGGGGGGGGCGGAAGGGAGGCGACGGAGCGGCGCGAGCAGCAACGAGAACGGTGAGGCTCGTTCGGACGACAAGCGCCCCTCGGAGCTCTCACCGGCGCACGCCGCCAACGCAGCTGCGCCCGTTGCCTCGTCGCGCCATGTGCGCTCATCCCCATCGCGCGCTCACTCCCCCGCCGCCAACGACGGCGCGCCCACGCCCCCCGCACCTCCGCTGCCCCACGCGCACAGCGCTGGCAGCCCCCGCGAGAGTACTGATAACGACTCCCGATGGTGGAAGCACGGAGGGCCGTCGGGCGGAGGATGGGGCCTTGGACGCAGCCGGAGCAGCAGCGGAGCCAACCATCCGCGCGCCGGCGTGAATGGCAGGGGCGGGAATAGCGCACCGAGCTGTGCCGGGAGCGGTCTCGGTGGCGGTGGCGGGAGCGGAAAGGTGTGGTGGTTGGGGTATCGGCGGGACATCGGCGCGGACTACGACATCGGGGACCTCGTCGCACGCGGGCGCACGGGGGAGGTGCGCCGAGCCACGGCGCGCAAGGGCGCGCGGAAAGGGCGGCGGGGGAGGGCGGAGGAGCGGGAGCCGCCGGTGGTGGTGAAGACCATTTGCAAGGCGGAGGTGCGGTGCGGTGCGCGGGGTGAGAGGCACGGGAGAGACGTTTGCGGGAGGGGGGTAAAAGGCGGGAGAGAGGGGGGATGGGTGGGAAAAGGGGAACTTGTTTGGGGGGAAGTAGCAGACGGTGTGGGCTTCAGCACGCGCAGCAGTGCTGGTCGAACTCGCATCTTGGCGTGGGTCGTGTCATGTGGCGTCGCCGCTCTGCCGTTCTCTACTCCTCCCACTATTCTCCCGCTACGCGCTCGTGCATGGCACAGTGCCATGGGGTTAGATTCGAGGCCACCGCATGTCGCACGGCACGCAGAGAGCTGCGGTTCCGCTCCGCCATCACGCGTCCCGATGCGCCACTTCCGGAGCGATGCCCGTCGGTTCCCTCCGGCGACCGCCCCTCTCACCGCGTGCTCCCGAGCCGCGCGTGTCCGCCTCGCGCCCCTCACCCTCGCGCCCCTCCACCCGTCCTCCCGTTCCCCCGCATCCAATCCGCGCAGCTCACCACGGACGAGTCGCGCGAGGCGGTGCGGCGCGAGGTGGCGATTCAGCGCATGCTGCCGGCGCACGAGCACGTGGCGGCGCTCGTGGGCGCGTACGAGGACCACCGCAACGTCTACCTCGTCGTGCAGTCAGTGAAGCCGCGCCGCGCCGCGCGCGCTCCGCTCTCGCCACTTGCGCACCGCCCTGTTTACACTTTCGAAGCACTCGCAGCGCCGTTGCTTACTGTTTCCTCCCCTCGCGCAGTTGGACTCTAACGCCCTGCGCCCGTGCTGCGACATGGGCGGCGTGTGGTGTGGTGTGGTGTGGTGTGTGGCAGGGAGTGCGAGGGCGGCGAGCTCATGGACCTCATGATGGCGTCTGGGTGAGTCAGCGGCAACGTGCAAAGAAACCATGGCTTTCACTGTAGCTTCTCGGAGCAAAGCGGCTGCTTTTGTACAGCAGGAAAAAAAGAAAATTTACCAGTATCAGCTTCAAGAAAATAAAAGAACAGGAAAGGCTTTCGCTGTGTTAATGAAGAAGAGGCAATCAGAAGTCATAGTCACGACCAAGGTAAGGTCCCATAGGTTGGTCCCTTGGACGTCACAACCGTCGTGCATTTACAACAGCCACATCCTCCCACATCAGATTTTTTTTCTTGTTCTTCAAACTGCGTTTTGGAAAAATTGCCTGCGCCATTCTGGTTTATATCCACCCACTTTTTTAACTGGTTGTTATATTTTCCTCTTTTTTTTCATGGCCATGCTGCCGCACTGTGGTCCATCCAAGCACTCATGCGTTTCCAGGGCTCCCACCCTCATCGCCTCGCTCCCACCCCCCGGCCCCCCAATCCAATCCGCCCTCGCACTGGCCATTTATCCCGTTGGTGTGCACGGGTGTGAGCGCAGCGTGGGGCATGCGGGCGAGGCGGCAGCGCGGCACGTGGTGTGGCAGGTGCTGCAGGCGCTGGCGCACTGCCACGCGCACCTGGTGGTGCACCGCGACATCAAGCCCGAGGTCAGCACACGCCCATGGGGTACCACCACCACAGGGCAGCGGGCAGGAGGGCATGCGCGCGTCATTGCCGCATGGCTGGCCCTGCCACAACGTTACGCCCGAGGCGGGGGGGGAGAGCGAGGGATGGGGAGCGGAAGAGGAGGTGTTTCTTGGTGCAGCAGGGGGCGAGGGGATGTGCAGGTGCAAGCGCAGCACGTCATTGCCACATGGGCCTGCCCCACAAGCTGCTCACTTATTCCCTCCCTGCTCCCCCCTCCCTGCTCCCCCCTCCCCACCCACTTGGATGCTCCCATTGCACAGAATGTTCTTCTAGCCAAGAGCAGCAGCAGCAGCAGCAGCGGCGGCGACCATGACCTCCCCCACGTGAAGCTCATAGACTTCGGCCTGTCGGTGCTGCTGCCGCCCCTGCCCCTCTCCGCCTGCCCTGCGCTCACCCCCTCGTCTGCTGCACGCCTTACTACCGCTCACACCGCCACAGCAGCAGCCGCGAGCAGTCCCATGCACACGGAACTGCAAGAGCAAGACCAGCAGCACCACCAGCAGCAGCAGCCATCCCAACCAGTCTCCAGTATTACCTTTAAACCGCCCGCCCCCGCGCCGTGCCGTGCTGCCAAAACCTCCCTATCCTCACTGCCCCCTCTCTGCGTGCCACTGCCGCACCTGCACCAGCCGCTGTGCGAGCTGGTGGGGTCGCAGGACTACCTGTCCCCGGACGTGCTGCGCGGCGCCTACGGCACGCCCAGCGACCTCTTCTCCCTCGCCTCGCTCGCCTACCTGCTGCTGTGCGGCCGCCTGCCCTTCTCCCCGTCGCCGCGCTGCCTGCGCGCCACCATGCACGCCGTTGCCACGCAGCCAGCCGGGTTCACGGAGAGCGCGTGGGGGGGGGCAGGGGAGGCGGGGATGGGCGTGGGGAGAGGGGCGAGTGTGTCGGTGGAGGGGCGGCACGCGGTGCAGCGGCTCATGGCCAAGGACGCTGCCCTCCGCCCCACCGCTGCCATGATGCTCTGTGCGTTGCGTGCGTGGTGAATGGGGGTACTGTCCTGCCATGGACAACAAGGGGTCGCGCATGATCTGCGCGTGGGAAGTGCTATTTGGTTGGGCAAGGTGCAGGGGATGGCGGGAGCAGTGCGGATGGGCCCGTTGTGTGCGTGCGTTACTGTAAATAACAGAACTTGTGCAACCTCTCAGCGCGCCCCCTTCCCCACCCTCCCTGCGCCTCCCATGCACGCCTTGAGTGAGGCCACCCCTGGTGGCATTGCCTCCACCGCCAGTGCGGCGCCTAAGGAATCTCACCCCTGCCCTGCCCTCCCCGTTTCCCCTCGCCGCTGCCCTTGATGCACGCCCCCAGGCCATCCCTGGTTCCATGAACTCCACAGCCGTCCCGCACTGCACGCCCCCACGCCTCCTGCCACTGCGACTGCCAGGATGCCTGCAAGTCCTGCCACGCCCCTAGACCCCTGCGTGCCGCTGTGCCTGCTGCACGTGCTGGCACTGCCTGCCACGCACAAGCACCACCTCCAGGTGAGCAGACTCCTCACCACTCCCTCGCTCCACTGCTGCCACCCGCCCAGCCTCACAGCACTCGCAGTGCTTGTCACTGGCTTCTCCAATACTCGCCTCCATCCTCAGCGCTGCTCCTTGGTGCAACCTACTGCCCTCGCACAGCACCATCACTCCTCTCATGCTACATCGCCTTCCATGCCCGCGCCTTGCCCCGCAACTCCACGGCTTCCTTCCCCTGCCCCCGCCACCATCATCCTGCCCCTTCCCTCTATCTGCATCTTACCTACCCCCCCCCCCCCCTTCTGCAACCCCAGTGCGAGGCCGTGCAGCTGTGCAAGGACCATGCATGGGTGCGCCTGTATGCGCACGTGCAGTGCCGGCACCTGCTGGGCGTGTGGCCGGGGGACAGCATGCAAGTGGAGCAGGGGGGTGAGAGCGTGAGCGTGTCGATATCGCACGTGCACAAGGTGGGTTGCACCGCCTTGCTTGCACCTGGACCGCACCACGTTGCATGCTTGCACGCAGCACGCACACGCATTCCCTGCCATCGCTGCCTGCGTATGTCTACTCCCGTGCGACTCCCTTGCTGCTGATCGGTTTTGCAGGATTCTGGTGCGTGCCATGCCACGCCATGCCATGCAATCACATGCCAGTGGTGCTGTGCTGTACATGCAGGTGCTCTCCCTCTCTGCGTGCAAGTCCCTCGCGGACTCCTTCCTCAAGCAGGTGACCCATCACTCATGCGCCCCTCATGTCTCGCCACTACGCTCTGCATGTCCCTCGCAACCAACCCTATCCTCTGCTCTGCACCGCATGCCATGCCATGCCATGTCAAGGCTCTCTCGTGCGCGGAGCACAGCTCATTAGCTCCTGTTGTGGGTGGTGTGGTGCGTGCAGGTGTCACGACTGGGACTGAAACGAGCACGAGCAACGCAGTTAGATGTGTTGATGGCAGCAACTTTGGTTATGTTACCCTGTTTGTCCTAGTTCATGATGTTTAGTATATGTATTCGCAATCCTCTAGAAGCCAAAAGGGCATCTCACGGGGATGTGGTGAGAATCAATGAAGCTGAGTCAATCTAATCATAGGCAAGGCGGAGGTCATTGCGCGTTGTGCATCAAGTTTGTAAAGTTCATCCGTAGTGGAGCAGGATTCCACAGGGTGCACTGCACTGCACTGCACACCGTTCTAAACCTTGACGTACAAGAATAGCAGGGAATGGACTGTAAACAAGACACGTTGTACAAGCCGAAGTAGAAAGCGCTCTTAGGGCGTGTAAGATCCCCGTGCACACAGAATCGGCCATCAAAATTAGGTGGCCGTAACGAAAGTAACCATTTCGTGACTGGTTTGCGAATCTCGTCGATTTCGGCCATCAAAATTGTGATTTGATGGCCGAAAAACCCAGTCGACTCTTTTCCGACGCGTGGTCGACTTCAAATCGGCCATGCTGTCGACAACAGCTGGCCACAGTAAAAAACGAAGTCGCATACGCTGCTACAGTGAGATTGCGACGTCGCATACATGTATGCGACGTCGTCGCACCAAGTCGGAAAAAAAGACAAACCGAAATCTTCCACCTGTTATTCGGCCAGCAAATCCGTGTCATATTTGGAGGCCACATTGAGGTGGCCGAAAATTTGTCGGCCTGGTGACGACTCATCCGTCGACCTTCGCGAAAGCTTTGTCGACCAAAATGGTCGACAAAATTCAGCCAAAACGTGTGCACGGGGATCTTACACGCCCTTAGAGAGTTAGTAGAAAGCAATTCGGAACCAGTTTCAGTGCTGTCACCACCTCCCCTCACATCGCACGTGAAGCCCCGCTCCGCTGCAAGCGTTCGCCACTCGCCACTCCACGGTCGGATACCACTCTCGTGCGCACAACACCACTCTCCCTGCGATCGTCGTCGTCCTCGCTCGTCCCACAGCGCCCCGGGTAGATTGGGAAAAGCCCGGGGTCCCGTCTTCCCTTCCCGCACGCGGCTCTGCTCCGCACGCCCCGCTCCGCCATGCCGTCGTCCTACCCGCTCCCCGCCACCACTCGCCCCCCCTCGTCCGCCGCCGCCCCCCCGTTTGCCAGGGATCGGGCCGCAGGCGCGCCGGGATCGGCGGAACCGGGCGGGGCGCGGGGCGGCGAGTGGGACGGCCGCGGGCGGGAGGTTGCGCAGCGGGGGGAGCCGCAGCGTGGGGGCCCCGCGGAAGCAGAGCGCGAGGCGACGTTCGAGGAGCGCGTGGCGCGCAGCATCCTGGTGGACGAGCTGTGCCCCGCCGTGACGCCCGCGGCGCTGCAGAGCGCGCTGGGGCAGTTCGGGTCCGTGCGCAGCGTGCAGATGGTGCCCAACCTGCTGCACCCCCGCCGCTCGTCCGGCTGCGCCGTCGTGGAGCTCGACTCGCGCCACCTCGCGCTCAAGGTGCGCGCGCGCGCAACAGCGCCTCCCGTTCTCCCCCCACCTCTCCCTCCCCTCTCCCCCTGACAACTTCGCCCACTTCCTCGTTGGTGTCTGCCCGATGGCCACTCCCTGTTTCTCTATCGACTCCAACCCACTGCTGCTGGCGACTTGTGCGACAGGACGTCACCGCCGCCTTTATTCCCTCGCGCTCTCTCGCTCTCCCCTCGCTTTTCTACCGCCCTTATTCCCTCTCCGCGCGACGCGCGCCCGCCCCGCCCCTCCGCGCCAGATGATCGCGGACATAAGCGAGTCGATCCTGATCGTCGGCGCGGGCCCCCGCCCCGTGCGCGCGGTCAAGGCGCGCGCAGACATGTTCGACGGCGCGTTCGTCTTCCCCTCCGCGCTGCACGCCGCCGCGCTCCCGCAATCCGCGCCCGCCGTCACTTCCGCCGCCGGCGCGCACAGCTCCCCTCTTTCCGCCGCGTCCGCCCTCCCGGGGTTCCGCGTCACGGACGCTGCGGGAGAGGGCGCGGCGGGAGGGGCAGCGGGCGGGGGAAGCGGCGAGGGGGGTGGCGCGGGGCAGGGGAGGTGGCGGTGGCGGCTGACTGTGATGGAGGAGAGGCAGCGGGGGGGTGGCGGAGCTGGGGGGGGAGAGGGCGCGGTGAAGAAAGCAGGCGGAGGGGGAGGCGGAGGGGAGAGGGGAGTGGGGGCGGTGGAGTGGCAGAGGGCGCGGAGGTGGAAGGAGGTGGCGGGCAGGCAGGCAGAGGAGATGAAGATGCTGTTCGAGGTGAGGCGAAGGGAGGGGGGGTATGGGAACGATCAAGCACGCTGAGTGGCCGGGCAGGCAGGCAGGTGAAGCGCCTGCTGCTGTGCTGATGGTGGTGGTGGTGGGCTCAAGTGTCGAGCATGCATGCTCTGTACTGTGGCAGCCTTGCCGTGTGCCATGCGCACCGATTGTAGCCGCACCGTGTCCACTCGCGCTGCCTGTTTCTTTTCCATGCCACACACTGCCGCTTGTACAACACATGTCCCCCCCTGCCTGCCTCTCGACCATCCACATTTCCCGATCACCCCTCTCCATCCCTTCCTCACCGCAACATCCTCCCCCCTCCCTCCCGCACCGCCCCACCCCTCCACCCGTTCCCCCACTCGCCTCCCCCACCCCCCCCCTCCCCCCCCGTGCGTGGGCATGGGAGCAGCACGTGGAGGCGGAGAAGCAGCAGGTGGGGGAGAGGCAGCGCGCACGCGTAGAGGAGGACCTGCGGCGCCTCACACTCATTGACCACGCCATGGCGCCCAATGGGGGCATTGCTCAGCTGCGGCACTTCTATGGCATGCCGCACATGGACTGGAACACCATGTGACTGCACGGATGGGAATGTGGTACCATGTGTGCATTGGCGCACACACACCCCTTCTAGAGGGTTCTTCAAGATTTGTAATAGTAATTCATGGTGCTGCTGCTGTTGCAGTGGGCTGCAACCAGTTGTCTGTGTTTGTGCCCTGTGCTTTTGATTCTTTCATAACCTCCTAGATCAAATATAAATTTGTTCATCAGTCTCCCAATCGTTCACGAAGCGCTATAGCGCGCCATTCCTTCCACGCTGTGTCGGCCCATGGAAGTAGCGCATGGGGATTGCTTGAAGCACGCAGCAGCGCAACTGCACTTCGCTCCGCTCGCATGCCTGGGCACGGCACGACAGGATCTGGCTGGAGGTTATTGCCCAATTTCGCTCGCCAACTCTCATCTGGCCTTCAAATTCCTTCTCTCCCCTGGTCGTACTGCCGCACCTTGCAGTTTCCACCGTCGTACCAGCACCATAATCCTGATTTGCACGGTACGCGACGGTCGGCAGCGGATTTCCTAGGCCCGATACTCGATCACCCCTCAGGTACGCCCATGCGTCGCCATGCCTGCGCAGCTGCGCCCGTATTCACTCCCTCTGCCCACTGAGTCCTCTCCGACTCATCCGCCTGCGGGGCTTGAGCTGCGCCTGGGATCAACCAGTACCCTAGAGCGCCGCTCGCATGCCATCAATCCGCCCGTCCCGTCGCCGCCGAATCGACCCAAGTGGGTTTGGAGTCGCTTAAGAGTGATTTCGCGCAAGGCCGTCAGCGGCTGTGGAAGAGAAGTGTTGGCTACCGTTTAGCGTGTCGCCTGTGCGGGATTCGCTTCGACGGGATTAGCGTGTCGCGAATATTGAGATCCGTTCAGATCTGATTCTGCTGCAGCCGTGCATCGCGTGAATTTGCGGTGCTTGATCTCCACTCCTGCTGCATCGCCTGCACCTCGTGTCGTCGCGCGCTCTAAGTGGCGATTTCTCTTCCGTTCAGATTGAAAATAGCCCTCACCGCGACAATAGCCGGCCTACCGTCGAAGCCCTACCGGGTGCTTCTCCCGCAGCGCGCTCCTTGCCCCGTGTCTCCCGCACAGTCGCATCCCCTGCTTCCTTCCCCCGACACTTCACTTGTTCCGCACATCTCCGCGCATCCGCTTCCTTTTCTCCCCGTCCCTTCGCCCGGGGGCTTCAATTGTGCCGCCCATCGTATCACTGCCAATCCCGTCACCGCTCTCCTCTTCCCCCCTCTCTCCCCTTCCCCCCCATCTTTCCGCTCTCCCCCCGCCTCTCCGCTGTTCCCCGTCTGTCCCTCCCCGCGCACCAGCTCCCCCGCCCTGCCGCCATGTCGTCGTCCGCGGCGCCCGACGACGATCTCGTCTCCAATTTCTGCGCCATCACGGGCGCCGCGCCCGACCAGGCGCGCTTCTTCCTCGACAGCAGTGCCGGCGCGCTCGACGCCGCCATCTCCGCCTTCTACGACCACGGCGGGGACGTTAGCCGCCGCCGCCGCCGCCGCCGCTGGCGGGGCCTCCGGGGACGACGAAGACGACACCGGCAGCCGAGGCGTCGCAGCGGCCGTCGCCGCCGCGCCGCCGCGCGATCCGCGTGCTGCGGCGGCGGCGGCGGCAGCGGCGCGTGCGGGCGGGGCGGCTGTAGGTGGCGCCACGAACCCAGCGATGACGTCACAGGCGATGTTTTCCGCGGGAGGCGCGGAGGAGGGCGGGGAGGAGGTGCAGCAGCGGCAGCCGCGGGTCACTGCGCCCATCGGGGGACCGTCCGGGGCGGCGGGGGGAACTGGCGGAATCGGAAGATTTGTGGGGGAAGTGGGGAAGGGGAAGGGGAGTAAGAGAACGGGGCGCGGCGGGGGAGGGGGAGGGGGAGGGGGAGGCGGGCGGATTCGGACGCTGGGGGATATTGGGAGGCGGAGGGACGAGGATGAGGAGGAGGACGATGAGGATTATGAGGATGATGATGATGACGACCGGGAGGAGTATTATGCCGGGGGGGAGAAGAGGTGCGCGCGCCCTTGCCTGCTGTTGCCCTCGTGGGCCTTGCCATCTCTCACCTTCGCGCTCATCGTGCATGCTCGCCTCTTCCCTGCTCCTCCCTCCCTCCCTCCCTCCCTCCCTCCCTCCCTCCCTCCCTCCCTCCCTCCCTCCCTCCCTTCCTCCCTCCCTCTCCCGTCCCTCCCTTTTGATTCCCCACTTCGCTCTCTGGTGCCAGATTTCCATGCCCTTCCCCCCCCCCTTCCCCCACCCCCACACCACCCGCTCCCCTTTTCTCAAATCTCCCCTTCCTCCTTCACTTCTGTGCAATTCTCATTATTGCCGCCCTCCAATTCCTTCTCAATCCCTCCATCTTCCCGTCCCCCTTTTCCTCCCCCTGTCCCCCTTTCCCCTACCGCCCCTCGCCATCAGCGGAATAGCGGTGCAGGACCCCAACAAGCGCAGGGGACCGGGCGGGTTGGCGGCGCGGGGGGGCGGGGGCGGGGGTGCGCTGGACGTGGACGACATCTTCGCGCGCGCGCAGCAGCAGGGCGCGCGCCAGGGCACCTCCGCGGACCTCGACGCGGGCGCAGGCGCAGGCGGGGGCGCGCGGAGAGGCGCGGGCGCGTTCAGCGGAGTGGGGAGGACGCTGGGGGGCTCAAGCGGGGAGGGGGCAGGGGGAGGCGCGGGCGCGGAAGCTGCGACAGGGCAGTCGCAGGGGGGGTTGGCGGGGGAGGGGGGTGGGGAGGGGGGCCGGCGGGTGGTGCGGCACACGGTGACGTTCTACCTGAACGGGTTCACGGTGGACGACGGGCCGCTGCGCCAGCTGCACGACCCCGCTAACGCTGCCTTCCTCAAGGTGCTCTCCCCCCCATCTCTCCGCCTCCATGCTGCTGCCCCGGGCCGCCTAGGCCCGGCCCGCGCCCAGCCCCTTGCCACGGCACTGCGCCCCGCCACGCGCTTGTGGCCTGCCTTGCCATTCCGCCCTGTCCTTTGGGACCCACCACTGCTCTGCTCATCCGCCGTGCTGCTCCTCCACTCCACCCTACCCACCCATCCCCGCCCCTTTCTTCCACCTGCTCTCCCCTGCTCCACTGCTGTACTGGTGTTCCCTCTCTCTCCCATTCCATCCCCAACCCCCTCTTGCCAATGTATGCTGCCACTACTACTTCTAATGCTCGTCCGCTTCTCCCTGCCCTGCTTGCCATCCCTGCCTCCCCACGTCTCACTCCATGTCTCGTGCTCTTTTGTTCTTTACTTCCGAGTTACCTGCAAGGCAGTCAGTGCACCTTTCTCATTTGCTTCCGCCCTTCCACCACTCAGCTTCCCAGCTGCACCCCCTCTTCTCTACTCCTCTTCTCGACTCCTCCTCTCGACTCCTCCTCTCAACTCCATTTCTCGACACATCTTCTCGACCCCTCCTCTCAACCTCTCGTTTCAGCCGCTTCTCAACCCCTCGTTCCTACCCCTCGTCTCGCCCCCTCGTCTCAAACCCTCCGTCTGTCCCTTCTCTCTCTCCCCACGCACCCTCCCTCCGCCTCTCTGCTGCTGGCACCCAATCCCCCAACCGCGCTCCGCATATGCCCACGCACCCACATGCGCCGATCCCCTCCCCCCCAGAGCATCCTGGAGCGCGGCGAGTGTCCGCGCGAGCTGCAGAGCGCGGACCCCAACGAGGACGTCGAGCTCAACCTGCTGCGCAACAACTCCGAATGGACGGTGGGGGGGATACATGGGGGACACGGCACGGGGGGGGGTTGAGGGATAGATGGAGGGACGGCACGGCCAAAGTGGCGGAAAATGGGGGAAGCGGGTAGACGGCAGGCAGGGGCTAGAAGGGGAGGACGGTTGAGAGAGGGTGGGGGAGGGGGGTGCCTTGAAGTATGGGAGGTGTGGGAAAGCTACTGCATGCATTTTACATCGCAGCTGCTTTATCTTGCAGTTTGAACCGTCATTGTACCTGGCCCCTTGAATGAAACTTTAGGGGGAGGCATGCAAGCATATGGGAGAAAGTGCGGGCATGATAGCAGTCCCCTCCTCCCTCTGTTTCCACACCCCTTGGCCCTGCCCCTGCGTGTGTGCCCACTGGTGCAGCCCCCCCCAGAGCCCAAGTACGTGGCGTTCTCAGGCCAGGGCCGCACGCTGGGGGATGGCGCTGCCTCTGATTCACAGCCGCCGCCACAACCCCCTGCTGCTGCTGCACCTGCTGCCACTGGCCCCACCAACCCACAGGCCCCTGCTGGAGGTGACATGCTTGCCGCACTGCACCCGCTGCTCCCCCTCTCACCCCCCGCCCTTCACTGCTGCTTCTCGTCTTGTCCCTGCTTGCAGCATTCACCCCCCCTCCCCTCCGTGCCCTCCGCCACCATTCTTTGTGCCATGCTGCTTGCACTTTGCCAGTGCGGCTGCTCTGAGCATTCCCTGCCCATCTGAGGATGCCACCCGTCCGTCCACATGTGGACGCCTTTTTGCCTCCCAGTAGCACACCTCAAGCCTCCACCGCTATCCCCCTCTGCCGACTGCCCTCCTCCGCACGCCACACGTCCCCTCACCTCTCCAATCACCCTCCCACCCGCCCTCGTACCCCCACCTTGAAACCCACCTTCCCTCCCCGCCCCTGTTCCCTTCCCTGCCCCCTATACAGGGTTGCAGGTGGATGAGGCGCAGCCGGTGACGTCGATCCAGGTGCGGCTGGCGGACGGCACGCGGCTGGTGGCGCGCTTCAACCACTCGCACACCGTCGCGCACATCCGCGCCTTCATCGACGCCGCGCGCCCCGCCGGCACTGCCACGCGCCGCTACTCGCTGCAGACCATGGGGTTCCCGCCCAAGCGCCTGGAGGATGAGAGCGAGACCATTGCCGCCGCTGGGCTCGTCAACTCCGTCATCGTGCAGCGGTGATGGTGATGGGGGGTGCGTGGGAGGTGGTTTGGGGGGATGAGGAGAAAGTGGTGGTTTTAGGGAAGAGAGGGCACTTGTGAGTGGAGAGGTAGTGGGAGGTGGGGCAGAGAGGGAAAGCTATGCTGGGGGCTAGGTCAGGGCTCTGGTTAGAATTCTAGGCGCCCTTTCATGCAAGGCCAGTGTTGCTGGAGTACCTTTTCTACCGTATCAGTGTGGCGTATGTGGATCACTCTCTTTTTAACATGGTTACGGTATGATAAATTTTACCCATTTTCACATCAGCATGATATTTGAAAGACCCTTATCTTTTTTAGCGCGTTGACATTACCGTATAAGCCCTTAGGGGCATCCATTCGAGGTCATGTCAAAGTGTTCGCTTTCTTGCAATATCCTGACAACCCTATAAAATTTACCGTAGGTTTGGAAATCTTACTTTTGGCGTCTAGGAGGGTGGGGCACAAATACTGACTTGCTCCCATCTCTAGTATTAGAGTTTCCGCCTATGGTACCGGTACTAGAGCAATCCTTAAAATTATAATCAAGGAAGTCTTTTTCATCTGTAAATCTAATTGTAACGAAAATACTTGCACACGTTGCATCCTTGTCCACTTTCTTGGATACACCCTTTTTGCAACCGACGGATGCTGTGAATGACCAATAGTCTGCCCTCAGACAAACCTGCCATGACAGGCCACATGAATGACAAGCTTGACAGTGAGTGAACCTAGACGAGATGCAGAATAGTGGCAGGGGTCATAAGGGCAGCATACAGAGGTCAACAGGGATGCTTCTAAACAGTAAAATAACGTGTGGCACAATGAATAGTGTACCATGTACCAACAAGTCCACCACTTTGCACTTTCTTCCATTCCCACTTCTCTACCATGCCACACTCCTGTCCCTTTCCCCTCCCTCAAGCCTGCCGTAACCCCTCCCTGCCGCACTCCCCCTTTCCGTTTGCTAAGAAGTATCATCCCCACCTCCCAATCCTTACCTGCACTTGAGTGTTGCTAGGGATGGTGCTGGAGCAAGTAAGGCCGGGATTGTTGCGGAACAGCTCAGCCCTGTCAATTTCAGTTACATTCGCGCCCAGATCCTTGGTATTCTTTTTAAGAACCGCATCACACGAGTCTTGTGCTGTCAGCATGCCGTATCTCAGACACTCAGGGACAGTGTAGGCCAAGGCAGGGCTGCGCTCGATGCACACTGACTGGCCTGCCTTGAGGCCCGTCGGTGAACAGTCGAGCCCGGGGTTGAGCTTGGTACGTTCTTTTTCACTCAAGCCGAGCTTCTTACTCATGGTTGAACAGGTGTCACCCTAGGGGGTCAAGACAACGCAAGGGAGAGTGCACACGTTGAGTGCATGTGGTTGTCTTTACAGTGGAATGGATCTAGTTGGCTAGACCAGTTGGTGAAATCAAGCGAGCACGACCTCGTCTCACCTTGAGGACGTAGAAGAAGGCAGTGCAAGGTATGTCAGGAACACCACTCAGCTGAATGACACTGTCCTCGGGCAACGGCTGATTGCAATTTACCCCCTGCATTGTGTGAATAAATGAGTGCAGCGTGAGCGTACCAGTACCAGAACTTCAAGACTGCTCCAGATCAAGAGAACAAAGAGTACCGCAATAAAGGAAGAACATCCACAGCGCGTGGCCAACAAAACCCTTTGCCAGGCTTCACTCTCCAATTCAATCTTTACCGCATTGATAGAACGAAACTTGTCCAGTGGGATGCCAACCAGTGCAGAAACATCTGAGCACTGCCAGTTGTCTCCAGTGACTGTCAGTTCAGTGGCTGAAAAACTTGCTGAAGATAGTGAGTAGAGAAAGAAGAAGGCATTTGGGACAGAAAGAGAGAGGAAAAACGTTAGGAAGAAAGGGACACATTCCATCCTTGATTTTTGAGATATTCCAAACAGGACAGTTTGGAATCATTCAAAGCCACGAACCTGTACCAATGAAGCTAAGCATCACCTGGGTCACAGGTGGGGAAGCCATAGAGTGTGACTCTTTCAATGTAGTTTGGAGGGCAGATGCAGGAGTAGGAGCCCTTGCCATCGTTGATGCATGCGCCCACGTAGCAGGGGTTCTTGAAGTACGACCCACACACGTCCACTGCCAATGGTAATGGGGTGATGATGGATATTACAGACTTCAAAAAGAGGGGAAGATTGAGCAACGAGAGCATGGGGACAAGCGAGGCGTGAGGACAGGATACATGAGAAAGAGGCAAGGGTATAGCATATCATACGTGCCACATTATCTCGAGTGAGAGTCGCGAAGAGTGAGAGCAGGGAGAAAGAGAGGGCGAGATAGAGAGGGGGACTCGCAATTTGTACTTAACAGCAGGATCTTACCATAAGCACAGGTTTTGGAATTATATCCGTTCACAACCTCAACAAATGGTTGGGATGTAGCGCCGATAATAGTGCAGGTGCATGTTTGGGCTTCAGCGGCATTCTGACAGTCGAACCGGCCGCAAGGGTTCATGCCATCTGAATCCTTATCGCCCTTGTGGCTATTTTTGGCGCATGGGTCCCCTGGAACTGAAGAGTGAAAGAGAGGGCACAGGACGAACACATGAACATGGAAAAACAAAAACAAAGAACAACCAAGATGGTTGGAACAAGATCGGTTTGGCAAATTGATATGCTTTGACAGGGCTGGAGACGTGCATATGATGTTTCGTATTATCTGCATTCCGACAAACCTCCAAAGCGTCCGCAATTCACATGCAGATTATGCATGTTTGGCGAACCTCCACATCGTCAGCAGAGATGGTTCGCATCCCGCACAGTTTCCTATCCAACCTCATGCCTTTGCCTTGTCCGGTAGGCACGTTACTCCAACTGCGAGCTTCCCGAATTCAGATTTGTAAAAGCTCAAAGTGCACAATATGTTAAAAGAACACAAGACTTACATTACGTGTTCGCATCTAAATTTTGTTTACGTTTTGTGGCCAGATTCCAGTTTTGTTTGGGTTGCCCGAGAACCTTGTATCCTCTGTCCGGCTGTATATTCGGTTGTTTCTTGCACAACCAAAGGGTAGTGTGACGGGCTTCATGTGTGCTGTTTTTTCAGCCCAAGCACACGTTCCCCTCCTCTCCCTCTCACACTGATCCCACATTGTTCCTCTCACATCCTGCCTCTTGTCCCACTCCCTTGGTCAATGGCACCGCTTGGCATTATTTTTTTCTGCCCCGGTACATGTAATGCGTTTTTACACACATACGTATGGGTTCGTTTATGCTTACGCGTAACACTTTGATTACGTGGAATCTAAAAACGTACGGACCCAATTTAGCACCAAACCCAGCCAGTGCGACCTGGTTATCGAATGATTAAATTTGCAACTCTGACTGGGACTGACTGGGACTGACTGGGATTTTTTCATTTCCTGGCGAATCCTTTTGGAGTGGAGCTGCGGCCCATTCAGGGGCCTCTGAGAACCAGTTATAACCCTCTCAGGAAGGAGGGAGGGAGGGAAGAGGGTTGGAGGGGGGGGGGTGGGGGATGGTGGGTTTGGGAGAGGGAGGGGGTATTTGGGGGAGGGTGGGGGGCCATGGTGACCAATTAGACTCGACCCGAGTCATCCAACACACGAGACAACCCTTCCGACTTGACCTGATTCGACTCTAGTCGGGCAATGCAACTTCGCTCGAATCTAGTCGGATAAAAAAATGAAACAAACAAACAAAAAGAGAATACTGACTTGACTCAAGAAGATTCGAGCCGAGTCGGACGATTTTGGACAAAACTCGACTCGCTGCTCATGTCTGATGTCTCACTCTTAATAATGGGGTAGATGCCAGGCAGCGTGTTGATGCCGCACACGCCATCCCCCCCCTGGATGTCCATGCGCATGTGGCCCCCGTCTCCCCAACCATCTCCCCACGAGTTGCGGATGATCCAAGATGGAGGAGCAATGCGGTATTGGCTGCCGTCATCTCCGTTGATGAAGTAACCAACGACCAGCACCACATGGTTCAGATTGCCAGTGTAGCAAGCAGCATCCGCGTATTTGAATGTCTGAGACGGAGAAGGGACAGGACATAGCTTGGTCAAGAAAACAGAGCACAGTATGATCCGTACTGAAGGAATAGCAAGAAATTTCCAGTATGTGAATGTATCTGTCTTCCTACTGCGAATGCTGCAGCGACTCACCCCATCATATTTGATGAACGTGTCAGCCGAAGCCTCGATGTGAACCACCACTGGCTGGCGCCGCACTGCCAGCATGAGCCCGAAGTACCCCTTGAAGAGCGCCCGCTCAAACGATGTCACCGGGTATGTTGTTGCCTAGGAACACAAAGAGTGAACTTGAAGACCATTTTAAAAAACAAGCAAATCTAGAAATGGTACAAGGTCCATGCTTTGTCCATGTCCATGTGTGCCACATGCAGAATAAGAAGCAAGGAATCATTCTACAGAAGGAGACAGCTGAATGCATTGCCAGAATATCCAAGAAAACATGAGCAGCAGGGGAGCTCGACCCTGTTTGCCATGGACATTTTCGAACACCTCAAGACTTGAACCAAAATAGATCGGCCCGAGTCAAACACTGTTCTCAGAAAGAGGCGTTCGATTGTTCACCCACCGGATCAAACAAATCAGTGTTCAGTGTTTTGCCAAGAGGGATGGTTGAGTATTGAAAGTGCACATGAATACGGTTTCCATGGCTCCACCCCACCTCACAAACCATGCCCTCACCCACCGGGTTGCTGCCTCCAGTGAGGCCACTGCTGGCGTCAAGCGTGACGAGCTTCTCAAGGGCGGCAGTGGGGGAGCCTCCAGCGGTGCACTTGTCTGCATCGGTGAGCCTCATGGCTGCAAAGAGTGGCTCCACTGACAGCTGGGGAGCGGCTTGATTCAATGCGATGCCGTACGCAGCCTCCACACTCGCCACCACCGCATATGCCCAGCATGCACCTGATGAGTAAGTGGGTACGAGAACAGTTAAGCATTCCATGAGGGTGGGGTGAAACACATTCCCAGCTGCAGGACCTTGCTGACCTTGCTGCCGCAGATGGTAAACACATGTGCAGTGGGTAACATGCAGAATTTTCAGAAATTGCCGTGGAGAATGTGAGCCATGAGAGCGGAGGTGCTCCGATCTGGAAAGGTCCACATCTGCATCCCCTTGCCACTCACTGCAATCCAACTGATTCTTGACAGGCCAGTTGAGGAAGGTGGTGGTGCTCCACGAGTGCAAGTCACGGCTGGCCCACGAGTCCGCACCGCCTTCCGCCAATTGGTAGTCCGTGCTCACATAGCGCGAGAATGGGTTGGCTCCACCAGATGGCACAAACGTGCTCTCCGAAATTGTGAAGCCAAAGGCTGCGAGGGAGGGAAGGGGTGGACAAAGTTTGATATGTCGATCTGATGGCAGATCAGATAAATATGTATGCATATATATATATATATATATATATGTATATATATATATATGTATTTCGTTCTAGCGGCATGACCAGAAAGGGCAACATGCAAGAAATCGTGAGCAAATTATGTATATTGTGTGATGAATTATCACTCCACGTCCAATTCTTTGTCTTGGTCGGCACAGATCCATTTTGCGTCATCAGTTATATTTTTCAACCCCTAGATTGCGCAGCTGTTAACGGGTCGTGCACGGTGCACCTCAAATGCTGGTTAGCACATGGCAGACAGCTCAGCTCACCTTGATCTGTGCTCTCGACAGGCTTGGGTGGAGGAGGTATGTCTGAGAGGGGACAAGGGAGAAAAGAAACGATTACAGTAACGACAAGGTTAATTATGAGGCTTAAGACAGAAGGAGAACCAAATGCACGTTACACTGAACAGGTTACGGCTCATCGTATCCTTATTTTCCTAACAATGATTGGCGAATCCCTATTGAGCAGAACCAGCACCGGTTTCCACAATAGTGCCTGTCATGGCTGCGTATTCGAGTTAACTATTACCATAATGGTCATCATCATCGTCATCATCATTCACACAGTCACTGCCATCACCATCACCCCACTCAGCAAATGCTTGCCTGTTCGCACGGCGGACTTGAGAATGGCATGCATCTGAAAGGGCTTCACAGTGGTGGACGCAACAAATCCAAAGAAGAAAGCCGGCTGCTTTCCACTAGGCTGCAGCACCTCACACAGCGACAGATTGCTCTGCAGCAGCGGCATCGCTGGCTTCTCCATGGAATGATCCAGAAACACTTGAATGTTCACAGGTTTGCCGGGGTCATAGTCCACCCATGCCGTGTAGAATTTGCCGTCGGTTAGAGTGAATGGTGACGCCACTGCAACCACGGGCGTATTCGCGCCATTTATGTTGAGCCCCACGTGCTGCTCTGTCTCATTACTGTGTGTGTCAAACTCAACGGCTAAAGTCTGCCTTCTCATTCCACCATACCCTACACCATTGGCTTTCCCCACCTTGCCCTTTGGCGCTATCACAAACGCGAAGCCGTTGGACCCTGCAGAACCATTCTGGGAAATGAGGCAGAATGTGAAGTTGACACTGAAAGATAGCTGTATACCACATCCCTTGCTCAAACGAGTTGGGTATGCAAAAAGGCTTTCCGGCTCTGCCATAAACCTCCCCACTGTCTGTCGTTGTGTCCCCTTGGTGAGAAAAGTGAATGCGGGAAGAATAGGCTTGTTGATGGAGAGACTACTATTCCAACCTGGAAGTGTCAGGGGAGAACAGAATGGCATGAGCAAGACACACATACATTGGTGAAGACAGAAGAGTATGTGCAGCATAGGCTGCAGGAACCCTTTGGAGCAGCAGAGCGCACAGGTTGCCAAACCCCAATGGTGCATCACAAAGAATTTGGCAGTTCATGATAGGGGACTGCGAGACAACTATACAACCGTGGTAAAGTCTGTGCAGTACTTACGTTTCTAAAACCATTTGTTTGATCACCTGACAAACAGTGGTGCAACGGCACGGGCTTAAATTAAACCACTCATTGTGCAATGCTTTGCGATCAAAGTAAAGCGTACGGTTGCTATGTATAGGAAGTAGGGTATAGAATAAGTGTGAAACGACAAGGAAAATGATTAACTTACCTTTTTTGAAACAGTTGAACCTTCCAACACGCACATATCCCTGTTTACACAGGCACGTTGGCACCAAGCTGGGTCCGTCTGGATAGCAGATGCCATTGCCGTCACAGGGATTCGCACCACCACAAAATGCTGCGCACTCTGCTGCAGTGCGCTGCTGCGCAAGCGTACAGTTGGGCTCCGTGCTGGTACAGCTGGACTGTGCAAAACAGTTGGCGGCAAGATTGCTGGACATGGAGGCTGCAACATCCAGCCGACCTGTCAAGTAGTTGCTTGACAAGTCATGAAACTCCCAGGAGATACCAGAAATGGGACCTGAGAGGTAGTTGTGGGAGACATCACTGCATGCAGGAAGCAAGGGGAAGAAGGTGTCAGTATGGGAGTACCAAATCAGGCAGGGAACAAGGCTGAGGACGAAGAAGAGGAAGAGGAGGAAGAGGAGGACGAGGGGGACGAGGGAGAGGAGGAAGAGGAAGAGGAGGAGGAGGAGGAGGAGGAGGAGGAGGAGGAGGAGGAGGGGGAGGAGGAGGAGGAGGAGGAGGAGGAGGAGGAGGAGGAGGGGGAGGAGGAGGGTAGACGAAGAAGAAGAAAAGGAGAGGTGCGAGAGGGCACATGTCCTACATATGGAGAGGCTAAAATGAAGATGGAGCAGACTTGGGTCACTAAAGAAGAACAAGAAACAGGAGAAACATCATGAGGCAATGCTAGAACGACTGACGAGAGTAGGTTGATGCAAAAAACAGGCAACGGGAGGGAAAGTGTAGACATATGGGAGCAGCAGGCACGGCAATAAGGGGAGGTCGCGCAGGTGACAGTTAAGAGGCATGCGGGTCTGAGAGAGGGTCGGCAATAGGTAGGTTAACTAAGGTGGATAGGAGAGGCGTTGCCAAGGACTCTCTGTGGTGGTACCATGATAAAATGCAGAGCCCAGGAGCCATGGGTGACAAGGGGAAAGCGCTTTGGATAGGTGGAGTAGAAGGATATAGAGGAGGTTGGGGTGAAATGATAGCTGAGCCTGCGGCTGCTTCGGTCTAAAAGAATGAAATTGGAAGTGAGCGTAAACCAAACTCGAGATATATAATAAGGCCAGTATAAATTACATGATTTCACAGCGAAATATGTTCATGGTTACCATGTTTGAATTCGCCTCTTGCTGATGCCTAGGTAACATCGTGGAGCAAGTAACACGCATATGAATCATATATCCTAGACATATGAAACCATCATGTCATCTCAATATCTTCGCGTGCATCATTTCAGGATCTCAAACTTGGTTCTCATGTTCTCCTCAGGGCTCTCAACAACAATCACTTCAGTGGCTCCATTCCATCTGAGATTAACTCCGTTCTCGGTCTCTCATTATTGTGAGGCCTCTAATCGTTGTTCCTAGCTTGTTCTTGCTTCCTCTTCCCACGTTCTGTGCAATTTCTCTGTTCCAAAGAATCGAGCGCAAATTGGGGAGATGGTGAGAGGGTATCAGGGTTGGTGTTGGGGAGGTAGGGGAAGAGGGAGGGGGGAGAGAGTTACAAAGCTCAACACATAGCAGACCAACACTTACAGGTACACTTAGGTAGATTCCAGGTTGGGTTGGCCAATACTTATTTGAGGCCCTGTTAATTGCTGGTTGAGTTAGCCAACATAATTGGGGCCATTTATTGTTTTTGTTCTGGCCAACATTATTGGAGGACCAGGAACTGTTGGAAGGGGCAGACAATAGCACAATCGGGAATAAGGTTCAAGAGTGCTGCGAGTTGAGCAGCAGATAGCATGAGCGTGTGGGAAAGAAGGTAAGCTCAAGAGCCAAAGGGAAAACATCATGATTGAAGCTCCCCCATCTTCCAATATACCCTCCCCCAACCCAGCCTTTCATTCTCAACTAGCTACCCTCTCCCTCATCCCTTCGCTCACTTCCTGCCTTATTCCCTCATCTAATACCCCCTTCTTTCCACTTGTCCATCGAGTATCACCCTTACTCATCACATTCGTTCCAATACTCTTTCCTGCACTCATGTTGTTGTACAGACTAGTGCGTGTCCGCTTCCACCTTTTCTTAACCCCCCCTCCTCCTCCTCCTCCTCCTCCTCCTCCTCCTCCTCCTCCTCCTCCTCCTCCTCCTCCTCCTCCTCCTCCTCCTCCTCCTCCTCCTCCTTCTCCTCCTCCTCCTCCTCCTCCTCCTCCTCCTCCTCCTCCTCCTCGTCCCCTCCTCCTCCTCCTCCTCCTCCTCCTCCTCCTCCTCCTCCTCCTTCTCCTCCTCCTCCTCCTCCTCCTCCTTCTCCTCCTCCTCCTCCTCCTCCTCCTCCTCCTCCTCCTCCTCCTCCTCCTCCTCCTCCTCCTCCTCCTCCTCCTCCTCCTTCTCCTCCTCCTCCTCCTCCTCCTCCTCCTCCTCCTCCTCCTCCTCCTCCTCCTCCTCCTCCTCCTCCTCCTCCTCCTCCTCCTCCTCCTCCTACTCTTCTTCCTCCTCTCAATCTTCCTCCCCCACCTCCTCTCCCCCCTGTTCTTAATTCCCTCCTCCTTCTCTTCCGCTTCTTCCTCTTCCTCTCTCCCTCTTCTTCATCCTCAGCCATATCCGCTGCCTGCGTATGTCTGCTTACCACCCCACCCCACCACCTACGTTGCTAAATACGAGTATCGAGTATAATACGTTAGCGTATTATACGCTTGGTATATACGCGGTACGCCAAGGCTGGCGTACTGCTGATACGCAAAAATACACTGGGCGGGCAGGTAAAACTTTTTACCGGGCAGGTTTCGCCCTCAAACTGTAGGGAGTAGAGGTTGTCATGGCGAGAAGTACTGAAGCTAGGAGAGTGCGAGCTTGATGAGAGTTGGACGAAATGCAAGAACAGAAATGCGGGATTGAATGAAAGACGACCTGTTTAGGGATTGACGAGATGTTCGAACGAGCGAAAGGGGGGAGGTTGGTTTTGGGAGGTTGAGAGGGGTAGTGTGTGCTTGGGGATGTGGGAGGGGTTGGAGTTTGATTTTCGAATTGCAGACAGGGGTTGGGTGCTGTGCGAGGTCGAGGGTTCAATTCTCGCCGTCGCAAATTCTCGCAAAAAGAAAAATGTTTTTTTTTTTCGGGCTGCCCCGACGTATTTTAGCGTTTTTTGGGCGTATTAGCGTATTGCGTACATACTCTAACGTATATACGCAATACGCCCACCCCCCAAGGGCGTATTTTGCAACATAGCCCACCACCACCCACGCCCCCCTCCCCTCGGTCCTCACATGCAGTGATGTCTCGCACAACTACCTCACAGGCCCCATTTCCGGAATCTTGTGGCAATATTATGACTTGTCAAGCAACTACTTGACAGGTCGACTGAATTTCTCAGCCTCGATTGCCAGCAATCTTGCTGCCAACTGTTTCACGAAGTCCAAGTGCCCCCCCACAAAGCCTAAGTGCCGCCTCAAGCTGCAGCGGCCCACAGCAGAGTGCATGGCGTTTTGTGGTGGCGCGAATGCTTGTGATGGCCGTGGCATCTGTTATCCAGAAGGGCCCAGCTTGGTGCCAACGTGCTTGTGTAATGCGGATTCAGTGCCAGTTGGAAGAACCTACTGTTTTGAACAAGGTAATTAAGTGTTTTTGTACGTTTTCTTTTTTATCTTTGCAACATCACACTTTTTTTGTGCCTTGCCTCGTGCATATTTGTACCACATTAATCTGGAAACGCAAGTACTATTTGCACTGCACAGAATCTCTCAGTTATGTAGTCATAATTCCCTCTCATGGACTGCTTAGTTCTGATGCGCCATTGAGGTTTTGCAACTTGTGCATTGTGCTGCGCCGTTGAATCCTTCCAGGTTGGAACGAAGGCCTTTCCATCAGCGAGCCTATTCTCCCCGTGTTCACTATTCTCACCCAGGGAACGCAGCAACAGACTGCGGGGAGGTTCATGGCAAAGGCAGTGAACCTCTTTGCGTACCCATCGCGTTTGAGTACAGGATGTGGTGCGGAGCTGGCTTTTAGTGTCAACTTCACCTTCTGTCTCATTTCCCAGTATGGGCTTGGCACATCCAATGGCTTTGCATTTGTAATCACTGCAAAAGGCAAGGTGGGGAAAGCGGCAAAGGGGAAGGTGGGGAACGCTGATGGTGTAGGGTACCGTGGAATGGACAGGCGGAGTGTAGCCATTGTATTCGACACTGCCACTGATCCGAAGGAGCAGCATGTGGGGCTCAACATAAATGGCTTAGATACATCCTTGGTCACAGTGGAGTCACCATTCACGCTGACTAACGGTGACTACTACACGGCATGGGTGGACTACGACCCTTGGAGTCGTGGCTCTATCAAGGTGTTTCTGGCTGACTCCAAGGAGAAGCCAGAGGAGCCGCTGCTGCAGAGGGAGCTGTCGCTGTGTGCGGTGCTGCAGCCCAGTGGGAAGCAGTCAGGGTTCTTCTTTGGATTCGTGGCCTCCACCACTAAAAAGCCCTTTCAGATGCATGTCATTCGTTACTCCGCCGTGCAAGCAGGCAAGCATTTGCTTTGTGGGGTAACTGTAGGTGATGGCGGTGACAGTGGTGGTTGATGATGGATTTGAATGAATTAGGAGATGGTGCTGGTGGCATTGCAATGAATGCTTCATAATGGTGGTAATTGTCGCACTCATATGCTGCCACTGTTGACACGGTTGTGGGAACTGGATGATGAATGAATGATGTGCGCTCGTTCTTCTCGGCACGAATGATGTGCGCTAAAGAAATGGCCATTTGGAGTGACTCTGCATTAGCCATCCAGTCTCGTGGCTCTTTTTCTGGCGTAGTTCTCACCTATCACGTCGAGACTGCTATGGTTGTGTCCCCTCCCTTACAGAGATACGTCCTCCACCCGAGCCAGTCGAGACAACAAATCAAGGTGAGTTTCTACCATCAGTCAGGTTGTCAAGAGCACCAGATATATTGTAGAAAGAAAGCACAAAATGAGGATGGGAAAGAAACAAACACAATTGAAATAATGATTGATTGTTTATCGTTGTCTGAAATATAGCATGTTTCAACCACCGCTCTCCTACATCTTATCCTCATGTGTCTGTTTGTCCAACCCTCACAGCACTTGGCCTTGTAGTATCAGATAACACATTTCTACCACCTGGGGCAAACCCCTTCTCATGCTATGTGAGCACGGACTACCAGTGGACGGGCAGCAGTGTGAGTGTGGACTCGTGGGCCATCCGTGACTCCCAGCGTTGGGATTCCATGGCCTTCCTCGACTGGCCTGTCAAGAACCAGATGGATTGCAGTGAGTGGCGAGACAATAGAGTTTTAACGCATCTTTTGGAAAATTCCTTCAGGTCGGGAAACCACCACCTTTCAGGTTTTTATGCTTCATGTGTCTTAGTAGACTTGAGCATTTGGCGAACACGATCATGTTCTTGTTCGCCTACTTACGAACACCCCGTGTTCTACAAAACAAACATGTTCGTGTTTGCTAAACACCCCCCACAAAAATAGGATGTTCACTGTTAGCCTTCACAGGCGAACAGCAAAGTGTTCGTGGCGAACACGAACATGCTCGCGTTCGTTTTACAGGGAGCCTCATGTCAATGGAGTGCAAGTGTGTTGTTACCTCGGAGGCTGGAGGGTGGTTTTGAGTGAAGGCAAAGAAACTGTATACAATATGTCATGTTTAATACTACGTAGTCTATTTAAATGTAATCATTTCCATTGTTTAAACAAGCCAACACCAACACATGCACAACATCAACGTGCATGAAATGATGTGGCATGTCAAAACGACGCTCCTGCTCTGCAGCACTACCACTCTCTGAGAGGTGTTGGTGGCTATGATAGTAGATACGCTTGGGGAGGGAGGGCGTATCCCATACATTCGCGTACGAATGTACGCAATACGCTAATACGATTCAAATTCGCTGGAAATACACTCGGGCAGCCCGTGCAAAGAAAGAAGTTGGGAAAAAAACGCGACAAATTTGCTACTTTGCGAATTGTTTCCCGAATCCCGCGCAGCACCAAACCAACCACCTGAAATTCAAATTTCAGATTCCAACCCCTCCCACTCCCTCAATCACACATCACCCCACTCAAGCTCCCGAACCCAACCTTTCCCCTTCCAGCCGTTCAACATCTTCAGAGGTCCATACGGTGCTCGACTTACATTCATTCCTCATTTCCCTACCAGCATTTCATCCAAATCTTGTCAACCTCCTCCGTTTTAGCCTTAGTATTGTCTCTTGCCATGGCGTCGAGCTCCACTCCCTCTTCGACGAACAATGCAGCGTCTGTCGAAGGTTCTAATGGCAACAACATGACTGTTGATGCCAACCCATAGCACCCCATCCTGAAGCATTTTCTCATTCCGTTCCATACAAAATGATCGCCAAAACTTTGCAAGCTTTGTGGCCTGCAGTTCGAGGGCGGAACCACTCGGTGCGGACTGCACCTCGCCACATGGAGAGGGCAGGGGAAGCGTGATGTGCGGATATGCCCGAAGGTTTCCAAGGTTGTCCGTGATGGCGTGCGTGCCATGTATGAGGAGAAATTTGCGGGGCAGGAGTTGAAGCGTGGGGCAACTCAAGCCGCACTCGAGGACGCACTTGGCGCGGTCAGTGGCGTGCGGGGAAGAAAGGAAAGATCAGTGACAGTTGATGTTTTCGGTGATGAGGCGAAGTCCGTCAAGGAGGAAGCGGATGGTGCAGTATGCCTCATGTTCGCGGGGCTGCGTCTTCCGGAGAGCATTGCCGTGTGCCACGCACGTGCTCGACCTGTTGATGGAGGATGTTGGCAAGATTGCATGTGGCGAAGGGGGTCGTGGAGAGGGGGGAGGAAATTATTGACTACGTGCGGAACCACCACTTCACCCGTGCGTTCATGAGGAAGGGGAAGGGAAAACAGATGTTAAAGCCGGCGGGGGCGAGATTCGGGACACAGTACATAGCTGCGTGAGGTGCGGCGACGGCTCACGCAACTGGTGCTGAGCGATGAATGGAATGTGTGGGCAACAGGGGGAAAGCGGGCTGCGGCAAAGGCGTTCAGGGGGTATGTAATGGATAAGGAGTGGTGGAGACGTTCTGATGCAACTGCCCTTCAAGACCATGAGAGCCACCGACTCCTTGGCAAAAGGCATGATGGGCAAGCTTCATGACAATATCAATGACAAGTTGGAGGCAGCTGGGGGGTTCTTGACGCAGGCGGAGAGGGTGGAGATTGCAAGGAATGTGAAGGACAAGAAGGACAATCCCCTTGCTTGCCCCATGCACGCAGTTGGCCGGATTTTGAATCTGGTCAATCAAGAGGAGGGGATCTTCAGGAGCGAAAAGGAATGCACACGGGTTTTTAAGGATTACATTGAACGGCATTATGACACTCTTACCTTTACGAGGGGCAAAAATGGCGTCTCTCGTTGAGCCTCCCTTGTGCTGCAGGATGCCTTGATGGCTTACATGAACCTGGAGGGCAGCTATGGCAGGCCGACAGCCATTGCAGCGTGGGAGGCTGTGAAAGCGGGAGAGATGAGCATGGTGCAGTGGTGGATGTGGCACAGCTTCGATCCAACTACCCCAAGATTGCAACCCTTGCATGCTAGGTGCTCTCACAGCCGGTGTCCGCGTCCTCCTGCAAGCGTAATTGGGCGGTGCGGGAAGGTGTGCGCACGTCCCGACGCAACTGACTTGCGCACAACTGGGACGTTGTGCACAACTGGTACAACAAAGATATCGGCAGCGGCAAGGCTGTGCCTGGGACTACCCCAGAAGACCCTATTCCTCCCGGGTACAACGTGGATGGGGAGAAGACGAACTTGCAAGGAGGGAAGGGGAGGTGGATGATAATGAAGTTACAGCGGACGAGTAAGGGGAAGGGGTGGTGATGGAAAAGCCCAAGAACCGCCTGAAAGCGAGGATGTTGCTCGAGGCGTTGTCGGCCGTGAGACCACCTCCTCCACAACCTCCTCCACCACCTTTGCTATCTGATCGTCCCCATGTCGCCCAACCCAAGCATCTCGCGAAACTCAAAAGACTACGTTTGCAGCTGAAACTCCTCCTCTACCCTGTAACCTGTAACAACTATGAACGTCTTTCCATTCGGCACCGTTCATATGTTCATGCTAGAGAATACCTTGCACCCCAACTCCCTCTCCTTCGCCACCAACTCCGCAATGGCCGCCTGTAGAGCAGCCGCAGCAAAAATGATGGTGTCGCATGCAACAGTCCAGCACGAGGCGATGAAGTTTTTCTCCCCGCAATATACGTTGCAAAGCTTCGATAGCTCTCGAAACTAGAGGGAAGGGAACACAAACAGTCGAAGATGGTAATTGGTTTAGGGTCACAAGGGTCCAATCGATATGTGGTTGTAAACATGGTGCGGGGCAATAACGAGCAACATACATCGAATCTAGGATGGCGCTCACGCCGTCCGCTTCGACTATACGGAAAGGAAGGTAGCAGGTGACGACCAGCTTAGCGATCGCCTTAGGGATGTTCGACCAGCTGGCGACATGAGGCCACTCGTGGATGTAGCCATCCGGCACACCCTTGTAGCCCAAAAAAAAAAACGTATCATCTTTCTTCAGGAGGTGGGGCCGGTCATAACGATTCTTCCACACGTCCATGTGAGCCGTGTGTCAGCTCGTGACGCTTACCCGTTGTAGCGGTGGTCCCATTCCATGAGATGCGGTCAGTGCACATTTTGCATTGGCGCTTATTATCAGCTCTCATAGGACCGAACATTTGAATTTGTCACACCAGTCTCTTCTTGTCTCCCTTTCCACTCCCTTAACTACTCTCTCTTGTCAGCGATTCATTAACACATCTTGGATCAACCATTCCCTTTCCCCAGACCTCTCCTGTGTATGTAGATGGATACGGTTTGGGTCTCAGCTTTGGTTTGGGTCCAAGCGTGCAAATTGGTGGGTTGGAGATTGCTTGGAGATTACATTTGGGTTTGGTTGGGATGTAGGTGTACACCCAACCAAACACAAGTGCAAACGACAGTACTCTAGGATATAGAAAATATAAAATACAAAATGTGAGAATGAGGGCTAACACTAATAGAGATTGCCTTGGGATTACCCCCAATCCCCTAGGATGGCTCCCCATTTCCTCCCCATCCCTACCTTGCTCATTTCCGATAAGCTTCTCGCTCATTACTAGTATATGGATTCTAAGCTTAACTTCTGACACTTACCCCCAACCCCCAACTCATGAAATTCTGTGCCATCCCTGACTAACCCTTTCCCAAAAACCTATACCTCACCTACCCACCAACCTAGACTACCAACTTTCACCCTACGTGTTAAGTCTTACCATCGTGTTCCATTGCTTCTTACACTAATCTAAGCTAAAAAAGTGCTACTAGTTACGCTACTCTGAATGTGTTGTGAAATATGGTGCTTGGAAGTAAGGTCTGTGGGAGAGGGGATATTGGTCCCGTAGAGACTGAACATGTTAGTGTTCGTCGTGGCTCGGCCGGCCGCGATGAAGCGAACACAAACGTGTTTGGGCGAGCACGAACATGTTCGACCAGAATGCTTTAGATAAAAGGAAGTGTTTGGTTTGCCTCGAACATGTTCGAGACGAACCGAACAGGGTGCCAGCCCTTGTGCTCAAGTGCATCCACGATTTTTGCAGCGTTACTCCACCTTCAGATGCTGAACATATTTATTTGTCCTTAGGTGCATGCTGGGCGTATGCGGTGGTGGCGAGTGTGGAGGCTGCGTACGGCATCGCATTGAATCAAGCCGCTCCCTAGCTGTCAGTGGAGTCACTCTTTGCAGCCATGGGGCTCACCGATGCAGACAAGTGCACCGCTGGAGGCTCCCCCACTTCAGCCTTTGAGAAGCTCGTCACTCTTGATGCCAGCAGTGGCCTCACAGGAGACAGTGACCCGGTAGGGCAAATGGAGAGAGGGCATGGTAAGTGAGGTGTGGTGAAGTCATGTTTGGCGTATTCGTGTGTTGTTTTGAGACGCAACCCACTGGCGTATTTGTGTGCTGTTTTGAGACGCAATTGGATAGGTTGGCAATGCAGTGCACTGTCACTTGCTGTAAAATAACTCTTTGTTTCTTGGTTTCTATACAGACTGGACCAAGATAACCATTGTAGAGACTTTACCCTTTCTTAATCCGTTCACTCTATTCATACAACCTTAAACCCGTGCTCCTCATCCTAGGCAAAACCATATCCAGTGGCAGCATTTGAGCGAGCGCTCTTCAAGGGCTACTTTGGGCTCATGCTGGCAGTGCGGCGTCAGCCAGTGGTGGTTCACATTGAGGCTTTGGCTGACACGTTCTTCAAATATAATGGGGTGAGTCGTTGAGCACTCACATAGTGTGGTGCCTTATATGCATGCATTAAAGGTTGAATAATATGATAATTAGAACCTTTGCCTTAGGCTTCTCTTTACATCGCTGATTCTACGTGTGCTCGGTTTTCCTGATGGATGTATGCTCTGTCCTTTTCTTGTTTCAGACGTTCAAATACCAGGATCCTGCTTGCTACACGGGCAGTCTGAACCATGTGGTGCTGGTCGTTGGCTACTTCATCAATCGAGACGACGGCAGCCAAAAGCGCATCTCTCCTCCATCTTGGATCATCCGCATTTCGTGGGGAGTTCTTTGGGGAGACGCAGGGCACATGTTTATGGACATTCAGGGAGGGGATGGCGTGTGTGGCATCAACGTGCTGCCTGGCATCTACCCCATTGTCAATAGTGAGCCATCTACCCCATTAACAATAGTGAGGCATCTACCTCGTTATAAAGAGTGAGGCAATTACTCTTTTGTCAATAGTGAGACATCTACCCCATTGTCAATAGTGAGACATCTACCTCATTGTCAATAGTGAGACATTTTCCCCATTGTGATTAGTGAGACATCTACCCCATTGTCAATAGTGAGACATCTACCTCATTGTCAATAGTGAGACATCTACCCCATTGTCAATAGCGAGACATCTACCCCATTGTCAATAGTGAGGTATCTACCCCATTGTCAACAATGAGGAATGCTTACCTCTTTCCCGAGGTTGGCACCTAAACCATTTCTCGAAGTTGGGTCTGTACTGAACTTCTAAGACAAGAGACAGTTTAATATCTGCCTCTTGTTATACAAAAGTGGACAGGCTGATTCCGTTTGCCAACTAAGGTGCACACACGAGTGATAAGGGAGAGGATAAGACATATGTTCTTCAGGTGAAAGGGACTCAGCACAAGGCCCGACTGGGGTGTTTTCAGCTTGAAATCACTTCAATCTTGAAATTATTACTCTGAGTCTTCATCATAATTTGTTTCTCGAGTTCTTGGAAAACCTGTTGCACACGCATGCGACACGCCGAATGTTCGACACACGATGACATGGAGAACGCACGCTACATACACATAACGACGTGGCACGCGACTAGCAGAAACTCGTTAATGAATCAACACACCAAACAAACTTGCTAACTCCATGCTCTGATATCATATACACAAACACAAATGCACACACAAGGACAACAAACCGGGCGCAAACCATGGGGTTTCACCAACAATTTTTCTCACCAACAAAGGGGGAGGGGATTCGACCCAAGTAGTTCGTGGCTCATAGCGCGTCCCTTGGAAGGCTGGTGGCGCAGGCCTGCAGGGCCGTGTGGAGCATGCTGAGGTCCCACTGCAACCACTTCTAATGGTACTGGTGCAGGCGAGGCATGAAACCCGTTGGCCGATGCACCATGCAAGGATCTGAATACAAGCTTGGTGTGAGTCTGGTGGGTAATAGAGTTGAGTAATGGATGTGGAAATAATGTATTGACAGCAAACGACCTCCATGATTAAAGCTCTTTCCCATTGGGAAGTACATGGGTAGCCGTTTTGCACTTAGGGATCAACATTTCAACATGCTGTTACATCACAAGTGGTCTTCTAGGTCCTTACTAGCAATCAAGTGTTTTATATATTACCCATTCACGGTAGCTTGGAAACACAATGCGGTGTTTAGTTCTATGAACCGTGCATGGGTTGCAGCATCACTAGTTGCGTTGTCATACAGTTGATTGGCTCCTACCTACATGTTCTAAGTTTCTGTTGTACCCTCTCTTTGACCTTGCAGTTCAAGATGACCCGTGCAGCAACAATGGCTACAAGGGCGATCAGGATCTGAATGGCATGAATCCTTGCGGCCGGTTTCCATGCCAGAGGACTACTGAAGGCAACAAATGCACCTGTGTTATTGGAAATGTTGCTCAAGCTATTCAACCTTTTGTGGAGGTTGACAATGGATATGGTTCCAAAACATGTGCTTATGGTAAGATTTTGCTCCTGAGTTTAAATTACCAGGTTACGTTATCGAATGGACAAATGCTCTCCCTCCCCCTTTCTCTCACTCGTCTCAACCCACGCTTAAGGGAATGCGGCTATGCCTGAAAAACTTGCTAAAGAGCTTCCTATTTCTTGCATGTGGTGTCCTCATGCCTCCTTGTCCGTATGTCCTTCGTCGTCCAATCTTATCTGCTGTCTCCAACCTGAGCAATAACCATCACCCCATTCCCATTGGCAGTGGACGTGTGTGGGTCGTACTTCAAGAACCCATGTTACGTGGGCACATGCATCAACGATGGCAAGGGCTCCTACTCCTGCATCTGCCCTCCCAACCACATTGAAAGGGTCACATTTTACGGCTATCCAACCTGCGATCCAGGTGATACTTCAGATTTTTGTCTTTGAGTTTCCAGGTTGTTTTACTCCCGCGGCGCAAAGATGAGATATGGCTCCTTTTCCCCAAACCTACTCCTCTCCTTTCTCCCTAATGAATTCTTCTCACCCTACTCACTATCTACAGCGAATTTCACAGCCACCAACATGTCAGTTAGTGGAGACAACTGGCAGTGTTCGGATGTTTCTACACTTGTTGGCATCCCATTTGAAAAATTCCGTTCTACCAATGCGGTAATGATTGGGTTGAGTGAAGAATCTGTATGCATCAAAGGTTTTGCTGGTTACGCGTACTTACTCTGTTGCGCTACCTATCGTCCTGGTAAATGTGAAACATTGTTCTGGTACCGGTGAGGAAGGAGCTTGTCCATGCACCATGACAAAGGGTTAAGTAACGTGCACTCACGTCGCTGCTTCTTCGTGCATTTTTTTTACAATGTAGGGAATAAATTGCAGACAGCCATTGGCCAAGGACACTGTCATTCAGCTGGGTGGAGCTCCTGACATTCCTTGCACTGCCTTCTTCTATGCTCTCAAGGTGAGACAAGGTGCTGCCTTCTTGATCTCTACACCACACGTTAAGCCAGCTATGTACATCCCATTCTAGCCAACACCATGCGCCTCAGCACGGCATTCTCCCTTGCTCTGTCTACTCGCCCAGGGCGACACCTGTTCATCCATCAGCTCGCAGCTCGGCTTGAGTGTGGATGGTCTTACCGACCTCAACCCCGGCCTCGACTGTTCGCCCAATGGCCTCAAGGCGGGCCAGTCAGTGTGCATCGAGCGCAGCTCTGCCTTTGCCTACACTGTCCCCGAGTGTCTGAGATATGGCACAGTCACAGTGCAAACCACGTGTGAGAGGCTGCTTTAAAAGTCTGCTAAGGAGAAGGGTGCGAATGTCACTGGAAGTGACTGGGCTGAGCTGTACCGCAACAATCCCGGCCTCACTTGCTCCAGCACCATCCTTGGCAACATTCAAGTGCAGGTAAGGTTTGAACGGTGCGAATGATTCCAGGGTTAAAGAAAGAGAGAGATACAGAGAGAGAGAGAGAGAGAGAGAGAGAGAGAGAGAGAGAGAGAGAGAGAGAGGGAGGGAGAAAGGCATGAGAAAGGAAGTGCTTGAGAGAGAGAAAGTGGGGTGACGAAGGTGTAAGGGAGGTTGAGGGGGAGGGGGACAGGTGGGTGGCATGGCATGGTGGAAATGTAAAAATGGGATTGGGGAGGGAGGGAATATCAAGAGTGTTAAGCGTTGGTCAAAGGTAGTTGCGCATACATAAGTACTTCATTGAGCCAAGACTCGTGAGGACTGTAAACTGTATTTCATATTGGTCTTTCGGAACGGATCATCACTCGTCACCCTTGCTACCTCAATTCTGCATTCTTGTCAAAGTTCACTTTTCAAATTGGCATTTATGTGTCCTATCATGGCAGGTTTGTCTGAGGGCAGACTATTGGCCATTCACAGCAAGCGTCCCTTGCAAAAAAGGCGCATCCAAGAAAGTGGACAAGAGTGATACGTGTTCAACTATTTTTGTTACATGTAAATTCACGAGTAATGCGGACTTCTTTGAGTATAATGGCAAAAGTTGCTCTGGTGATATAGGCAAGAGCAAGTCGATATGCGTGCCCCATCCTCCTAGATAATTGTGTACGCTTAGGTTTCAAGAGGTCCATGGGGTCGTGGGACTTTGCTAGTGCTTTGAAAAGGTACATCCCGTCATCGTCCGGATAGTAGACATATATGTCTTATCTTATACTAGAAAAAAATGCTTGGGTTATTTTGTATTTGGGGAGGTTTGGGAGTCTTATAAGTCTTAAAAATGGAAACTTTTTATACAACTTTTGGGAAGCCACGTCACGGAGAATAACAGTGGAAGTTATTGTCACGTTACAGAGGCAAAGTTGGTAGTGCCTGAGTCAGCACGTGGAAGAATTCGCGTATCACAAGGGTAAAAATGTACGCGGTATTTCAAGTTTCACTATAATCTATTGCATATTCAATTATAAGACACATATGTCTTATCTCGTACACACAAATAGGTGTCTTATAAAGATAGGCTAGCCTGTTTATAAGAGACACCCGGATAATAAACAATCCCTGTCTACTATTCAACACTGCCTTCTATCCGGACGATGACGGTACCGTCATGCCCCGGATATGCCCCTAGGTGGGGGTATAAAAAAACCTGGAAAAATGGTGGGTGGGCTTATGATGTGGAAATTTTTATAACCCCATGGGCTAAATAAATGGCACTTAGAGAGTTATGATTTTGATACGTAAAAATGTAGATCTCAGCCTTGCACTTTTAATCTAATTTACCAAAAAGGCCTTGCTACGAAATTTACAGAAACTGTGCCACCCTGGCAAGAATCCCTGCCATCACGTGTGAAATGCTCCTAACATGTGCACGCCTGTGGCAATTTCGCCAGGGGGACCAGAGAAGATCTCGCCAGGCAAGTCAGCGACGATTGTTCCTGACGCGTTAATGGCGAATTCACTAGAAAATACACAGATCTGAGCCAAAATTTGTTAGGTGCGCTTATACGAAGATACCCCAAATTAGGGTGGGCTTATACTCGGTCCCTGCGTATAAGCACACCCCTACGATTATAACCGCATGGGTATATCTGAGGCCTGGGGGCATATCCGGGGCATGACGGTATGGACTACATGCTGAGACACATATATATGTCAAACATACCCGTATTTGCCCAGATAGTAGAACCCATATGAAGTTTATTATATGCATCATATGGAGACGGGGCGTCATGATTTATCATAGCTCCCTTTTCTCACCCCATTCCTCCTCTCTCCCACATTTCCTGCCATGGGTGTTATGATATGAAACTTTTTTAGAAGGCATTCCTGTATGTTGCAGGAGCCGAATCTAGCCAATACGAAGTCGGGGCATCAGAAGAGTCGAAGCGACACTTGCATTTTCTTTGAAATGAAAAGAGCTAGAACAGGATTGAAACTGGTTCCCGCGCTGCACGGTTTGAATTTCGCTGTAAAAAGGAAATGTACCCCTTAGAGTACATGGCTAGTCTAGGTCGTTTCGTATTCCTTTGTATTTCCTGTATAAACTCAATGTATGCATGCTATTATCATCTCAGTCATTTACATTCACTCTGACCTGAGTCTAATACTTTCGCTGCAATAACTCATGCGATCAACCCTGAGAGACTGTGGGGTGATGCTCGCCATAGACCCATACACACACGAGCTCATCCTCTCCTATGCTCCTTCAAACACCGCTCCCGAATCTCACAAATACCTTGAAAGAGCCTGATGAATGGACAGCATCAACGTACAGGGTTTCGACATACCCAGCTGCCAAGCCTCGTCAGACGAGCTCGTTGACCTCGTCCCCCTGGATTATTCATGAACAAGGAATCTTGGCAGCATCCAGACAGACGGCCGTTGAAGCCTTCACCCTCGCGAGGTTAAACTACACCAAGTCCGCCCCAATAGTCTTTGCACCACCTACGATCCACCGACAGCAGAAAGCGCACGGAAGAAGCAGAAAGCGCAGAAGACAAGCCAGTGGGCATGACGCAAATGAAACTCACCGTCACCCCATCGCATCTTTGCATCTTCAGCACTAGAAATGAAGGAACGCCCAACACCTCGCGCGGAGACACTATGTTTCATCCTCGAAGCCAACACCGGAACCCTTGATGAGGAGAATTTTCCTCTCCCGTACACCCGTGATGTCTATCGCAACATTATTGACAAAAAATGGAAAGACCCAGACAAACCTATGGAGCTAAGCGTGCACGAGGAAGAAGAAAAGGCAAGAGCTGAAAAGAAAGCAAAGCTATATGAGGAATGCATCGCGGCTAGATGGGACGAAGATAGCACAGCGCGGAGACAACCATGGCGCTAGAGGACAACCATGGGTCCGCAACTGACGCGTCAGGCACTGCACAAGGATGGGGAACTAGTGGATGGGGCTCACCGGAACGACGGGAACTCGGCCACAGGACTCCAACTGTACCAGCAGAAACTGGGGTGTCTGCTATTCACCTTTGTCACATGCCAATCCGACCTTTCGTACATCGCTAGCCAAGTAACACAGAATTCTCGCAATCTAATAGCTAAGAACCTGCTTAATATGGAACAAGCCCTGCAGTATTTCATTTCAACACCTGACATCAAGCTCTCCTACTCCACGCTGGCAACAACCTCCTTCAACCTCAACGGCTACGTGGACGCAGATCATGTCGTTAACCCTGCAAATCGACGGTCCCGAAGCGGCTTCGTCTTCAGACTAGAGCCAACCGATCTTCTGGAACTCACAGAAGCAGGAGCTGGTTGCTCTGTCATCGGCAGAAGCATAATACATCGCTGCGACAGCTGCAGTTCGCTAAGGGCTGTATCTGCATGAGCTATTGTAGGAGGCAAAAATCCCACTTTTGCCCACCTTTCGCCTTCACTGTGAGAACCAAAGCGCCATCAAGATCGCGAACAAGCCAGGGTTCGTGAACTGCACGAAGCACATTGCACTTCGGTACTTTTTCATCAATGACGAAACTGACCAACAGGGCAAAGTTGACCTCGCATACTGCCCCACCGCCGAGATGGCAGCCCACTTTCTCACCAAGAGTCTGTCACGTCAGCAATTCAAGCGAGTCAGCCCTCTGTGTGCCTAGGAATGAAGGGGAGTGTTACGATATGAAGCTTTATGAGAAGGCATTCCTGTATGCTGTAGGAGCCGACTCTAGCGAGTACGAAGTCAAGGCGTCAGAAGAGTCGAAGCAACACCAGCATTCGCCAGACCAAGACCGATGCAGACAAAAACATTTGAAATGAAGAGCGCGAGAACAAGTTTGAATCTGGTTCCCGTGCCACACGGTTTTTATTTCGTTGTAGTAAGGGAATGTACCCCTGGTCCAGGTCATTTCGTATTTCTTGGTATTTCCTTCATAAACTCAATGTGTGCATGCTATTATCATCTCAGTCATTTACATTCACTCTGACCTGAGTTTAACACTTCCGCTGCACTACTTCTTTAGATCAACCCTGAGCGACCCTTTGCTAAGTCCCACATGGGATTGTAACAATGAGTAAGGAAGAAAAGACTTGTAAATGCTAGTCTCTTAGGATCAAATTGAACCATCACGCAAGCCTGCGTTTTACAAGCCTGCATTATTAGGTGGAGTCGAAACTGGTGATGAAGCGGGTCTCTGCAAGAACCCCTTGTCCTCATAGTGAAACTCCATGATGGGGAGCCAAGTAGTGAGCTTGTTCTAAATATCCTTCCGGCTGAAACTCGGAAGCTTGTTCTCAAACAGTGTGCTGCATCTATGCCACTTGCGGCACTTGCGATTGCGATGCTGCTTGTGGCACTTGGCTGCATAGAACAGTTTAATCGGCGCCAGCATCCAAAGCTGACTACTCAACTATTGGTAGGTGCCACTTGTTGTGTGATGCTATCATTTGCGTTCACGTCTGTCTGCCTCCCATCCTATCGTTTTACCTGCATGAGTGGTATGCGCATGCATGAGAGTTTGTGCTTCATGTGGTTTGGACTTTGTGGATGTGCGTGAATGTTATTCTACTTGAGCAGATATCTGAAATGACTACTTTGCTCAAGAACTTTCCAACTAACCAAGGTTTGCTTCGATCGGAGCAAGAACGAGAAAGTTATGATCGTTCGAAGTTATACTTGTGGTGCGGGAACTGTGGAAATTTGTAAGGTTGACTCTATAAAGGGTATAGACTTTTGAGGGTTGGGAAATTCGTCACTCTACTCTCCCTTCCCTTTCGTCCTCCTCATCCGTTTCTACGCATCCCTCTCATTCTCTTTGTGTATCTTTGTTGAATAATTGTGATTCAGTTGTTATAGACACAGTAGGCTTCAATGTGCCTAGAACAAAAGATAGAGTGCACAGTGAGATTTTTGCACCAGGGCTTCAAACATTCATAGCGATCTGGTCACAGCTCCAAATGACCTCATACAACTTGGATCTGGAGCGTCTTGCATAGCCTCGCACGATTTCATCAAGAATTGACGACACAGCGTCGGTTTGAACGAACGGCACTATGGTAGCAACATAGTCTTAGAACACACAATTACGAACAGCTAGGAAGAGTTACGAGTTGGGAATGAATCCTAGCTCCTACAAACCCCAAGAGCCGAGGTACAGTGATGTGGAACAGTGCCACACTGTCCCCAACCAAGAAGGGTCTCGAAACTACCCTTCACAAGGGCCTACACCAAAGGGAATGTTACACTACACAAAGTAATGTAACTATCTTCAAAAACTTGAGGTGTACCCTTTTGGCGAGCTTCGAAATCACTTTAAGCTTGAAACCAAGGCTCGGGTCCGTCATCACAAACTCATCCTTGAGTTCGTGGTGGGACTGTTGCACACACCTGCGACACGCCGAACGTTCGACACAGGACAAAATAGAAACCGCGCACGACAAAATAGAAACCGCGCGGGACACACAAAATGACCGCGTAACACGCGACTAGCGATAACTCGCGATTGTCTTGACACACACACACTCGACATCATGACCCATCATACACACACTATTATAAGCATGAAATATATATTATTTCATGCCCTCATTCCATTCCATGCACACACGCATGCACGCACATGGACAACAAGCCGAGTGCAAACGGTAAGGTTGCACCAACAAACTCCTTCTCGGGTTGTTGGCCTTGGAATCTTGCTCTCTCAGTTCAGAGCCATCCCAGCCAACTTGCAACACTTTAAATGGGAGCTGCTGCTCCACCAGCCTCTTAGTCATCATGTCTGCTGGCTGCCCCGTCGTCTTCACGTAGCACAACTTTATTGCACCCGCGGCCACCATGCTCCTCGTCCAGTGCCACTTCACCCTCATGTGCTTGGTGAGGCCGTGCAACACTAGATTCTTAGCTAGAGCAATGGCTCCCTGGCTGTCACAGTAGAGTGGGGTAGGTCCTTGCTGCTCCTCCCCCAATTCAGCCAACAAACGCCGCTGCCACACAATCTCCCGTACGGCACGGAAGAGTGCCATGTACTCGGACTCCACCGAGCTCAATGCTTGGTCCACTTGCTTCTTGCTCTCCCAAGCAGTTGGGCCTCCACCAACACAGCATATCAACCCTCCAACATGCGGAGATAACTCTAGCAACGGGAGCCTGACTACGGGGAAGGCACGTGCGTGAGAGGTAGCTCTGCGTTCGTTCACTTAGTCGTTTGCTCGTGTGTTCACTGCTTGCACAACCACGGGAAAATTTTGCAAGAGTTTCACTAGCAAAGATGGACAACAATGATAGATACAACATTGGCATGCACAACTACATCAGAGCTAGCACAGCTGCCGGTCGACCTCCAGCGCGGCAGAGATGCGGCGCGCCAACGTTGCATGTCCGTGGCGGGCCAACGCTGCAGCAAGTCGGCTGCACAGCGTTGCACCCGCAGGACAACGGTGCACCTGCTTCGCAGGTGCGCGCAGCTGGTTGGTGCTCCACGCCCTGTCACGAGCACAGCGCAGACGCCTAGATCAAGTCCATGCCAGCGACTGCGCCCACCAGCCACGTCGACCTCGGGATACCACCCCCGAGGTCGGCCTCGCAGAATCCGCCCCGGCGACGCTCGCACATGTCGCCCGGGTATCCCGGTCGACCGGGCAACCCTGCCTGGTCGTCCAGCCCAGTCGGACGCCGGCCATGCCCATCTCGGCGTCCCAGGTCGGCGTCCTGGCGTCCTGGTCGGCGTCCTCTCGCCCAGAACGTCGTCCAGGCGCCCTCGTCAGCCTCCAGGCGCCCGGGACGCCGAGCAGACCCCCAGGTCGGCGTCCCACCTCCCAGGACGCCTAGCAGAGGCTCCAGTTGGTGCCCAGGCGCCCAGGGACGCCGAGCAGACGCCCAGCTCGGCGTCCAGCCTTCCAGGACGCCCTGGTCGGCGTCCAGACCCCCAGGACGCCGAGCAGGCGCTCAAGACGGCGTCCACCTGCTCGGCGCCCTCCAGCCAGGCGCCTCCCAACACCACGCCCTTGCAGTGGCCCCCGTGCCCACTGCTGCAGGTCGGCTGCATCTCCCGCGCACCCGACCACGAAGTCGGCTCCGCCCAAGCAAGGACGGGGCCACACAACAACTCCCGTTGACACAACACTGTCATGTCCTCTGGTTCTGATGCATAGGAGGCATCCGAGAATGCGGTGAGGAACAAACGCCTGGGTTCCACACCATCCGCGCACTTTTGGCGCTTTGTGCCGCCGTAGAATATTGCAGCCCTACGGTCGGTGTTTGGCCTGGATACTTGGCCACCCTCATTCCAGCTGCTACCTGCTCCTCATTAGGGCATTGCACAACCCTAGCCAGCCTCATGTATGCGGTAGCGAACGCATCATCCGGTCGTGTTTTGACTGCCGCATACATAAAGCTGCCCACCAAAGAGTGAAAACGGCGCCTCTCTTCTTCACCCACGCTCTCCTCCTCTGGTCCCTTCACAGACTTGAACCTGTTGGTGCAACCCTACGGTTTGCACTCGGCTTGTTGTCCGTGTGCGTGTGTGTGCATGCGTGTGTGCATGGAGTGGTATGAGTGCATGAAATAAATATATATTTCATGCTTATAATGGTGTGTGTATGATGGGTCATGATGTCGAGTGTGTGTGTCAAGTCAATAGCGTAATATCGCTAGTCGCGTGTAACGCGATCATTTTGTGTGTCCCGCGCGGTTTCTATTTTGTCGTGCGCGGTTTCTATTTTGTCGCTTGTCGAACGTTCGGCGTGTCGCAGGTGTGTGCAGCAGACCCATCAAGAACTCAAGGATGAGTTTGTGGTGAAGAACCCGAGCCTTGGTTCAAGCTTCAAGTGATTTCGAAGCTCGCCAAAGGGTACACCTCAAGATATTGAAGATTGTTACATTACAAAGTGTAGTGTAACATTTCAGTTGGTGTAGGCCCTTGTGAAGGGTAGTTTCGAGACCCTTCTTGGTTGGGGACAGTGTGGCACTGTTCCCCATCACTGTACCTCGGCTCTTGGGGTTTGTAGGAGCTGGGAGTCCTTCCCAACTCGTAACTCTTCCTAGATGTTCGTAACTTTGTGTTCTAAGGCAATGTTGCTGCCATAGTGCCGTTCGTTCAATCTGACGCTGTGTCGTCAATTCTTGATGAAATCGTGCGATCTAAATTGCCTATTGTAGAGGACGTCAAGACGCTCTAGATCCAAGTTGAATGAGGTCATTTGGAGGTCTGACCAGATCGCTATGAACGTTTGAAGCCGCTGTGCAGAAATCCGTCTGTGCACTCTAGCTTCCGTTTTTAGGCACATTGAAGCCTACTGTGACTATAACAGAACCCAGAGGGAAAGGGTGTAGCCACATGGCCTTCATTCTGCCCAAAGTTGGCAGCCAATGCCTCCAGGTACTTCCGTTGGTGCACCCGCATGCACCGCTTCTCCACATCACGCTCGATGTGAAGCCTGAGGTAGAAATTTATGTCTCCAAGGGACTTGCACTTGAACTTGTCTTGAAGCTTCAGCATCACCTCCTTCACAAGGTCAGAGGAGGGTGAGGAGATGAAAATATCATCCACATAGACCACCATGAAGCTCCTCTGCCCCCTCTCACGAAGCATGAACAAGGAGTGATCGGTCGTTGTGGGAGTGAAGCCGATCTCCCCCAACACTTCGCACAGCTTCAAGTACCACTACTTAGGGGCCTGCTTTAGCCCATAGAAGGCCTTCTTAAGCTTCCACACTCTACCGCTAGCGTCATCAAACCCCTCTGGCTGCGCCATGAAAATCTCCTCCTCGAGGATTCCGTTGAGGAACGCCGTTACGATGTCTAGCTGCTTCACCACCCAACCTTTGATCGCGGCTCCCGCGAGTAGGGTTCGCAGCGTCGTCGGCTTCACCATAGGAGCAAACAGCTCATTGAAGTTCACCTTGTCCTTCTGCTGATACCCCTTGGCTACCAGCCTAGACTTGAAATGCTCGATCTTGCCGCCGGCATCCGACTAGATTTTGAAGAGTCACTTGGACGTTATTGCCGTACGCCCCTCCGGTAGCTCCACCAATTCGAACGTGTCATTCTCCTTGATGCTTGCTAGCTCACTCTCCATTGCCTTCTTCCACTCCTCAGCATCACTACTCTCCAAGGCCTCCTTGAGAGTTGCTGGTTCTCCCGGCATCTCCACCGGAGAGAAGAACGCGAAGGCACACTCCTCGTAGTCACTCTCCTCGTCGTCTCCGACCATCATTGCCGCTCGGCCAGGGCTGTCTTGCCCGGCTTTCTTGGCGCATCATACGTCAGCCTACTAGGGGCTTGAACTTTCCTCTTAGCCCTTCCTTCCTCTTCAGCTGCAGGGACTTGAAGGCCTTGGCGTTGCTGCGGTGTGGCTCGATTCCGTGGAGCGCTCGTAGTGCGGGAAGGATGTGTCGGTGCACGCTCGCTCACTTGCTGCACCTCCTCCTCTTCTTCCTCTGCATCCTTGGCCTCCTCTCCCCCATTCACAAGGGAAGATTGCCTTGTGGTGGTGCTGCCACTGCTCAGCTCCAAAGGCAGCTCCACGTGCTCCAAGCCGGAACTCTTCACCTCCCCAAACCGCACGCCTATCTTTGCCTCATTCTCCGCCTTCCAATTCTTGAACATGAGGTTCTCCATGAAGTTGCAGTCTCTACTCACCAAAAACTTCTTGGTGAAGGGGTCCCAAAGAAGCCACCCCTTGCTGTTTTGAGCCATGCCCAAGTGCACAGCCCATATCGCTTTGGCACCAAGCTTGTTGTGCCGAAGATGCTTAGGCACGAGCGCCATGCACATGCACCCGAACACCCGAAGCATATCCACCTTTGGCTTCCTTCCAAGCCACTCCACATAGGGCACCCATTTGTATGCTCCCACATGATTCAAAACTCTGTTCTTGGCCAAACACACGCTACGCACCGCATCAGGCCAGAAATAGTCGGGTAGCATGGCTTAAATGAGCAACCCGTGTGTTGCCTCCGTGATCGTCCGGTTCGCTCGCTCGGCGATGCCGTTCATTGCAGGGAGTATGGCATGGTGAAGGAGTTCCAAATACCATTCTTCTTCAGCCACAACCCAAACTCCTTGCTCAGGAACTCTCCCCCTCGATCGGTGCGGATTGACTTGACTAGACGGTCTTGTTGCCGCTCCACCATCGGGAACCAATCCGTCTTCAACGTTTCAGCCACGTCGCTCTTCTTTGCCAGCACATACACCCAACTCATGCGGGTATAGCCGTCGACAATGGTGAGGAAGTACTCTGCACCAGCAGCTCCAAGCTTCAGGGGGCCCACCACATCCATCACCACCTATCAAGTGGTGCTTTAGCCGTTGCCCCCGAGCTCGAGAACGGAAACTGGGTGAACTTGGCTTGCATGCACGTCGGGCAGCCAAGTACCTCATCGGGCTCCCCCTTCACACGTATGCCAGCAACCATCTGGTTCTTCACTAGCTGCTGCAAGATGGGCAGGGCCACAAGCCCCATGCGCCGATGCAAGTTGAGCCACTCACGCTCCTCCGTAGCCGAAGTCGGATTGGAGAATGCCGTGCTCGCAATAGCGCCACACATACTGTCTCCGTTGTCCTCCTTCGCTGCTGCCTCGGGGTTCTCCTCACCCTTGTGCTGCTCCTTGGCTGCTGCACCACTCTCCTTAGGATCACACAACTTGCTGGTCCCTCCAGGTTTGCTCTTCTTGAGCTCGTTCTCCTTAGCGCGACCGTCCGCGCCACAAGGATCTGCCACATCTCGTTGTAGACATCCCTGTCCTCATGAAGGTCCCAAAGGATCCAGTCGCCAATCCTTGCGGTGTAGGTCTTGGCTCCCTTCGAGTTCGTGTCCATGCCGGCCTTTGCCAATCGCCGCACGGAAATCAGGTTCGCAGCAAGGCTGGGCACCCAAAGCACGTTCTTGAGGCCCACCATCTTTCCATCAGCACCCTTAAGCATGGCCTTGCCCATGCCCTTTACCTCTGCTCGCTGCCTCAGAGCCGATGTGACATGCTTCACCGGTGAAGGCTCAAGTTCGGTGAGCAAGTTCGGGTGCATTTGTTGGTAATCCGCGTTCCGGACCTCCGCCTTGGCAATTCCCATCCTCGGTGCTAGGCCCATAGCGCACCCCATTTTTCACACATTACCGTTACCCCTCTAGCTTTGGTATATATTCTTTGCTCATGCCTTTACTGTTTTGCTTCAATAGTGCAATTCTCGCTCGCTCTCTCAATTTCAGAGGTAACAAGAAAAACATGACTCGACGTTAACGTCGGAGGGGCGTAGGCGTTATTATCATAGTATTAGAAAAAAAAAAAAAACAGAAAATGCACTTCCTATTTAGAACGGGCTTTTACTTCCTCACTAAAAAATACGCTTAGAATTTGTCTCCTGGTGCTAGTTAGTGGGGAACGATTTAAAGATTGATATTTTACTTGTTATTATAATACGAATTTGTGGTTTTCACCTACAACTAATTAGCAATATCACATGATTCTTAGTGGATTTGTTTAGCGTGATCATGCGTATGTTGTAACGTGATCCTACTTACCAATGTTGTGTGTGTGTGTGTGTGTGCGTTTTTTGTTTATCATATGCCCATGTTATGTTCAAATTCGCTTGTGAATTTAGTTTGCAATTCGCCCAATCGTGATACGAATGTACGCTTATTTGGAAAACCGTTTTTACCTCTTTTTGTCCTGACAAAAAAAAATCTTGCCAGCGCCACACATTCCCAACCACCAATTTTCTTGCCAGCACCTCAGACCCTTCCTTTCTTCCGCTGTCAACTCGAATTCTCCGCTGACTTTGGTTTCTTGAATTTGAGCACCTACTGTACCTATTCTACCCTGCTACCTCTACCAGTCGCTTTGCTGCTGTGCGCATTCCGTTTCCCTTCCAATTCAAACTGCTCTACTCGCATTCCTCTTATACCTACTCTCTCCCTTCTACCAACCCACCGTCGCCCATCCCACAACTGTCGCGTTTTACCATCACCTGCCGCCTCTCCCTCTTATCTCGCAGCCGCCCCTCCCTCCCATCCCGCCGCCACCTCTCACCCCGTCGTCGCCTCTCACTCCCACCCCGTTGTCACCTCTCCCTCGCTCCCCACCATCGCCACTACCTCCCACCCCGCCGCCGCCACTCCCTCTTATCCCTCCGCCGCCTCTTCTCCAATCCCGCCACCGCCACTCCCTCCTATCCCGCCGTCAACTCTCCCTCCTCCCCGTCGTCGCCTCTCCCTCCTCCCTGCCATCGCCTCTCCATCCTCCCCGCCATCGCCTCTCCCTCCTCCCTTCCGTCATCTCTGGCGACAGGTGCACGAGCGCAAGCGGGAGTTGGTGCGCGAGCTCGGGTGGGTGCGCGAGCGCGGGTTGGTGCGCCAACGGGTTATTTTTTGAGAAATTGTGATTATCAGGTGCGTTCTTGGTCCTTTAATCCTCCCGCCCCCTTCCGAAATTTCTCCTTATTTTTTCTTTCAGCTCGCCTCGTAAATATTGTTAATCAATTTGTCTCCTCTTGCATTGCACTTTATTTAGAGAAGAGGAGCGCAAGGGAGAGCATGTGTAGGGAGCGCATGAGAGTGCGCATGCGAGAGCGATTGCGGGAGCATGTGAGAGAGTGTATGAGAGAGAGCGTGAGGGAGAGCTTGAGAGTGCGTGAGAGAGTGCGTGTGAGAGTGCGCGTGAGAGTGCGTGTGAGAGTGCGAGTGAGAGAGCGCGAGCGCGTGAGAGAGCGTGTGAGAGTGCGCGTGTGAGTGCGAGTGAGAGAGCGCGCGGGGGAGCGCGTGCGAGAGCATGTGAGAGAGTGCGTGAGGGAGCGAGTGAGAGAGCGAGTGTGTGTGAGAGAGCATGTGAGAGAGCGCGTGAGAGGGACGTGAGAGAGTGCGTGAGAGAGTGCGACAGAGAGTGCGTGAGAGAGTGCGTGAGAGCGCGTGAGGGAGCACGTGGGAGAGTGCGAGAAAGAGCGCGTGATTGAGGGAATGTGCAAGAGAGTGCGCGAGAGAGAGAGAGCATGTGAGGGGGTGCGTGAGAGCCCATGAGGGAGCGCGTGAGGGAGCGCGTGAGAGAGTGAGTGAGAGAGTGCGTGAGAGAGCACGTGAGAAAGTGCGTGTCAGAGAGTGCGTGAGAGAGCGCGTTACGGAGCGTGTGAGAGATTGCATCAAAGAGCATATGAGAGAGCGCATGAGAGTGTGCGAGAGAGTGTGCATAAGTGAGCGAGTGAGAGAGAGAGAATGCGCGAGAGAGTGCACGAGGAGTGCGATTGAATGTGTGAGAGCGCGTGAGAGTGAGCACGAGAGATTGCGTGAGAGAGCATGTGAGGGAGCACATAAGAGTGTGCGTGAGAGAGTGCGTGAGAGAGTGCGTGAGAGGGCGAGTGTCACATTTGTATGAATGTGAAGGGTAAGGTGGTGCGGAAAGGGACTGTATATACTGTAGATATTGTACATAGCGAGTCGGTCTGCGGGGAGGTGGGGAGCCGAAGAGACATTTCACCTTTCGGGGGCGGAACAGGGAGGAGGGGGAGCTGACGGTTGCCGAGCCTATGGGTCAGAGGATTGCATGGGTAAGCGGGGAGCTGGAACTTATGTAAACAGAGGGGGGGCGGGCTGTAGAACAGAGACAGATGCGGCAGCGACAGCAGGAAGCAGGACACAGGATGTAATGGCTGGGTGGAGGTGTGCATGCGTGTTTGTTTTCTTATGTGTGCAGGATAGGTTCGGGAAGCCAGCTGGATCTGGCAGTAACAGCTGGAGGTTAAGAAGACAGGGCGGGGAAGAGTGGCGAGAAGCAGCTCGGCTGTGAGCCTGTGTGAAGCAGCTCATAGCTGCTAGCGTAGGCAGGGTGATAGGACAGGAGAAAGGAGGTGGTAGTGCTGGTAGAATAGGAGGATTCCTGAACAATCTATCCATTGCTTGTATGTTTCCTTTCTACACGAGTACTTTGCTGTAATCTGAGCAAGTAGTGGCGTCAGGGAGATATGACAGGCAATGGGTAGTTGATAAGCGGAAGTAGGATCTAGTGTGTGTGACGGAGCTTAGAGCTCATCACATACAAGCAATCTGAGGAGGCATACCCACAAGGTCAGGATTGGATTTCGCCGCGAAGGATTTGTTGGTACGAAACGTAGCGATGGAAGGCGACGGCAAGAATAACGAGGCGGCTAAGGAAGGAGTCGACGCGCACGGCGCGGAAGGAAGCAAGCACGGTGTACAAAAGGGGGCCACGGGCTCCGGCACCGCTCGAGAGGAGACGCACGAGACGGATAACGAGGGAGCGGAAGATAAGGCAAAGAGAGCAGCGTCAGAACGGACGGGTGCTATCGCCGGAGCTAAGACGGCAATAGATCGGCAGTATCAGCGTAGCGCGTCGTGGCAAGGGTTCGAAGAAGAGACGGCGTCGGCGCGATTGCGCTACACCATGTTGCCGAAGGTGGAGGTACCGGAACGTTTCTCGGGGGAAGTGCGTCGAGGGCCTTCTTTGAAGAATTATCTCATGCAGCTAGATAACCTGCGGGCGAGATGGGAGCGAGATCAGCTGGCGTCGGAAGAATTCTTCCGGGGATTAGCAAATACGCTGACAGGCGAAGCGGAGACATATTACCGGATCTGCCGCCGCGAACTGCTGGATTGGGCGTTAAAGGGGAAGGCAGGAGAAAGAGATCCGACGAAACGGTTCCTGGAGATGCTTCGCGAGCAATTCCCGTTGCAGACGCCAGAAAGGGTGGTGGAGTTTTGGGACTTCAAGCGCAGGACAGGAGAATCGTTGCTGGCGTACTACGGGAGACTAATAGAGCTGGGGGAAGACATGAACTACACCAATCAAGGGCGGCTCGTCAGCAAGTTCCTAAATGGCCTGAACTACGAACTCCAGAGAGACGTGCAGGTGAAGATTTTCGAGTTGGGTGCGGCAGCGACACTGAAAGAGGCATACAAAACGGCGAAAAGGGTGGAGACAGGGCGGCGGCTGTTCGAGGTGGAGCGAACCACTGAGCGATCGATGGAGCGAAGGCGACCTGCGTGGAGTGCCAGTCCAGTGGAACATGAGCGGCCACCGAGGGGACCGGCAGACCCGCGCAAGTGCCACAACTGCGGGAGGAGCGGACACCTGCGTCGATACTGTCACAATCCGCCGGCCTGCTCTATCTGTGGGAAAGAAGACCACCTGCGGAGGGATTGCCCTGATGCGCCAACCTGCTACAAATGCGGGAGGAAGGGTCACACGCAGAAGGAGTGCTACTCTAGACGGGGAGAACCGCGAGAAAGGGGAGAAATGGCAGAGATGCGCGCAGAGATAGAGCGGCTGAGAGCAGAGCTGGAGGAACGAGAGAGGGAGCCGGAGCGCAGGCCAGCTATGGTGGCTCGGCAGGAGGAGGAAGAAGAAGAAAGCGAGGAGGAATGCGGGTTTATGGCGAGACCAGCAAGGGACAGGGATGAGCTGGGATTGAGGCCAAGGGAGAGGTACCTCAGGCAGAGGACGGAAGGACGGCAGGAGCACGGGCCAAGAAGGGCAGCCGGAGAGGAGAGGGCAGGAGTGGCACCACGCCGACATCCGCTGGAGAGGCTCAGTTGCGCCGCTTCAGTGCTGGTGGCAGAGAAGGGGTATATTACCATAGGCGGCCTGCCAGTGAAGCAGGCTATCATTGACACGGGCGCACACCCGGTGTTGATAGGCAGGCGGCTGACGGAGCAACTGCAGCTAGATAGGCCAAAAAGGCAGATAGCGGAGGGGCTGCTGCTCATGACGGCTGAAGGAGGCGGGACAAAGTGGATGCCCAAGACGCGTGCCACAGTAGAGATCGTGATCCGGCAAGGAAGCCCGGAAGAATGCTCGGTGAAGCTGCAGTGCGGTCTCTCACCGTCCGAGGACTACGACCTGCTGTTGGGAGTAGAATTTCTATATAGCATCGGCTCCACCATCTGCATGTGGGAGGAACGGCTGACTTACAGGGTGACGTATTGGGAGTATGATGGCTGCGTGGCAGAATTACCTGTGCGCTTCATCCGGAGAGAGCCCAGAGAAGCATATCAAGCCGAGGTGAAGACGGCGGAAGAAGAGCTGGGGCATCTGAACTGGGAAGCACTGGAGGAAGAGAGGAGGTACAGAGACTGGCATCGCCAGCAGTGGGGAGAGAGCGGCAGCTTGAAGCAGCTGCACCTGGATGGTAGAGTGTTTCAGAAGCCGATCGTACTGCTAGAGCTATTCGGGGGAATCAGCACTGGACTGGCGGCAGCCCTGAAGGCAGGAGTGACGGTGAAGAAATACATTTACGTGGACAATGACGACGTGGCTAGCACGATATCTTGGCATCATATAAAGAAGCTGGAGGCTCGGTACCCGTCGCAGCTGTATGAGGGAGCAGTGGAGAGGGGGGCAGAGTGGGTTTGTCATCGGGTGGAAGATGTAAAGGAAGAGGCTCTGGCCCACTGGGGGCACATTGACTTGGTGGTGGCGGGATGGGAGTGTCAAGGACTGTCCAGGGCGGGAGAGGGACGAGGTATGGCGGATCCGAGGAGCGGACTGTTTTGTGAACTGATCAGGGTGCTGAAGCTGATCAAGCGCAAGCAAGGGGAAGTGGCGTACATCGCGGAGAATGTAGACACAAGGGACGATCCGCGAGAAGCCGTGAAGCAAGCAGAGGAGGAAATCCGAGGAGAGCTGGGAGCAGGGGTAGCATGAGATGCAGCTCAGAACGGCAGCAGGGCTCACAGGCCTAGAAGGTACTGGCAAAACGTGGTACCAGAGGCCATGCTCCAGTACGAGCTGTCACTCATGGAAAGACCGAAGCCACGGCTGGTGGCGGACATCCTGGAACCGGCCCGGACCCCAGCGCCGGTGCGCCACGCAGATCATGAGACACAGTACCCGTGCAATGAGGTCGGCAAGCCACGGCAGGCCTGGCCCACGCTGGTAGCGTACCAGAACGCAGAGGGATTCAAGCTGAAGAACGGGCAAGAAGGGCCGGGGATGGTATTTGATCGGCTGAAAGGGGTTTGGGAAGAGCCAACCGCAATGGAACGGGAGCTAGCCATGGGCTTCATGGCAGGAGCGACGGCAAGCCCAGATGTGACAGAGGACCAGAGGAGGAGAGCTCTAGGCAAGGCAATGGACCTCAACGCGCTGCACTGGCTGATAGCAACGATGGACCGGCAACTGGAGCGGAACCGGTGGGAGCGAAGAAGGGACCATGCAGCGCGGGCAGATCCAAAGACCGAAGACGACGCCGAGAAGGAAAGTCAGGCTGCGAAGTTTCTGGAGCTCCTAGAGGAGGAAGCGTGGGAGATGCGGCGAAGAGGAGTGCCGCAGGAGAAGAGGATGGCCAGGATAAACGACCACCTGGGAGTCCCAGGCACATATCCAGACCAGGAAGAAGAAGAGGAGGAATGGTGGGAAGGAGAGCCAGAGATGGATTGGGATTCAGAGGAGGAAGAGGACCCGACAGAGCTGTGGATACCAGACCCGGACGAAGTCTTTTTAGGACCTAGCCGAGCCTACATGGCAAGTGCAGCAGAAGATTTGAGGGGGATAGGGCCAGAGGAGGAAGAGGAGGCAGCAGAGGCAGGTGAAGGGATAGGAAGGGAGCCGGCAGCGACAAGGGTAGCAGAGGGAGCGGCGGGAAATAGGATGATAGAAGCGCCAGCGGGGGCAGCTGAGACGCGGTGGGACATCGGAAACGCTATGCAAGGCCCCGCGGCAATCAGGCTGGAAGCAGTACTAAGACAGCATGCAGCGGCGTTCGCTCACACGCTACAGCAGCTGGGCAAGTGTGTAACCAGTACCATGCACCTACCGCTGACCAGTGAAGTGCCGGTGTATCAGCGGCGAAGGAGAATGAGCCCTCAAGACCTCAGTGTCTGCACCGAGAAATGCCAAGAGCTGCTAGCAGCTGGACTGATTAGGCGGTCGACGTCGGACTACGCAGCAGCGACAGTGGTAGCAGCACGGACAGATCTGACGGGGGCAGTCCTGTCCCGTCGCATGTGCGGGGACTATAGGGGACTGAACAAGGTCACCGCAACTGACAGATACCCCATGCCAATGGCGGAGGAGATCTTCGACCAGCTGCATGGGAGCTGGGTCTTCTCAACACTGGACTTGCGCCAAGGGTTCAACCAGATTCCGATAGCCGAGGATGACAAGAAGAAGACCGCGTTCCACGGGCCGGACGGGCTATATGAGTGGAACTTCATGCCCTTTGGCCTAAGGAATGCGTCAGCGGTGTTTCAGCGAGTCATGGATGCGGTGTTAAGGGAGGTGAAGGGGGCAGCGTGTAATATTGACAACGTCATCATCTTTAGCCCGGACGCGGAGACGCACGTGCGGGACGTGGAGGCGACTCTGGCGGCAATCGAGGCGGCCGGCCTGACCTGTCATCCGGGAAAATGCCGCTTCGGGCATGGGAGCGTAGCATATCTGGGGTTTGAGGTCACAGGAGGAGAACTGAGCATCCAAAAGGCGAAGGTAGAAGTGCTAGATCGAGTGGAGAGGCCGAAGGACAGGACCAGTCTGAGGGCTCTGCTAGGATTCCTCAACTATTACCGCAAGTTCATCGAGAACTTCAGCAAGCGAGCAGCACCCTTGAACAAATTGCTGCGGGAGGAGCAAAAGTGGCAATGGGAAGAGCCGCAAGAACAGGCCTTGCGGGGGCTGATGGAGGCAGTCAAGGCCGGGGCCGTGCTAAAGCTGCCAGACGGCCAGCAGCCATTTATACTCTATACAGATTGGAGCAGCATAGGGATGGGGGCAGTCCTGAGTCAGATGGATAATGGAGTGGAGAAAGTAGTGGCATTTGCCAGCAGAACCTGCAGCCCAGCGGAAGCCAACTACTCATCATACGAAGGGGAGGGACTAGCGGCGGTGTGGGCTGTGGGGCACTTCCGTGTGTACCTGCAGGGGCGACACTTCACGTTGGTGACCAATCACCAGCCCCTGCTGCTCATGCACAATCAGACCCTGACCGGAAGAAATGCGCGGTGGGCGATGAAACTACAAGAATATGACTTCACCGTGAAACACAGGCCAGGCGCCACCATGCAGCACGTGGACGGTCTCTCCAGGAACCCACCCAAGGAAGGCAGGAGGCCAGAACCGGAGATGGGGCCCGAACCGCCAGCAGCGGCCTTGACTGCCATGGTGAGGGAGCGAGCAACTGGAGGAGAGCAGCACAAGGGACCAGCTGACGTGTGGCAGGACGAAGAGACGCTGAAATGGATAAAAGGGGAAACCGCGGAGGACGGGGGAGCAGGAGCTAGAGCAAGGGCAAGGGGGCAGCACTACAGGTGGTTCCAAGAGCAGGTGCAGCTACAGACAAAGGATGGGTGGAGGCGAGTACCAGCACCGGCAGAGAGGGAGGGGATCATCCGCGAAGTTCACAACAAGCTGGGGCATTACGGCCCGCTGCGGACGATGCAGCTGCTGCAAACAGGGTGGTGGTGGGCAGGAATGCGGAAGGAAGTGAGGGAGTGGGTGGAGAAGTGCGAACTGTGCTGCCGCAACAAGGCGAGCCTGCTAAAGAGTCAAGCAGAGCTGCAGCCTTTGAGCATCGTAGAACTTGGGTACAGGTGGTCGCTGGACATCGCGGGTGAACTGCCAGTGTCTCGGAAGGGGAGGAGGTACGTGCTGCTCATGATAGAGCATGTGAGCAAATGGGCAGAGGCGCGGCCCCTGGTGGCCAAGACGGCGGAAGCGGTGGCAGAGGCCTTCGAGGAGATGGTGCTGACTAGGTTTGGTGCGTGTGGGGAGGTGCTGACTGACCAGGGGACGGAATTCCAAGGGGAGTTCAAGAGCTGTTAGCAGAGAATGGCATCCAGCATCGTACGACCTCACGATATCATCCACAGAGTGACGGCTTGACAGAGAGATTGGTGCAGACGGTGAAAAAGGGGCTGCGGGTGTATGGGGAGGCAAACAAGGGCGACTGGGATAAGAAGTTGGCATGGGTGATGGCGGGGTACAGGTTCAGCAAGCAGGCCTCGCTGAAGGACGTGTCACCATATTATCTGCTCTTCGGAAAGCACCCCATACTGCCAATGGATGCACCGAGACTGATGATAGACCCAGTCAAGACTAACACGGTGGAGAAGTGGGTGGCTCTGGCGGACGCGAGAGCCAAGTACCTGAAGAAGCTGCTGCCTGCGGCCATGGAAAGCTTGAAGGTGGCACAGTTGCGGGACATACATCGCTACAAGCAGAGGCAGCTGAGCAAGATGACGGGAAAGCAGCCGGCGGTGGAAGAAGGGCAGGCGGTGTATGTGCGGCGGGCCAAGAGAGACGGACTAGATGTGGGTGTCTCGCAGCAGAGGTGGGAAGTGAAAGAGGTGCGGGAGTCAGGGGTGTTGGTGCTGGAGGATGTCACGGGGAAGCGAGTCATGGACCACGTCACGAACGTAGCCCCAGCGGGGAAGCAGCAGCGGGCAGGTGGCTACTCAGGTCCCATGACCAGGGCGAGGACGGCCGCTGCAGGTCATGGGAGGGGGCAAGTGGGGTAGACAAGAGTCAAGCAACAAGGAGCACTGGCAGGAGGACCGGAGACAGGATGAGGGCAATGAGTACAAGGAAAAGCTGCAAGGGAAGGCGAGGAGGGCACGGGATAAAGGAGAGGGAGGAAGGAATGGATGGCACAAGGACAGGAGGCAGGAGTGAGATGGAGCCTGGAATGGGGAAGAGGGAGGTATCCGACAGCTGTCACATTTGTATGAATGTGAAGGGTAAGGTGGTGCGGAAAGGGACTGTATATACTGTAGATATTGTACATAGCGAGTCGGTCTGCGGGGAGGTGAGGAGCCGAAGAGACATTTCACCTTTCGGGGGCGGAACAGGGAGGAGGGGGAGCTGACGGTTGCCGAGCCTGTGGGTCAGAGGATTGCATGGGTAAGCGGGGAGCTGGAACTTACGTAAGCAGAGGGGGGGCGGGCTGTAGAACAGAGACAGATGCGGCAGCGGCAGCAGGAAGCAGGACACAGGATGTAATGGCTGGGTGGAGGTGTGCATGCGTGTTTGTTTTCTTATGTGTGCAGGATAGGTTCGGGAAGCCAGCTGGATCTGGCAGTAACAGCTGGAGGTTAAGAAGACAGGGCGGGGAAGAGTGGCGAGAAGCAGCTCGGCTGTGAGCCTGTGTGAAGCAGCTCATAGCTGCTAGCGTAGGCAGGGTGATAGGACAGGAGCAAGGAGGTGGTAGTGCTGGTAGAATAGGAGGATTCCTGAACAATCTATCCATTGCTTGTATGTTTCCTTTCTACACGAGTACTTTGCTGTAAACTGAGCAAGTAGTGGCGTCAGGGAGATATGACAGGCAATGGGTAGTTGATAAGCGGAAGTAGGATCTAGTGTGTGTGACGGAGCTTAGAGCTCATCAAGTGGGGTAGACAAGAGTCAAGCAACAAGGAGCACTGGCAGGAGGACCGGAGACAGGATGAGGGCAATGAGTACAAGGAAAAGCTGCAAGGGAAGGCGAGGAGGGCACGGGATAAAGGAGAGGGAGGAAGGAATGGATGGCACAAGGACAGGAGGCAGGAGTGAGATGGAGCCTGGAACGGGGAAGAGGGAGGTATCCGACACGAGCGAGAGTGCGAACGAGAGAGCGCGTGAGAGAGCACGCGAGAGTGAGCGCGAGGGAGCGCGTGAGGGAGTGCGTGAGAGTGCACTTGAGAGAACATGTGAGAGAGCGTGTGCAAGAGTGCGTCAGAGAGCGCAAGAGAGAGCTCGTGAGAGTGCACGTGAGTGCGCGTGAGAGTGCACGTGAGGGAGCCCGTGAGAGCGCGTGTGAGAGAGCGCGGGAGTGAGCGAGTGAGAGCGCAGGACAGAGAGTGTCTGAGGGCCCGTAAGAGGCGTGTGAGAGTGCACGTGAGAGAGTGTGAGGACGCGTGTGAGTGTTGACTTCTCTGATTCTGCTTTGTGGAGGGCGTGTGTTTATTGATTTCTCTGATTTTGCTTTGTGCAGGGTGTGTGTGTGTTGGCTTCTTTGATTTTGCTTTGTGTAGGGCTTTTGTGTGTTGACTGATTTTGCTTTGTGCAGGGCGTGTGTGTGTTGCCTTCCCTGATTTTGCTTTGTGCAGGGCGTGTGTGTGTTGACTTTCCTGATTTTGCTTTGTGCAGTGCATGTGTGTGTCGACTTCCCTGATTTTGCTTTGTGCAGGGCGCATGAGCTGAGACGGGAGATCAGGGAGGGAGTGGGATGGAGATGAGGGGGGGAGGGAGGGGGGGGTTGTAGAGAGGGGAAGGTGGGATAGGCCAGCAAACATTTCCGCATTTCCAAAAAAAAATCATGACGGTTGCGTCTTTATTACGGTCTCTGTAGCTATCTGTGCTTGTTTGCGTGTGTGTTAATGTGTGTTGTGCACGTGCTTATGCGTGTATGTACGTGCGTGTGTGAGCCTATGTGAGATACGTGTGTTCGTCTGTTTGCACTTGTCTGTCTCATAACTGATGTGTGATGTTAAGGTGTGTCGGGTCTGCAACTGAGGTGGGGATCGTTGTTGGGGCAGCGTTGCTTGCCTTACCGTACCGGAACCACCTCAGCTGTAGCACAAATTCATCTTAGCATTCACTCACAGTTGTTTGTGTTGTTTTTGCACGTGTTATGCAACTGAGGTGTGATGTTAAAATTGTCAGAATGTTATATTTGTCTAGCCTGCAGTGGGGTACTCTATAGCGAGTACAGCCCTATTTAGGGTTTCCTATATGTATTCTGCTGCTGCTAGTACAAAGCCCTCTTCTCTGTTCTATCGTTTTTACCTTCTATTCTGACATGCTATCAGAGCGTTCCGCTCCTGGCCTGTGGGCTCGCCTGCATCCGCTGCTGTCCTGTCTGTCGCGCGCCCCGTGGCGCACGACGTTTTTTGTTTCTTCCCGACACGCGCTCGGTGCGCATGGCGGGTTTCTACCCGCTGTGCGCCCCGAGGCGCGCGGCGGTTTACTACCTTGCGCGTCACCCTGGGGACCCGCGCGTCCCCCCCTTCGTCGACCGTCGCGCCGCCCCCGGGGACCCGCGCGTCCCTCCCCGTCGACCGTTGCGCCGCCCCCGGGGACCGGCGCGTCCCTCCCCGTCGACCGGCGCGTCCCTCCCCGTCGACCGTCGCGTCGCGAGGCTTCTTCCTCCCCGCAAGTGGCGAGTGTGGGGGTGGCGAGTATGGGGGTGACGGTTGTGTGAGGCCTCCCCTGCTCCTCCTTCTCCTCCTCCGTCTCCCACTGCCGCAGCTGCCGTTAAGGGGGATGGATGTGTGGGAGCCGTCGGAGTGGTACTAGGGGGGTGGCGTGTGAGCAGTGCTAGGGGTACAGCAGGGGGTGTGTGAAAGGGGTGTGGGACAGCTGGGGGAGGTTGAGTGGAGGCAGCCGTCTTGTCGTCCGCAACGACTGTTGTCCGGGGCTCTGCCGCTGGTAGCCCAGAGAGCCTGCTGCGCCTGTCGCCTGTGGGTCCGTTGCTCCTGCCGCTCGTCTTAGCGCGGAGCCAGTTATTCCTGTAGTCCGGCGCCCTTGCCACTAGTAGCCACAGTGTGCGCGCTCCTATTGCCCGTGTGTCTGCAGCTTCAGCCGTCGCCTCCCATCTTCTCGCCCCCACAGTCTCTCCTCCTCCTCACTTGCCCTCTGTGATAGCCTCTAGCTTTGCTTATCATTGTGTTCTATTGCTCTGCCTGCTTATTGTGCTGATTATACCCCACTTTGGCTATGGGGGTGTGTCAGAATGTTGTATTTGTCTAGCCTGCAGTGGGGTACTATATAGCAAGTACAACGCATTCAGGGTTTCCTATATGTATCCTGCTGCTGCTAGTCCAAAGCCCTCTCATCTATTCTATCGTTTCTACCTGCTATTCTGACAAAAATGTGTCGGGTCTGCATTTGAGGTGGGGATCATTATTGGGGCAGCGTTGCTCGCCTTAGCATACCGGAACCATCTCTATTGTAGCATGTATGCATTTTAGCATTCACTCTCAGCTTTTATGTGTTGTTTTTTCACGTGTCCGATGGATGCGCTGCATTGGAATTGCGTCCACGTCTTAGCGGGTGTTTCTCGTCAATTCTGTTTCGTGACGGCCAATTGTTCCATTCGCCGTATTTATCGACGATTATGGAATGGAGGTTACCCTACATTTGGTTTCATTTTTGGGGGAATCTTGTATCGGTGTTTTCGTAATGTCCACAACTTTGGGACACTTGGGCTGCGTTCTGCGGGCGCATCAGCTCTGATGCGCCCTAGGCTCGGCCTGATCCGCACATTGACAAATTGAGGTTCGGAAATCAAGAATTTGAAATAGAAAATTTGAGGTTCGGAAAATGGAAATTGAGGTTCGGAAAATCGAAAATTAAAGCTTTAAAAATTTCGACATTTCGGATGTCGATTTCAAATTTCCTCAAATTCGACATTGCGGAGGGAATCGGGGAAGTCAGACAGCACGTGCCTGACACCTTCACCTGATGATTGGACATCCTGCCCGACGCTGCCCACACACGAGCCGGGTAGCGGCCTAACAATCTGACGTGGAAACCTGAACAACCATTGAGATAGAAACCTCTCTGCATCGATTCAGAAACCGTTCTTTTGGTCGGTACTATTTCTGGCGTCGGGCAGAAGAGGGCAATTAATGTCGCGGCCGTTAAATTTTTTTTTGGTACATTAGTTGCCCCATCCGAGCTGATGCGCGCATCATGCGCGTTCCCTGCGTTGCATCATGCGCGCATCAAGGATGCGTCAGATTGCTAGGACGAAAATTTTCTTGGAAAGCAGCGACATGTAAATTTGTGGTTGCCAAAAAGACTGTTCTGCAGGCATTCGGGCTCAGTTTGCCTCGGCAGCCAAGCGCTTATCGCGAGCCAAGATAACTCGTCAGCTGGTTATCAAAGAAGGCTCCTGGAAAATCTTAAAACATTTTAAATGTACATTGATGCGGGCAGATGCGCCCGCAGAACGCAGCCTCGTTTTCCGCATGCGAAAGGCGATATGGAATGTTACAGATGAAGGCGAGCCGGCTGACAGACGGGTCGTCGGAATCGAACGTCAGCTGCGGGCTCGTCCATTCACAGTAGACCTGGGCGAGTCACGCACGGCGAGCCAGGAACCCTGCTCGTCGCCGTTTGCCAGGTCAGATCCATATGGAGCTGCCAGCCACAGGTTATTCAACTAACTGCTCGTCCCGAAGAATCATGTGGGCTCCATCTTTCCCCGTTCAATTCTGGCCGCACAGTTCCGCTGCGGCACTAGGGACTGCGATGCAGAAGAAGATGTACCCAAGTTGACATTTCAAACACCACGGCATCACGAGTTTGTGCTGAGGTCGAGACCAGCGCGTAAGTTTTCATCTGGTTTACAGCTCATTCTGTGTGGTAAATCGTCTTGCGTCGCGGTGAAAAACGGTGAAGATGAAGAAACGTTCTGCACCGTTTAATATTGGTTTTAAACCACGACGGATGAACTGTAAAGAAACTGTAAGGGCGGGTCAGGTTTAAATGAACCTGGTACGTTTAATGCGGTTTGGTGCTTCAGAGAGGGTTTGAAGACGATTCTGAGTTTCCACCGAAGCTAAACGTCTCTTATCGCTTTTCGACGTACTTGACCGCATTAAACGTACCAGGTTCATTCAAACCTGACACGCCCTAAGTGAACCCGCCCTGATGCGACAAGGACGTTCCTATTTGTGATAAGCACGCCCTTTGGGGTGTCTTCGTGGTGTCAAAGAACAACGGAGCTGCGGCGGTAACCAGGGCTCGCACAGGCATCACCATGCGGCACTACACCGTACTTGCCCTAGCGAGCTGTGGAGTGACGTCGTCCGTGCGACCCAATGCTTGCCCCGTCTCTTTTCGCTAGTAGCGAGGTGGAGGGGTGTGGTCGGGGGGGAAGAAGGGGGAAGATACGCAATTTCGATTGAACATATGCCTTGGAGTTTCTCAAGAACTCAGTCTAGAGCCCTGCAGTACTCAGTTTCTCAAGACCTCAATTTGTCATAGTACGAAGCTCGCTAGACACGCGTGTTTGAGCTCGTACTACGAGGTGAGGTGCATCCCCGCAAACTCCAAAGTTCTCTGATGAGCCAACATCATCCTCTCCGTGCTCCCATATCAACATCAGTCGTCTGTAGCTTGCGGGGTCGCATAGTACGTACGTAGAAGCACGAGTGTGATACGTGCACACACTGCTCCCGGTGCCAGCGATTCACGAGCCTCGCACGATCCCTGTCGCACAGCAGTATGATATACTAGCTCCATTCGACCTGTCCCGGTCCCTCCAAAAGGCGGCCATCCGCTCACCGTGTGAAACGCCGCGTCCCGAGGGCCCGACTATCATGATCCGCGAAGCATCACGACTCGCCGAGCAGGGAAGTGGCGGCCCGAGCAGCGGCAGCATGCGGCGCTCCAGCCTCGCCTGCCGCCCGACCTGGGCTCCAGCGGCCGCGCTGAGCCGCCAGGGGATGCCAGTGGCGCGTGAGCGCGCGCTGCGCGTGCTGGTGCTCGCGTGGTGCCTCGCCGCCCTCGTCACTCCCCTCGCCATCGTCACCGTCACGGTGCCAATGCAGACATCGCAGGGTGAGACGCGCCGTGCCGCACGAAGCCGGGTACGTTGTTACCCCTCTTCAATTTAAACCCCACATCCCTACGTGCGCTACTCACCCACATCATCCCTCAACCCCTTTTCTCCTTACCCTTTCTCCTACTACCACCCCACAGCACTTCCCCTATAGCGCCCCGCGACCCACTGGGTCAAAACAGGGGTGTTACAGAGGCGCAGCGAATGCCGTTCAACCCGTTGCGTAAACCCGCAGGCGTTACATCCCCCCCTCCCCCCCCCCCCCCCCCCCCCCCCCCTCCCTCCCTTTCCTCCCCCCGCTACCCCCTCCACCAATCTGCAGCTCAATTTCTGCAGGACTGCCAGACGACATGGAACCTTGCTTACCGTGGCTGGGATGGGCCGAATCCCAAATGCTTCGTCTCAGGAGACTGGACCGATTCCGAAGCATCCTTTGCTAAGGGCATTGCATGCGACGACACGGGGATGATCGTGGATATGTGAGCCAATGTCATCTGCTGTCTGGGGTTTCCCACAATACAGCTCCATGCAGTACTAGTAAGCACACGGGGCCTTGGGATCTTCAGGGCAAAGACACTGTTCTCCTGAGGGACGATGCCATTTTATGTACTGTTTGTCTAAGCTGATGGTGGTGAGATGTTTTGGTGCAGAGTTCTAGAGTACAATTTAGTGGAAGGGTCTCTTCCGAATTCCATTGGCAACCTGAGAGAGCTCAGTTACCTGTACGTCCTCCCAGCCTTGTGAACTGCCGGCCTGCAAGGTGCCGAGAGAAGCCACGACAGGCGTAGTGGAGGAGGACAAGGGTTAGAGTGCGGTAGGAGGGAGAGTGAATTTGTCGAGCGCAGCTGTGCTGTGGTGATCCGCCTGGGGGTTGTGACTTGCGAAAAAAGATAGAGCGAGTCCCAACAAATAGAGCGAGTCCCAACAAATAGAGAGAGTCCCAACAAGTAGAGCGAGTCCCAACTGGAAGGATGCAAGTTCGGAAAGAGGTAACTGTAACTGTTTATGTGCCATTGTCAAATGCAACTGTAACATCCTTGCTCCCTTGCTCTTTGTCCCTTGTCCCATGGTTTGCATCTCCCCTTTTAGTGAAACCCACTTGTTTCCATCTCATTCTTACTGAAACCCCACCGAAGCTCCCATTCTTACCCCACCTTTCCTGTGCTTCCATTGTATGCCCACTTACACAATCTACGTTTCCTGTCCTTGCAGCTCCTCTTTCTCCTACATCATGCTTCTTCATTTTCAAACCCTTTGGGTTCCCTTCTGTAGACATTTTTGGACCCTCCATTTATCAATGAAAAAGCCCTGCCCCCATCTATATGTTGCCAGTGCCAGAGGTCCACCTTGCTTATCCCACCCCCATCTATCCCTTGATATGCCTGCATACATTCCAATCCAAGGACAATGTCTGTTGGCACCCATGCTGCTTCTGCAGCTAGAAAAGGCATAAACACGGTGGTTTCAAAGTACTTTGTCATACACACGGTTGAGCTTCTGCTGGTTTCAAATGCTCAATTGTGTTCATCATCACAGTGACCTTTCTTTTGGTACGGTCTCTGGCTCAATCCCAACTGAAATCTTCACCCTAGCAAAGGTGACACTCCTGTAAGTCTTCTGTGCGCTTCAATAAAGCTCACGCCTTTCCCACCCTCTTCCCTTGTACTCATAACGTTTGCATTCTTTCTTGTTTCAATCAATCATCCTTGTGCGTCCCTTTCCTATATTTGCACCTGTCTTCTCACCTCTCATATTAACCTCACTCGTTGCCTTTCCTCGTCCACTTTTCTTTCCTTTTCTCATCTTTGCGAAGGAGTCATCTCCCTGCACTTTTCCGAAGCCATTTCATCCCCTCCGTTACCGACGTTACACCTCACACACATATTTTCCATCGCTAGCACTTTGAGTATGTCAATTGCATACTTACTATATGTATGTATACATGCACTCTTCGTTTTCATCTTGGCTTGTTTCTGCCTGCTATGATGCCTCATTGTTATGCCAGCTACCTTGGACATAATAAGTTCACAGGCACAATCTCCACTGCAATTGGCATGCTTACCAACCTGATTAAATTGTAAGACCTCTGTTTTTTTTTTATGTTCTCCTTCCTATGCCCCACCTGTGTACTCTTTGTTCTCTCAAAGTAAACTAACGCAAGGCCTCTTTTGACTGGTCCATTTAACGTAAGGCACATGTTTGGCCCGGACGGATAGCTCCTTTGGGGTTTTCAACCCAATCAGGTCGACCCAACCCGACCCATCCTGACCCGACCCTCGGGTTGGGACTGACCAGCTGGGCTGGGTTGGCCCCAACACGGGTATATGCAGACTTGACCCCATTTAGGCGGGGCTGGGTTGGGTCGGGCATGTAAAGAAACTAACTGAACGAGGGATGATGATTATGACAGCATGCATGGGTACAAATAGCATGCAAATGTGTTGTGCTCTCTACAGCATAACTCAACCTAGTCTACAACCAAATAGCATGCATGGGTACAACCAAATGTGTTGTGCATATTTTGACACATCCCCATAGGCTAGGTGAGGGGCATCACTAAAACAAGAGAAGCAACAACTCAGTGCGGCTCAACTAGTCCAATCATTAAGGCAAATGGTTACAAGACCAGTCAACAAGAGTTAACAAATCACGCAATGCAACCCAGGGTGGTACAACCAACCCAGCTCTGAAACAAAAAGCTACAAGGCCAATTCATGAGTTCAAATAAATAGACGCAACATCACAAGCAGTACAAGAGACACAAGGCAAGTCTATATAGAGTGAGGAATTGCCTGAATCTATCCAGGCTTCGTACAGATCCGATAAAGTGCCTTGGTGAAAATATCAGGTGTGTTGGCCTCTGAGGCTATTGAAACCACGTGTGCTTGACCGCGCTATTGCAACACACGCAGGAGCAAGTGCCGCAGTTGGACGTGCTTTGTTGTGCCCTCCAGCCGAGGCTCCAACAGAATAGGATCTTGACCTTGTTGTCAGCGAACAAGACCGGGGCAGAATGACGCGGCTCATTCAAGTTTGTGCGCAAGAAAGTCAGCCTGCCGAGCTCTTGCATAGCCATAGTTTCAGCATAGATCTCTTCCTTTTAGTTGGACTACTCTACAAACGACGCCCGAGTAGACCTGCACATAACAGCTTCTATGTTAAGGTTGAATGAGTAGTCATGTGAGCAAGTCTATATGTGGTCGGGCCAAGAAGTTTCGTTGTGCCCAGTAAGTTGCACTGGCTGTCGCCCTTTAAGCACAAGCTGCCTGATGTGCTCGCTAGGTTCTTCGCTATCTTTTAGCAGTCGTCCAATAAATGGGACGATGTCTCTTAGTCGCAACAAAGAAAGCAAGAATGCCAGAAGGATATAGGTGAGGTATGGCAGAGTGCAAGTCGTCAAGTACTTGAGACAATCCTCAAGCTCTGGGTACTGATCATTAGGGTCAACTGGTGCGCCAAGAACGAGTTCGTGTTCAGCGCGGGGATTCGACGAACACATTTGTGTTCGTCGACGAATTGACCCGCGACCGTTTTTTAGGATGTGGGTCTTTGTGTTTAACCTTCTTTTTTGAGGCCAGACAGTGCGCGACCTTAGCGCCAGCCCTTTAAAGCCCACTAGCACCCTTACCTAGGAGTGATACGAGCATCAATACTCCATCATATAACGTTTCCTGACATCCTGCCGTCATATATGCGTGGATATAGCATTTCGCCATCGGATCTGAGCGGATCCGACATTCTGCCGTCATATATGCGTGGATATGGCATTTCGCCGTCAGATGTGCGCGGATCTAGCATTTCACCGTCAAATCAGATGGCAGGAGGGAGGGGGGAGGGGGGGGGGGGAGGGGGGAGGAGGGGGGGGAGGGGGGGGGGGGGGGGGGGGGGGGGGGGGGGGGGGGGGGGGGGGAGGTTGTTATGCGTGTCATTTGGGGTGAATCCGCCGAGTTGAAATTGGAGGCCGTGACTTCGGCTCGCAAATGTTTGCAGTTTTGTTGGCGCAATTGAGTAATATATCGGGCTGCCCAAAATCAAGATAAAGCAGCGTCAAGCGCCAAAATATATCGTTTTGACGCTTGAAGCTGACCTGGTTGATTGAGCGTCAAATCCATCATAGCCTAGACCCATCTTGTCAATCTTTATGCCCTGTCATGTTGCTTAACCCTCTATTTTTTGTCTATCCATCCCAGAATACATTGTTCGCACTCTCTTTCTCGCTTCCTTCATCTCTTGGCGCCTTTTCTATTCCCACTTCTCGTGCAGCACCTGCCATCATCGCACCTCCAGAAGCAATGCCCACTATGTTTCTGTCATACTTCAGCTGGTGCTTTAGAGATGTCAACTATGGGTTCAGTTACTCATATCTACTGTTCGTTTCCATGCAAACTTGAATGCCCACTAACACAGAGGCTTCGAGTCGAATCAACTCAAAGGGTCAATTCCCAGTGAAATTAGCAAGCTCACGGCCTTGGACGAATTGTAAGACCTCCACTTTGTTGTGCGCTCCTATCACGCCTCTTCGCTGGACTCTTCCTCCCTCCTGACCTCTAGAAGTAGTCATGATAAATTGAGGCGAGTTTTGGCTCGACTCAAGGGCCAACAATCTTATCTACATGGATTCTAGTTCTCAATTTCCCCCTCCTCCCTCTCATACAATTTCCCCAGTCAATCGATTTCCGCCCATCACCACCCCCCCCCCCCCCCCCCCCCCCCCCTTCCTCTCCTCCCTCCCCCCCTTCCCTCGGCACTCAATTCCGACTGTCACGCAAATCCCCCCAATCACTCAATCTCCGCCTGTCACGTGAATCCCCCCCCATCTCTCAATTTCAGCCCTGTCAGTCGATTTCCAACGTCACTCAATGTTGGGTGCACACCAAGTCACCTGTGCTGGAGGGGAAGGGGAAAAATCCTGGCCTTCCTACCTTGCATGCCGACTAGGAATCGCGACTTAAGTCTGATATTCATCTTTTTTGGGGGGCCCTTGAAAACACCTGTTTTGTGCTATTTCTAGTCTAGGGATGAGCACAAAAACGAACACCTGTTCGGTTCGCCTCGAACACGTTCGAGGCGAACCGAACATGTTATTGTTTTGGCAAAAAATGTTTGTTACGAACGTGTTCGATGTTCGCTTTCATCACATGGCCAATCCGCGTCGAACACGAACGTGTTCGAACCAAAGAGGTTCGAGGTTCGAAAGGGTCAAATTTGAACCGCGAGGGGTTCGAATTAAATTAACGTCAGAAAGATTACACTCGCAACTTTCCCGTCAAAAACGGGAAAGTCGTACGTTGGCTGCCAGTTGAAGGCAGCCTGCCCTAATCTCGTGGCACAGTAGAGTAGATCGAGATGTAGATCAACTCTAGCTCACCCAATGCCTCTCTCCCCACTACCGTTCTTTCACCTCAGCTCCAATGTAGGATGTGTCAAACTCGAACTTGTTAGGTTTGGCAGTTTAGTGATGCTGTCCATAAACCATTAGAGATGCATGTGTTGTAGATTAACATGTGCATCATTTTAAACCTCAAACCTGAAAAGGTTCGAGTTCGCTCAAACCTTAGAAGGTTTGAGCAAACCTTTAGGGTTCGAGCAATCCTGTTCGGTTCGGTTCGACCAATATGCAACATTCGAAAAGGTTTGCGCAAACATGTTTGAGTTTGGTTCGTGCTCATATCTACCCACTACCGCCCTTTCTTAGGAATCGTAGGACCATCTAAACTCCATGTTATAATCGTGTAAGTTACATCACCCTTCTCGAGAATGGAGGAACCTAGAAAAACTTGCGGTTTAGGGTTGGAGCATGCGTTTGAAGATCATGTGGGAGGGTCAAAGTCCCTGTACAAGGACGAACACGAACGTGTTTGTCTTGAACCGAACAGTGTTCGGTTCGTGGAGCGGCTACGTTTGTGCTAGGGCGAACGCGAACATGTTCGTGTTCGCCCCTTGCTTATCCCTACTTAATTCGAGTCAAGACTGATTCGAGAGTCGATGACTCGTGCTCGAGTCAGGCCTGACTTGACTAAGGAGTTGAGCACGAGTCAGCAGTTTTGAAAAAAAAAGACTCTGCTATGAATCCACTTGATTAGCCTCGACACAGCTCCCGACTCAATTCCTACTCAAGGTGACTTGATTCGACTCGTGACCATGTCTAACATAAAACACCCTCAAATTAGCCATGCATTTGGTATTTTGTGCTTAAAGGTTGTATATCAAGTGTATATATTGACAGCTTGGAGCTTTATTCTACCTTGTCAACGTTTCAAACCTTGAGGCAGGCAACTAGAACCTCTCAATGCTAAAAAAACCTGCTATGTACTACATGTCTGCTGTGTGGCAATTCTAACAGAAAGTTTGCTGAAAATCAACTTGTTGGCCCAATCCCTGATGGAATCAGCGCTCTTACAGGCCTGACACACCTGTAAGGCCTCTGCTATGCTATGCTGTCCTGTTTCCCCACGTCCGCACCACTAGCTATGCTCTCTTGGCCTCTAATGACCCATCTACCTAGGTTTCTCTCCTCTCTCGTCACTTACCACCACTTACCATCATGATAATAGGCCCATTCATGCAACCATAGGCGAGACTGATTGCAAGGAATTCTCTGTTTCAGGGGGTTCTAGTCCAGGCCATGGATTTCTTGCAGGCTTAATTTAGTGCCTACAAAAATCTGGTCAATCTTCTTCTGAGCCCATCAAAAGAGTTGCCACAACTGTATTTGGCAGAGACTTGTAGTACTACAAGTAAGCCTGTAAACTACGTCAGCAAATACGCTCTGGAGAGAGGGGAGGGAGGGGAGGGGGGGTGTTTGCATGCAAGTGTATGTACGCAATACGTGCAGGAAACGCAGAATTATGCTCGGGCAGTCCATGGAAATACGCTCGGGTATTTGCATGTCATCTGCAATACAATTAGATTTGCAGTGGCATTCTGTTTTCACATGTTCGATCGTAAAATAATTGTACGTAACTAGTGTTCGTTCTTGCAAACGTACATATATGCATAGCGAGCATAGTGCCCAACTAGTTTTCTATGATGAATGCGAATAGCCTTTCTCTTATCTTCTTCAGTCAGCATGTCCCTGCTTGCATTTACACTTGCAGACTTTTGTTTACCTAAGTCGCCAACTGTCCCCCTCTTCTCGTCCAGTCTGCCCCACCTCCTCTTGATCCAGTCCATCCTCCACTTCATTCCCCGTGCTTCGTGGCACCTATCATTCTCATTTTCACATTTTCACCTCCCAATCCTCTCCCATGTTATGTGTGGATGGTACACGTTGGAGGAGGGAAGGTACACCTCTCTCCCTCCTCACATCTCCTACCCCCATCTATCTTCTATAATTGTCTGCAGACATTGCAAAAGATTGAACCCGTTTTTTTCCTGAAATGGATTGCATGGATGATTCATTTTTATTGTTACAGGGATTTTGAGGAAAATCAGTTAATTGGCTCAATTCCATCTGGAATCAGCAATCTGAAAAAACTACAAGATTTGTAAGACCTCCCCACTTTACTGTTCTGCTTTCTTCTACACCCCTCTTTGATTTATTGTGCATTACTGTACTGATTGTGATGCTTTAAACCTTTTTATCCTCTTGCGGCTAGTCCTCCGTCCCCTGATTACTTTTGTGCACTGATCCGGATTGTAAGAGAATGGGACTTCAGGGTTGATATTAAGAGATAGGCAAAGGAGTGAAGTTGACTCGAAATCGAAATGAGTCGAGTCAGAATTGGACTTGACTCGAGTCATGCTCGTCAATTTAGGGCAATTTGACTCAGTCTCTCTCCTGACTCCTCTTTTTGCCTCAAGTCATGTCCAACTTCAGTCAAAAATTGCATAATTTTGCTCGACCGGGGGTTGTGACGTTTCTAGTCAGTTCATGGGGTATGTAAAACCTCAGTCAACAGTTACTACAAGCTACAGTGAATTGCTTTTCAATAAGATACATGCGAGTTGCTTGGCAGTGCCCTAAAGCTAGTTGCAAAAGCCTTGTAGGAACGTTCTAAATTCAATGCTTGGCACCAAAGGGAAAATAAAAAAGAACCTGAAGTGGATTGTTTAGCACCAAGCAAGTATGGATGAGCAAAGGTGAACCCGAACAGGTTTGCCTCTAACAGTTGAAACATCCTTGAAGCCCGAACGCAAACATATTCAGTCCTGTGATTTTTATTTTTATTTTTCCCTAAGAGGGAGGTCAATGGTTAAACCTCTTAATGTCTGAGTCGAAGATGTTCGACTTCGGTCTGGCTTCTGAAGTTTCAATATAGTCACAATTGTTTTGCTCGTTTTGTTTCTCTTTTTTCGAATTTCATAAAAACACCCAATTGGGAAATCCACATTCTAGCAGTCTGCCCTTACAGTAAAAAACCGTGGGATGAATGTGAGGCTGGTTTTTGTAGGAACGAAGTTTTGCTTGGGAGGTGCCGACCCTATTCTCTAAATATGACGTTTGCAGGTGCCAATGCAAACACTTTGATGTTAGAGTCAAGCTTTTGGGGAAACAAAAATGAGGTCGAACCAACCAGGAGTTAAATACTATGCTCAACCCGAAAAGCCCAAACGGCCTAATGCTTGTCGCTAAGGTGAGAATCGAGTTGGAAGGTGCTCGAACTCGAGGTTTTCACCATATGCAATTTAAAGCGAATACCTGAGGCATCCCTGCCCTCCAATACACCGAATACAAGGAATGCTGTCATTGAATACCAAGTTTTCTCCCACAAATTTCACCCAGTGGCGATCGACTGCCCACTTATAACAGAGTTCGGGGCTCTGTTAGGGAAGAACCTGTGAAACTACAAGTGCTCGCACACTTCAATAATGCGACCATGTCAACACGTACGGTTAATTCGTACGCAACTCTCAGCCAATTGAAGTGGAAGCTGTGGTTCTGCCAATCTTGACATGCCCTAATAACACTCTTGGGAGACAGAACTGCAAATTAGATTCACCAAGTTGGTAACATTCACAGGTACACAGATCGTTGACTAACTTACATGATTTTTATGCTAGAGGTGACCACACATCCTAGACCTTGAGATTATGACTGAACTTAGCGTGGAACTTGCTATTCACTCAGAAGACACCGGCCGTGTACAAAGCAGTTCTGCACTTGCAATTCGTTAGGCAGATTTCTTGGCGAAGACTTACGTGGTTTGCTGCTGATTCAACAAGACTCCAATTGCTTCTTCAACTCACTAACCACACCGCACAACAAGCAATCATTTTCTGATCCCGCCATGGATGTTGAAGGCGCTTCGAACGTGGCTCCAGCTCCTGCTATGAGCTCCGGAAGATCGAAGTCAAGGGCTTCATAGCGGATTTTAAGTCACTCCTGAAGGTGAAGTCCAAGCTCTAGAGGATGAGGAGTCTCGATGAGCAAGGCATGATACTTTAGCTTATCCGCACCAAGCCTGCTGAGTTACAGATAAAGTACCCAAGCTTTTGGGAATAGTTTGTTGCAATGATTGCTGTAGTTTACCTGGAAAAGAAGAAACACATTCAATCGGACTTATATACGTCCAAGGAGTTGGAGGTTAAAGAGTTTCAAATTTGCATGTGATAACTCTGGCGACAAAGCTTGAAGGTTGTCTGCAAAGACTTTCAGCCAATTCAGATCAGGTGGTGTCTGACGCTACCAAGGAAAAATACATGGAGATCAAGAGTGCGTGCATCAATAAGGTGCGGTATGACATAGCTATCGCCAAGAATGAAATTGTCGTTCATGAATTGGAATGACAGAAGAGCCTTGAAGCTGAAGGGCTGAAGGAAGTTGCTGCAGCCAAGGAGTTTGAAAGCATGGTTGCGGATTCAGCGATTGACGAGCGGCAAGGAGAGGGGCGGCGGTCCCGATAAAAGGTCGCCAAACAAGAAGTAACGGCGCACGATCTCGCATTCCGCTGGTTTGGCCGCATGACAGCTCGACAAGTGATGTCACGCATACGAACAGCAGAGTGCACGAGAAGAGGTGGATCTAGGGGTGAGCAAAGCAACGAACACGTTCGAGGCGAACCGAACAGGTTATGATTTTTAGCTGAAATCGTTCGCTCGAACCTGTTTACTGTTCGGCCGAACACGTTCGTGTTCGTGGTGCTGCTGCATAACGCCCCGTGTCGAACGCGAACGTGTTCGAGGTTCGGGCGAACACGCCTTCACAGGCGAACGGCGAACACCCTTTTTTGGGGAAGTTCATGTTCGTGCAAAGGCGAATGGCCATGTTCGTGCAAAGGCGAACGCGAACATGTTCGCGTCCGCCCTTTGCTCACCCCTAGGTGGATCTACAGTGTGCAAGCAACCAAGTGATTGGCGTGGGCACCTGTTAGTTAATGCGGGTTAGACTTAGTTGTTGCGTGTGTTTAGGGATTCGAGGCGAACCGAACAGGATTTTCTTTTTGGCAAATAATGTTCGTGGCGAACATGTTCGGTGTTTGCCCGAACACGTTCGGTGTTCGTCTCGCCGCGGGTGCCCGAGCCGCGACGAACACGAACACGCTCGTGTTCGTTTCGGGGCGAAAACGAACTCGAATGTGTTTGTCGCGACTGTCCCGCGATCTACACTTTAGGTTGCGGGACATTCTGTTTGTTTGAGCTCAAACTTAGTCGCGATACTCAGTAGCAGCCGTTACTACCACGCCCTCCACTGATCACGTGTGCTAGTCAAAGTTTTGGAGAATGAGTTTGTCGACCCTGGGAAAACCCCCGTGATTATAGACAAACGTGTGCATGTAAACGAAGCAAACATGCAATCTGGAAAAGAACATCCCTGCCTTATAAATCCCTGGTCAATGCCTTGCACACTCCATTTTAACTCTTAAGCCTTGCTTGATGTTTCTCCATCCTTTCACAAGCGCAGGAATCTGGGAAGCAATCAGCTTAATGGCTCCATTCCTGCACCACTTAGCGTGTTCACAGCACTAAACTGGTTGTATGTGCCTATCTCTTTTCCTGCTGCTTCTGCATCTGGTGGTCAAGGGACATATTTTACATCTCAGCAGAAGATCGGTGTCAATGTGCAGTGCACAATGAATGAACAGTGTGTTGATGTTTTGCGACCAGATTTTAATGCATTAGAAACTCCTATTTCCTTTCATCCTCATGCGTGTCGCACTTCCTCTCGTTTCCATTTCAACCTCCACTTCATTTCTCGTGCTTCTTGAAGAATCTCATTTCCACTTTCACAATTCTATACTTTCATTGCCTAGAATTGCTTCTCCTCCCACCCTCTGTGTGACTGGAACACCTTGAAGGCGACCACCCCCCTCCCTCCTCACAACTCCCACCCCCATTTGTCTCTTGCGGCTGCGACTGTCTCAACTCATGGCAATTGCATGATCCTTTTCCTGCTGATATTAATTGCAGGTTCGTGTTCATTCACACACAAACTGTAATGCCAATCACCTCACTGGCTCGCTCAATCTCAACTGGAATCGTCTTTCTGAAAGACCATCCTGTCGAGGTGGTCTCTGGTCAATGCCTTTTACACTCCACCACCCTAATTCTTATGCCTTGCAGGCGTCTGGATAACAATCAGTTCAACGGCTCCATTCCTGCTACCCTCAGCTTATTAAAAGGATTGGAGGCCTTGTACGGGCCTATCTATTGTCCTGCTGTTTCTGCATTTGATGGTCAAGACACGTGTTTTCCATTTCAGCAAAGGGCGTTGTTTTTTGTAGTGTGTGCGCCGTGAATTTTGTGTTGCGCCAAAAACATCGCACCTTTTTCATGCTCTTGGTTCTAACTCCTGTATTTCGTTCGCTTCTCCTTCGTGTCTTATTTTTCTTGTTGCCAGCCTCTTTGGTTCTCTATTTGCAGAGGTTCCCTCTTGATATGCTCTTACCTTTCCTGCAGATTTTTGAGCCGCAACAAGTTCACTGGAAATATTTATTTCAGTTTGCGCCTGACTCATCTGAGGTTCCTGTAATGCGTCTCCCCACTTATCCTCTCAAGTGCATTTGCATCCCTTGTTTGCTTTTCGAAAATAATGCAGAGATAATCCACATTCTGCGTGAGGCTTTTTGTTTCCGCAAAATGATATTTTTCCGCAGAAAAGATCGGCCCAATTACCTATCTGAAATGTTCTGTTCGGTTCGGCCTTGCAAAAGTCGATCAGCGCCGAACATTGCATGCTTGAATTGTTGATAAGATTGAGAGGCAAAATTGCAAAGGTTCATCTTGACACCCACATAGCTTTAAGTAGCACACACAGCAACTTACCCTATTCCATACCGAAAAGGTTCCCGTGCTATTTCCATAGATTGATTTCCGTATATTGACCTGTTCTTGTTTCGTTCAAGGCTAAACGCGAACTTCTGTTCAGAATTTCCTTCTAACCAACATTGAAGTCCTTTGTTGCCTGGCTAAGGACCTTAACATGCACCTCCTAGGCTAAACCGCCATTTCTTTAAATCAAACCTCAGCCCAGAACTACAAAAAACATGTGGGATGGACTATGAAACCCGTATCAAACTCGAACATGTTGGAGTCAAACATGCACGTGTTTAACCGGAACCTTAGGTTGTTCGGCTTTTATACTCAAACATTGAACATCCATTAACACAAAGAACGTCCGAACTGAACAAAACATGTTCATTTCAGAGCGGTAAACTGAAAAGCAGCTGGAAGAGGAGTAGAGACCGGCTTAGCCTGGGACGTGTTGAGCTCTTGGAGGATGGACTGGATATAAAAGGAGAAAGAGTGAAAGGAAGAGCCTTCTGCCCTCTGCCCTTTGCCGTCTGCCCTTGCCCTTCTCCCTTTGCCAGAGCGGGTATAAAAGGACCTGGTTCATCTTCCTATAGCTCGTTATTAGGTTGTGCCTGTAGCCTTCGGCCGTGGGACAACAACCGACGAAAGGAAATCAGTGACAGGATGCACAGTACAAGCATGCATGGTGGCATGAACTTTCAAGCAACATGCTAAACATCTACACGAGGAGGGGGGGCCCTACACCATGCACTCCGCCCCCAGCTAACTACGATCCCGCCAACGGTCCACCACTTGTGGTGGGTCACAGCAGCAGCCCCCCAACAGCGTCCACAGTTGTCCTGTCCCACCGTAGCTGGTAACTCATCCACGGGTGACGGCGGGGCAGCAGCGCCTCCCCTCCCTGCACAGGCACTGCCTAAAAAGGCGCAGCAATGCAGCCCAGCTCTTCTGCCGCCAGAACGCAGGCAGCTCGCGGCCTTTGACCAATGATGCTCCCGGAAGTTACCATCATGGCCTGGTGTGAGCTCTCCTGGATCACCTGCATTACCTGCTGACATTCCGTCTACAGCCACAGTTGCCCCAGGGACCCCAGAGAGATTGTCGCCTGCCCCGTGGCAGCCACAGCAGTGTGACGACCCGGCAGAGACGGCACGACAAGCTGACAAGTGGTACGGAGTTCGGTGAGTGTGCGGGACGGCTGGTTGCCACGCATGGTGCGGGGAGGAACAAACAAAACCGTCCCCGCTGCCTGCCTGACCCCACAAACCCTGCCTCCGCTACGGAGCCGACCATGGAGGCAGTCGCAGGAGTAGCAGTGGCGACGGGGTCCCGGATGAGCTGCAGCTGCAGTAGATGAGAGGAGAGCAGGAAGGTGGATGAAGGGATAAGAGTCAAGAAAGAAGGAAGAGTGAGAGAAGAGGAGGAGGAGGGTGAATCGGGGTGAGTGAGGAGGACGGAGCAGCCAGAGTGGAGGGCGCGCCCATGTGCAGGTGATGGCGCACAGGTGGTGGGTGGGAGGCAGTCACCCACAGGGGAGGTTGCGAGGATAAGGAGGAGGAGGGGCATGACAAATAGAGAAGCTCGCGGGCGTGGTGAGCAGGAGGGGCACGACAATTAGGGGAGGTCGTGTGGGTGGTAGGGAGGTTGTGCAGGTGAGCAGCAGAGGCACAACGTTTTGAGGAGGCCGCGCAAGTGATTGTTAGGAGGCGCGCTGGTCTTAGAGAGGGAATACGATAGGTAGTTTACTAAGGTGAACAGGAAAATGGTTGCCTTGAACTTTGCGGTGATACCATGTTTAAACGCAGAGCTTAGGAGCCATAGGTGAGGAGAATAGATTGTCAGGTAGGAGAGGGAACAAGGATATAGAGTAGGATGGGTGAAATCCCAGCCGAACCTACGGCATGTTTGGTTTCATAAACAAGGAAATGAACGTAATTTGAAACTGAGATGAAACCTAGCCTAATGGTGGCCGCAACATGATTGTAAGGCCAGTAAAAATTCCGGAGCGGAAACTAGCCTGCTCCAACCGAAACTTCTCATGGCGAACATGATTCGGTTCGCCCTTTGACCGAGTCAAGCACTGGAACAATGCATGTGCGAGTGAGTTATGTGTCCTGGACATGAAGCCATCATAACATGTCATGTTCTTGCGTGCACCAATTTGCATTCTCGAGCTTCCTATTCGTGTTGTTTTCAGGGGTCTCAACAACAACCTCTTCAGTGGATCCATTCCTTCTGTCGTTGGCTCCTTTCGCGATCTAGTATTCTTGTGAGGCCTCTACTTGGTTTTCAACCTTTGTGCTTTCATTTTCCACGTTCTTTGTAAATCAGGGGAGAGGAGGAAACGTACGAGGCACGGTATTCTTGGGGAGGCGGCGGGAGTGAGGCGGGGGAGAGGGGGGGGGACGGGGCATGTAGTCCAACATTCAGAAATGAGCTTAGGGTTTAGATAGAGCAATAAATAGCATGGGTAAAGAAGACGTGAACGCGGGAGACATATGATACCTTCCATAGTTAAAGCTCCCCCGTCGTCCTTATTCCCCGTTAATGGTCATTGCTTCGATATAAGAAGATATGTTTCATGTTTTAGTTTAAGCACTGCTCCTGACATGTTTAAGCCCCCATTCCCTGATCCACTTGCTCACTTCCTGCCTTATTCTCTCATCTGCTTTCCTCCTCTTTCCATTCGCCCACCAAATTGTCACCCTTGTCATATTCGTTTTCACGCTTATCCTCACCTGTAATTAAGACCTACCTCCGCTCCTCGTCTTCTTCCTCTTGCATTGGTGTCCGTACTTTTTACTTTATCATCTGTCATTTTCAAAGTTCCTTACATCTTTATTCCAGTACTCCCCTTTTGTCAACTCTTTCCTGCACCCATGGTTTTATACTGACTACTGCCTGTCCCTCCCAACTCTCTCAAACCCTGTTTTCCCTCTGTATTTGGACTAATCCCTCTGTTTTTCATGAGTTCTTCTTCCTTCCCGTCGCCTCCCCTTGATACAATAACCTATTCTGGTCATGCGCCTCCTACCCAACACCTGCATGCCAACCCGTGTGCCACCACCTGTACATGGCATGAGCATGAAGGCGAACCCGGATCGGCCTAGGTCGGGATGGTTCGACTGTTACTCGCGCTGGCTTAAATCATGTACCTGTAGGGCCGAGCCGGATTCACTTTTGGCCTTGGCCAGTCGGTCAGACCAGCCTACCTCGAGTCGCTGCCCGACCTGGGCCTAATTGCCCACATAGGACCCTTGCGGCGTCTGTCACAGTGGACCATTCGGGCCGGCAACTATCAAGCTGACTGGTTTATTGCTTCTTATGATGGTTTGAGCACCCATTCCAGCAAGGGACCAGAATATGTCAAGCTTTGGACAGCGCACGCTTCTGAATCCGGACGCTGCGTTTTTGTTTTCCTGTTCATCCTAAGGGAAAAACATCAACGCGGTAGAGTGCAATTTCTGAGTTTGTCGCAAATTTTAGCACGTCAAAATCGAATGGCCTCTCGCACACCCCCAACAATTTTGCCATGAGCAAGCTCTCCAAGCATTATTATTTCATACTTCCCTGCCAGCACACATCCAATCAAATATGAGAATTGGACAAAGGTTGATAAGTCACCCTCTAGTAGTCGACCTTTCAATTTTCTTCATTCAAAAGTAGTCTCCCCATTTCCGCTCTACTTGGACAGTCTATTTTGTGCCCAAAGGTTTCTCATGTAAAACCTTTTGGTTGTTACTTGTGACCGCCGTCATGATGTTTGACTCAAGCCTACAAATCTAAGGTGCAAGTCCTGTTGTAAACTTGGAAACTTGCAAAAAGTTCGACCAAACCTTGGCCCATACGCCAAACCGGGGCCGAGGAATGGCTCAGCCACCCCTGGGGCAAACCCGGTTTGGCATGTGTTCATTCCTAACTGTACATGGGCTCACCCTTGGCTCCGATGCTCCATCCGCTTCACTCACCCCTCTTCACTCTCCTCTTCTCCCAACCCGTTTTCTGCTTCTCACCCCTTCCTTCACATCTGTTGTTGCTGGTTGCTAGTTGCTGTTTCCTAGTTACTGCTGCATCCCAGCCTATTCCTCGTATTTCTCCCCCCACCGGCGCAGCAGCAGTTTATCCTGAACCTATCTCTCCTCTTATTTCTCCTCCCACTTGCTCAGCAGCAGCTCACCTCGAACCTATTCCTCACCATTTACCTCGACAATATTTCTCCCCCTCATAATCTCCCCCTATTTGGCCAACAACTGTGTCTCCTTATGGTTTTGGCGGTTTCTTTAGTCTTTCTTGCATCCTCTCCTGTTCTTTCAGCTTGCCACCACCACCCCCCCACCCCACCCCCTCCCTCCCCCCTCCCCCTTTTCACCCCACAGTGTATTACAGTTCAAGAAGCTCCAACCTCTAGCACATCACTCAGCAGAGCGGACCTGATGCCATCCCCGCCCCTCCTCTTGTTGCTCCTGCCCCTCCCTCCCTCCATGAAGGATTCCGAGCGTGTTGCTGCTTCAGCTCAAGCAGCTATTCCTGGCAACAAAACTGCTAGCGACCTCCCGCACGTCCTTGCGACGTCCCTTGCAGGAGCTCGCAAGGACCTTGCTGACTACCTCGCTGCCTGCCCTCCTCCTTCTGCCCTCCCCTGCACCTAGGCTGATACTCGTGTTGATTGGCATGTCTCCAGTGTCAGGTCGCCTCGTCTGCCACTCTGAATGCTCGCACACGTGCTTTGCCAAAGACCTCCTTGGCTACCTCAATGCGCGCCTCCAGCGACAGACTCCCATCAGCGTTATTGCGTCATGCAAAGCTGATCGCCATCCCCTTTAACGAATCTCCTACCACGAATGACTACACCACATACATATCCTGCGATGTCCTCTCAGCTTGCTGCTCAGCAGTCCAAGCCCTACAACCACGTCTACGTTGCCCTCCTTGTTAAGTTTAATATCAAATTACCCTCTATGTTGGTGCGTCTACCATCTTTCTATCTCTCTGGCTTTCTATATCCCGTCCACCCCCAGCAGTTCGATATTTATCAGGTGTTCTCTAGTCCTCTTGCGGCTAACCATTCAACTCACGACAAACATTTTTGTGTAATTGATGTTAGGTTCAGGTTACAAAGGTCCATGTTTGGTATGGATTCCATACAGAAGACAGTTTCCGTGATTGACATGGGAAGTTCCTGGGCATGGCAGAATGGATTAAGTTGCTCTGTGTGCTATTCAAAGTCGTGTGGGTGTCATGATAAACCTTTGCATGTTAGCCTCAAACATTTCAACAAGACGACACGCAATGTTGGGTGACGCTTAACTTTGGCAGGCCAAATCGACCAAACAGTTCGACCCGAAGACCAGAATATGTTCAGGTCAAACTTATGCAGAACAAAATTCCAGTGCCCTGCTACATAATGTGGATTCTCACAGTTCTTTCCTTGAATAACAAGCAAGAAACGCAGTGAGATGACAATCAGGGAGAAGGCATTACAGATACATTAAATTGGTGAGGGCCAAACTGAAAGAAATATTTCCACTGAACTTGTTGCTATGCAGAACTCTGCAGTTAGGAACAAATGCAAGAGAGCGGACCACGAGAAAGTCTTAGCAGATGGAGAGAAGGGAAGAAGAATGCGGAAAGAGCTAAGAGAACCAAAGAAAGAAATAGCAGTTTTTTAATGCATATAAACATGTTCTGCTGAAATGAAAATAATGTCTATGTCAACCATTACATGCAGAAAAAACAGGACAGGAGAAGGCCCATACAAGTAGCGCAATTTTGTTAGCAAGGTGATGGTAGCAGGAATGGAGCCGTCGAGCTGATTGCTATCCAGCCACCTGCACGTATGAAACGTGAAGGAACACCAAGCAAGGCATGAGAGTCTGTATGATGGAGTGTGCCAGGCATTGACTAGGGATCAGTCCGATTCCAGATGGGATTGATCATGAGATGCCTGATTTGCATCAGAATCTGTGTGAGGAATCAGCCAAGCAATCAATGTCAGCACGAAAAGGTTCATGCCACTGTCATCTGTGGAGACGGTCGCAGGAAATAGGCAGGGGGGGAGTTGTGTGGAGCGAGGGAGGTGTTTCTCACCTTTTCCAAGGTACACCATACCATCCGCACTTAGAATGGGAGAGGAAGGGGCAGAGGAAAGTGGTAGGTAACACGAGTACAGAAATGCCAAAGTGGAAACGAGAAAAGCCAGATAGACTGAGGAATTATGTGGAGGTATGTAAGGGTACGAGATTAAGTCAGGCATTCATGAGAAGGAATCAGGGATGTTCAATAACTGAACACGGTGTGCTTCTCTGGGCACAAAACATCAACAAGCTGTTCATTGTGCAGAGGCACATAGATACCACTCTTATGCTGAAATAAAAAAGTGATAGGGCACATACAACGATTTTAATCCTGTTAACAAGCTGAGCGTAGCAGGAATGGAGCCGTTGAGCAGATTTTTACCCAAAAACCTGCGCATGTGAAAAGATGACACAAAGCAAATTATTGCATTGGCATCGACCACTGGTTTAGGGAAAACCCGCCTCTTGTGAAATCAGCCGTAGTGAGCCAAATTTTGCATGGTTAGTCCTTTCCAGCTCGCGGTGCTGTTTTGCAATCGGCGAGTCGGAAGCAAATCTCATTACGAACGTAAGGGGGGAGCGGGGAAGAGAGGGGAAATACGGATTTGCAATCATGCAGTTCAAGCATTATGTTTTTTCTTTACATTAGGTTGGTTTAGACCGTCTGTAAAATATTGTTTAAAAGCAATGTCTATGTTGACTCGCCCATGGTCCCACTTAAGCAACTCGCTGAGAAACTCTGTTGAAGCCGTGGTGGACAATCTGGTGCTGCACTAGCCGGCAGACGCTCGGTCTCAACTAGGGTTGAGCACGGGCCAGGCCGGGCCCATACAAAATCCGGGCCGGGCCAGGCCCGGCCCGACCCGGGCCAAATGACAAAGACCCTAGCCCGAGCCCGACCATTTTGTACTTGGGCTAGGGTGGCCGGGCCGGCCCTGGGCCGACAGCGAAATTTCGAGGCCCGGCCCGGGCCCATTTTTTTGCTCAACCCTAGTCTCAACCATGTCTCCTCTGAACGTGGCCTACCTTGGAGACATCCTTGTTGAGGATTGCTCTAACATATCACCAAGTATTCAGCATGGACATTAAATACGTCCGTAAGCTTAGGTCCTTACCTTCAGACTGAGAACTTGAGGGTTCAACGTCCAACATTTGACTTTCCCCTTCTTGTGCTTTGCTCACCATGAACTATCCATAATTAAACACATTCATCCACAATAATGTGTGGTCACAGCTAGTGTTAGCCAAAAAGGGCGAGCTGAATGGAGTCGGCTTGGGCCAATTTGAACATGTCGAGTCAACCAGAAACGATTATCAAACTTGGCACGAGCTGAGTGGAGTCGACTTAATAATGGGCGATGCATCGTCAACTTGACTCGCCTGTAGTTGAATGGATGTTCTACATCTGAATTCTTCATTATTCAGAACCACTTTCTGATTCTTTTTAGCTCCAATCTTGGGAAAACTCAAAACACTCTCTGGCACCGGCAGCCAAGCAAAAAAAATCAATGGTTTCTTAGTGTCAAGCAACCTGCGTCATTTTTCCCTTGACGCCAAGCGATCGAGCAGTTTGTTTTAGGCCATGTTTGAGATTGGTGATGAGCATGATTATGATCTCGTATCCGTTGTGCACCAAGTACGCCCAAATGGGTAGTTCCTCGTTTCTATACTTATAAGTTGAGTGTTCAACTTCCAGCACTGCACTTTTTCCTCTCATATTATGCTTGCTGTGGACCAAGCATGTCTCAAAAGGTAGTTCCTCACCTTCCGTCCTAGAGGTGTGGGTTCAACTCCCAGTACCTGAACTTTCCCCACTCATATTATTCTCACCATGACAAGTCCATATTCCACCACACTCACCCACAATGTAGTGTGGTCACAGTTCGCAATGCCACCTGTCCAGTCGTTCCATGCTCACCTTGCTGACCGACCCCTATATTGTGTCATATGCTGCAATGTAAACTGTGCAACGTGAGCCCTAACAGCCTACATAGCCAACGATGCCCTCATTTTTGAGATGTTTCATCAAGCCTCAAGAGTTAAGTCACATATATATGGATTCACCTCTTACACTAAAACCATCCATGGACAAGGACATTGCTCTAGTCTTTAACGGCTTGTAGCATCTTTCTGCTTCTCACTGTGCCATAAAGTTCACTGATCCTTTTTCTACTTACGGAGCTATCCGCGTCAGGATATTTCTCATTGTTCACCTTAGCGCCAAGCATTCAATCTAGGGCGTTCCTACATTTGCTTCTGCATTTCACTTTAAAGCGCCACCCAAGCGCTTCTATCTTAGAATCACACAATTCATTGCAACGTGCAGTACCTGTTGACATGAAGTTTACATTCTCCCCATAAACTGACTAGAAAAACCACAGCTCGAGGTTGAGCCACCTCTGACTTGCAAGTCGCAGTCTTCGACTCGATCGGACCCCACTCAAGCCAAAAAGCCGAGTCATGAGTCCGGTTGAGTCAAATTTTGCATTAAATTGACGAGCATGACTCGAGTCGAGTCCAAGTCTGACAAACATGAATCGATCTCAAGTCCTTCCGATCACCCCTTCACTCATCTCGGTCACTTTTCTCGTTTCTAACATCAAACATAAAGTTTTTTTTTTCTTACAATCCGAATTGAGTGCCACAGAAATAACATGTACCAAAAGAAGATGGGACGGAGGACTTGAAACGAGAGGACAAAAACGGAAGATGCGTTGCAATCAAGTATGGGACAGACAGTAGTGACACAGTAAATCATAGTGGAGAGGGGGTAATAGAAAGATGAATACTGTAGAGCAGGGGTCTTACAATTCTTTCAGATTTCTCAGATTGCCGATTCCAGATGGAATCACACCAGTGATCTGGTTGTCCTCAAAACTTCTGTAGTGATGAACCACGAATCATCCATGCATTTTATACCAGCAATGTGCGCAGACAAGTGTAGGAGATAGACGGGGTTAGGAGACGTGAGGAAGAGGGGAGTTCTTCCTCTCCTCTATGCTAACGCAAACATGGAAAATATGGAACTGAAAATAATACTCGCCAGGAAACGAAAGAAGGTGTCGCAGACTGAAAAAGAAAAGGGGACTATGGTGTTACAGGATGACTGCTCTGTAGACATGAGCAAGCTACTCAACCGACACAGAACAATTTTATTGGCTTAATTTACAATCCGGCTCACTAGCGAACCAATCTGGTTCATGACAAACCTTTTTTTCCGGGGGGGGGTTCTTGGTTAGGATATTAGCATTCAGAATAAGTGTCGCTCTATTTGCGTATTGTGCCATTTCCCCCTTCCCCCGCAATCCCCTTCCCATCTCTCCCCCATCCTCCCCTCCTGAGCCACCCTAAATTCTATGCGCCCAGATTGCGGTAGTAGATGGTAGCAGCAGCAGGAGGGGAGCTGACATATAAGCTGTATCAATGACATGCATCCAAACTTCAAACCATACACGTTCGTTCCTCCTCCCCTCCATCCCCCCCTTTTTCTTCTCCCCTGCACCCAGTGTGCGGCAGTGGATGGCGCAGGGGCAGCAGGGGGGGGAGGAGCAGGATCCGATTGACTCTTTTCCAGACCCGCACGAGGTGGGGAGGGGAAGGTAGGAAGAAGAGAGCGGAGAGAGAGAAGGGTGGAAGGTTATCATTGAGCTGGCTCAAACGAAGCATGGGTGGAGGGGGAGCAGCAGCAGAGGAGGAGGATCCGTTGAATCTTTCCCAGACCCGCACGAGGTGAGGAGGAGGGTGGAGGATAACGGTGGAAGGGGTTGAATTGTGCACATGTTCATGTTCATCATGTGCTCATCCCTGCCTCATGCTACGATCCAACCTCATGCTTAGTGTTTCTGCTATCTAATGTTAGGAGGAAGGGGGAAAGGCAAACTTACATAAAAGAATGTTGGTGCTCGAAACGTGCTCTAAAGCTCTCTGCCTTTGGGGGTTAGAACGGACCGATTAGTGGGGTGATAACAAACCACGGCTGGTTCAGGTTGAGCAAATGGCCTGGCCGTGTCAGGTTGACAGAGACCGGGCTCGTGCCAGGCCAGGGCGGGTCGGGTCCAGACGGGGCGACTGGATGCTCAACCATAGGTCGGTTCCTCACGAACCGGGAAGGGCGCCGAATCAGAGTGACTCAGTTAGATTCTATGTGCGAGCCTATCAAAACAACGAACCAGTTCTTAACGGACTGGCCAGAGAGAACCATTGTGGGTAAAACCAAATGGCTCGTGACTACTGCTATGTGTTGCGTGATAATAAAGACTATATCGTAGATATGGATTACGGTCAAGAATTGTGGAAGATTTAGATCCTTAGCTCAGAGCCGGTTAGAAAGGAATGGTTGAGTACAAAGGTCTCTCAAACGCCCAAATACTTGCTGCCCAATCGAAACAAATATTTGTCGATTAAAAATTTGCCGACCAGTGTGAGTCCAATTAGATACCGGATACCATGCATTGGATCCTCATAGGCGCTGAACGAGCCTACAAAAAATCCATGACCAGGACTAGAATCCCCTGATCTGACAAGCCCTTGCAAAAGTGTCTAGCCTAAATTCCAATGGATGGGCCACCAATCAAATGAGCTATACGGCGAGGAAAGTTGATGGAAGAGGAGAGAAATCTAGGAAGAAGGGTCAATTGAGAGGCCTAAAGAGAAAATTAAGTAGTTTGGATGTGGGTGAGGGGAAACAGGACAGCACTACGAAGCAGAGGCCTTACAGGGATGTCAGCTTTGTAAGGATGCTGACTTCATCAGGGATTGAGCCATCGAATTGATTTGTACCAAAATCTCTGTTGAAATGCCACACATAGCAGTGGGGTTGAGAAAAGCCCGGTCACCAACGTGTTAGGGTCGAAGATATGGCGAAAACGTTTAGAGGGCGAACAGAAAATAAAATTACTAGGAAACGGTGGTGTGCTCGCCTCTTCATGCGAGCACTTCTGTGATCTCCAAAAACTCAAACATCTTATGGGCGAACATGTTCGTGTTCGCCTTGTGGCTGATTTTTACTAAAGTCACACTAGGCATGAACTAGTTTGATGCTAAACTCAAATGCGCATCCTATTCGAACCGAATGCATTTGGATTGGGTCGAATCATTCTTGCAGCATAGGTATTCGACTGTTTGACTATCAAGTCAAACACTTGATGGATTGGGGTAGACATGAGCAAGAACTGAACCCGAACAGTTCGACCAAACTTTCTCTACTTCGTGGCTAATGTTCGAGGTTCTCCTTCACGCATTCGAACATTTTTAGCTTGGCCAAAGTGTACAAGGTTCGGCCACACTCGAACTTAGTTAAATGAAAATGGGCATCGTTTCCGCCCCTTTTTTTTCACAAAACCTCTTGTGCGGGGTTTGAGGGGTATTTTTTGTCACATTGAAGTGCCATTTCATCGCCAATTTAACATTTTACAGGCACGCCTGGCATTTCACCGACAAGCAAGGCATTTCACCATCAAATCTGGCATTTTGCCATGCAGATCTGGCACTATCATGGTTAAAACAGCTGGTGGCCGGGATGCAGTGCTAGATCTAGACTTAAATTCTGAGAATTTAAACCAAATCCTATCCCTAATCTCGTTATGTGAAGCAGGTTCCCTGCTTAGCGCGCAGGGCACGTGTTCATTGCGAATTGTTTGACCACTTCGAAATGTTTGGGTTTGATGCTGGCGAACGAACCACAAAGTTTCAGGCGAACAGTTTGATCGGACATAAACTCAGTCCGAGCGGACAATTTTCCCTGTAATAAAGTTGGTTCGACCAATGGCCGAACCGGTTCAATCGAAATTTGATTCAGTGCTCATGTCTAGGGCGAACATTCATGTTTTTGACTTGAATAGGTTTGAGTTTGAAGGGCCCTTTGCCATAGTCACACTCACTGTGCATAGTGTACTATGAACATTCAGAACGCACGGTAAACCCTACTATTTTGAGCCTCTCACAAATTTTGCCATGAGAGGTGTTTCCTTAGCGTTTTCACCTAAGTCAGGTGACCGAACTAGGCCACAATGCCAACAACTCTGCATTTTGCAGTGTACTTGAGGGCCTTACTGGAGTAGGGGGACCTTCAAGTTCAGGAAACAATGTGTGTAACAAAAAGCAACACCTTTTTTCGTTTGTCACGAACGATTTCAAACCCAAACATATTGGTTCGACGCGGCTTGGAACTGAAGGCGAAACCGAACCAAACATGCTCGGGATGAACAGCGAAGTGGTCATCTCAAAAACCTTTTGCATTAAAAAAAAAAAAAAAAAAACAAAAAAAAAACAAACAAACAAACAAACAAACAAACAAAACAAAACAAAAACAAAAACTGTTCGGCTCGAACCAACGTGTTTGGGTCGATCCAAACAGGCGTTCAACTTTTTGCGAAAGCCTACATAGCAGGCTAGGGATGAGCAAGGGGCGAACACGAACGTGTTCGTGTTCGCCTATGCACGAACACCCCTGTTTGGCGAACCGAACACTGTTTGGTTCGGCGAACACCTTAAGCAAAAACAGGTGTTCGCCGTTCGCCTATGAAGGCGTGTTCGGGCGAACCTCGAACACTGTTTGGCGAACATTTTAAGCAAAAAAAAAAAACCTGTTCGGTTCGCCTCGAACATGTTCGAGGCGAACCGAACAGGTGTTCGTTTTGTTGCTCATCCCTATAGCAGGCCTCCATTTAGTGCCTGCCCCAGTGCACGGACAAAGGACGGAATGAAGAAGAGAGGAGATAGTAGGCATGAGCGTAAGGGGAAAAGTGGATCGGCCCAGGTCAATACAGCCCAATTTCAGCTCAAGCCGCAGAACCTCTAGATGGATTGTCGGCTCTAGTTGGACAGAACTGGTGAGGTTTGATTTTGACCGTATGGTCAAAGCTCGAACTAGGCCGGTTGGCCCCGAGCCATGGCCCGACATGAACCTCCTTCGGCCCATGTTGGAACCCTGTGACAAGCTTTTTTGCACAGTATCTGAAAAATATGTACTGAGATATGGTTCCTCTGATCCCTCTGATCTCCAAGCCCACAATATGCACTGCACTTTAATCAAGCAATATAAAACTTCATAGGCACAAAGGACCATGCATGGTAAACTGGATAGTGTTTATGTATTGCCTATTGGTCAGGGGGAAGAGCGCAGAGAAGGAACAGACTCAGGAGAACACAACAAAACAGAGGCCTTACAGATATTCCAAGAACATGAACTTGGTGATTTCACTGGGAATTGACCCTCTCAGATTATTATAAGCGAAGCTTCTGTAGTGGGGGTTCAAGACCGCATGGAAATGAACATTAGATACCAGTAAGAACTCCGGTTGGGGAAATCTTTAAACCACTGACTGAAGTATGACGAAAACATAGTGGGCATTGCCTCTGAAGAGTGGAGTGATGGCAGGTGCTGCAGGAGAAGTAGGAATTAAGATGGCGACAATCGGTGAGAGAAACGAGAAAGAGCACACAAGATCGTAGAGCGGGTACCCAGAAACGATGAGAAATATTGATGACAAGATGGGCCTAGGCATGAGCAACGTCTGGACACGACCTGAGCCAACCCATCCGCTTTGCTCAGGCTGGGACGGGTTGGGCCTGAGGGTTCGCCCGACCCGACTCAACCCGTCTCAACCTAAACGAGCGGCGCTGGCACATGTCCGCCAGGCAGACTTGCTGGCCGGCCGGTCGGTTCGGGTGGACCTGGTTGGGTCAAGAACACCGGAGGAGAGAAGCAACCCGACCCGGCTAAAACATGTGCCTTGCATTCAATGCATTGGCCAGGGAAGCCTTACTTCCATCTAATTCAAGAAGAAACTAAGAATAGACAGGTGGGGTATATAAAGGGGAGCACAACAAAACTGGCGTCTTACAAGCTAATCAGGTTAGTAAGCATGCCGATTGCAGTGGAGATTGTGCCTGTGAACTTGTTGGAAGTGAGGCGGCTGCCATAGCCAAGACATCAATTCAGGCAAGAGTTATAAGCCTGAATATAAATGAATAATATGCATATGCATGCTATAATAGGAACCAAGTGTGCGATCGACATTGATGACATGGTACAGAAGCACAATAGCAGGGTGACTGAAAAAATCTGTGCGTGTCGCGGTCTGGCATCTGTAAGTGAGGGGATGATAGAGGCCTTTTTGGCAGAGATGAGTAAGTTTCTGAAATTTGGAGGAGACAATTCACGGAGTGAGGTTGAAATGAGAGACGGGAAGATAGACGCAATGGGAAAGGGATGCAGAAGGGTGATTGAAATGCAAAGATTAAGAGTAAAATGCACTGGAAAAGAGGGAACGAACGAAGTGAAGGAATGAGGTTCATGAAAGAGCATTGGAGATCAGAGGCCTTACAGTTTGCTCAGCTTTGTGAGGGTGAAGATTTCAGATGGGATTGAGCCAGAGAGCGTACCAAACGAGAAATCACTGCAATGATGAACACAGATTGGGCATTTGATACCGGCAGAATCTCATATTCGCTGGCAACCAACGATTTGTATGAGAAAATCCTTTGAAAGACAATGTGTTCTTGCATTTCTACCTGCAGAAGCACAAGGCAACAACGGACATTCCCCCTGGAATGCACTCGGGCACTAGATGGGATAGATGGGAGTGGAACAAGCAAGATGACCCCCTTTAGGTCCGATGCGGGGCTTTTCTATGCATATAAAAGGAGGAATCGGAGACGGCTACAATAAAGGAACCAAGAGAGGGACGGAGCGAAGAAGCGAGGGATGATGTAGGAGAAAAAGAATTTACTATTACAGGAATATATATGGAACGACAGATTGTGTAGGAGGCCAGCCATTGCATGAAGGGTGGGGTAAGAATGGGAGGTTCCGTTGGGGTTTCACTGCATGTATAACACCTCGCTACCCACTTGGGTCAATACGAGGGTTATTTTTTTGTGTAGCGAAATGCCCTTTAACACAGCCCACAGGCGTTACACTCTCAGCAACTTCGCTGGTGGGGTCAGGCCAGCAGAGGACCGTTTGTTGGGTTTGCGAATGGTTCACCATTTCAGGTCTCGCTCATGGAGGACAATGTGGACCAGCCAAGAATCGAACCCTAGGCTCTGGTACCAGTATAACACCTCGCTACCCACTGGGTCAAAAGGAGGGTCTTAATTTGGCGCGGCGGAATTCCCTTCAATACAGCAGACAGGCGTCAGAGAATGAGAGAGTGGAAACAGCATGACAAGTGGGTCTTGCTTGATGGGGAGATGGTAACCACGTGGATGAATAAGAGGAACAAAGAGCAAGGGAGCCAGGATGTTACAGCTGCATTTGGCAATGGCACATAAACATCCTTGTGCACTTGAATCCTATCTGATCACGCTGTACTTGAACCTTCTTGGCTCCACTTTCGCTCTGTTTGCGGCTCACTGCACACCCCCGCAGCACAGTTGCACTTTGACAAAATCATCCCCTACTGCATTCCGATCCAACCCTTGTACTCCACTCCACGTGCCGTAGCCTCTCTCTGCGCCTTATGTGGCAGTTCAAGGATGGGAGCACGTACAGGTGAACGAGCTCCTCCAGGTTGCTGATGGAAGCCGGAATGGACCCTTCCACTTGATTGTAAACCAAAGTTCTGCACCCATGCATGCCATCACCATCAGTTGGAAAGGAGAGGTAATTCAAGAAATGGCACCAGCCGAATGACCCATGTGGTCATGTCTCAGTACAGTGTCGGTGTCGCCCCAAGATCCTAAGGCTTTCCTACTATGCGCTTAGTACTGCACGGGCGCTGTACCGTGACAGCAGACAGCACATGCCAGTATCTCACATGTACACGATCATCCCATCCTCATCGCATCCGATGCTTGTAGCGGTCTGGCATTCGGGATTCGAGCCATTCCAACCATCGTAAGTCTGATTCCATGCTGTCTGGCAGTCCTGCAGAAATTGCGCTGCAGGTTGGGAGGGGTTAGCGGGAGGAAAGAGGGGAGGGGGAAAGTGCAGGGGGGACGAGGAGAAGGGGAAGTGGAAGGAACGAGGAGTTGGAACGTGGAGAAAGGGAGTTGGAGGGGAAGGGGAAGGAACGAGGAGAGGGGTTGACGGGCGTGGAAGTGACGATGGGTGAGGAGAACGCACTAAACACTGGGGTTGGGCGACAGCATTCAGCACGCCGCGTGGCGACTCGCCATCACATCCATGAGTGTAAACGGGTCAGGCTTGCAGGCCTCACCACAGCCTCACGTCGCACCTTGCGACGTCTGCATTGGCACGGCGTGGACGATGGCGAGGGGGGTGACAAGGGCGGCGAGGCACCACGCGAGCGCCAACGCGCGCAGCACGCGCTCGCACGCCATGATCTCCCGGCGGCTCTTCGCGCCGCTGCAGCCCAGGTCGGCAGGGCGAGGCTGGAGCGCCGCACGCTGGCCGCTCCACAGGGCGGCCGCCGCTGCTCACGCTCCCTGCTCGACTCGCGCTGCTACGTAAATGATGCTGCTGAACACTCGGTACGGGTTCACACCGCCGCTACGGTGCGCCGCGGATGGCGCCGCCTTGGAGGGCCGGAACTACGTCAACGGAACTACGTCACTGCTGTGTCATGCGAGGCTCGCGATTGATCGCCGGCGTTAGGTGTGTATCACTCGAATTGGGTAATAGCGCTGCTACACGCAGCATTATACATGTCAGCGGAACAGGCAGAGGATGGTGAGAAGAGTCGTACTACGTCTGAGAGTGAGTTTGGAGAGTTGGACGCACGGACTCTCAGTCAGCGGCTGCGTGCTCAAACGCGTTTCCGTCCGACTGCCTGCGAAGCACTGTACGGTCGTCGGCGACCCTGTGTTGTGTTCACGTTTATCCCCTCACTTGCCCTTCCCCATCGCCCACACCCTCCACACCCCAAAAGAGTAGCACCCGACCGAAAGTGAGTCCATTCATTTGTCGCCTCTCCCGCACAAATGAATGGATGACGTCGCTCCGACCACAGCCGCAAACGAGTGCCCCAACTAGCCCAGCCCGACTGTGAGTGGACAGAGGAGCTGACGTTCGTTACTGCCCGACTCGTCCATCAGCCGGCTCACCCCCGTTCGCCTAAATGGCGGGCTCTCTAATATCTGAAAGTTCTTCAATATGATCCTTATTAAATTGTACAGTTCTTTCAAGAACATTGTAACGAAATTCCCTAATTCCTTACTCTGCACCTCGCTATCATGTACACCACCCGACCGTTCTTCGCCCGTTACCGCTTATCGGTTTTCGCCACCTCGCGTCACTTTTGCCAAGCCATGCGCTACCATATTGTGATTGGGAGAGTTGGCTTAGGATACGGGACTAGCCAAAGCTTCGTTGCCTTCATTGCATTAGGTGGTCCGCAACATTGTGTTACCCTTTGCATGTTTCTTTACATGATCTTCGCTAATGCATTCGCTCGCATATTTCATGGCTTTGCCCCTTCAATGCAATCCTCGTCTCGTTCCATTGTCCTTATAACACATGGTATTTCAAGCTTCATACTTTCGAACCGCGCATATTTCCGCAACAAGCCCTCTCAATCATATATTGTTTTCACTCGAAGGAACAAATTCTCAAAACAAATTTATTTGAATGTAGGCTGCAGTGGGGTCGCCCATATTAGGTACACACCCTTCTAGGGTTAGTGACAATCGTTGTAGCCTGTAGTGAGGTTTGTCTTAGGGGGTACACATGTTAGGGTTTGCTACTTGTACCCCAACCAACATCAATGAACCAACACTTTCGATTCTAACATGGTATCACCTAAACCCTGTGGGATCCCGTTCCTCCCGTTCACATTCGTTCCGCCCGAGCCTGTTCCGCTCGTTCCGCCCGTTCCGCTCGTTCGTTAATGCCCGCTACGCCAACCCGCTTACCGTGTAGCGTGGCGCGCTCTCCCTCCTTGCTCGTCGCGTCGCGCTCCCCCTCCCTGGCCGTCGCGTCGCACTCTCCCTCCATGCCCGTCGCGTCGCGCTCCCCCTCCCTGCCCGTCGCGTCGCGCTCTCCCCCCGCTGCCCGTCGCTTCGCGTCGCCCCCCCGCTGCTCGTCCACTGCCCGTCGCGTCGCGTCGCCCCCCCCTCGCTGCCCGTAGCTTCGCGCCGCCCCCCTGCTGCTCGTCCGCTGCCTGTCGCGTCGCGTCGCCCCCCCCCCCTCGCTGCCCGTAGCGTCGCGCCGCCCACCGTGGTGGTCGTTGACGACTACTCCCGCTACACCACGGTGTTCCCCCTGGCGAAGAAGTCTGAGGTGACTTCTACGCTGATCAGGTGGTTACTTTCCACCGCAGACACTCGTGGTCGTCGTGTCAGCTGTCTTCACTCCGACCGCGGGGGTGAGTTTCGCTCCGGCATTCTCGCTGGATTCTGTCGCGAGCAGGGCATTCGTCAGTCCTGGACGCTTCCAGAGTCCCCACAGCAGAATGGGGTTGCTGAGCGCTGCATAGGCTTGGTCATGGAGATCGTTCGCACCTCCCTGACTCACGCCCGTGCCCCCCATTTTCTGTGGCCTTACGCGGTTCGGTACGCCGCGCACCAGCTGAACCTCTGGCCACGCGTCTCTCGGCCAGAGGCTTCGCCGACCAGTCTTTGGACCGGGTCCCCTGGTGTTGCGTCGCGGTTTCGTGTCTGGGGTTGCTTGGCTCTTGTCCGCGACACCTCTGTGGACCAGCTCTCGCCTCGCGCCGTTCCTTGTGTCTTCCTTGGTTTCCCTGAGGACTCCTCTGACTTCACCTTTTACCACCCTCCCTCTCACCGGTTCTTTGACTCCCGTGACGTCCGTTTCGAGGAGTCCACCCCGTACTATGTCAGGTACGCCATTCGAGGTCTCCCGGTTCCTCCTCCCCCTCTCTTCCTGGCTGCTGCTCCCCCTCCTGCTCCCCCGGTACAGCCTCCCCCCCCTGGTCCAGCCCCGTCAGCTATGTCCCGGGCTACCCCTCCTCCTTCGGTAGCCCCTCCGGTACAGCCTCCCTCCCCACAGTCCTCCTCGCAGCGTGCTGCAGGTGCTAGCTCTCGAGAGGTTGGTGCTGAGCCTGTTCCTGTACCGGTTTCTGGTTCTGGGGGTGCTGGAGTTGGAGCTGAGCCGGTGGGTGCAGAGGACTCTTGTCTTCCGGGAGCTGGTGCTGGTCGCGCGGACACTGGGGGTGCTCCGTCTGGGGGTGAGGGTGCGCCTCCTTCGGGTTCTGGTGAGCCTGGGTCTGGAGCTGGTGTTAGTGCTGCCTCTGGGGGTGGTGCGCCTGGTGCTTCGGAGGTGGACTCTGGGGCTGCCGCTGCCCCGGACACTACTCCGCCCCCCCACCCCTACCCGACTAGGCACCAGGCTCGTGTTCGCCGTGCCCGTGAGGAGCAGCTGGCGTTGGAGAGAGAGGAGAGGGAGTTACAGCGGCTGGAGGAGCAGCAGCAGCAGCTGGAGCCACAGGAGCAGCAGTAGCAGCAGCAGCAGCAGCAGCAGCAGCAGCAGCAGCAGCTGGAGCCGCAGGAGCAGCAGTCACAAAAGCAGCCACAGCAGCCGCAGCAGCAGCAGCAGCCACTTCCTCCTCCTGTCTCGGGTCTTCGGACCCTTGGTCTCCCCTCTCGCTCTCCTCCCTCCTCCCCCTCTCCTCCTGTCTACGGTCCCACGTTTCCTCCTCCTGACTCCTCCCCCGCTGTTTTCCCCAGTTCTCCGCCTTTGTCGTCTCCTCCATCTCGTTCGTACTTGGGCTACTCGTCGCTCTCCTCGTGCTCGTCCCTCGTCCCCTGTTCCTTTCACTGACCTTCGTACTGTCTTGTTGCGTTCTAGTCCGCCTCGTTCGGCTCCTCCTGTGCTTCCTTCTCCTCCTGAGTCGGCCCTCACAGCTTCTCTCTCTACCCCTGTCACTGACTACTACCGCACGTACCATCCTGTTCTCTCTCGTGTTCTTGCCTCTCTTGTTACCCACCCTCGTGCCTCTTTGTCCTCTGTCTCCGCTCTTACTGCCGCGGTCACTGAGTTTGCCTCTACTCGCCGCCTTGACTACGCCACCACTCTTGTGGCTGCTCCTCCTACCAGTCCTCTGACCGTCGAGGGTGTGTCTGCCCTTGGCTGTGACGTCCTAGAGGACAGGCAGTTTGAGCTAGAGTTCCTAACAGCCGCTTCCCCTCATCTCTGTGCCATGCTCCTCACCCCTGAGGGTGACCCCGACGCCCTTGACATTTTGACTCCTCGCACTTACGCTGAGGCAGTGTCAGGGCCTTGGGCCTCTCAGTGGAGAGCTGCCATGGACGCAGAGATGGCCTCCTACAGATCCACAGGCACCTACGTCGATGAGGTTCCTCCCCCTGGGACGAACGTAGTCGATGGCATGTGGATCTACAGGGTGAAGCGGCCACCGGGATCTCCTCCGGTCTTCAAGGCGCGCTACGTTGCTAGAGGTTTCAGTCAGCGCGAGGGAGTTGACTTCTTTCAGACCTTCGCGCCGACCCCGAAGATGACCACTCTTCGGGTGTTACTGCACGTAGCAGCACAGAGAGACTACGAGTTACACTCTCTCGACTTCTCCACTGCTTTTCTTCAGGGCAGCCTACACGAGGAGGTCTGGCTGCGTCGTCCCTCTGCCTTCACTGGCACTTTCCCTCCTGGGACCCTGTGAAGGCTGAGGCGACCTGTCTACGGTCTTCGCCAGGCCCCTCGTGAGTGGCACGACACTCTCCGCTCTACCCTCTCTGACCTTGGGTTCCAGCCGTCTTCTGCCGACCCGTCGCTGTTCGTTCGCCGTGGCTCCACACCGTTCTTCGTTCTGGTCTACGTCGACGACCTCGTTTTCGCCACTGCTGACAGGGTTGCTTTGGCAGACGTGAAGTCCGAACTGCAGAAGAGACACACGTGCACTGACCTTGGTGAGCTGCGCCATTTACCTTGGGCCGCAGATCACCAGAGACAGAGCTGCTCGCACCATTACACTCTCACAGTCACACATGGTGCAGCAGGTCCTTCAGCGGTTCGGGCTTCAGCACTCCACAGTACAGCGCACACCTCTTGCTGTTGACCACAGACTCACTGGACCCTTTCCTGACAAGCCGTTTGAGCCTAGTGGTCCCTACGCAGAGCTTGTGGGTTGCCTCATGTACCTGATGACTTGTACTCGCCCGGACCTCGCTTTCCCTCTCAGCATCCTTGCGCGCTTTGTTGCGCCAGGGAGACACCGTCCTGTTCACTGGACAGCAGCTGTGAGGGTGGCGAAGTACCTAGCGACGACATCAGGCGTGGGGCTAGTTCTTGGAGGGCAGCAGTCTGTCGTACTTACTGGTCACTGTGACTCTTCTTACGCTGACGACGCTGAGACTCACAGGTATACTGAGGGGTTCTGGAGTTCTTTCCTGGCGGTCCACGCGCTCCTCTTCGGTCTCGACCTCTACAGCTGAGGCTGAGATCTACGCTGGTGCCATGGCGGCACAGGAGCTGCGTTGGTTGACGTTCTTGCTCGCCGACCTTGGTGAGCAGCCGAGCTCTGCACCGACCTTGTTCACTGACAACAAGGCATCGATTCTCCTTTGTCAAGAGCCGCGACTGGAGAGCAGAGTGAAGCACATTAACGTCAGGTACTTCCTTCTGCGAGAGTTGCAGAGACGTGGACAGACTTGCTTCGAGTTTGTGGAGTCCAAGGCCAACACTGCAGACATCTTCACCAAGGCACTTCCGCCTTGTGACCACCACAGGTGCTGTGTGCAGTTAGGCCTTGTTGACACTGGTTTTCGTCTTACTTAGTCTTGAGTTTACTGTTTGCTTTGCTTGTACACTTTCTATATATCTCTGTTATTGCTTGGACTGGCCTTGTGGCCATTGTTGCTTGTGCTCAGAGTGTGTGGTGACGTTGTGATCCACCCTGAGCTTTGTTTCTTTGTGACTGGTCTTATGACCGTACTCTTTTGGTTTTGCTAGACACCCCTCACTTAGGCTATGGGGGTGTGTCAAATGTTGTAGCATGTAGTGAGGTTTGTCTTAGGGGGTACACATGTTAGGGTTTGCTACTTGTACCCCAACCAACATCAATGAACCAACACTTTCGATTCTAACAGTGCCTTGCTAGTGAACTCATTCGTGCTCATTACATTCTGGCATGGTATCAAAGCGTGTAGGTCCGTAGGACCGTCTTTTTTTTTTTCCGGGCCCACCGTTAGCTAGTACGTGGAGCCTCACCTGCTCCTACTACCGTCTTTTCGCACGCGCCACAGCTGTCCCGCCCATCACGCGCCCCTGCTGCCCGTAGCGCACGCGCCCCTGCTGCCCGTCACGTCGCGCGCCCTTGCTGCCCGTCACGTCGCGCTTCCCTGCCCGCCAGCGCGTCGCGCTGCCCTGCCCGCCAGCGCGCCGCGCTGCCTACCCGCCAGCGCGTCGAGCTGCCCTGCCCGCCAGCATGTCGCGCTGCCCTGCTTGCCAGCGCGTCGAGCTGCCCTGAACTCCAGCGCGTCGCGCTGCCCTACCCGCCAGCGCGTCATGCTGCCCTGTCCGCCAGTGCGTCGCGCTGCCCCGCAGTAGCGCACCCCTTGCTGCCCACTGTCGCGCGCGCCTATTGCACGGCCGCCGCGCGCCCCTGCTGCCCCGCGCGTCGCCCGCACAGCCCGCACAGCCCGCGCGCTGCCCGAGCCGCGCGCGCCTTTACTGCCCGTGCCGCGCCACCCTGCCCGCACCAACCCTATTCCTGCCCCTACGATGGCGACTATCTCAGTTCTTACCTTCAAAGCGGAGGGTCGACTGATCAGGTTTGACACCTGGCTCGACGACGTTCAACTGTACTTACAGAGCGAATCTCGCGATGGTGTTTCTCTTTTCGAGCACACGTCACGGTCCCTACCCGCTCCTGCCAAGACAGCTGACTGCCTATCTCGTTCGCAGTAGCTTACCCGAGATGCTACTGCTCGCCTTGCTATACCCAACCACCTGTCGCTAGATGAACGGGCCCACTTTGGCCATCTTAAGACCGCCAAAGACCTCTATGGCGCCGTTGCAGCTCGCTACTCTTCCCCCTCTACTGCTTGCCGTACCTGTTTCCAGAGCTGTTTGACTTCCGCACCGTCATCGATCTTATCACCTACATTCGCTCTAGTGACACCCGGTTCCGCGCTACTCTCACGCCCACCTTTCTTGCTGCGAACCTGCCCCCTATGTACTTCACCGTTTACTTCCTCGTCACTCGCCTCCCTGACTCTCTTTGCGCAGTTAGGGATCACTTCCTCGCCCTTGACCCCACCAAGCTCACTGACGATTTGCTAGAGAAACAGCTTCTCACGGCTGAGACTAGTGCCGTAGCTATCGCTGCTTCTCGTGGCACTCCACGTACTCCCTTCTTTGAGGGGTGTTCCCCCTCTCTTCTTGCGCCCTCTGTTGCCTCTGCTACTACTATTGACCTCCTTCGTGCTGAGGGGGTTGGTGTTGCGTCTGCTCCTAGCGGGAGGCGTTGCAGCAGCAAGGGCACGGGGGGCAACGGTGGTGGGCGCGGCGGTGGTGGAGGTGGCGGTGGTGGAAGTGGTGGTGGCGGCGGTGGTGGTGGTGGTGGCGGTGGCGGTGGTGGAGGTTGCAGTGGTGCTGGTGGTAGAAGCGGCGGTGGCGGCGGTGGGAGTAGTGGCGGGGGTGGCGGTAGTGGAGGCTCTGGGGGTGGACAGTGGTAGCAAAAGCGCCGGCCTAAGGTGCTCATGCCCCAGCAGCTTCGAAAGAGTGACGGTTACTTGTATGTGCCTCCAGATCCAGGAATAGACGCTGCTGTCCTATGTGCTAGTGTGTCTGCTTTCCTAGGTACTACTCCTGCTGAGGCCCTGCACACTTTCACACTTGACTCTGGCGCATCACACTGTTTCTTTCGAGACAACACCATAGTCACACCGCTCACTGCACCTGTCCCGATCTCTCTGGCCAATCCCCCTGGGGGCCCAGTCGTTGCACGTGCCTCCACTGTTCTCCCGTGTCCGGCAGTCCCCTCTGGCTTACTCGCAGGTCTCCACCTCCCCTTGTTCTCTACGAACTTGGTGAGTAACTCCGTCCTTCAGGATGAGATGGTCACTAACACTAAGCCTGGCGATGATTCGGGTTCTTACGCACCAGACTCTTCTCTGGCACCACCGTCCTCGTCACCCATCCTTGCCGCGTCTGCATAGCATGCACTCATGTCTCCTTGTCTCTGGCCTCCCCAGGTCGCTGCCCCCGCTTTTGCGCTCGCCTGCATCGCCGCGCATTCCCTCCGTCGAGGGGCGATAGCATGCCGCTCCTCACTCCTCCTCGTTTCCTCCGACAGAGGCTCCTCTGCATTCTCTCCACATGGACGTGTGGGGCCTAGTCCGCGTCACTAGACTGGACTGCGAGCGCTACTTTCTGCTGGTTGTTGACGACTACACGCGCTACACCACGGTCTTCCCCTTGCGGAGCAAGGCGGATGTTCCTAGTGTCTTGATCCCCTGGATCCGCACTGTCCGTCGCCAGCTCCGCGAGCGGTTCCGGCAGGACCTTCCGGTCCTGCGTCTGTGCTCTAACAGAGGCAGTGAGTTCTCATCCCACCTTCTGAGGGCTTTTTGTTGTGGGGAGGGCATCACCCAGTCGTTCACGCTTCCGGCCTCCCCGCAGCAGAATGGGATTGCTGAGCGCTGCATTGGCTTGGCCATGGATGTTGCTCGCACCTCCATGATCCATGTGGCTGCTCCCACTTTTCTGTGGTCGTTTGCGGTCTGATACACCGCACATCAGCTCAACCTCTGGCTTCGTGTCTCCGTGATGGATACCTCGCCCACACTGCGTTGGACAGGGGAGGTTGGCGATGCGTCAGCGTTTTGGGTCTAGGGTTCGCATGCCCTTGTTTGCGATACTTCGCGGACAAGCTTTCTGCTCGCGCCATTCTCTGCGTCTTTCTTAGCCATCCCACAGACTCGCCTGGCTAGCGGTCTTGCCACCCAGCCTCACGCCGCGTCCTGTCCTCTCATGAAGTCAACTTTGACGAGTCGGTTTCCTTTGATCGTCTCTTTCTTTACCACACTCCCCCCCCCCCCCCCCCCGCCGCTCTTCCTCGCTCCAGGTCCTCCCCCGAGACACCCCCTCCCTCCTCAAGGTCCTGCTCCTTGAGGTGTAACTCAGGTGGACCCAACTCCCTTGGTTGAGCCTTTGGAGGTCACCTCTGACACCTCTAGCTTAGCTAAGGGGGGCGACGTTGCTGCTCACAACACAGCGACCACTCACCGTTCACCCCGCTTAATGACCCCTCCGGCTTCCCGCCTCGACCGTCTTCGCCGCCTTTGCATCTGCTCTGACGCTGTCGACCCTGGTGCTGCTGGGAGTGGTGAAAATGGGGTGTGGGCGCTGTAGGCGATGCCTCTGGCGCTGCTAATTCTGGGGGTGCTAAGTATGGGGGTGCTGGATCTAGAGGTGCTGAGCGTTCTAGTGGCGGTGGGGTCATTCACACCACTGCTCGTAGCTCTTAGGACGGATAACAGCAGCAGTCTCATTGGTAGAAGCCTCTCTTGCCACAGCAGCTTTGTGAGTGGTACCTTTGGTGGTGCCGCTCGCGTGCTGGTGCTAGAGGCGCTGGAGCTGGTGGGAAAGGTGCTGGAGGTGCTGCTGCTGGAGGTACTGGGGCTGGAGGTGCTGGTACTGGAGGCGCTGGTGCTGGAGGCACTGGAGCTGGAGTTTCCGTACGTGCTGGTACTGGAGGTACTGGTGCTGGAAGTGTTGGTGCTGGACGCGATCCTGGAGGTACGGGTGCTGGAGGTACCGGTACTGGAGGTGCTGGTGCTGGAGGCGCTGGAGCTGGAGGTACTGGTGCTGGAGGCACTTGGGCTGGAGTTTTTGGAGCTACTGGAGCTGCCGGCACTAGTGCTGGAGACGTTGGAACTGTAGGTACTGGTGCTGGAGGCACTGAAGGTACCAGTGCTGGGGGTACTGTACAGCGGCGACCGTTTTTCGTTCCGCCTCCACCGTCGACCGTTTTTTGTCTCTGCCACCACATGCCACCACCTTAGTCTCCCGTCTTCTACTGGCCTTACTCCTCTCTTACTGTGTCCACCGTTACAGCCACAGTTATAGCCGGACTTCCCGCTGCCTGCTCCTTCTCCTTACACTAAGCTGACAGACTCTCTTACAAAGAGTCGTGGGCCTGTGTCTGGTCCTGCCTCGCCTGTTTGCGCCGTTCGAACTGGTCGTCATGTTCCTCGACCGCGTCCTCCTCCTGTCCCCAGCACTCACACTATGGCACTTCGTCCTTCCTCTTTTCCAAAGCGTGCCCCCCTGCCGTCTCCACCTGCGTCCTCACTTCTTGACGTTCTTGACCCTGACTCTGACCGTACTCGTACTGCTAGTCCCACTACAAGCCACTCATATCACTGACCCTACTTTTAAGTCTGCTGCTGCGCCTGCCTTAATCACTGAGCTCATTGACTTTGCTGCTGCGTGTCGTCTCAAATACTTCGTGAGTCTTGTTACTGAGTCTAATTCTGACTGTCCTCCGTCCGTCGGGGGTGAGTGTGCCCTTGGCACGGACGTCCTTGAGGACAGGCAGTTTGAGCTCGAGTGTCTTGCGGCTGCTGTACCTCATCTTGCTGCTATGTTGCTTGCCCCTGAGGGAGACCCGGATGCGCCAGACATCCCGACCCCGCGCTCTTACGCAGAGGCGATCACGGGTCCTTACTCCTCTCAGTGGCACACAGCCATGGACACAAAGATCGCATCCTGGAAGTCCTCATGAACTTACGTCGACGCAGTTCCCCCTCCTAGGGCGAACATAGTCGATGGCATGTGGATTTTCAGGGTGAAGCGGCCGCCGGGTTCTTCGCCTGTCTTCAAGGCTCGTTACGTTGCACGAGGCTTCAGTCAGCGACAGAAATCGACTTCTTCCAGGCCTTCTCCCCCATCCCGAAGAAGACCACTCTTCGGGTGTTACTGCACGTTGCAGCACAGCGTGACTACAAGCTCCACTCTCTTGTCTTCAGCACAATTTTCTTGTAGGGCAGCCTACACAAGAAGATCTGGTTACACCGGCCACCTGGCTTCACTAGGTCGTTTCCTGAGGGTACCCAGTGGAGCCTCCGATGGCCAGTCTACGGTCTCCGCAAGGCGCCCCACGAGTGGCACGACACACTGAGGACGATGCTTGCGGCTCTTGGGTTTGCTCCTTCGACTGCTGACCCATCGCTGTTTCTGCGCACCGACACTTCCACTTCCACCGTTCTACATCCTCGTGTACGTCGATGACTTGGTTTTTGCTACTGCTGACACTGAGGCACTGGCCCTAGTGAAGGTTGAGCTACAGAAGAGACACACTTGCACTGACCTGGGTGAGCTGCGCAGCTACCTTGGCTTGCAGATCACCCGGGACAGAGCACAGCGCACCATCACTCTGACTTAGTCACACATAGTGCACCACGTCCTTCAGCGCTTCAGCTTTCAGTTCTCCACGCCACATGCCACTCCTTTGCCTATGAACCACTCGCTCTCAGCTCCACCTTCGGACGAATCCATAGAGCCGAGTGGTAAGTATCCAGAGCTTGTAGGTTGCCTCATGTACCTGATGACGTGCACACGACCTGACCTCATATACCCTCTCAACATCCTTTCCCTCTTCGTTGCGCTTGGTAGACACCGAAACGAGCAATGGACAGCTGCTCAGAGGGCACTGCATTACTTGTGCAGTACGTCTAGCATGGGGCTTGTGCTTGGAGGACTGGGTCCAATTTTCCTCACTGGACACTCAGACGCTTCTTGGGGGGACGACCGGCGACTCAGCGGCCGTCACAGGGTTACACCTTCAGCCTTGGCTCCGGTTTGGTTTCCAGGAGGTCTACCCGCTCGTCTTCTGTTCTCAGCTCCAGTTGTGAGGTTGAGATCTACGCGGGGGCCATGGCTGCACAGGAGTTACGCTGGCTGACCTACCTACTTACCGACTTGGGAGAGCGGCCTCGTTCTCCTCCGGGCACAACAAGGCCATGATTGCCTTGTTTCAGGAGCACAGACTGGAGCACAGAACGAAGCATATCGCTCTGCGTTACTTCCTTGCTCGAGAGTTGCAGCAGCGTGGTCAGCTTCGTCTTGCTTACAAGTCACTTGCGCCTGGTGATCATCAGCGTTTCTGCACTGCTCTAGGCCTTGTGCCTACTCTGCCTCACTTGCTTACTACTTGACTTTGCCTTGTACCGTGATCTTTTATGTATAAGGCTGCATGCTTACTCTTGCTAGGTTGTGATCACTGTACTACATATGCTCTTTATAACTCTGCATGTGAACTGGTCTTGTGACCATTTGCTTGTGCTCAGTCTGTGTTGTGACTTTGTGATTCCACTCTAAGCTTTGCTTGTTCTTGCTATCCCCCACTTTGCCTAGGGGGTGTGTTAAAAACAATTTTATATGTATGTAGGCTCCAATGTTGTAGCCCATATAGGCTACAACCCTTTTAGGGTTAGGTACTTGTACTCTCATGCCTTGCTAGTGAACTCATTCCTGCTCATTGGATTCTGACACAAATGTCCCTTGGCGCACGCAGCATCAGCAGCATGTGCAGGTGGCGGCAGAGGCGACAGCTGGAGGTCCCATGGTAGCAGCGGGCGGCAGCTGCAGATGCCCAGCTGACTTCTGCTCCTCACAGCGGCACACACGACAGTGAGAGAGAGAGGAGGGGCGAACTACTGGCTCGCCATGATCTCTCTCGCCACCCCCTCACCCTTCCCCCCTTTCCCCCATAGCGACAGGAGCTGCAGGGAAAGAGAGGGGAGAGGAGGGCAGCAGCTGGCCCCTGCGGGTATACCCCCTTTACCCTCCCCCCCAACCCCTCCATGCCAGAGGCCACGACAGGGGCAAAAAGAGCAGCTTCGTTGGTGGGCTACACGTGGGGCTGCGTGTCAAAGATGAATGATAATTCTTTGTTAGCCTATAGTGAGATGCATTAAGGGGTACTACGCGTCCGGACTTTGTCTTTCCCCTCGGTGTTCTCTCTCACTTTGTTGCGCCAGGGAGACACCGTCCTGTTCATTGGACGGCTGCTGTGAGGGTGGCGAAGTACCTAGCGACTACATCAGGCATGGGGCTTGTACTTGGTGGGAGAGAGCCAGTTGTGCTGACCGGTCATTGCAACTCTTCGTATGCTGAAGAGTGGAGACTCGACGCTCGACCCAGGGTTACTGCTTCAGCTTGGGAGCTGGAGCTGTGTCGTGGAGGTCTACACGGTCGTCGTGTGTGGCTACGTCCAGTGCCGAGGCAGAGATCTACGCTGGTGTTATGGCTGCGCAGGAACTTCGTTGGTTGACCTTTTTTCTCACTGACCTTGGTGAGCGGCCTCGCACTGCTCCGACCTTGTTCGCTGACAACAAGGCCATGATTCTCTATCGTCGCGAGCCTCAAATGGAGATCAGGGTGAAGCATACTGACGTGACGTACTTCCTTTAGCGAGAGCTGCAGCGTCGCGGCCAGGCGCGCCTGGACTTTGTGGCCTCTGAGGCCAACACTGCGGATATCTTCACCAAGGCCTTGGCGCCTGGTGACCACCACAGGTTCTGTGTGCAATTAGAACTTGCTGACACTGGTGCTTGCTTGTAGTAGTTTTGCTCTGCTTGTCGTTGCATCTATAAATATTTGTGAACTCTTGAACTGGCCACTTGTGCTCGGAATGCGTGGTGATCTTGAGATCCACCCTGAGCTTGTCTTGTTTCTTATCTTGACTGGTCCTGTGACCATTTGTTAGCCTTGCTTGTTTTAATGCCCCTCACCTAGCCTATGGAGGTGTATCAAATAACATTTACCGTATATGTTTTTGTTAGTTTGCTAGGCTACAGTAAGTTGCATAGTATAGGGTACACAATGTCCCTCTACATTCCTACTAGTACCTCTTGCCCTACTAGTCGATCACTTCATTCCGCTAAGCTACGGTACTCTGAGACCCGGGTCTATTAAATTTACACCCAGTTCATAGATCCACCCCCTTTCTTCCGGGGTAGGATTAGACCCCCCCCGGGTTGATTACCCGGTTAAAAACGATATGCAGTTTTTCATTCTTTTTTTAGTGGTGCCAATGCCAACCTGGCAAATGGTGAATGAAAGTTTTCGTGTTTCAACGCTGTTTGATGGCCAAGCACTTCTGAGGGTGCATTCCTGTGGAGACACTTGTGCATCAATCCTTTTGTGACACGTAAAAACATCATAAAATGTACAATGTCACAAAAGCGTGTCGCCCTCGGGCGACCATTACTGTATGCGCCGACGTCGCGGACGAGTTGCATATTGGCCCGTCACTGTTAACGAGTCGTACGCGGTCCGAAAAGTCAATGCACCTTGACACCTTACAAAGAAAATTTCGCGCGGGAAGAAATTCCGCTCGTCAAAAAACCCCACCCGAACCAGAAAAAAGGAGATTGAGACACAAGTGTCTCCACAAGGTTGTACCCTGACTGAACACCAAGCATGTCTTCATTCATATATCTTTATACAGAAATGCCAAATATATTAGGATAAGACCCACCCTATAGACTTTTTAGGTTATCATATGGCTCTAGGTGTCAGCATACACATGTATATTAAATAAACAAACCAAATAACATACGGTAAGTAGCTCATGTATATGCAGCAGGGGAAGGGAGAAGGGAGAGTGGGTGAGGGCGGGTCGGGGATAAGGACGGCGAAGGAAGACAAAAAGGATGGAAGCATGCAAGCTTTACCTTGCATGGCATGGCACCACCACCCCATAAGCGCTCACCCCATAGCCCATGGCACCTGCCAGAGAGTGCACATGAGCAGCGGACGCCCATGCCACGTGAGCTGCACGGTGCCCTCTGTGGCCAGCATGCCTAGCCCCGGGGGGGAGGTGCGGATGGCGCCGTACACCTCCTCCAGCACGTCTGCTGGCACAGGCAGCGGCACAAACCCCGCATGCCGAATGCGCTGCGCCCACTCCGCCAGGCTCTCCGGGCGCACGGAGCGCTGGATGCCCTCGGTGGCCACCATGTTCACAATGTTGTACCCGAATAAAGCTCGCTCAAACGCAAAGATGTGGTCGCGGCGAGTCGGTGCTTCGAGGTGCGGTGAAAGCACAGAGCTGCGTGATGAGGGCGAGGCAGAGGGCTGTGAGCGGGGAGTTTCACGGACATGAGGCCAGCTAGTGTCAGCACCGCCAAAGGGGCCTTCTGCACAGTGCTGTGGATTAGACGACAGATGGTGGCGCTGGTGGGATTGCTGGTGGGATTGCTGGTAGCACTGCTGGTGGAGTTCGGTTGGCAAGGGCGGTTGGTTGGAGGCAGGGCATGCGGAGTGGCTGTCGTGGCCCTCGAAGAGCGAGGCGTGGTAGTCGAGGCAGTTGAGCAGGCGCGAGAGGAAGAAGGGGCTGTTGGCCGAGAGGTCAAACTCCATGAACGTGAATATGTCCGGCGCCAGTGATGCTTGTTAAATTGTAATGTGTTATATGTTGGTAGGCTGTAGTGGGGTAGCCAATATGGGGTACAACCCCAACTAGGGTTTCATATTTGTACCCAAACTTCTGCTAGTTCATTCATTCTTGCCTAGTGATTCTGATATGGTATTCAGAGCAGGAGGTCCCTAGGACCTACCGACCGTTTTTTTTTTAAGGGCCCACCACCGCTCGCATGCGGTTACCACGCTACCCCGTGCCCTAGCCTCGTAGCGCCCTCGTGCGCCCTCGTTAGCGCCCTCGCGCGCCCCTCGTTAGCGCCCTCGCGCGCCCCTCGTTAGCGCCCTCGCGCACCCTCGTTAGCGCCCTCGCGCGCCCCTCGTTAGCGCCCTCGCGCGCCCCTTGCTAGCGCCCTCGCGCGCCCCTCGCTAGCGCCCTCGCGCGCCCCTCGCAGCGTCGCCCGCCCGCCGAGCCGCCCGCTCGCAGCGTCGCCCGCCCGCCACGCTGCCCGCTCGCCCCTCGCCCGCCGCGCTGCCTGCTCGCAGCGTCGCCCGCTCGCCCCGCTGCCCGCTTCGCAGCCCGCTCGCCCCGCTGCCCGCTTCGCAGCCCGCCCGCCCGCTCGCTGCCCGCTTCGCGGCCCGCCCGCTTCGCTGCCCGCTCGCAGCGCCGCCCGCCCGCCCGCTACCTGCTTCGCAGCGTCGCCCGCCCGCTTGCTGCCCGCTCGCAGCGTCGCCCGCCCGCCCGCTGCCCGCTTCGCAGCGTCGCCCGCTCGCTCGCTGCCCGCTCGCAGCGTCGCCCGCCCGCCCGCTGCCCGCTCGCAGCGTCGCCCTCCCGCCTCGCTGCCCGCTTGCAGCGTCGCCCGCCCGCCCGCTGCCCGCTTGCAGCGTCGCCCGCCCGCCCGCTGCCCGCTTCGCAGCCGCCCGCCGCGCTGCCCGCTCGCCGCGTCGCCCGCCCGCCCCGCTGCCCGCTTCGCAGCCGCCCGCCTCGCCTGCTGCTCCCTGCCTGTGCACCGCCGCTTGCTCCTGCTGTGGCTGCTAGCTTCGCTCTAGCGCGTCCCCTCTGCTGCTGCCGCTGCTCTGCTGTGCCCTCACGCCTGAGCTATGGCCTCTATTCGCGTTCTTTCCTTCGATGCTGAGGGCCGTCCCGTGCAGTTCACTTCCTGGCTCGACGACCTGCAGTTGTATCTTATGAGCAATAGCACGGACCACATCTCCCTCTATGACTACGCGTCTGGTGCTGCCGCTGCTCCTGCTGCCACAGCCGAGCTTAGTGTACGTTCACAGTGGCAGACTCGTGACGCTGCAGCTCGCCTGGCTATTCGCAGTCACCTGCCGTTAGCTGAGCTAGAGCACTTTGGCGACTGCAAAACCGCTAAAGCCCTATACGACGCTGTCGTTGCTCGCTACTCCTCACCTGCCACAGCCGAGCTTAGCCGTCTCATGCTGCCTTACCTGTTCCCTGACCTGTCCACCTTTGCTACAGTCGCCGATCTTATCACCCACCTTCGCACTAGTGATGCTCGCCTGCGTGCCGCCCTTCCCACCGAGTTCTGCGCTAAGAACCCCCCTCCCCTGTACTGGGCACTCCACTTCATAGTCACCCGTCTCCCTGACACCCTCAGCTCAGTGCGCGACTATTTCCTTGCTCGCTGTCCCACTGAGCTCACTGTCGCCCTCCTAGAGGAGAAGCTGCTAGCAGCCGAGAAGAGCATTGTAGCTGTTGGTGCTGCTCGCGGCGCTCCTCGCACCCCCATCTTTGAGGGGTGCTCTCCCTCTCCCCTCGCTCCCTCCTATGCTACTGCTGCTGCTGTTGACTTCCTTGGTGCTGAGTCTGCTGGCGCTGCTTCTGCTCCTGGTGGGAGGCGCCGCACCGGCAAGGGCAAGGGGGGCAAGGGTGGCGGGGGTGGCGCTGGGGGGGGAGGGGGTGGGGGAGGTGGGGGGGGAGGCGGTGCTGGAGGGAGCGGTGGCGGGAGTGCCGGTGGGAGTGGGGCCGGCGGCGGAGGCGGGGGCGGCGGCGGGAGCAGTGGCGGTGGTGGCAGCGGCGGCAGTGGCGGCGGTGGCGGTAGTGGCGGTGGCGGTGGCGGTGGTGGCGGTCGGAGCGGAGGTAGTGGCGGCGGTGGAGGTCGGAGTGGAGGCACCGGCTCGGGCCAGAGCTCCCAGCAGCAGCAGCGTCCCCAGTCGACCCAGCAGCTTCGTGAGTGGCTTGCTCAGCGTGGGACGTCGGGGGGCAGTGGCCGCTGTTCCTATGTCATTCGCACAGGTGATCGCAAGGGGCAGACGTGTGGAAAGTTCCACACTCAGTACCGCTGCTTCTTCCGCCTTGACGACGCTTGGCGTGAGGAGATGGGCGAGGATGTTGAGCGCCCTCGCTGGGCTGAGCTGATGAGGGCTGGTGTTGATATATTTGCTCTTGACTATGATGCTATTATTGCTGCCATGTATGCATTGACTGTTAGTGCCGAGGGAGACTGTTACTTGTGTGTGCCGCCTGACCCAGGTATAGGGCCCGCTGCCCTAGGTACTAGTGAGTCTGCTCTCTCTGGTATGGTGCCCCCTGTACCTGCTCCCTCCAGCACTGTCCCTGCTGCTTGCGAGTCTGCTCTCTCAGGTACAGCACCCACAGAGACTGCTCTCTCAGGTACTGCACCGGCTGAGACCTATCACACCTTCACCCTTGACTCAGATGCTTCCTAATCGCTGCTTCTTTCGAGACAGTACTGAGCTCACACCGCTTCCTGCACCGGTCCCAGTCTCCTTGGCTGACCCCTCTGGGGGCCCAGTCCTTGCCCAGTCCACCACTGTGCTCCCTTGTCCGGCGGTTCCGTCTGGCTCGTTGACGGGTTTCCACCTCCCCTCGTTCTCGACGAACCTGGTGAGCAACGCTGTCATCCAGGATCAGTGGGTTGACACCTTTACCCCTGGAGGACAGCGTGTGGCGATCTGCACGTGCTCCAGGACCGGCCGTCACCTGGCTACGTTTACTCGTCGGCCGGGGTCGAGTCTCTACACACTGACCACTGCGTCTCCTCAGGTCGCTGCTGTCGGTCAGGTGTCCGCGTCAGGTCTGGTGGCCCACGCCTGTGAGTGTCGTTCCCTGTCGCACCAGACTCTTCTCTGGCACCACCGCCTGGGTCACCCCTCCTTGCCACGCCTCCGTGGCATGCACCGTCGCCGCCTTGTGTCTGGTCTTCCCAGGTCCCTCCCTCCTCTCCCTTCCTCGCCTGCGCCGCCTTGCCTTCCTTGCGTCGAGGGGCGGCAGCGCGCCGCTCCTCACTCCTCCTCGTTCCCCCCGACAGGGGCTCCTCTGCAGACCCTCCACCTGGACGTGTGGGGCCCAGCCCGCGTTCGTGGCCAGGGCGGTGAGCGGTACTTTTTGCTGGTTGTCGACGACTACTCGCGTTACACCACGGTCTTCCCCTTGCGCACCAAGGGTGAGGTCCCTGCTGTTCTGATCCCTTGGATCCGCACAGTTCGTCTCCAGCTCCGCCGCCGTTTCCGGACGGATCTTCCTGTCCTGCGTCTGCACTCTGACAGAGGTGGTGAGTTTTCCTCCGACCTCTTGAGGACCTTCTGTCAGGCGGAGGGCATCGAGCAGACCTTCACGCTTCCGGACTCCCCACAGCAGAATGGGGTTGCTGAGCGCCGCATTGGCCTGGTCATGGAGGTCGCTCGTACCTCCTTGGTCCACGCGGCGGCTCCCCATTTTCTGTGGCCGTTTGCTGTCCGGTACGCCGCGCATCAGCTCAACCTCTGGCCCCGTGTCTCCTTGCCGGAGACCTCGCCCACACTGCGTTGGACGGGGGAGGTTGGCGATGCGTCGCGCTTCCGGGTGTGGGGTGCTCGTGCCCTTGTCCGCGATACGTCCGCGGACAAGCTCTCCTCCCGCACGCTTCCCTGTGTCTTCCTTGGCTTTGTCCCTGACGCGCCGGGCTGGCAGTTTTACCACCCCACCTCGCGCCGGGTCTTCGCCTCTCAGGATGTCACCTTTGACGAGTCGGTCCCTTTTTACCGTCTCTTCCCCTACCGTACTGCCCCCCTCCCTCCCCCGCCGCTTTTCCTTGCTCCTGGTCCCCCTCCGGTAGACCCCCTTCCCCCTCAGGGTCCTGCTCCTTCAGGTGTCTCTCAGGTAGACCCTCCTCCCGTCGCTGAGCCTGTCGAGGTCACAGGTGACTCAGGTGCTGCTGCAGGTGGTGCTGCTGGGAGTGCTGAGCCTGCGGGTGCTGGGCCTGGGGGTGCTGGGACTACGGGTGCTGGAGCTGAGGGTACTGTGCCTGAGAGCTTGCCGCTTGGGGGTGCTGAGCCTGGGGGTGCTGCGACTGGGGGTGCTGAGCCGGCGTGTGCGGAGTCTGCGGGTACTGAGCCTGGGGGTGCTGCTACTGAGCCTACGGAGCCTCGGGTTGCTGCGTCTGGGGGTGCTCCGGTTCGGGGTGCTGAGCAGTCTCTCACACCACAGCAGCTTCGTGACTGGTACGTCCGGCGCTTTCGCCGTCCTAGTGGCTCGGCTGGAGCTGGGGGTACTGGAGCTGCCGGGACTGGTTGTTCTGGGAGCACTACGACTGGAGCTGCTGGAGCTGGGGACTCTGGAGCTGGCGGTGCTAGCGGAGTTGGAGCTGCCGACTCTGGGGGTGCTCTTCCTTGCGGTGCTGCGGACCCTGGGGGTGGTGCTGCTGCTGGGGCTGTGGACCCACCTGGTGGAGCTGCTGCTGGAGCTGAGGACCCGGGCGGTGGTGCTGCTGCTGGTGCTGGGGACCCGGACGCTGGAGTCTCTTCTGCTTCTGGAGACGCTGCGCGCCCGCGGCCGTACTTCGTCCCGCTCCTTCAGCAGGTTCTTGGGCAGGCTCCTCCTCCTTGTCCTCCTCCCTCCGTAGAGTGTCCTCCGACTGTCCAGCCGCAGTCACAGTTACCGCCTGCCTCGCCTCTCCCTGCTCCCTCTCCTTACGCTGGTCCCACAGGAGGTCTTACAGAGCGTCGTGAGCCTGAGTCTCGTCCTGCGTCGCCTGTCCGTACTGCTCGCACTGGTCGTCGTGTCCGTCGTGAGCGTCCTCCTCCTGTCCCAGGCACTCACTACATGACTCTGCGTCCCTCTACTGCTCCTCAGCGTGTCCCTCTGCCGTCTCCTCCTGCGTCCTCTTTGCCTGTTGTTCCGGACCCTGAGTCTGATTGGTATCGTGCTGAGCACCCTACTGTCACGCGTCTCCTAGCTACTGTTGTCACTGACCCTACCTTTGAGTCCTCGGCTGCGTCTGCTCTGGTCGCTGAGTTGGTTGACTTTGCTGCTGCCTGTCGTCTAGACTACGCTGCTCGCCTTGTTGCTGGGTCTGAGTCTGCGTCTGTCTGTCCTCCGTCCGTCGGGGGTGAGTGTGCTCTTGGCACGGACGTCCTTGAGGACAGGCAGGAGGACTTTGACTCTCTCGCGGCTGCTGTACCTCATCTCGTGGCCTGGTTGCTTGCCCCTGAGGGAGACCCGGATGCACTAGACATCCCCACTCCGCGCACTTACGCAGAGGCGATCTCGGGTCCCTACTCCTCTCAGTGGCAGACAGCCATGGACGCAGAGATGGCATCCTGGAAGTCCACAGGCACCTACGTCGACGAGGTTCCCCCTCCTGGGGCGAACATCGTCGATGGCATGTGGATTTTCAGGGTGAAGCGGCCGCCAGGTTCTCCGCCTGTCTTCAAGGCTCGTTACGTTGCTAGAGGCTTCAGTCAGCGTCAGGGGGTCGACTTCTTCCAGACCTTCTCCCCCACCCCGAAGATGACCACTCTTCGGGTTCTGCTGCACGTTGCTGCTCAGCGTGACTACGAGCTTCACTCTCTTGACTTCAGCACAGCGTTCCTGCAGGGCAGCCTGCACGAGGAGATCTGGCTGCGCCGCCCACCTGGCTTTACTGGGTCGTTTCCTCCTGGTACCCAGTGGAGCCTCCGCCGGCCAGTCTACGGTCTCCGCCAGGCGCCACGCGAGTGGCACGACACACTGAGGACTACACTTGCGGCTCTTGGGTTCGCGCCGTCTACTGCTGACCCGTCGCTGTTTCTGCGCACAGACACGTCGCTGCCGCCGTTCTACATTCTCGTGTACGTCGACGACTTGGTCTTTGCTACTGCTGACACTGAGGCACTCACTCGTGTGAAGTCGGAGCTACAGAAGAGACACACCTGCACTGACCTGGGTGAGCTGCGTAGCTACCTTGGCTTGCAGATCACCCGGGACAGAGCACGCTGCACCATCACCCTGACTCAGTCACACATGGTGCAGCAGGTCCTTCAGCGCTTCGGCTTCCAGTTCTCCTCACCACAGGCCACACCTCTGGCTACCAGCCACTCGCTCTCAGCTCCACCTCCGGACGAGTCCGTAGAGCCGAGTGGCCCGTACCCAGAGCTTGTGGGCTGCCTCATGTACCTGATGACTTGCACGCGACCTGACCTCGCGTACCCTCTTAGCATCCTTGCTCGTTACGTTGCGCCTGGGAGACACAGGCGAGAGCACTGGGAGGCTGCTAAGAGGGTGCTGCGCTACTTGTGCAGTACATCAGGCATGGGGCTGGTGCTTGGAGGACGCGACAGAGTTGTCCTCACTGGCCACTCGGACGCTTCTTGGGTGGACGACCTGGCTACGCAGCGGTCGTCACAGGGTTACACCTTCAGCCTTGGCTCTGGTTCTGTCTCGTGGCGGTCCACCCGCTCTTCCTCTGTTCTCGGCTCTAGTTGTGAGGCTGAGATCTACGCCACAGCCATGGCTGCACAGGAGTTACGCTGGCTCACCTACCTGCTGACTGACTTGGGAGAGCGGCCTAGTTCTCCTCCAGTTCTGTACGGTGACAACAAGGCGGCTCTTGCCTTGTGTCAGGAGCACAGACTGGAACACAGGACGAAGCACATTGCTCTTCGCTACTTTCTTGCTCGAGAGCTTCAGCAGCGCGGTCAGCTTCGGCTTGTGTACGTGGACTCGAAGGCCAACACTGCTGATATCTTCACCAAGGCGCTCCCGCCTAGTGATCATCAGCGGCACTGTACTTCTTTAGGCCTTGTGTCCACGTTTCCTCACTTGCTCACTGCTTGACATTCTTTGTACTGTACTTTATATATATCTTGTTGCTTGCTTGCTAGGTTTTGATCACTGTGTTGCTTGTCTTGTACTATATCTAGCACTGCATGTGAACTGGCCTTGTGGCCTTTGCTTGTGCTCGGAGTGTGGTGACGTTGTGATCCACCCTGGGCTTGCGTTGCTTTGCTGGACTGGTCTTGTGACCTTTTGTTCTCCCCCACTTTGCCTATGGGGGTGTGTTAAATTGTAATGTGTTATATGTTGGTAGGCTGTAGTGGGGTAGCCAATATGGGGTACAACCCCAACTAGGGTTTCATATTTGTACCCAAACTTCTGCTAGTTCATTCATTCTTGCCTAGTGATTCTGATAATGCTATCCACTGGCGGGCGGGCAGGAGGGGTAGAGCACACACGGGAATTCAGAGGGGGGACGGAGGGAGAGAGGGGGGCAGCCGGGAGGAGAGATGGGGAGAGATAACTGAGGACGGGAAGAGAGATGTGGAGAGGTGTGCTAAAAGAGTAGCATTGTAGGGCACGGGTGATGGTGCGTGGAACAAAGAGACGACTGAGGAAAGGGAGAGAGGCTGTGTGAACCGTGGTGATTGTTGCACCGCTCATTTTTTTTTATTTTTTTTTTGGAATATGTTAACTATACACGGATGATACATGCGTATACGAAAACATATGTCAGTCGTAACTGAGCATGAGAGGCCGGAAGCTAGTAACGGCCCCATAGGCAGCGTCTAGGGCGGATGTAGAGCACCTCGCGCGAGGTTCCACAAAGCCCCGAAATTACGGGTCCACTTCCAACCCTTCTCGCTCATGCATCGGATACGTCCAAGCAAGACATTCTCCGGTCCCGCCAGTGCCAGCATCCTCCCTTGTCGCTTCAAACCACCACCCTTCCCATGCTTCCTCCCCATTGCGCGGGTGTACACCTTCACATGCAGCCGAAAGGCTACCTCAATGCGCCTGAGAACGCGCCGAGCCCGAAAACGCTTCTCCCGGAACACGCAATCACACCGCTCTGCCCATATCTGGTGCACCGCAATTGCTGCCAGCGAGGCCTCGGGAAAAGCTGAGGTGGATGCTGCCTTGCCGAACAGTAAATCGCCCAAGCTCTCCACTTGCCTCGCTGGGTGAAGCAAACGCATGGCCCGTCTGACCGCCCCCACCACCGGCTGAATGCGCGGGCAGGTGAAGAGACAGTGCTCCAGGGTCTCAAAGTCCCCACAGTGCGGGCAGACCGGCTTGCCACTTAGGAAAGAGAGCCGCTCCCCCACCTGCAGGTTCAGGCTGTGAATCCTAAGCAGCACATCCCTCGGTCTGTTTGGGGTCACCAACGAGTCCCGGATTTTGATGACTTCCTTCCAATTAATGTCACCTCCCCATCTGCCCGCCCACAGCTCCCTCTTCGCGGACTGATGCTTCTTCTGCTGCCAGCTACCTTTCAGCTCCTTCAACGACGTCAGCTTCCCCCCGCTGAGCACCAGGGTCCTCTGGAGGGGGGCCCTCCGAGTCGAACAATCCCCCACCTGTTGCTCGGCAGGCAGTAGGAGCAACTTCCAGCTCTGTGGCACTGCGTCCCAAGCCCGCAACGCCAGCCTTGCTTGCTTGGTGCCGCCTAGCTCCTTCGCCAGGAGCTTTACGTCCTTGGGCCGCCGGCCCCCCATGCCGTCCGGGCATAATAGTTCGCCAAGCCGGACCTCCCAAAGCTTCCCCGCAGCCTTCTGTCCACCCACCGGAGTCTTTCCGTTAAGCAGAATATGGCGGTTAAAAACAATCCTCTCCATCTCCGCCTCCTCCCGCGACAGCACCGGCGAAGTGTCAGCCAGCGGCGACTGCATGAAGTCACCACAGGCCAACTTCCATCGCTCACTCTTCCCGCTCCAGCACTTCAGGAGCTTGACGTGGGAGACGAAGGTGTCAAGCCCCAGCGGCAAGTCAGCAGCCTTGAGCATGATGTCCCGCTTCAGCTCGTTTGTCTCGGTGAGGAGTAGGCCAATACGCCTCGCCGTGAGACAGGTGAGGGTTATCTCTGGATCGTTCACCCCCACACCCCCGTCCTCTCTAGCCATGTAGAGCAGCTCCTTGCTCCACAGAATGAAAGCTTTATCCGTGGTGGCACGATTCCCCGACATAAAATTGTGCGTCAGCTTCAGAACCCTCCCCCAGATATCGACCGGAGGCGGATACACCTGCGCCTGAAAGAAGATGATGGGCGAGATATAACAGTTAATAACCGCTGCCCTCGCCCCTGTTGTCAGGTGTTGCACCTCCCACTGTTTCAGCTTCTCCTTAATCCTTAAGAAGGCCTTCTCCCAGGTGGGCGCGCAGCAGCCGGCCGGCGTCACCCAGACCCCCAACAGGCGTTCCGCCTCATCAGCCTTCACCCATTTGAAGCCATCCGTCTTGCTGGCCTGCTTATTCAGGTTGCAACCCAGAGGTAAGACGGCAGACTTCGATTTGTTGGTCGCCAACCCCGATTCCTTTTCAAAGTCGTCAACCAACCATTCAACCTCTGCAATCTGATCCTCCCCTTGCAGGAGCAGCGTCGTGTCGTCCGCGTACCCCAGGTAAGCCAGCCGCTGAGCACCCCCCGAGAGGCCCAGGCTGCGGTTGACGGCTTCCTGCGCCAACGGCTCAACAGCACACAGAAAAAGGTACGGCGCGAGAGGGCAGCCCTGCCGCACCCCCGAAACCACCTCAACCACTTCTCCCATCCAGCCGTTGACTAACAGCCGTGTCTGTGTTTCCTCATGCAGGCCCTTTATCCAACCGACGAACCTGCCGGGGAAGCCCATCCTTTCCAACACCAGGAACAAGTAATTCCTCGAGACTGAATCGAATGCCTTCTGGAAATCCACCAGGAGGAGGTACCAGTCCGCCAGCTCATTCTTAGCAGCGTCAATCACATCCGCGACCAACCCCACCGCGTCCGAAAGCCTCCGGCCCGGCAGGAAACCGTACTGCTCCGGCGAAATCACTTCGCTCAAGACCTTCTTCATTCTGTCTGCAACTACCCGCGCCAACACCTTGTAAGTGAAGCTCAGAAGCGTGATTGGGCGATAGTTCTCCACCGCATCCCTTCCGCCCTTTTTGTGTAGCAGAATGGTGACAGCGCTCTTTGTGCTTGCAGGGAGCTCCGCCGTCTCGGTGAAACTCTCCACCAGCGCCATGAAGTGCCTGCCCAACACATCCCAATGCTCCTCAAACAGCTCCTTCGGCAACCCATCATTCCCTGGAGCCTTGTTCTTCGCCATCGCATGAAAAGCACTTTTCACCTCCTTCTCCGTCCAAGCCGCCGTCAGCCTTTCCCTAGCTGTCGGCGACAGCGTTCTGCCGACGGCAGGAACCCAGCTCGACTCAATCTGCTGCCTGTCGTGACCGAAGAGGTTTCTGTAGAACTGCGACGCAACCCCCAGTATCGCCTTATTATCAGTGACCGTCACACCTCCAGCACTCAGCTCCTTGATCTGCGTTCTCTCCCGTCTTGCCTTAATCTTCCCTGATAGGAACGGGGACGCGATCTCCCCAGCCACCGCCTCGTTCATGCCAGCCATCTCATGCAGCCTCTCCTGCCTCGCCAGTTGATAACCGCGGAGTTGCGACTCCTTTTCAGCCAACAAAGCCTTCAGCCGGTCGTCCCCCGGATCACCCATCCACGCTTGTTTCAGCGCCGCAACCGCATCCTGAAGGTGGGTCATTGTGGCTTTAACCCGCTTGCGTTCTTCCTTCACGTACGATTTAAGGCCGGCGTTAAGCCGCGAGATCAGCAGCTCAAAGTTCTCTCCACTTGACGCCACCTGCCTTTCCACTGCTTCAATAATCTTTCTGACCCCCGGCCGACCAACCATGTATGCAGGCAGCCTCCAAAGCCTGGGACCCAGCTTCACTCGTGTATCCATCCTGAGGGCAACCTTCACCGCAAAACTGTGGTCCGAGATCGGGTCCGTCGGCATGATGTGCGCGGCAAACTCCACGTGCGACAGCAGCGACTGCGAAATGAGCGCCCTGTCAATCCGCGAGCTGGACTGGTTAGCACACGAGTAAAAGGTGAACTCCCGCTTATACGGATGCAGCACCCTGAAAGCGTCCGAAACATTGAAGGCTGTGCACCGCTGATATAGCTCCTCGTTCTCTTTAGTTGACCCTTTCTTCGACGTTCTGTCCAACAGCGGGTCCTCCACCAGGTTAAAGTCCCCCAGGATGAGCAGGTGTGACCCCGGCTGCACCGAATCAACCACCGGGCCCAGCGTCCTACGGACGAAAGCCTTTCTTTCGACTGCATCCGCCGGGAGATAGACAGCCAGCAGAGTGATGCTGAAGGAATCAAGCCGAACTTCCGCCGCGACAAGTCTGCCTGACGGGTGAACGAGCGTGTTATGGAGGGAGAGACCGGGTCTGCGGCAGATAAGAGCCACACCCCCGGCTTTGGAGGTAGGAGGAGCGACTAAAAAGGTAGGTTGATTCAGAGATTTCCAGAAGCTGTGATCTTCCGAGAGCCTTACATCAGCTAACACTATGACATCTGCTGCTTGTCTCATCCATGATTTCGTGCGTTGCTGCTTGTTTCCGTCCCCCAGGCCGTTGACATTCAGGCCTGCAAATGATAACAGACTCTTCGTATTCATTTAATCACTGATGACAAGCCCCATCGCATCCACGGGCAGGTACAGCCAGCTACGACTACACAGATAAGCAACAGCTCCACAGCAACTCTACACTGCAACAGGTGCGCAGGTGGTGTTCTCAGATCTGGTACTCCTTGCGGATGACGTGCAGACCCAGCTTCTCCAGGGAACAGCGGGTGGCAGCACCCAGCTTCTCCAGGCCCAGCAAGTGACTCGCCGCCGTGATATGATCTGCTGCAGCCATGAAGGACTTGCCGTGGGCCTTCCCGCAGCTCTCTAGGGTACACAGCCATTCCTCGCGGTTGCTCCCGGTAGAGATCAGCACAAAGGTCGCATCCAACAGTAACGGGGTGATGAGCGGTGAAGCGCGGAGAGAGGCAGCTGCGAGAGGCATGCGACGCGTCAGCAACCGTTAAGGCAGGTAAAACAAAATGACAACCCGGAAAAGGTGAGATGCAGTTACCATTGATCCTATGAACCCGTCCCACAGTTAAACTCCACTTCCCTATGTTATTCTGACGCTCCGTGATGAACGCATTATGAAACTTGTCATAATGATGTCCACCACAGAGCGCGCAGGATAGCAACGGGTAGTGGGCCAACAGGGTCGTTCCTCCCAGCGACTGATGACGGAACTCGTGGCGCCAGCGGTGCTTATCGCCGGCGTGCGGGACCACCAAACCCTTGACCTTATCCGTATCAGCGCCAGTGACCGGGTGCAGCACACGGTGAAAGCAGTGACCTTCGGCAAAAGCGGACTGCTTCCGGATCTTGAGCGGGTGAGTCACCATGATCTCCTTAACCAGCTCAGGCGGGATGTCGGCAGGAACATTCTTAAAGAAAACCTCCAGAAGCTGCGGGCCCGAAGCCTTCTTGCGAAGGTAAGCCGCGTCCTCCTGATGCAGCCAGAAGCAGTGAAGCGTCGTGCCGTTCTGACGCTTATGTTCCACCGAGGTCTGCTTGATGTTCACCGCGTCGGATTCATGCAGGAAGGAGACCTGAAGCTGACTATAACGGGTCTTTGCAACAAAGGCAGGAAGCAACTCCTGAAACTTCACCGAAGCGAGAACATCGTCAGTGAGCAGGTTAGACCAGACTCGCTTCATCAGCGTTTTCACTGTCAGGATGACCGAAGCAACTTCGCGGGAAGGAATAACCGGGAAAAGCAGGATCGCCGTGAAGCGCAAATGCGGGTAAGAGCTCTTCGACACGTCAATGTCGAGCTCCTCGTCCGAGTCATCCTCAATGAATGAGTCGTCAGGGGCCACCGAAGCCAGCGCCTTCAACTTCTCCTCAAGGGTGAGTCCAGAGCTGCCGGCCGTCACCTCCGCTTCGGACGGAAGATTGTCAATAACCTCCTTTCCCTTGCCTGGCGAAGTCTTCCCTGCAGGGTCACTCCCAACAGCAGGAGCGTCAACGGCCGTCTTAGAGCGCGAGTTCTTCGGAGGCATCGTGCGATGATGACAAAGACCAGGCAAAAGCCCTTGAAGCAGAAGCTGATAGAGGCGACTGAACTGATGAGCCGGTCGTCTGAGCACATTATAGTTAAATAGTTTGAAGCCTCCAGTTGTCGACCATTGCTCTTGACATAGATGTTGCACTGTAGGGGATATCACTTCGGGATCATCCCGCTGCGTAGCATCTGTGTAGCCAATGGTTGTTAACTTAGGTTGTTCCTTGATAATCAACCAGAAACTAGGAAACCACGTGTTAACATCGGGCTTAGATGCTAGAACCAGCGCGAGACACCCTTGAGAAGACCGAACAATGTTCGTCTGATGAACACATAAAAAGTATAGTCTTCTTCGTAAAGGTGTAGCGAATCCAAAGCCGGTAAAATTAAAGCCAGCTGATAAACATGCTTCACGTAATGCGAGTTCCAGGCAGGTTGGTGGCAGCCATGGCGGCGAGGTTGAGGCTGTCATTTCAACCACCGCTCATAACGATGCAACCATCAGAAGAAGCCAAGGCGCACTGTCCCTCACACCATCATGCAGACAGCAGGAAGCAGGCAGCAGGCAACGGGCAGCAGGCAGCAGCAGTGCACCTTGAGAACGGCATCTCTCGGGCTGCTGCGCATGACAGAGCTGTCGTGGTAGTACTGCAACTCCATGCAGCAGCACACCGCCACCACCTCCTGCTCCTCTTCCTCCTCCGACCCCTCCTCCTCACACCCCTCTCCCATCCTCTCCTCCACACCCACATCCTGCACCTGTCCACCCATCCTCCCTCTCATCCCAACATCACCCCAGCCCTTCCTACCCCCCCATCTCCGCCTTCCCTCCACCTGAGAGAGACTATCCGCAAGGTTGTCCTTGTTAACCGTCACCACGCGGTGCTCAAACCTCTCTATGCCCACTGCTGCTGCCTCAGCTGTCAGCTGTGCTGTGAGCTTCCTCCCCAGCTCTTCATGCCTCTGCTGCTCACACTCTGCCACCCAGCACCGGTCCTCCTCAACCCCCACTTCCTCCACCCGCACGCCTCCCAGTCCGCTGCCCATGAAACCATCTGTTCCTGATTCTGCTCCTGTTCCTGCCCCTGTCCCTGCCCCTTTCTCTACCCCTTCGCCCCCTCCTTTACACCACTGCGCGCGGGGAGTGGCTGTGCGCCCTGCGCGGAAGCAGGTTTCAATGGTTGTGATGCGCACGCTGCAAGGGGGGCCGCCTGGCAGGCATGCAAGGCGGTGCAGCAGCTGCGGCCACTGCCCACCCAGAAACACCCCAAAGTTGACAATGTGCAGCGCCCGTACCCCTTGCCTTCGGCTCTTCGCCCCTGCGTGACCCGCTGCTCGCCCCACTTCTGCTCCTGCTGCTTCCGCAACTTCCCGCGCTGTAGATTCCCCAGCTGTTGCTTTCCCAGGGCAAGAAACCCCACCAGAGCCGTAGCTGCAGTGGCTGCAGCTGCTTGTGCTGGCAGGACGCGCGGCAAAGGAGGAGGACAAGGGGGTGCTGTGAGAAGCGAACAGATCAAAAGCAGGGCCATGAGCGGGTGTGGTGATGACAGTGGAAGGGGAGGCGCGAGAGGAGCGGGAGAGCACGTGGAGGATGGCGGAGTAGGCGGTGGCGTAGAGGAAGGGGACGAAGGGCGTGGTGGTGAAATACACATGGCGCGCCTGCTGCATGCCCTGGGATGAGAGACGAGGGATATGGAATGGGGAGAGCATGACATGGGGAGGGCAAGGCGAGGGGGAGAGCACGAGATGGGGAGGGCATGAGTTGGGGAGGGCATGAGATGGGGAGGGCATGGCAAGGGGAACAGCATGGGGAGGGGGAGAACATGGGGAGGGACAAAAGACGATGGATTGGAGCGACCAAGGGGAGAGAGTGAGACGGCAGGGTCTAAGGAGTGGGTGAGCCGTGCAACGTGGGGAGTAGAGGAAAGTGGTGATGGGCCGAATCTGAGATCGACACAGGGAGGTTTGGGCGAGCGGTTTGAGGAAGGGATAGGCGGGAGCGAAAGGGGAGAACAGTGTGGTGACGGGGGAGAGTGGGGAAGGGGAAGGGGAAGGGGAAGGGGAGGGGAAGAGAAGGGGAAGGGGAGGGGAAGAGAAGGGGATGGGAAAATGGCAAGGAATGTTTGTTGAGAGAGAGGCGCTAGTAACGCCCCACGTCCCATCTGCACAAGCACAAACGCCTCTACTTCCGCATATCGTGCACCAGCATTGACCTCCGCCGCTGCACCATGAATGACACACCCACCACGTGCATGGGAGGTGAATCTGGCGCGTCAAATGCACAGCCTCCGGGCCCCTTATGTGTTACCGCACCCCACCGAACAGTACTCCATCATACCCCACGGCAGCCAACCACATCCCACGTGGGCACTGGGCCCTTGGCAGTGGGCCGTTGGCGCCTGTAGCTTGCACTCAAGCATGTGTGCACCGGTGAAGTCGGGTACTTACCTGCGAGGTGAAGGCAGCGTTGAAGAGGCGGTGGGCGCCGGTGCCGTGCATGCGGCATGTGAGGGCGTCCAGGAAGCAGTGCGCCACTCGCTGCCCCGCCCTCCCCTCCGCACACGCTGCTGCTGCCACGCGCGCCCGCAGCCCTGCCACCCGCTCCTGCCGGGCCGGGTGAGGGAAGGGCGAGGATGGAGGGGTTGTGATGGCTGTGAGAGGGATAGGCCGTCGCTTGCTGTTGACAGCGGAGTAGGGTTGAGACAATTAGATAAGATGAATTGGAGATTGGGGGGTGGGGAATGAGGAGTAGTGAGTTGAGCTGGGCAGGGGGAGACGGGGAGAGTGATAGGGAGATGCGTATTGACCAAAGACGGGAAGGAGCGGGACAGGGATGGGGTCGTGGTGAGAAAACGGGAGGGGGGAAAAGGGAGGGAGGGACGGAGGGAGGGAGGGAGAAAGGGAGGGAGGTCAAAGGGGTTTAAGAAGAGGAGGCGAGAAATGTACAGTGGGCGGGCATGAAGCAGTGAGCAGTGAGCAGGGAGCAGGGAGCACTGACCATGTCTCGTGTGGCGATGGCTTCAGCGAGGGCGAGCACGAGCTGCCTCACCTCGCCCATGCTCACATCGCTCTTGCCCTTGTGCATGCCTGTGCTCATGGGCCTCGGCACTGCCATGGCCATGGCATCATGCGCAGGCATGTGAAAAGGCATGCGCATGGGTATGGACGTGGGCACAGGCATGGGCGTGGGTATGGGCAATGACGTAAAACCACCCGTTAGTCTGCTACTGCTGGCAGCGGCACTACTGGGCAGCACAGTGGGCAGGAGAGAGCGATACGCGAGGTGGTGAGGGACCGACACACTCTCTCTGGCCAAACCACACGGTAGTGCATGGGAGGAAGCTTGTGCGTCTGGGCCTGCGGCTAGACAGGGCAGCTGCCATGCGGCAAAAGGAGCATTCGGTGCAGCGAGCACGGGAGTGGTGCGGGCGAGAGCAGGCGCGCAGCGGCTGATGTGCTGTGCGAGGACAAACGGATCCACCTCTCGTGACAGGCCCTGTGCACCTGAGCCTGACAGCAACCACGCATGGGGTGCTGATGGGCCTGCAGGTACACCAGCTCCTGCTGCCGCAGCGGTAGCATCGGCAGCACCACCGCTAGTGGGGTTGGGAGGGAAGGCGGGCAGCGCAGTGGGAGTAGCAGCGCACTGAGTGCTGAATGGTGTGGAGGGATAGACCTGGCACAGCGGCTGCTGCCCTGCGTCCATAGCTCCACCCACCACACACTCCACTCCGTGCTGCGTCCCCACGTTCCACGCTACCCGCCCCGCTGTGTACTCTGGCGGCCCTTCTCGCCCCTGCGCTGCACGCCGCTTGCTGCCCGACTCTTCTCCATGAGCCGCCACTGGGTCCTCGTCCCAGCTACTCGGCAGTGCAGAGAGCACACCACCGCCCGCACCAAGACCACGTGTGAACCCCCCATCACCGCTTGTCACTTGCACCCGCGGGACCAAGGCACTCTCTCGCCCACCCTCTACGCCATGCGCCAGGCCATGCGTTAAGACAACCTGTCCGTGCGTCACCATTCCCCCTGCCCGACTGTGCCCTGGCTCCATGCCTACCGCTCCCGCATGCACTGCCGCTGCCGCTGCCGCTGCTGCTGCTGCTGCTGCTGTTGCACCGTGACCGGCCCTGCGCTTGGCCCTGGCCCTGGCGTTGGCGTTGGCGTTGGCGTTGGCGTTGCCAGCGTTGCTTATTTGGTGTATGAGAGCTGCCAGTCGCCCTGACAGGTTGGGCAGCTGGCGCGCACGGGGGGTGCTGCCACACACCACCTCCACCTGCTGCTGCTGCTGCTGCTGCTGCTGCTGCTGCTGCTGCTGCTGCTGCTGCTGGTTAACTTTACTTTTGCTATTATTATCAGTATTAACAACACTATTAGTATTATTATAGTGATTATTACTATTGCTATGCTGATGCGGTGGCGATTTCTTGAGCAGCGTCTTAAGCATTTGTGGTTGCTGTGCGCCCAGCAGGTCGCCCACCTGCTGTCCCGGCCAAACACCACCACCACCTGGAAAATCACCAGCAGCACCAGCAGCAGCAGCAGCAGCGTTGCCCTTCCCACTCGCGCTATCATCGGTCCGCTGCGTGCTTGTCGCCACACTTCCCACACCGCTTCCCTCCACATGCGCCCCAAAACAACCGGCAGTAGGCTCCACAGGCGGCGCTGGGCCCTCCAAAGGCACATCGCCTCCCCCATTGCACATTGCGCCCGCCTTGCTTCCACCCAAGCTCATTTCCCCCACTGCGTCGCCACTCCAGTCAGTCCCCACACATGCCTGTTCGCCCTTGCTCCCTTGCAACACAGGCGCCAATTCATGCAACGCCTCGTTCCCTTCTGTCGTCATTATCACCAGCTGCTGCTGCTGCTGCTGCGAATCCCGTGAGGTAGAGGCGGGAGGTGCCACAAACGAGTCTGGATACCAACACTCCTGCAGTTCTGCCGCGCCCTGGCTAATCATCGGCGCGCCTTGCAGCGGCAAATGATGATCGCGGGTCGCAATGGACGGGCAAGGCAGTGCGGCCGTGACATCCCCTCCCCCGCATCCCGGATTCGCGAGCAGCAGGCTGCCGAGAAAATCGTCGATGGGGTCGTCGGAAACACCGCCATCAACCCCCGGCGTACACGCTGCAGCGCCGTCGTGAATCGCCTCCGGCTCCGACGGTCCTAGTGAATACAACGAACTCAACGACTCCCCATCATGCCGCGCCCACACAGGGCCTGCCACTGCCGCTTCTGCGGCCGCCATGGCACCACTACGAACCGAATCTGGCGCTGCGGCTACAAAGCTAGCAGCAGCAGCAGCGCTGCCGGAACCGGAAACGGGCGTGGCAGGATGGGCGGCGGAGGCGGCAGGTGCAGAGGTCAGCTTGGCGGCGTTGGGTGGAAATGGTGCGGACGGCAACTGGCGAGAGAGTTGATTCCGCTGGGCTTGCTGCTGCTGCTGGTGCAATAAGTTAGCATCATCGTGCTGCTGCTGTCTTTCGCTGCTGCCGATGGGAGTGCCGTCAGACTGCGAGTCGTCCGCGATAGCGTCCAGAAGGTTCAAGAACTCCGCTGCCACCTCACTCTCGGAAGCGAATAAATCGACCGGCGGATTCTCGTCGCCGCGAAATGTCGCAGAGTCGTGTTGCTGGCGAGAATGACGATGAGCAAACGACGGGACCGGCGACTGATGCGACAATGGCGCAGCGAGGACCTGCGCGCCGAGCGGATATTGGTCCACCGACGGGAATCGGCTGCAGCGCGCGCCGAATACGGGCGCGTGCTGAGCCCAAGGCGACGCCATACACCGCAATAATCTCCTACTAGGAGGACGGTGCGACCTCCGTACGACCTCTGCGCGACCTCCGTACGACCTCTGTGCGACCTCCGTGCTGTTTCAAGTGCAGATACTCCCAAGCTTGCGCAGTATCTGGTGATGCTGCTGACGTGCAAGGCCTGTTCGCGCCTTGACTTTGGGGATGCTTTCACCTCGTCGGTGGTTTTTTGAATGAAACAAGACTCTACGTTGAACAGCCGAAAGGGTTGTGTGGGGTACCCGAGTGTTCTATAATTTCTCCAGAGCCTTATGAAGAGTATGTGTAAGGAATTTTCTCGGCATTCCTTACGGAGTCCGGCTACATCGCGTACAGCACCGCCATTGTTCGCCCGTTACCGTCATACCCCCGGATAGAAGCGCCCCTGGGGTTGTAATAAAACACTGTCTTTTTTTAGGGGGTGCGCTTATAATTGAGGAAATTTATAAGCGCCTGCGCTTATATAACGGCAAAATGAAATTAAGTTATATTTTAACACCAATTTGTAGATCTCGTTCTTCCAATTGTAATCGGGTCGAACATATATGGGGTCGCGAATTTGACTCTCGAGCAACTTGGCAGGGATTGATTCCCTGCCAACACATGCTGACTAAGCGACAGCGCGTGCTGACTAGACGCGCAGCAAGTGTGATGTGACTGGGAAAGTGGAACTGTACTTCGCTTCCCTGGTAAGGTGAAATTCGTTTCTGGATTTCGCCTGATTTTCAAATAATGTGAATAGACATGCGCTTATAATAAATCATAAATTTTTAGGGGGTGCGCTTATAATCGAGGACCGGATATAAGCGCCCTCATCCCTTTATAAGCGCCGGCGCTTATCTGAGGCCTGCGCTTCTATCCGGGTTATTACGGTACTGCTAACGGGACTTCGCCAACCTCGCGCGCACTGTTTTGCCAAACCACGCACTGCTGGCCCGGCCGTGTCGGCCTACGCTTCGGGACTAGCCCGAACCTCGCTGCCAGCGTAGCACTAGCTAGCTCGCACGCACCGCGTTACCGTTTGCATGTTTCGCGTATAAATGTTCGCTCATGCCTTCGCTCACATCTTTGTACTCGTTTGACACTCTAGTGCAATCCTCGCTACTCCGATCCATTACACCCGTAACCGTATGTCATTTAAGAACCAAAGAAGAAATAGCATAACAATCTTGGAATACACCACTCCGTACTTTACTGTTTATTGTGGCACTAAGAGAAGATTTGTAGTGCTTGACTAAAGAAACTTATTTGTTAAGATTTGTCAAACACATTTGCACGGAAAACGAATCACAAAGCACTAATTGAAGTTACATTACAATGAAGGCGCATAATAATATAGTAAGTACCCTAAGTATGTGGGAACAATGCGATGTTGGGTGCAGGTTCGAGGAAAAACTGAAGGTGAAGCGAGGTAGCCTCTAATCGTGGATGTCGACCGAACGTGCGAAGTCCGAAAGTGTGAGGGGATTGTACGCGTAGCAGTTAACCCAATAAGATAAAATAGATTTTCCTTACACTACTCCCCCCCCCCTCCCCACCCCACCCCCACCCTTGCCTCACCCCCTTTAAAAAATGTGGTCAATGTCCGCAGCTCGCTTGTCGGTGAGATAATCTCAAAGAAGCGAAGATGCATCAAGCAAAACGTACAAGACACACGTGTCGTCTTCACATGTACGGTCCAGCCGTCAAGTCGAAAGCGAGGTGCCCGATCTTTTTACGGATTGAGCGTTGGTTCTGAACAGGGCATGCTTTCAAGGCGACGTTCTAGCGGGTAATGTCTATCGTGGCCAGGAAAAACTTGCGAAGTAAGCTGAAGTGGAGTGTGTCGTGCACGCGCCAGTCGTCGAGCTGCAGCAGCTTCGCGATGCCATGTCTCGCAATTGTCACAATTCAAAAAGGTTCGCAAAATCTTGGTTGGAGCTTTGATAAGCCGGGCAAACAAAGGTTCTTGGTGTTGAGAAGCACCAATTGCCTTGCTGGCATGATGATGTACCGTCGAAGGAGATCGGAGTATTCGCGGGCAGTAGTGTTGGTGCAAATGGCTTTGGCTGCTTTTCTACGGGTTTCTTATAGTTCCGTCACGAAGTGTTGTGACCTGGGGACTGGGTTGTCGAGTGTAGTCGTGGTTGGCAATACGGATCCATCCCATGATGAAGGAAAAACGACGAGTGATTGGTCGTTTTGGACATGTCGTTGTTGTAAGAAGCTTCCAGGATCGCGAGCAAAGCTTCCCAGCGAACAAGGTCGAAGCAGTTCGTGCGGATGAGATGCTCCACCGTCTGGTTTGTTTGCTTGGCCTGTTCGTCAGTTTGTGGGTGGTAGGCCGACAAGAACTGTAGTTTTGTGCCGTACTGCACCCACATCTCCTTCCAAAACTTCGATGTGAACTTCGGGTCTCTGTCGCTAAAAATCGCAGACCGGATGCTGTACAGTCGCACAACGGTTGAGATGAAGAGGCCCGTAGTTTCTTTGGCTGTGGTTGTCATGCGACATGGTGCGGAGTGTGCCATTTTCGTGTGTCCGCCAACGATGACGAGCACCGCCTCATTGCAGGATGGGCCCGCTGGTAGTTTTGTGACAAAATCCATCGTCACTTGCTCCTACGGTAGGTTGAATGGCTCGAAGGGCTGCAGCAATCCAGCTGGCTGTTGACGTGTCAACTTCAATGCCTGGCACACACTTCACGAGGATCTTATTGCAGCACATTAAAGGGTGAGCCAGGCCATTAATACTGAAGGTGCAGTATATTACGCGTTTTGACAACCCTGAAGTGTCCAAAAAGGAGGATGAGGAGTTGACGCAATTGTCGATAAGCGGGAACCCAAACCTGGTTAGTTATGGCTTTTAGGTAAGATTCTCTTTTTGCGTTGTCGACTGCTGGTGATTTACTATCCCGAATAACGGGTCAATTGTGTAGCTGTGTGTGAATAGTCTCGTAAGTAGAAGTTTTGAATGGGCAATCAGTAATGTAGCGGATTAAACTATTGAGCGGGTAAGGGCGTCTGAATGTTATTCGCCCCTTTCTCGTAGGTGATTTGTCATGAGTTGAGGTTGGGTTGCGCGCAGAGGTACTGTAGCAATTTGCGATCGGTGCGAACTGTGACGTCGGCGCCAATCAAACAGCAGTGCCACAGTTTGAACGCATAGATGATGGCAAGCATCTCCTTGCCGTGGATCTGGTAGTTGCATTCGGGGGCCTGCAATATGCAAGATTCGTATGCAAATGGCTGTACGCTATTGCCAAAATCCTGGAGGAGCACAGCACCGGTGGCAAAATCTAAAGCGTCGGGTGATTACTTTAAACGGCTTGGATGCGTCAGCGATGCGCAGTTGCCGAGGGGCACCAGAACATTCTTCAAGTCCTGAAAAGCCACCTGAGCCTCCTTAACCCACACACAAAAACGCGATCCTTGTGCAGCAGGTTGGTCAGCGGGCCAGTTATCCTCACCATATTCGGGATAAACAATTGGACATTTCTACGTACCCCAAAAAACCCTGAAGTTCCGTCACATTAGTTGGGACCTTCCACTCTTGGATGGTCCTGTTTTTCACTTGGTCGATTTAAATGTTGTCGCAAGAGTTGATGTGTTCCAAAAACTCTAACTTTGGTTAAAAAAACTCCCACTCATAACACTTGGTGATGAGGCGGTTGGATTGCAGTTGATTGCACATTTTGTCGGGGGTGCGGAAGTTCTGTTTACGTGTTCTCCTAATTACCAGGATAGATGGTGACACACTTGTGTAGAATGTCCAGGAATAACCTTTTATGGTCAATTGGAAGTTTGAAGGTGCGCTCGTGAGGCCAAAGGACATAACTATAAATTCATAGCTTCCGTACCAAGTTCGGAACATGGTTTTGTAACAATCGTCTGCAAAAACTCAAATCTGGTGGTAACTGCCGTATATGGCCGCGAAGTTGGTCAAGGAGGTCGTGGGTAGTTAAGATTGGATAGACTTGATTGTAACCATGTTGAACGTACGATAGTCAATGCATATTTGAAGGCCACCATCCTTTTTCGGCGTGAACAGAACCTTTGCAGTAAAGGGAGATGTAATGGGCCGGATACCACAGGTGCCTTTTTTATTTTCCAACTCACCAAGATTTGATTCTAGCGCCTAAAAATTTGCACGTTTCAGACTTCGCCCGCCGCTGCTTTGTATCGACCTTGTCAATACCCTTGGGGGATGCATATCGCTTCGTGCCAAAATTCATGTCCAGCTGGTTGCACCGTGTTCTGTGTTGACCACTATTCGGTGCAAGAAACTGCTTTGCTGCGCACATGTTGTCCTTGTAGCTATTGTAATTCGCCTTTGCTGCAGTTATTGTAATTCGCCTTTGCTGTAGTTATTGTAATTCTCCGTGATAAATTGTAAGCAAATTTGTTAATTTTGTTCGACAATGTAGGCTTCATTTTTTTTGCAGTCTGTCAGGTCCATAATCCGGTCAAAGAACAGTTTTATCTACTGAGTGTACTACGTCTCGCTCCTTCCTTGTTGTTCCTCTTGCCCCGTTCTGTCCCTCCTGCCCCTCTTGCCCCTCTCTTCTCCACTCCCAGTTACCCTCCTACTAAGCAAGTTGTGGAAACACAGGCACCGGCGTGTGAGGCGTTGTGGCGCCTGTGGGTTGAAGCACCACCATTTGCCTGCTCTAGCATGGGACGTGCTGCCTGTTTAACATGTCCCTTCTCTTGCCTTGCTCTTGCCCCACTCTTGCCCCTCCTGCCCATGCAGGCAGTGGAACCCTAGGCTGTAACATGTGAGGCATTGTGGCTGCTGTGTGGGTTGAAGCGCCACTGCCTGCCAGCCCTTGGCCAGGGTGTGCTGCCCCATTTTCTCCGCCCATGGCCCCCCCATGGCCCTCTATTGCCCGCTGCCCTCACGCCCAAGCAGGCAGTGGAGCCACAGGCACTAGCATGTGAGGCGTTGTGGCAGCTGTGTGGGTTGAAGCGCCACCACCTGCCAGCCCTTGTTCGGGACATGCTGCCACGCCTGCTGCCGCCGGTGCAAGAGGGGAGAATTTCACGGTGGAACTCCGAGAGATGGCACTCAGATCGCTGGAATCTGTGTGCGTCAAGACCAGCGGCCAAGAGGAGGTGAGCTGTGTGTTGCTGTGTTTTTGTGTGGTCTAGCAAGAGGTGGGACATGCATGTGGGGATGGGTATGAGCCTGCTGCCGCTGGTGCGTGTGGGGTAGCACTTCACAGTAAAATGGATAGAGATGGCTCTTAGAGCGCTGGCTGCTGTGTGTATCGAGACGAGCAATGAAGAGGATGCGAGCCGTGTATTGCTGTGCATGTGTGTTAGCAAGTGGGGGTGAGCCCGCTGCCACTGGTGCTGACGAGGGAGCACTTAACAGTGGATTTGAAAAAAATGGCCCTCAGAGTTTTCGCTACTGTGTGCGTGGAGACCAGGAGACAAGAAGAGGTGAGTTTTGAGGGGAGTGCATACTGCTGTATGTATGTGTGTGTGGTTGGGGTGTGTTTGTTAGCAAGAGAGGCGGAAGTATGAGTGAGAGAGGCTGTTGCCGCTGGTGCGGGCGGGAGATCATTTTATGGAGTTGAGAGGAGATGGCTCTCGGAGTGCTGGCTGCTGTGTGCGTGGAAACGAGCAGTCAAGAGGAGGTGAGTTGAAGGGGCAGTCAGTGCACGTGTGTCTCTTTTGTGCGTTTGTGAGCAACAGAGAATGCATGTGTGCGTGTTTGAGTGCTCCTGCTGCGGCTGGTGGGGGGGGGCACTAGACAGTGGAGCTGCGAATGGAGCTCAGAGTGGTGGCTGCTGTGTGCATGGGGACAAGCAGTCAGGAGGAGGTGAGTTACCAGTTGTGTGGGTGTGTGCTTTTGTGGGAAGAGTTGGTTATGTATGGGGAAAAGAGGAAGTGCGGAAAGGGAATGAGAGGGGAGCATAGGGAAGTGATTGGGTGTGCAATGTGATGGGGTGTGTGAAGGTGTGGGTGTGTGAAGTGAGCGGGTGTGCGAATTGATTTGGTGTGCGAAGTGATTGGATGTGTGAAGTGATTGATCAGTCACAAGAAGTCCTTTCCATCCTTTCCGGGGGAGGGCAAAGAACAATAGCATTCCCTCTGTCTGCCCTTTTATCGAGGCGTCAAATATATCCTTCCCCCTTTTCTCTATTTCTCTCTACCAATCAGATGCTTCAAAGAGAAGGGGAAAGGGAGGGGGGTGGGTGAGATTGAAACTTTCTTTCACCCTCCCTCCCACCCTCCTTCGCTTCTCTCCCTGCCAATCAGATGCTTCAATGAGAAGGCCCCAATGACGTGCTAGATGTCTGTGCTATGGAGGGCAGAGTGCACTCCCGTTCACTTCCTTCCGTTTCTCCCTTTTTCGACGCGCGGCGTAGAACCTTCCCCCTCTTACATTCTTTGTTTTTCTCCCTTCCACCAAACAGATGCTTCGAAGAGGAGGCCTCAAGGAGGTCCTCGAGATTTGTGCCTTGGAGGTCAGAGTGCAATTCCGTTCCTCCCTTCCACCCCTTATCAAGGCACATACAACTTTCCTTCCTTCCTTCCCTTCCTTACATTTCCTTTTCTCCCTTCCACCAATCAGATGCTTCAAAGAGGGGGTCTCAAGGAGGTCCTCGAGATCTGTGCCATGGAAGAAGGAAACATCATGGAAGCTGCCATCACTGAGCTCACCTCCCTCTGCCGCAACCCGGAGCTGCGGCTGCAGAACGCCATGGAGGGCGGGCTTCGTCTCTTATGCAACACGTTGTGTGCCGTCGAGGCGCAAACACAGGAGGTGGCAGCGTTTGCTCCAAAGCTTGCTAGGTGACAGGGTGATTCTGAACAGAGTGATAAGGGAGGAGGCGCTCTAGTCAATTATCGCCATGGCCCAATCGCAGCACCACGAGGTGCAGAGGCAGGCAGTGAGAGCCTTCTGGTACCTGGCGATTCACTGCGAGAACAAGCGACAGGTGGGTGTGGCGGGGGGGCTCACTCTTTTGCTGCTCCACGAGGTGCACAGTCTAGCTGCCAGAGCCCTAATCCCCCCTCTCTCCACACCCTCTTCTTCTCCCCCACTCTCCTCTCCTCTACCACCCCCATGTGATGGCATTGGGAGGTCTGCAATCATTGCTAGCGCAAGTAGCACTAGGGGAGCGCAACCGGCATGCCATGCTGCTGGCTCTCCCCACACACCCCCCTCCCCCTGCCCCTTCCCCTCCCCCTTTACCCCCCAAGGTGATGGCGTTAGGAGGTATGCAGTCACTACTAGCATTGGCAGCATTGGGGGAGCGCAACTAACATGCCATGCGGCTAAGGAGGTGCTGCTGCACCTCTCAGAAGACCGCCACATCCACGCCCACCTCCTGCGCGAGCAGTCCTTTTTAGCCCGCACTGCTGCTTTTGGCAGTGCTGGTGCTGCTGGTGGTGTTGGTGGGCCGGTGGTGCTGGTGTTGGTGGTGGTGCTGGTGGTTCTGGTGTTGCTAGTGGTGGGAGTGGTGCTGATGGTGGCAGTGGTGGTGGGGGTGGGGTGGGTGATGGTGACAGGAGCAGAAGACAAGGAGGAGCAAGAACAGGAGGGCCAGCAGGAGGAGGAGTAAGAGGGGCAGGCTTGGGCTCTTCGGTAAGTTCCTCTTCAGCAGCAATAGCAGCTTCTGTAGTCCCAGGCCACTCGGCAGCAGCAACTCCCACCACCTCCACCTCTGCTCCGTCACCCTTCCATCTCCCCTCCTCCGACTTCGAAGGCTCCTCCGACTTCTCTGTTAGACCAATCATGGGCTTTAACCTGGTCCAACAGCAACAACAGGGAGGTGCCTAGCCCAGGGAGAATGTCGATAGAAAGCCACACTGTGTCGGTCGCGCCGTTTATATTTTCGTCGATGTCCGTGGGTTCTTCAGGCACAAACGCTGTCTGCTGCTGCTGCTGCTGCTGCTGGTGTGGCTGGTGCAGGGAGCATGGCAATAGAAGGCAAGGGGTTGGTGTATCAGCGGTCCTTGACGCACCCTTTTTGGACCAGCTCTATTCTGTCTGCCGCCACCACTTCTTCTGCTTTTGATTCTATGCACAAGCAGCATCCTGGAACTTTTTCTACTGGTGGTGGTGTTGCTGCTGCAGTTCTAGCTACAGATGCTATTCTAGCTACTGTTGCCACCAGTGATAGCAATAACAGCAACGTCTGATCCCTCCTCTCAGAACCTTACTCCTCCTTGTCACTTCCAACAAACGCATAACAATGGCCAGTCCCTCCATCCGCCTCTCCCACCTTGCCTGCCGATGATATAATCACCTAGAAGTTCCTCTGGTTTTGCCTTTCTTCTCAAGGAACCAAGCTGCTCCTTGTAATAAAAGCCCCCTTCTCCCCCTCCCCCCGCCCCCCCCTTTCTCCCCCATGATTGTTCATGCATGGGGATGTAAGGTTAGAGGCTCTTGACAGAAGAGAATCGTCGCCTTGTTGTCAGTAAACAAGGTCGGTGCAGAGCTCGGCCGCTCACCAAGGTCGGTGATCAAGAAGGTCAACCAACGCGGCTCTTGTGCTGCCATGGCTCCAGCGTAGATCTCAGCCTCAACGGTAGAGCTCGAGATAGAGGAGGGATGCGTGGACCTCCACGAAACAGCTCCAGAGCCCAGGCTGCAGAACTACCCCTGAGTAGATCTGTGAGTCTCGACGTTGTTAGCATAAGAAGAGTCACAATGACCAGTAAGTACGACAAACTGTTTCCCTCCAAGTACCAGCCCCACGCCTGATGTCGTCGCTAGGTACTTCGCCACCCTCACATCAGCTGTCCAGTGAACAGGACAATGCCTCCCTTGCGCAACAAAGCAAGCAAGGATACTGAGAGGGAAGGCAAGGTCCAAGCGAGTACGAACCATCGGGTACATGAGGCAGCCCACAAGCTCTGCGTAAGGACCACTAGGCTCAAACGGCTCGTCAGGAAAGGGACTAGTGAGTCAGTGGTCAATGGTAAGAGGTGTGCGCTGTACGGTGGAGTGCTGAAGCTCGAACCGCTGAAGGAACTGCAACACCATGTGTGACTGTGAGAGTGTAATGGTGTCCATGGCTCTGTCCTTGGTGACCTGCAGGCCTAGGTAGTGAAGCTGCTCACCAAGGTCAGTGCACGTGTGTCTCTTCTGTAGTTCAAACTTTACGTCAGCCAAAGCAACCCTGTCAGAAGTGGTGAAGACAGTACAAAGAACGGTGTTGAGCCACGACAAATGAACAATGACTGGTCAGCAGAAGAAGGCTGGAAACCAAGGTCAGAAAGGGTAGAGCGAAGGGTGTCATGCCACTCAAGAGGCACCTGACGAAGACTGTAGATCGGTCGCCACAGCCTTCACTGGGTCCCACGAGGGAAAGTGCCAGTATAGGCAGAGGGACGACGCAACCAGACCTCCTCGTGTAGGCTACCTTGAAGGAAGGCAGTGCAGAAGTCGAGAGAGTGGAACTCGTAATCTCTCTGTGCTACTACATGCAATAACACCCGAAGGGTGGTCGTCTTCGGGGCAGGTGCAAAGGTGTGAAAGAAGGCAACTCCTTTGCACTGACTGAAACCTCTAGCCACATAGCGTGCCTTGAAGACTGGAGGAGATCCCGGTGGCCGCTTCACCCTGAAGATCCACATGCCATCAACTGTGTTCGCCCCAGAGGGGGAAACCTCGTTGACGCAGGTGACTGTGGATCTGTAGGAGGCTATCTCTGCGTCCATGGCAGCTGTCCACTGAGAGGCCCGAGGCCCTGACACTTCCTCAACATAAGTGCGAGGAGTCGGTATGTCAAGGGTATCGGGGTCTCCCTCAGGGGCGAGCAGCATGGCACAGAGAAGAGGGGAAGCGGCTGCTAGGAACTCCAGCTCAAAGAAGATGGGTCTGTTGCCGATTTGAGTAGGGGTGGGGGTGAGGAGTAGTGTCGGGGCGGTGGTAGCCCCAGGACCGCTCTCCAAAGCACCAGTCGCACCACCCCCAGATCCAGCACCACCAAAAGCAACACGGTCAGTCTCAGACTCACGTAGAGGGCGCACCCGCACCCCTAGTCGTAGCAACCCAAAGGACAGCTCGACTAACACTAGCTCCTTGAAGACTGGAACCTCCTGCATACGGAGATAACTATTACAACGGGAGCTAGACTACGGGCTAGGCACGGATGCTCATGTGATCTTTGCGTTCGTTCTGTAGTTGTTTACTTGTGCTTGCGCTGCTTGCTGGTTCACAGGGAAATTTGGCAAGAGTTTCACTAGCAAAAGTTCACAACAATGATAGCAACAACATTGGCATGCAAGATTACATCAAACCTAGCAAAGCTGCTGGTCGACTGCCAACGCAGCACGGTCGACCGCGTGCCACCACGACTTGGTCGACCGCGTGCCAGCACGACTTGGTCGACCGCGCTCCAGCAGAGCAGAGTCGCGGCTTGCGAACATTGCGAGTCCGCGGTGTGCCAACGCTGCAGTAAGTCGGCTGCACAGCGTTGCACCCGCCTGACAACGGTGCACCAGCTTCGCAGGTGCGTGCAGCTGGTTGGCGCCCAACTCCCCGTCACATGCCCAGCGCAGACACTCCACCCATGGCGGCGCCCACCAGCCACGTCGACCTCGGGATACCACCCCCGAGGTCGTCCTCGCATAAACCATCCCGACGACCTTCGCACACATTGCCCGGGTATCCTGGTCGACCAGGAAACCAGGATGACACCACCAAGTCGGTGGTGACGTCCCCCGCGGCCCCCGCGTCCCCGCGGTCTCGCGGCCTCCCGCGGCCTCCGCGGCCCCGCGGTCCTGCGGCCTCCCGCGGCTCCCGCAGGCCCCGCGGTCTCGCGTCCTCCCGCGGCCTCCCGCGATCCCGCGGTCCCGCGTCCTCCCACGGCCTCCCGCGGCCCCCGCCGCCCCGCAGTCCCGCGGCATCTCGCGGCCCCCGCGGTCCTGTGGTCTCGAGGTCCCGCGTCCTACCGCGGCCCCCGCGGTCCCGCAAACCCGCGTCCTCCCGCGGCCCCTGCAGTCCCGCGGTCCTGCGGTCGTCGAGGTCGGCTCCGCCCAAACGAGGACAAGGCCAAACACTACTCCCGTTGACACTCCCCTGCCGCGTTCACGCTTGGGCCCCCCAGCCCACACGGCAGCACTGCTCGGAAAATAACCAGTCGGCGTGCACACAACGCACAGCACGCCGGTCACCGCACCAGCCATGCAAGAGGGCATGGCACCTACTGCTGCACGTCGTTGTCGTCATCGTCGTTTTTGGCCAGACGCACTTGGCCGATCGCGACGGAGCACCGGTTGAAGGTCGGATAGTGCAGCGCCTTTAACAAGAAGTCAGCCGGCTATTCGGCGGTCGGGATGTACTCCAGCAAATACTTCCCCTGCTTCACCATGTGCTGCAGCCAGGCCTATCGCCGCTCCATGTGCTTGAGGTTGCCCGTCAACCCCATGCCCTCGGCGACCGTGATGGCCGACTTGTTGTCCACCCGGAGGACAGTCGGCTTCCCGGCGTCCAGCTGCCGGAACTCCGCAAGGAGGAAGCGAAGGCGGCGTCCCTCCTTGCCGGCTTCGACGGCCGCCACGTACTCTGACTCGGTCGATGAAAGCGTTGCGCACTTGATGCGCTGGCTCGACCAGGAGACTATGGTCCCTCCGTAGACAAACACGTAGCCGCCCGTGCTCGTCCGGTTCTGCTTGTCACCGGCGTCGTCGGCGTCTACGTAGCCGACCAGCTCCATCGACTCCGGACCACCGCCGAACTGCAGGGCGGTGTCGCGCGTGTTGGTGAGGTAGGCGAGGCAGCGGTCGACCTCGCACCAGTGCTGGTCGCTCCTCACCGTGAGGCCACTCCCCAGCTTGCTGCAAGCGAAGGCGATGTCCGGCCTCGTTATAATCGTCGCGAACTACAGTGAGCCGACCTTTTGCCGGTACTCCTCCTCCTCCTAACGCTCATGTGTCCCCTTGTCGTCGAACGTCAGCTTGGCGTAGACGACGACGGAGACCGGCGTCTTCGGGGTCCGACCGCCCTGCTCTTCGTCGATGAAACGCCTCCGTAGTTTGTCGGCGTAGCCCTGTTGGTGCAGCCACAGCTTCCTCGCCGGCCTATCGCGCACGATCTCCAGCCCGAGGTACTTCTGCACCGGCGAAATCTCACGCAGCTCAAAGGCGGTTTCAAGCAGCTCCTTCAACTCCTTCAGCATCGCGGTGCTGCTGCTCGCGGGGAGAAGATCGTCGACGTAGACCAGCACCCAGCACGCCACGCCATCCTTGCCGACCTTGAAGTAGAGGGCCTTGTCGACCTGGCTCTTCTTCCAGCCAGCGCCCAGCAGCACACCGTCGAGAGCCCTGTACCACAGTAGCGGCGACTGCTTCAGCCCGTAGAGGCTCTTCAGCAGCTTGCACACCCGGCCGGACCCGTCGTTGGAGTATTCCGGCTGGTACATGTACAGCACCCTTTCAAGCTTACGTTGCAGGAAGGCGTTCTTCATGTCGAGCTACATCAGGTTGAGGTCGAGGACGGCGACGATGCTGAGGAAGATCCTCAGCGTGACGTAGCTGCTCACTGGCGCGTACGACTCGTCGTAGTCGGCACCATACATCTGCGTGAAGTCCTTCACGGCCAGTCTTGCCTTCTCGCCCTCGACGGTGTCATCGATGCGGTACTTTGTCGTCAGCACCCACCGGTTCTTCATGATGTTCACTCCGGATGGGCTCTCGACCGGCTCCCAGGTGCCCATGCTGATGAGGCTGTGGATCTCCTCAACCTTGGCGGCCTTCACCGCCTCGCCCTTCCAGCTCGCCAACGCCTCCTTCACCATCATCGTCGCGATGTCCCAACGGTGCTCGGGGTCAGCGTGCATGTTGGGGTCGAGCTTTTAAACTCCTCATCGTCCTCGGTGTCGTCATACGCCAAGTCGTCATCATCAACGTCGTACAACGTGGTGAAGGCAGCGGGGACGGAAAAGTCAGGCGGCCTTCAAAGTTGGCCTATACACCATGGCCCGGTCTGGGCTTCCACAACATCGTTGTCGGTGGACTCCTCGGCTCTCAAATGCTCCTTTGCTTCATCGTCCTGTGGCACCACGGTCAGCGTCTCGGGTGGCTTCTCCCCTGCCGACTGCTCCGTGGTCGGCTTCGCGTCTGCCTGCTCCCCTGTCAGCTGCTGCCTTGCCGCTGCCCCCTTGGTCAGTTGTTCTGCTGCCTGCTCCCCTACCTGCTGCGCCCCTGTCGGCTTCACCGAGAGCAGCGGTCCCGTGGCCAGCTTCGTCTTCTCCCTCGTCGGTGACCACTTCATTTCTACGCCGACTTGCATGGTGTCACGTCGGCCGGCGCCACAGGCGACGCCCCACTGCTCCCCTCATTGCCGGAGGCCGACACCAGAGGCAGTCCACGCAGGTCGACGGGAAGGGGACGGGAAGAAGGGGCATGGGCAGGTGAGTCAGAGGCGACCGCGGCATCTTCATCGGCCTGCTCAGCGACCTTGGCGAGCAGAGGAAGAGTTGCCGTCGAGGTGTCCGTCGGCGGGTTGGCCCGCGTCTGCCCCGACCGCGGGCCCGAGTTCCGACTTCCACACCTCCAGCGACATAGTTTCGTGGAACACCACGTCCGACATGGTGACCACCCGGTTGTCGGCAATGTCGAGGAGCTCCCAACCTTTGCTCTCCTTTGACACGCCGAGGTGAAGGCCCCGATGGGCCTTCGACGTCACCTTCCCGCCGCGCTGCTGCTTAGGGACGAGAAACTGCTTCATGCAGCCCCACACCCGCGCCATCGACAAGTCAGGCTTCTGCTTGGTGAGGAGCTGGTATGGCGTCGTCCCCAGTGGCAGTGGCGACCGCTCAAGGTAGTTGCGGACCCAGTCGGCCTGCCGCAAAGCGAGGTGCCACCAGTGGTGCTGCACTCCCATGTGCAGCAGCATCGTCCGCACCGACTCCACCACCGTGCGCATCTCCCGCTCCACCATGTCGTTTTGCTGCGGGGTGTGCAGGCAGGTCAGGTCGTGGACGATCCCCTTGCCGTCCACGAAGGCGGTGAACTCCTTGCTGAGGAACTCCCCTCCCCGGTCAGAGCGAAACAGCAGCACCGATTTCTTCGCCTGTCGCTCCACCAACACCAGCCACTTTTGGAATTCCAACAGCACGTCCGACTTCTTGGCAACTGGCCGCACCCACACGTAGCAGGACGTGTGGTCCTTCAGCAGCAAGAAGTACAGGCTTCCATCCTTGGCAGCCATGCGAAATGGCCCGCACATGTCGATGTACAGGACGGCCATGACGTCCTCGGCGTCCGAGCCCTTGTCAGGGAAAGTGTGCCGCGCCAACTTCCCGCTAACGCACGAGTCACACTGGGAGTCGGCGCCGGACGTCGACTTGAGGTCTAGCCCGGTCGCAATCCCGTGCTTCGCCAAGCTCCGGATGCTGTCCATGCCAACGTGCGCATGCAGCCTGTCCGGCGTCGCCTTCGTCGCCGAGACGATTGCCGCAGAGCCACGTCCTCGACCGCAGTCGTCGCTGAGCAGGGACGTAGGTCAGAGCAGGGACCCGGCCGGAGTACGTTGCCCGACCAAGCACGTTCCCTGCTGCCGAGATGAGCAGCATCCCGTCGCAGGCGTCCTGCAGCTTCACCCCGTTCTTCTTCAGCTGTCCGGCCGACAGTAAATTTGCGTGCACGCCCGGGACGTACAGCACGTCGGGGAGGAGCACCCACTTCCCAGCCTCCCCTTGCAGAGCAACCGCGCCACGACCGCGAACGTCCTGCAGCGCCCCATTGAAGCCACGCACGTGCTTCACGTCGCCGCTTGGCCCTAATTCGACGAAAGCGTCCTTCACGTCGCCGCTTGGCCCTAATTCGACGAAAGGTGGTGCGAGCAGCCGCTGTCGAGCAGGACCACCGCCGGGTTCGCCTGCACAGCTGCCGCCACCGCCTGGAAATCCTCGCCAGCCTCCGGCGCCAGCGAGACGGTCGGCTCCACGACGCCGACCAGTGAGCACGACGCCTCCTTGTCATCTCGCCCTTTACCGTCAGCAGAGGAGTCGGCATCCTTCGCCGAGGTCAACTTGGTCGACTGCTTCTCCTTGGGCGGCTTGTTTCCTCCTTGACGGGGACGACGGCTGCCAGGCCTTCCGCGGCCTCCCTTGGTTTCGTTGCCGTCCAAGTCAATGCGGTCGAGGCACTCAAAGGAGAGGTGATCGGGGACGCCGCATAGCCAGCATTTACGACATCAACCTCCTCCTCCATGACCGCTCTCCTTAGACGACTTCTTCTTGTCGGCGTCCTTCGTCGGCTTCCTGCCACCGCATTCACTGCCACCAGACTGCTCGCGCTGTCCCGGTCGACCACCTTGCTTTACCGGGGCGACGTAGTTCACTTGCGCCAGGAGCTCCTGTGACCACTCAGCCTCCTGCATCGCCTCGTTTTGCAGGATGTACGAGGCCAATTTGTCCTCGTTGAGCGTCGCCCGCGTGCTCGGCGCCATCGACAGCCGCTTCAGCAGGTTGTAGCTGCTCGAGAGTCCATGCATGACGTATATGGCGTACGACGCCGTTGAGTACTCCGCGCCAGCCATCCGTATGGTGGCGAGAATTCGCCGAGCTCGGTTGCAGTAGTCGGTCGCCGTCTCCTGGTCGCCCATACGCAGGTGCGTCAGCTGCCCCTCAAGCTGGGCGATGAACAAGTCGTCGGTGACTTGGTAAGTCGACTCGATGAAATGCCACGCCCGGTGGCCGGCGTCGAGGTACTCTCTACACATCTTCAGAGCGATTTGTACGCCCAGCGAGCAGCACTGCGAGATGACTGTGAAGGTCGGCAACTGCACGGCTCGCAGGTAGGAGTAGTGCTCTTTCGGCGTTGCCACGTTCCCACTGGAGAAGCCCATCAGCCCGGCCATCTCCAGCTGGGGCTCGATGGCTTCCTTCTACGTGAGGATGTCGGGACGACCGACTAGCAGGAGGGTGACCGAGATCCTGTCCGGCGTAAACTTGAAGTAGCCGTAGCTCGGCACAATTCCTCCCGTGGTCACGTGTGTCGCCGAAATCGGCAACAATTCACTTCGTCTACCTCCGACGTTGCCCCGCGAGGCCCCTGCAGCCGCCGACGACTGCATCCCTCGCGCCTGAACGCCGCCGACTTCACCGGCGTGTATCACACCTCTCTGCCTCGACGTGCCTCCCGCACTACTGCCGATCTGGTCACCCGTGGCGTTGACTCCTACGTCGACGCCGCTAGCGTTGTTCACCGGTCGAGGAGACGCCGGTCAGGAAGGGTGCTCCGTCGCCCACGCGGCGCAGATGCCAGCCTCGACGACCGCCCAAGGAATCGTCCCGTACTCCTAGGCCTCATGGCGTCTCCTCGCATCCTCCAGCTGTGCCTCCAGGGTGTCCACAATGCCCGCCTAAACCACGAGGTCAACCATGGCGTCCAACACAACCGCCTGTCTACGAACTAGCTAGGTGGGTGAAAGGTCGGCAAAACCGAAGGTGTCTTCGCGATGCCGTCCACGCTCACCGCACCATGCGGAGATAACTATTACAACGGGAGCTAGACTACGGGCTAGGCATGGAAGCTTGTGTGATCTCTGCATTCGTTCCTTAGTTGTTTACTTGTGCTTGCACTGCTTGTTGGCTCACAAGGAAATTTGGCAAGAGTTTCACTAGCAAAAGTTCACAACAATGATAGCAACAACACTGACTACATCAGACCTAGCAAGGCTGCTGGTCGACTGCCAGCGCAGCACGGTCGACCGCGTGCCAGCACGACTTGGTCAACCGCGCTTCATCAGAGCAGAGTCGCGGCTTGCCAACGTTACGAGTCCGCGGTGTGCCAACGCTGCAGTAAGTCGGCTGCACAGCGTTGCACCCGCCTGACAACGGTGCACCAGCTTCGCAGGTGCGTGCAGCTGGTTGGCGCCCAACTCCCCGTCACATGCCCAGCGCAGACACTCCACCCGTGGCGGCGCCCAACAGCCACGTTGACCTCGAGATACCACCCCCGGGGTCTTCCTCGCATAAACCACCCCGGCGACCTTCGCACACGTCGCCCAGGTATCCTGGTCGACCAGGAAACCTAGACGACACCACCAAGTCAGTGGTGAGGTCCCCCGCGGCCCCCGCGGTCCCGCGGACTCCCGCAGCCCCCGCGGCCCCACAGTCCCGCGGCCTCCCGCGGCCCCCGCGGCCCCGCGGTCCCGCGGCCCCCGCGGCCCCGCGGCCTCCCGCGGTCCCGCGGCCTCCCGCGGCCCCGCGGTCCCGCGGCCTCCCCCTGCCCCCGCGGTCCCTCGTCCTTCCGCGCCCTCCCGCGATCCCGCGGTCCCGCGTCCTCCCGCGCCCTCCCGCGATCCCGCGGTCCTGCGTCCTCCCGCGCCCTCCCGCGATCCCGCGGTCCCGCGTCCTCCCGCGGCCTCCCACGGCCCCCGCGGCCCCGCGGTCCCGCGGTCATCGAGATCGGCTCCGCCCAAGAGAGGGTGGGGCCAAACACTACTCCCGTTGATACTGCAGACACGGGCTCAGCCCCAACTCCAGCACCCCCAAAACCAGGACCTCGTACAGGTACACTCTCAGATCCAATGCCAACACCTCTAGAGCTTGCACCTCCAGGGTCCTCGACACGAACTCTAGCTCTTGCAAGGTTTGTAGTAGGCTATGAGGGGGGTAGCGTGTAACACACCTGACGGGGCTGGACCAGGGGGGATGGGGGGGGGGGGCTGTACCGGAGGAGAAGGATGGGGAACAGGAGTCAGGAAGAGAGGGGGAGGAGGAACTGGGAGACCTTGATAGGGGTACCATGTGTAGTACGGGGCTGACTCGTCAAAACGGATATCGCAGAAGTCAAAGAACCGGTGAAGGGGATGGTGGTAAAATTGGGAGTCGGAGGAGTTCTCGGGGAAACCAAGGAAGACATAGGGAATGGCATGAGGCGAGATCTTGTTCGTGGAGGTGTCGCGAACAAGTGCCAAGCAGCCCCAGACACGAAAACGCGACGCAACACCAGGGGACCCGGTCCAAAGACTGGTCGGTAAAGCCTTGGCCGGGGACACATGGCCAGAGGTTCACATGATGGGTGGCGTACCGAACCGCGTAGGGCCATAGAAAATGAGGCGCACGGGCGTGAATTATGGAGGTGTGTGCGCTATCCATGACCAAGCCTATGCGGTGCTCAGCAACCCTATTTTTTGGTGGGGGCTCTGGAAACGTCCAGGACAGAGGGATGCCCTGCTCGCGACAAAATCTGGTGAGAATACCAGTGCAAAACTCAACCCCACGGTTGGATTGAATACAACTGACACGACGACCACGAGTGTCCGCAGTGGTAAGTAACCATGGGATCAGCATTGAAGTCACCTCTAACTTCTTCGCCAGGGGGAACACTGTGGTGTAGCGAGAGTAGTCGTCAACGACCACCAGAAATAAATTCTCTCGCTCAGGACCAAGCCGAGAGGCGGGGCCCCAGACGTCCAAGTGGAGAGTCTCGAAGGGCTCGGTGGCCGGACAAAGGGAGGAGGAGTGAGGGGTGGCGCGCAGCTGACCCTCGACGCAAAGGGCGCAAGGTGGTGCAGGTGAAGGCGGCAGCAATGACAAGACGTGCGGGAGGCCTAAGACGAGACGCTGACTAGACATATAGTGCGCAGGCGAGGGATGGTCAAGTGATCAAGGCGGTGGTGATACAAAACGGTGGGATGGGCAAGCGACCGACACGAGAAAGACGTAGCAACCGGGCCAGACACAGCTACCTGGTGAGAGGCGGCAACCTGGTAAGACACGAGGACATGTTGCGGGGCAATTACAAGGGTAGGAGGCAGCAGCTGCTGCTGCTTCCACTCTCTGGGGCCAGTGAAAAGTGTGTAGAGGCCAGAGCCCGGCTCAACATAAAAGATGGCCAGGGGCGCATGCGTGTCACCATCTACACAGGTCGCCGAGTCCCCAGAAGGCTCAATCCAAACACCTGTGTGACTGTCCACGAGCGGCCGCACACCCACCAAGTTCCTGGAGAACGAGGGGATGTGGAAGCCGGTCAGGAAACCCGAGGGAACAGCCGGGCACGGAAGCGTAGTAGTGTAGCGAGCTGGTCCCAAAGTGGGATCAGCCAGTGCTATGGAGACCAGCACAGGAAGCGGAGTAAGAGTCGTGTGGTCACAGAAGAAACAATGGGAAGCTCCGAAGTCCAGGAGGACAGCGAAGCATCCTCCAGAGTAGCACCTGGACTTTGATCTTAGCAAGTGCCTGCAGTAGTAATTGGCACAGGATCAACACTAGCACCTAAATTAAAAACCCGCGAGTAAACGAAGTCAGAAGCACTAGACTCAACAATAGCATACATGGAATGGGGGGGTTCTTAAGAGATCAAGTAACTGAGAAGAAGACATAACCCACAAAGCGGCACCATGCATGCGAACAAAATTAAGCCTGTCAAGGGCAGGGCCGTCGACTCCGTAGGCCGCGCGAAGAGTGTCAGTGAGCTGAGCAAAGCACTGACCCGGTGGGTGGCGGCGGTCACAGTGGAAGCCGCTGCGAGTACCTGTCTGGATGATATAGAGGCGGGGAGGGTGGGCGTCACCACGCGACAGCTGACGCGGTCCTGACCCCTGCCCCTGAAACTGCTGCTGCCCCTGCTGCTGCTGTGGCCGCTACAGAGGAGTGGCTGCTGCTGCTGCTGTCGCTGAGTCAGGTACCAAGCCGCCACTCCAGCACCTGCAGCTGGCAGTCCCATAGCTGCCCGACTTGTCAAGCTAAATTTGTTATAGCTTCTATTTGTTAGTCTAGGTGTACCTTCTCTTCCCTAGGGTTAGGGTTAGGCTTCCTATATCTTCCTTGTTTGTGCTTTCCTTAGACATTCATTATTGTGTTTACTTAGCTACCACGTTTAAAGTCACGAGTGCAGCAGCAGGTGCAGTTGCAGTCGCAGCACGAGAGAGTAGAGGAGGAGTCACAGCCGTAGAAGGAGAGAGCACAGGAGGGGTCACGACTGCAGTACCAGGTGCAGTTGCAGCCGCAGCAGGAGAGAGTAGAGGAGGAGTCACGAGTGCAGCAGCAGGTGCAGTTGCAGTCGCAGCAGGAGAGAGTAGAGGAGGAGTCACGGCCGCAGCAGGAGAGGGTAGAGCAGAAGTCCCACCTGCAGTAGCACGTGCAGTTGCTGACACAGTAGAAGAGCGTGGAGGAGGAGTTACGGCCGCAACAGGAGAGGGCAGAGGATGAGCCACAGGAGAAGCAGCAAGGGCATGTGCCATCGTAGCAATCGCTAGAGGAGGCGGAGCAGCTGCGACTGCGTGACTCTCGCGACCCTGCACCTGCAGGCTTGGTTTGTGGTTCCCTACCGTCTCCTCTTGTTCCCCCTGTAGAGTCCCTTTCCTCGTTTCTGGGACTCATCGTTCTCCCCTCCGTCGGGCTGTGTCTCCAGATCCCCATCAGTCCTGTTACCATGCACAATGTTCGTTTCACCTTGTTCTTCGGCCTCATGCTTCTTGACCCGTTGTTCGACTACCCCCGTGCCTCCCGTCCTGTCGTCTCTTGTGTTCTGTCCGCATTGGTCACTCACCCGAGTGCCCCCCCGTTGTCTGTTTCAGCTCTTGTTACCACTGTCACTGGCTTCTGCTCACCTTGACTACGCCGCTCACCTAGTGAGTGGCACTGCTCATTCTCCGTCCTCTGAGGGTGCTCCTGTCTTTCCATTGGAGGTCCTCGAGGACAGGCAGCTCGAGCTTGGTTTTCTTGCGACCACTGTACCTCATCTCTGCGCCATGCTGCTTGCCCCTGAGGGGGATCCAGACGCCCTTGACATCCCGATCCCTCGCACTCACGCCAAAGTGGTCTCGGGACCCTGGGCTTTGTACTGGATTGCATTAAAGGAGGCAGAGATGGCATCTTATAGGTCCACGGGCACGTACGTCGACGCCGTCTCACCATCTGGAAGGAACGACATTAGTCTCATACGGCTCTACAAGGTGAATCGGTCGCCTGGATCACCACCGATATTTAAGGCGCGCTTTTTGGTGAGAGGCTTCAGTCAGCGAGAGGGGGTAGACTTTTTCCAGACCTTCGCTCCCACCTTGAAGATGACCACCCTTTGGGAGTTATTGCATATCGCAGCTCAGCGAGACTACGAGTTGCACTCGTTGGACTTCTCCACAGCGTTTCTTCAGGGGAGCCTTCACGAGCAGACCTGGCTTCATCGCCTGCCTGGCTTCATCGCCTGCCTGGCTTCACTGGCACTTTCCCTCCTGGGACCCAGTGGCAGCTGCGTTGACCGGTCTACGGCCTACGCCAGGCTCCCCATGAGTGGCACGACACACTTTGCACGACTCTTGCAGCGCTTGACTTCTGTCCGTCCTCTGCTGACCCATCACTGTTCGTCCGCCGTGGCTCGAACCCGTTCTTTGTTCTGGTTGATGTTGACGACCTGGTCTTTGCCACTCCTGACCGAGGCGCACTAGCCGCTGTTAAGGAGGATCTGTAGAGGATATACACTTGCACTGACCTTGGTGAGCTGCAGCGCTACCTTGGCCTGCAGATCACAAGGGACAGGGCGGTTTCCACCATTATTTTGACGCTGTCGCATATGGTCGAGCAGATCCTTACGCAATTCCGCTTCCTGTTCTTCAAAGTTCAGCTCAACCCTCTTGCTGTGGATCATGGACTTACGGCTCCACCTTCGGACGAGCTATTTGAGTCCAGCGGTCCATATCCTGAGTTGGTGGGTTGTCTCATGTACCTGATGACCTGTACTCGCCCAGACTTAGCTTACCCTCTTAGTGTCCCGGCGCACCTTCTTGCACCTGGGAGGCACCGACGTTCCCACTAGTACGCGGTTAAGAGGGTGGCGAAGTATGTGGCGAGTACATCAGGCATGGGACTTGTCCTTGGAGGGAAGCAGTCAGTTTCACTTACATGTTACTCAGACTCGTCGTGGGCCGACGACACAGAGTTGTTACGGTCTACACAGGGTTACTGCTTCAGCCTTGGTACTGGAGCTGTTTCATGGAGGTCGATTCGGGCGTCATTAGTCTCCAGTTCCAGCTGTGGGGAAGAGGTGCATGCTGCGGCCATGGCCGCCCGGGAGCTTCACTGGCTGTCTTTCCTCCTCACCGATCTTGGTGAGCGGCCTTGCTCTCTTCCTGTCTTGTTCGCCGACAACAGGTCTGCTATCTTGTTGTGCAAGGAGCCCCGACTGGTTGGGAAGGCGAAGCACATCCAGCTTCGTTACTTCCTTCTGCGCGAGTTGCAGCAGCGTGGCCAGGCCCCCGTGGTACGTGTGTGGTCTTTGAGGCCAACACTGCATATTTTTCCACAAAGGCGTTGCCGCCTTGTGACCACCAGCGTTTCTGCACCCAGCTAGGACTTGTGTCTACAGGCTCTCACTTGCTTGCGTAGAGATGCTTTGCCTTGTAGTCTTGCATCTCTCTATATTTTCTATGTATATATCTGCTTATGGACTGGCCTTGTGGCCCCTTGCTTTTGTAGCGATGCTTGTCTTGTACTGTTGCATCTTCTATATTTGCTATATCCTTGCATGTGGACTGGCCTTGTGGCCTCTTGCGAGTTCTCGGACAGTGTGGTGATTTCGAGATCCACCTCGAGATTTGTTGTATTCTTGTGGATTAGTCTTGTGACCGTTGCTTGTTCTTGCTGCCTGGTCCTATGACCTTTGCTATGTATTGCTTTCCACAGGACTACTGTCACCTAGACTATGGGGGTGTGTCAAGCTAAATTTGTTATAGCTTCTATTTGTTAATCTAGGTGTACCTTCTCTTCCCTAGGGTTAGGGTTAGGTTTCCTACATCTTCCTCCTTGTGCTTTCCCTAGTCATTCATTATCATGTTCGCTTTACCACATAGACACGACTAACCCGAGCGTCACCTCCACCAACCGCACTAGGGAAGTCCCTAGACGCGGCACCAGGCGCTCCACCAACTCCTGCACTCCCGCCTCCGCTGCCGCCCGCACCCTGGCTGCCCCTCCTGCCACTCCTACCTCTAGACTGCGCTGAAGTCGTAACGGCAGCTGCGGTCACGTTAGTAGCGTAAGTGGCGAGGTAGGCAGTAAAGGTAGGCAGCTGAGGGACAGTGCACCTGTGGAACAGGGGGGGGGGGGGGGGGGGGGGGAGGCGGAGGCTACCGAGCGGAGGTTGCTCTCGACGTCCTTGAGGGCAGACTCAAGGACGCCGATAGTGAGCTCATTAGGGTGCTTGAGAAGAAGTGCGTCACGAACCGAGGCAAGGCAGTCAGGGAGTCTAGTGGCGATGAAATAGATATTAATCGTCATTGTGGGGGGGGGGGGGAGAGCGGTGCAAGCTGTGTGTCAGTGCAGGCAGCGCCATATATAGAATTCAGTGAACACAGGTGAGTGATCAAGTCAGCAGAGCGCTCAAACGAGGCGAGGTTAGGAAACAGGAAGGGGAGGAACAGGCGACCAAGGGAGAGAGTGGTGGGAGTAGCGTGGTGGGCCTTGATTGTAGTCAAGAACTCACTAGCCGTGCAAACCTGGGTGAAGTGGGTCTCCTCAGATTCAAGGAGGAGGCTGCTGAGGGCGATGCAGGTCGCAGCGTCGCACAACTTCCAGGCAGTTAGGGCAGCACGCTGACGTGCAAAACGATCTCTGTTCGTAGTGGTGGGGTCAGCGCCTAAGGGTTCAGGAACAAGGGCGCACGACGGTCATCGGAAGCGTGCGCCCACAGGGACTCGTCAGCCTGACACTGACTCTCTAGCAGGCCCTGCGCATGGAGGAGCCAGAAAGAGAACTGCAGCGGCCTACCCTCACCATCAAAGCGCAGTACCCTAGGCGCCGCCATAGCTGATGCGGAGGGGAGGGAGCTATTGCTGCTAGGCGCCTGAAAGGCCTGAGCAGGGCGCGACACGACAGGACAGGTAGGGCGCGCCGCGACGGGCAGAGAAGCGAGACGGGCGCGACGCGACAAATCAGGACGGGCGCGACGCGACGGGACAGGATGGGCGCGACGCGACGGGACGGGCAGGGCGCGACGCGACGGGCAAGGAGGCGTGACGGGTGCGAGGGGACAGGATAGGACGGGCGCGACAGGATAGGACGGGCAGGGCGCGACACGACGGGCAGGGAGGCGCGACGGGAGGGGACGGGACTGGCGCGACGCGACGGGACGGGCAGGGCGCGATGCGGCAGGCACAGAGGCACGACGGACGGGAGGGGAGGGGACGGGACGGGACAGGCGCGACGCGGCGGGAGGGGCAGGGCGCGACGAGACGGGCAGGGAGGCGCAGCGGGCGCAAGAGGACAGGACGGGACGGGCGTGACAGGCGTTAGGGGACGGTACGGGCGCAACGGGCGCTAGGGTACAGGAGGAACGGGATCCCACAGGATCCTAACCTAGGTGATGGCATGTCAGAAACCGATATGTTTGTTGACTATTGTGGGTTGGGGTACATAAACCTAACCCTAACTGCTGTACCCCATATGACACGCATCATTAAAGGCTACAACAATAGACAGATGTCTTAAGAAAAAAATTGCAGGAATCATGCAAGTTGCACAAAGACTGAGATGAGAACCACGGCACATGAATGACGGCATGCACGCGACCTGGAGGGGTTCAGAACCACACTGCACTTCTGAACCACCTAGTGGTTAACTGAAACATAATAAAGTGCAATACTTCTGTGCTTCCAAAATCCAATAAGGACCATTCAGATCAGAGCCCCGGCCAACCAAACAAAATTCACATACCGGAAAAATATTCCACTCAACCTACTGTTGACCAAGGATGCATTGAGCATGGAATGGAAGTCCTGCTAGTCATTGCTGAAATTCTGACACTTGCTGAATATAAGTTTGTGAAAGTTGGGCCTTTCGGTCCTGTATACCACCACAGCTGTGCAAAACGGGATATCAACAACTATATGCAAAACAAGCACCAAATCATTGCTGTGCACATCAGGCTGTCCTCACCTCCAGCTCCCTAATGAAGTCCACCGCAGCATCCAACAGCGACGCCATGTCCGTTCGAGATGACAGACTTAACTGATGCTTCTGGCGCATCCACAAGGGAGGCAGAGCCTTTTCAAGCCGTTTGAACCCGTCACTGCAAAAATTAAAGGTGGCAGAAAAAGGGACAACTTTGTAACCTTCTGACAAAAATTTGTCATCAATTAGAAACAAAAGGTGCAAAGCAGCATTTTTACCTGATCCGGTGTCTTCTGAGCTTCTCCGCAACACTTCTGCGCTGAATAGGCGGCCTTTGCAAGCCCAGTCCATTGCCATCAGCTTGGTCCCTAAGGGCTGGTTGCGTGGAATATGTAGGCAGGGCTGCCCCTTGTGTTGCTTGCAGAGCGGACCACGTCGACAATGGATCAAAACCTGCTGCCCCTTCAGTAGCAGCAAAAGTTGGACAGCTCACAGCAACAGCACCAACACTGGCTACAGTGGATCCAACGGCCGGGATTGGAGCGGGACGCTCCATACTTGTCCCAGGCGGGTCTAGACCTACGGTGTCGCATTGACTGCCAGCAGCGAGCGATACTGCATTAGAAGTTCCACTGTGAGAGCCTTTGGGACCCAGTCCATCGCCACCCACCGAACTTTGCATTTTCTGAGGCTGCACGCTGGCTGGGGTCTCCGCTATTGAATCATCGCTGCACCAGCTGGAAGAACCCTTGCGCTTGAACCTTCCCGACACAATTATGTCATAAAGGGTTCCGTCACGGACTGCTGGGGTTCCATCACGGATTGCTGGGGTTCCGTCACGGACTGCTGGGGTTCCGTCACGGATTGCTGGGGTTCCGTCACGGACTGCTGGGGTTCCGTCACGGACTGCTGGGGTTCCGTCACGGACTGCTGGGGTTCCGTCACGGACTGCTGGGGTTCCGTCACGGACTGCTGGGGTTCCGTCACGGACTGCTGGGGTTCCGTCACGGACTGCTGGGGTTCCGTCACGGACTGCTGGGGTTCCGTCACGGACTGCTGGGGTTCCGTCACGGACTGCTGGGGTTCCGTCACGGACTGCTGGGGTTCCGTCACGGACTGCTGGGGTTCCGTCACGGACTGCTGGGGTTCCGTCACGGATTGCTGGGGTTCCGTCACGGATTGCTGGGGTTCCGTCACGGATTGCTGAGGTTCCGTCACGGATTGCTGGTTGGGCCCCGTCTCGGGTGCTGCCTTCTGATGTTTGCGCTGGTGTTGCTTGAACATGCGCTGATCTCAGCGACAAAGACGCTCCTTGTCCAAGAAACTGCAACTGCCAAGCTGCGATCGGCACAGTGTCAGGCAATGGCAGCAGCAGCAGCAGCAGCGGCGGCGGCGGCGGCGGCGGCGGAAGCATGAGTGTTCAGCGTGGAGTGGATCTGATTATGGGCCGCAGCAGGCGGCGTCGCCATGGAATGTTGCAGCGGCTTGCGAATGGGCAACGCAGAAGCAGCTGAAGTCATCACCACCGAGTGAATATCGCCATGGGATAAACTAGGCGCTGAACTAGCAGCTGCTGCCGCCATCTCCGTGAAACTCCGATCTGCCTGTGAAGGCTGAGTCAGCATGCTGACGTGTCCTCCGCCTTCTGAGATGCTGACATCTGTCAGGGCTCGCACATGGAGCAATTGGGACTCAGAGATTGACGGCATAAAATCAGGCCAGCCTTCCACCTTGAACGAATCACCTAACACTGATTCCGTCGCAGCGCTGTGCGTGCCGTAGCAGGGAGTCACCGGCATCGAATTATCTGTGAAACTGGACGTCACAACGGGGCTGGACATCACAATCTGTTCATCCGGCACTGGATCAACATCGCTGCCTCCACCCACTGCTTCCCATCCAGCCGCCGCTCCCCCAGTTTTCTGCACCTCCCCTCCAGTTTCCTGCACTTTCCAGGAGATGTGGACTCCGTCGCAGTCTGCAGCGCACTCCGGCGAGCAGTGCAAGTCAAGGAAAGGCAGCGGCACGTTAGGGAGCTCCATGGCAGCAGTACTTGGAAATACAAGAGGGAGAGAAAGAAAAAAGACGACTAAAATGTCGAGCTGTCTAACAGCCTGAGGAAACAGTTGAAGACGCTGACACAAAAAGAACTCACCACTTCTAGAAGTACTAGCGAGGGGGGTCCTAACAGTAACAGCGTCCGAGGAATCGATTGAGAGAGCCGCCAGCGGCCGCTGCGAAGACAGTCGTCACGACGCACATGGTATGGTGCTGCTGGGACTACGCGATGCCCCTCGTCGGCGGGTCCAGAGCAGATCTTGGACCGTCCATGGGGTATTGCTGTTCAACAGGCTGGCGGAGCGCACGGATGGATGCAAAGCCGCAATGCGGACCATCCGTGCGCCTGCGACCATTCTAGACTTTCAAGTAGCTGTTCCCTGGTACACATGATGCCCGACCAGTGCACGCGAATTTGCCATGCACCGGATGGACACGCTGCCCCCGAGGTCGAAACCCCTGCTTGCTGCACCCCATGTACAGGCACCTGGATGGCCTTCTACAGTGCACGCGGCCCGGCCTCCCACCCACGTGCAGACCACAACAAGCGGTGCCGACCCAGGATTTCCCTTGTTCTTAGGCCAGGGGTCAACCTGACGAATCGTCTGGACGAAATGAAAGTCCCTTCGTTAGTGCATTCGCACAACCTGGCCCGCCACCTAGGCCAGTTTCAAGGTGCGTGTAACAGACATCTGGCCTGGTGCACGCTGCCACGTGTAATCCTCAATTGTGGGGTACAAGCCCCTTAACAACCAGGCGTTGTTCGGCTAGCCCACGTCAGAGTATAACTCTGGTGGTAACCCAACCACATGTTTGAAATTGTAAGCAGGGTGCATGTAACGAACCACCACCACACAATTCAACCCCCGTCACACAGAACGGGCCCCAGAGCTGGATAATCGCGGTCTCAAACACAAGTTATAAACTGACGAGCAAATTCACAAGAGCATCAATCTCATCCGCCTTAGCCTCTCACCATGCCTCGGCTTAATCGCCGCGAGCAGCTTCCGCTGTTCATCAAGCGCGCATTATGCGCGCATCACGTCGAGCATCCCCTCCTGCGACACGTCGATCTCGCCCGCTGGGTTTACGCCCAGTATGGCCTGCGACCTGACCGCTCCACGGTCGGCCGCATCCTGAAGAATGCCGAGCGCTGGGCGCTGGAGGAACCCAACGCCCCCAATCAGGTGCGGCGCCGGGGCGGCGCATGGCCTGAGCTTGAGCAGGCCATGGCGCGCTGGATCGCTAACGCGGGCCCCGCGGGCGTGCCACTCACTCTGCAGACAATCCACGACCACGTGGAGAGGATGGCGCGCAACATGGGCATTCCGCCCGTGTTCCGTTGCTCCATTGGCTGGGTTCGCCGTGCGTTGCGGCGCCAGGGAGTGCGATGCCGTGCCGCCACCGGCGAGGCGGCGAGCGCCGACATGGCGGCTGTGCGTGAGGCGCGTGAGAAGGTGCCGCAGCTTCTGACTCACCTCGGCTACAAACCGCGCGACACTTTCAACCTCGACGAGACTGCGTTGTGGCTCTCCGTGCTGCCGCGTAAAACGTACAGCAACGCGCGCATTCCCGGGCGCAAGGTCTCAAAGGACCGCCTGACAGTGGCTTTCCTCGTCAACGCCGACGGGAGCCACGTCTTCCGGCCGTTAGTCATCAGTAAGGCGCGCCGTCCACACGACTTCAGGCCGGACTACGACCCCGAAGCACTGTGCTACTGGCGGCACAACGCGAAGGGCTGGATGACCAGCCAGGTAAGTGTTGGCCGCCCGTGTGCTTTAGCGCGTGTTTGCTTTTGTTTAACATTGCGTTAATGATGTTTAAACGGAGTCGTGACAACGTTGCTCATACTGCCCCCCCCCCCCCCCCCCCCCCCCTCCCCCCCCCTTCCCGTGGCCGTCCACCCTCCCTCCATTCCCATCCAACAGTTGTTCACGCATTTCATATCGCAGCTCAATGCGGTGATGTATGCCGAGGGGAGGCACATCGCGGTGCTGCTCGACAATGCAAGCTCCCACATGCTGCGGGACGAGTGCGCGTGGAGCGAAATCGTCTGCGGCATGCGGACCACTTGTCTCAGCAATGTGCGCCTCATCTTCCTGCCGCCGAACACAACCTCCTTCACGCAGCCCCTCGACCAGGGCATAATCGCGACCGCGAAGGCCCGCTACCGCCAGCACTGGCTGCGGGCCTTCACTGCACTGTGGAATGACGACGGCGCAACCAGCGCAGTCGCCCGCTGGCGCCCCAATCTTCGCGACGTGCTGGGGTGCAGGCCGTGTATGACGACAACGACCCCATCGGCCGTGAAGCGCGGCGCACGGCACGGGCGGCCAGTGAGATGCTTATTGGCTACGCCCGCGCCGTGAACGTGACCCCGCGCGACCTGTGCCACCTGTTTGACATCCGAAATCCGATCATCATTGAGCGCATGGAGCGCGCAAGCCCCGCGCTCACTCTCTCTACGGCCCCGCCGCCAAGGATTTCGACGAGCCCAACCCCGCCGACTGAGGCCCCGCGTCCGCGGGGCCGAGTGCTGCCTGGCTGGATGACCCAGCCGTCCCGCCGTCAGCAGCTTCTGGACGGCGGGGTTGGCGCCGCGATGGGCGGGTATGTGGAGGCGGCAGAGTGGATGCAGGTGTGAGCTGTGATTTCTCAACACTTGAGCAGGATTCTAAGATGGGAGTCGGGGAGTTTTGAAGCAGTTGTACTTTGCTGGTATTGTGCAGATAACGGGCACATTTGCAGTAAAGGGGATGGTTTCGTTCGAGGGGGGTAATGTCGATGTGGTGGATTCTGATTAGCTCGTCTTGGTGTGTTTGTTGTTTCAATCTAAGTTGAACAAATGTTGTCACTGATTGACGGGTGTGTATTGTTTTCGTAAGGATTTCGGTAACACACACTTGTGACAACCAGAGCCAACCGACACTGTTATATAACAGACAAATTGGGTGGTTACCATATGCGCGTTAAATGCACGCGCAAAGCCTGACGAAACCCTCTACAAACCGACGAAATGTAGTTTTAGCTTACAGTCCCCCTTCACAAGGCAACCGGGAGGGGCTCTAACGAGCATCAGGTGTAGTAGGGTCACAGTACCCCCGTGATTTTGTCGTACCCACGTGCGCTCTGGCATCACATCACATGATCTGCGATGTGAGAACGCATTCGGACAGACTTTGAAGGAAAGTACAGAAGCTGGATACGGTACCCTACTCGAAATACGGAGACCGAGAGAGAAACACGACGAACCGCCAACGCCAACCTGGCAGAGGCCGCCCGCCGATGAATGGTCCAGCCGTGCAACTAGCCACCCGTGAAAACGGCATCAGGCTGATCAAGATTCTGCTCGGAAGTACGCGTACAAATTCCATAAGTTCTACGATAGCGCATGCGAAGGAAAGACAAACTCCTTCATTCTGTTACCAGCGTACCGCATTCGAATCCGATATTTCCGTCATAGCATCCAGCTGGGCTATCATCACAAAACCTCACAAGGCCGGCCTACAAGTGGCGGCACTACATTTGGGCTAAAAACGCTGCGGATATCGCCGCCATTCATGCTTGCTTGATGAGCAACGAGTACGAAGGGGTTGAGTGTAACATACGTGAAATAACAGAATGCCGAGATGCACGAGAAAATCCAGTCCATCTAGAAGTCCCTGACCGTGTGAAGGGGCGAGCATCAGGTGGGCGCCAATGTCAATCAGGATAAGGTCCAGGCAACGAATCCTGACAATTTTGTTACAGCGTCGTGCATTACTTCGCCAGGATAAGGTTCTCAGAACAAATCCTGACCTGACGGATTTGTTACATCGTCGCGCACAACTTCGCAAGGGGAGGGTGCCTGCTGACGACGAGTCAACTCGGGCGGGCTGCCATGGCGCGAAGAGCCATTTGGTGGGGCATCCCTCTTGTTGATTGGTGGGTAAGAGGAATCGGACGACGAATCGAATGAGATTGTAGGAATTCGCGCGATTGAGGTGTCCTTCGTCACGTCAGCCCAGCAGCACTATACAGTAGAGTAGTTGTGTACACGTGTCCTCAGTGCTGCTAGTGCGGTGGAATTCTGGATATGCTGAGCTGGGACCAGAGGAGCCTTGCTGCTGTAGATTGCGATCGCAACCACCGCGACTTGAGCCGTCCGATGGTCGGACTCGCTACTAAGCAGCCAAGCACACAACGCAATTCCCCTAGCTACAAACAGGCAGAAGGGAGATATATTCTCGTCATGCATTTGTGACAACTATTCAAAACTACAAAACAATATTTCTTCAAGCACTTTAGAAGCTTTCAGAATGAGATGAGACTCTAGTTTTTAAATAAGATTCATTATGAAATACAAAACTGTTAATAGATTTGCTGTGCTTGCTAGTTGCTAACATAGCACTTTTTTGCAATACGGCGAATGACCTTGCCTTCTCGTTGTTTCCATCCAGGTAGTAAGCACTTCAACAGCATTCACTGCCACCGCCTCAGGTGTGAATCCAGTATTGGTTTCATGTCATCTGGTATGTACTCACATTCTGGAAACATGCTCGTGATAGCTGAGCCTTTTGTTCCTGCAGAAAAATTCTAACCAGGTAAATAAATCAACGAAACGCAGAAATCAATACTAAAAGATGATAACATGGGTCAGTCCATCTCACTAGGAGAACAACGGCTGCGATGAACAGGCGAGCGGTTTCTTCGGCTGAGATCGACTTCTTGCACGCAGCGAAGTGTGCCATCTTCGTCAACCTGTCTACGACGACCATCACCGCGTCGTTACCCCCGGGGCTCGAAGGTAACCCCGTGACGAAGTCCATGGTAACCTGCTGCCAGGCTCGCTCGGGCGGTGGTATCGGCTGCAACTGACCCGCCTTCCGCTTCCTCGAGCTTTTCATCACCTGACACGTGGGGCACGAGCCCACGTGCTGCTGCACGTCGGTCAACAGCTCCACCACAGTTTTTTCTACCCCGAAATGACCTGAGGTAATCCCGTCGTGTGCCTCCTGCAGTAGCAGCTCCCTCAGTAGTGAGTACGCGGGTACCCAGATGCGGTTGGTGCCTGTTTTTATGTAATACACTCCCTTGGCTTCTGCCAGTTGCTGTGAATTTCCGGTGGTGAAGAATGGGTCGGTGCGGTATCCGTGGGTGAATAGGCCTGTTAAAAGTGGGTTGGTCTGGGCGAGTAGGATGGCATGGAGTTGGGCGGTAGGGCGGGTGAGTGCGTCGGCGATGTTTGATGCGCCTTTTTTGTAAGTGACTGTATAGTAGAAGTTGGACTCGAGGTAGTCCAACCAGCGGATCTGTCGCGGATTGAGATTCGGTTGGGCGCGCAGGTACTGTAGTGATCGGTGGTCTGTCCGTACTGTCACGTCGGCGCCAGTCAGGTAACACCGCCAAACCTTGAACGCGTGCACGATCGCCAGCATCTCGCGGTCGTGTATCGGGTAGTTGCGTTCGGGCGGGTGCAGCTTGCGGGACTCGTACGCGATTGGCTGGAGGCCGTTCCCGAAATCCTGCAACAGTACTGCTCCCACAGCGATGTCACTTGCGTCGGTGACGAGCTCGAACGGTCGGTGCGGATCGGCGATGTGAAGTACGGGCGGCGAGCACAAAATTTTCTTGAGGGCCGAGAAGGCAGCTTGCTCTTTCTCCCCCCACGTGTACTCAACCCCCTTCCGCAGCAGGTCGGTCAGCGGGGCGGTCAGCTGCGCCATGTCGGGGACGAACCGACGCACGTAGTTGACGAACCCCAAAAAACTCTGCAGTTCAGTCAGATTTGTCGGCGCGTGCCAAGCCTGAATCGTCGCGATCTTCTTCGGGTCTATTTCCACTCCGTCAGCTGAAATAATGTGGCCTAAAAACTCCAGTCTGTCCTGTAGAAACTCGCACTTGGATGCTTTTGTCAGTAGGCGGTTCTCACTCAGTATTTTAAAAACTGCTTCAATGTCCTGTAGGTGCTGTGCTCTGTCGGGGCTGTAAATCAGTATGTCGTCGAGATAAACGATGACGCACTTATCTACAAGCGGGCGGAATGCCTCGTTCATCGTCATCTGGAAAGTGGCGGGGGCGTTGGTCAGTCCGAAGGGCATGACGGTGTATTCGAAGGATCCGTAGCGGGTGCGAAATGCGGTCTTAGGGCAGTCGGGCGGATTGACGCGAATCTGGTGGTAACCCCCTCTAAGGTCGATTTTCGAGAAAACCCGGGCTGTGCGCAGTTGGTCGATCAGTTCGTCGGCTCGTGGGATGGGGTAACACGACTTAATGGTAACCCTGTTCAGTGCTCTGTAGTCGATACACATGCGAAACCCTCCGTCTTTCTTCGGTGTGAACAGTATCGGTGCGGCGAAGGGTGACGAACTAGGGCGAATGAACTCCTTCTCGAGCAGGTAATCGAGCTGCTTCCTCAGTTCGTCCAGTTCGGGTTGGGTCAGTCGGAACTGTCGTTGTACTGTCGGCTGTGCTCCCGGCTCTAACTCTATCCTGTGGTCGTGCGGTCGCTGAGGTGGCAGTCCCGTTGGCAGGTCATCTGGGAAAATCCCGCTGTACCGCTTCAGGAGTGCTGCCAGGTCATCCGGTACGTCGGCTAGCAGTTTCTGTAAATCCCCCCCTGGTCTGCTGCTTCGGCTTCCCGAATGTCAACCGCATACACGTCAGCTCCTGCCGCTACGGCGCGCTTCATTGTGATCGCGTTGACACGCACCGACGAAGACTCAGGCGAGCCCCAGCGAGGTAAGGCGATGTTGTTACCGTTCACTCGCACGGTGCAGTCACCCGTCGTCCAGTCGATTCGCGGATTGTGTCGTCGCAACCAATCCCGACCGAGTAAAATGTCGGTTCCGTCGAGGGTCGTTGCGAGCATTTCCTGGCTAAACGTGAAGTTACCCCCGCATCGAATCCGAACCCGGTCTACGCGTTCCCGTATTGCTAGCAGGTGGCGTGCCGTCAACCAGTCTTGCGTCGATCTCAGGTAAGCATTTGTCCAGTGGCAGTTTCAGCTTCCGTGCCGTGGCAGTGTTGATGAGGCTGTGGCTGGCTCCCCCGTCTACGAATATCTTAACTAAGTCTGTCCCGATTTTCCCACTAAGCAGTATGGGGCTGTCTACCGCGGTACCCTCCTTATTCGGCCGAGTGTGGTCGATTGCATGAACCGGCACAATCACTCGGTGAGGGTCGGTTGGGTCGGGCGAGCGGCGTGACCTGTCAGTAGAGGGCCCGTCTGCTACTGACTCCCAGCGTTTCCCTGCTGCTTGGTCTGTTTCTGCTGCTCAGCTTCCCCCTTTCCCTTAGCGTTTTCCGGGCATTCGCTCTTGCGGTGTCCCGGCCGATTGCACGCGAAGCAGCGCCCTTTGAACGGTGCGGCAGCGGCATTCGCGGCGACGGCACGTATCGTAGCGCCCTCGTTCGTCCCACGAGACCGATGTCCCCAGTTACTGCTACTGCCGTAGGACCCCGGTCTCGGTTGGCGGAAGAAATCTAGCTTCTCCGCCATAGCGAGAATCTCCTGAAAGTCGGTGACGCCGCGGAGCTGGATTTCCTGAGCGATGTCGTGCTTCAGGCCGCCGATGTAGCGGTCGACGCGCTCGCTCTCACGCATATAGCCCACTTGCTCGCATAGCGCCAGAAACCCGCTCGTGTAGTCCTGGACGGAACCGAGTTGGCGCCAAGTGCGGAGCTTCTGTCGCGCCGCGATCGAAGCCGCAATTGGCTCAAATCGGGCACGCAGACCTGCGCACCACGCGTCCCACGTGCGATATTGGGGCACCTCCACGAAATACGACGGCGCCCAGGGTCCGGTTTGTCCTTCCCGTGTCGGTAGAGTCGCGTAGTCATTCGGCTTCGTGACGATGACGCGCCACCAATCCATGGCGGGTCCTCGCAGCAGCGACACGGCGTAGCGAATCTTCGCCGTATCCTCCGAGACGTAGTTGGCGTCGAAGAAAACGTTCATCGTGAACAACCACGCCTGAACGGTAGGACCACCCCGTTGACTCGGGTCAAAGCATGGCGGACGCTGCGGCTTCAGCGGCATCGGTGACGGCAGTTCCGAATTGAGTGTCGGTGCCGAAATCGTGACGCGAGGCTGACTTGGGGCCGCATTCGTCGCTTCGGGGTGTGTCGCGCCGTGGTCGTCGTCTTCGTCGTTGCGGACGACGCCATCACTAGCCGCGCTCGCGGGTCGCCCCACACTTCCGTGTTGCGATGTCTGTGGTGCGGGCGGTGCCGGAGTGCCAGGTGCTTGAGATTGTGCCTGTTGTGCCCTCGTGAGGTCATTCTGCAGGGATGAGCGTTCTGCCGTCAACGCCGCGATTTCCTCGGATTCTTCGCGCAGCTTTCGCAGCAGATCATTCAAGCGCTCCTGCGTGAGGGTGGTGACGTCGACATGTTCGGCCATGGCGAAGGGCGTCGGCTCAGCTTAGTCTAGGCGCAGTCGTGGCTGCACGCGTTTACGAGAGAACGCGAGGACAGCGGCTCCTAGGGGCTAAGGTGCGTGCGTCCCTTCGAGTGAAAAATCAAAAGTTGATTTCCTGGGGTGCGGAGATGCGCGGTCCGAAAAGGAAAGTGGCTCTGAATACCAAGTGTTACGGGTGCAATGGATCGAGGTAGCGAGGATTGCACTAGAGTGTCAAATGAGTACAAAATGTGAGCGAAGGCATGAGCGAACATTTATACGCGAAACATGCAAACGGTAACGCGGTGCGTGCGAGCTAGCTAGTGCTACGCTGGCAGCGAGGTTCGGGCTAGTCCCGAAGCGTAGGCCGACACGGCCGGGCCAGCAGTGCGTGGTTTGGCAAAACAGTGCGCGCGAGGTTGGCGAAGTCCCGTTAGCAGTAACGGGCGAACAACGGCAGTGCTGTACGCGATGTAGCCGGACTCCGTAAGGAATGCCGAGAAAATTCCTTACACTAACTTGTACAAGACGCTGTCTTGACCAACTTTGCACCGCGCCCTGAATAAAGCTGCGAGCATCAGGCGCGCGTGAAGGACAGTGAGGATAACGTAATGAAGACGAATACTGCCATTTGGTTACATTGTCGCGGACAACTTCGCAAGGCTCGGGCGGGATGCTCACCAACGACGGCTTCAGGCTGCCATGGTTGCGACGTGCGTAGGGCATTCTTCTTCGGGATTGGTGGGTGGGAAGAACCGAACAGACAAATTGAACGAGATTGTGGCAATTCGCACGGGGAAATTATCAAATAGGGAGCGTAAATTACCAGAGAGCTCCCCAAAAGTAGGGGGAGTATATTTCGACCATAGGATTCAAGGGAGTGTATTGGAAAATGCTAGCACGCGGGTGATCAGCAGGCGTACGTGGCGTGGCGATTTCCTGTCTATCTGGACAGATCGTAGGGCCAGATTAAAACCGTCGTAGATCAGCACGAGAGGTGGCTCTCACACTGTGTGCAATTGTCCCCCTCCCTAACAACAGTTCGTCCGGACCAGACATATGAAACTTTCTGCATTTTATAAACATCACTAATGTAACAAGCATTACAAACATCGTATATTAGTCGCCACAAAAAATCCGGGCCTGATATTGGTTGAAATTTTCAACCTCCTCGCCTGCCAATGAGAGCACATTGCAAAACAAACGTCCGAAATGTTGTCCGGACGATGTCAGCAAGATAGAACTCCAACGCTTGCTTCGCAGGTGCTCGCAAATGATTGGCGTGCAGAACCTCGACACCTGCACAGCGCACATACCACGTCAACTTTGTGCTGACGACTGCTTCTGATCAGCCACGTCGACCTCGGGATACCACCACCGAGGTCGTCCTCGCCAAAACCACCTGGGCGACCGTCGCACTCCTCCGCAGAACCTCGTCACCCAGGTAACCTGGTCGTCCAGGCAACCAGGTCGACCAGCTGCTCCTGTATGTGCCCGTCGACCTCCCAAGTCGACGGCCACCTCCGGTCGACCTCACCAGGTCGACCACTACCCCTGGTCGACCAGCTCCAGGTCGACGTCACTCCTGGTCGACCAGCTCCTCGTCGACCAGCACAGTTGTCAGCCGACCCCAAAGTCGGCTACCCGAAGTCGGCGTCACCAAGTTGACGCCCTGCTACTTCGACGCCCAACAGCTCGGCGTCCTGAATCCTTCTGCCCAGGTCGACGTCGGCCCCTCCTTCGTCGACCACCATGTTTGGCCGACCACCAGGTCGACCTCACACCTGGTCGACCGACCAACCAAGTCGACCAGAAGGCCTGGTCGACCAACCAGGTCGACCAGCAGTTTTGTCAGCCGACCATCCTAGTCGGCTGCCTCAGGTTGGCGTCACCAGGTCGACGCCCTCTGCAGGTCGTCTTTCCAGGTCGACCACCCGAAGTTGGCGCCCTCCCAAAGTCGGCGCCCAGGGAGTGGCTCTCCGTGCAAGTCGACCAACCACGTCGACCAGCTTGCCCACTGCACGAATCGGTTGCACCCCTACACTCGACCATGAAGTCAGCTCCGCCCAAGCGAGGACGGGGCCAACACACAACTCCCGTTGACACTCCCCTGCCGCGTTCACGCTTGGGCCCCCAGCCCACACAGAAGTACTTCTCGGAGAAAAGCTCGTCGACGTGCACCCAACACCCAGCAAGTCGTCCACCGCACCAGCCATGCAAGAGGGCATGGCACCTACTGCTGCACGTCGTCGTCGCCGTCGCCCACGTCGGCCAGACGCACTTGGCCGATTGCAACGGAGCACCGGTTGAAGGCCGGATAGTGCAGCGCCTTCGTCAAGAAGTCGGCCGGCTGCTCAGCGGTCGGGATGTACTGCAACGCAAACTTCCCCCGCTTCACCATGTGCTGCAGCCAGGCCTGTCGCCGCTCCACGTGCTTGAGGTTGCCCGTCAACCCCATGCCCTCGGCGATTGTGATGGCCGACTTGTTGTCCACCCGCAGGACAGTCGGCCTTCCAGCGTCCAGCTGCTGGAACTCTGCCAGGAGGAAGCGAAGTCGACATCCCTCCTTTCCGGCTTCGACGGTTGCCGCCACGTACTCCGACTCGGTCGATGACAGTGTCGCACACTTGATGCGCTGGCTCGACCAGGAGACTGCGGCCCCTCCGTAGACGAACACATAGCCGCCCGTGCTCGTCCGGCTCTGCTTGTCGCCGGCGTCATCGGCGTCCACGTAGCCGACCAGCTCCAGCGACTCAGGTCCACCGCCGAACTCCAGGGCGGTGTCACGCGTGTTGGCGAGGTAGGCAAGGCAGCAGTCGACCTCGCGCCAGTGCTGGTCGCTCCTCACCGTGAGACCGCTCCCCAGCTTGCTACAGGCGAAGGCGATGTCCGGCCTCGTCGTCGTCACCGCGAACTGCAGCGAGCCGACCTTCTGCCGGTACTCCTCCTCCTGTCGCTCCTGCGCCTCCTCGTCGTCGAAGGTGAGCTCAGCGTAGGCGTCGACCGAGACCGGCGTCTTCGGGGTCCGACCGCCCTGCTCCTCGTCGATGAAGTGCCTACGCAGCTTGTCGGCGTAGCCCTGCTGGTGCAGCCACAGCTTCCTCGCCGACCTGTCGCACACGATCTCCAGCCCGAGGTACTTCTGCACTGACAAGATCTCGCGCAGCTCGAAGGCGGCCTCCAGCGGTTCCTTCAGCCCCTCCAGCATCGCGGTGCTGCTGCTGGCGGCGAGCAGGTCGTCGATGTAGACCAGCACCCAGCAGGCCACTCCGTCGTCGCCGACCTTGAAGTACAGAGCCTCGTCGACCTGGCTCTTCTTCCACCCGGCGCCGACCAGCACGTCGTTGAGTGCCAAGTACCACAGCAGCGGCGACTGCTTCAGCCCGTAGAGGCTCTTCAGCAGCTTGCACACCCGGCCAGTCCCGTCGTTGAAGTAGTCTAGCTGGTACATGTACAGCACACGGTCGAGCTTACTCTCCAGGAAGGCGTTCTTCATATCGAGCTGCATCAGGTTGAGGTCGAGGACGGCGACGATGCTGAGGAAGATCCTCAGCGTCAGATAGCCGCCCACCGGCGCGAACGTCTCGTCGTAGTCGGCGCCGTACACCTGTGTGAAGCCCTTCACGACCATTCTCGCCCTCTCTCGCTCGACGGTGTCGTCGATGTGGTACTTCGTTGTCAACACCCACCGGTTCTTTATGATGTTTACTCCCGGCGGGCGTTCGACCAGCTCCCACGTGCCCATGTTTTTGAGGCTGCGGATCTCCTCTTCCATAGCGGCCTTCACCGCCGGGACCTTCCAGCTCACCAACGCCTCCTTCACCGTCATCGTCGAGATGTCCCAACGGTGATCGCGGTAGGCCAGCATGTCGGGGTCGAGCTCCGGAAACTCCTCATCCTCGTCGGCGTCGTCGTACAGCCGGTCATCGTCTTCGTCGACCACGTCGTACACCGTGGTGAAGGCAGCGGGGACGAAGAAGTCGGGCGGCCTCCGAAGTCGACCTCAATTCCGGGGTTCAGGCGGGACCCCCACCTCGTAATGGTCAGTGGACTCCTCGTCGGCCGACTGCTCCACATCATCTCCACTGACTCCGCTGCCGTCCGTGTCGTCCTGCTGTACCTCGGTCAACGTGCCAATTGATTTCTCACCTGCGGTCAACTCCCTTGCCGACTGCCAGGTTGCCGACTGCTCCTTGGTCGGCCACGCTGCTGCCTGCTCCCCTGTTGGCTTCACCCAAGTCGGCTGCACCTCCTCGACCTGCCCCTCTCCGATCCCCGTCGATTGCACTCCCACGTCGACTTGCTGCTCGTCACGTCGGCCACCGGCGATGCTCTTGGTCGGCGCCGTAGGTGGCGTCCCACTACTCCTCTCATCGTCGGAGGCCGACATCGGAGTCAGCCAGCGTAGATCGGCCACGAGGGGAGGTGCAGGGGTCGGAGGAGAAGGAGGGGAAGGAGAAGGTGGATGGACGACCTCGGCATCCTCAGCAGCAGGCTCACTGACCTTGGCGAGCAGAGGCAGCGTCGCCGTCGAGGTGTCAGTCGGTAGGGTGGTCGGCGACCGTCCTGATACCGCCCCGTTCTTTGACTACCACACCTCCAGCAGCATGTCCTCGTAGAACACCACGTCCGACGTGGTGACCACCCGGTTGTTGGCGATGTCGAGGAGCTCCCAGCCTTTGCTCTCCTCCGACACGCCGAGATGAAGGCCCCTCCGAGCCTTTGGCTTCAGCTTCCCACCACACTGCTGCTCGGGGACCAGGAACTGCGCCATGCAGCCCCACACACGTACAAGCGGCAAGTCGGGCTTCTTGCCGGTGAGCAGCTGGAACGGTGTCGTCCCCGGCGACAGCGTCGACCGCTCGAGGCAGTTGCGGACCCAGACGCCCTGCTGCAGGGCGAGGTGCCACCAGTGGTGCTGCATGCCCATGTGCAGCAGCATCGTCCGCACCGACTCCACCACCGTCCGCATCTCCCTCTCCGCCATGCCGTTCTGCTGCGGAGTGTACGGGCAGGTGAGGTCGTGGAGGATCCCCTTTCCGTCCACGAGGGCGGTGAAGTCCTTCCCGAGGAACTCCCCTCCCCGTTCAGAACGCAGCATTAACACCGACTACTTCGTCTGCAGCTCAATCGTCACCAGCCACTGCTCGAACTCCCGCAGCACGTCGGACTTCTTGGCGACCGGCCTCACCCATACGTAGCGGGTCTTGCGGTCCTTCAGCAGCAGGAAGTACAGGCTGCCGTCCTTGGCAGCCACGCGGAACGGCCCACACAGGTCGAGGTGCACAACGGCCAGCACGTCGTCGGCGTCGGAGCCTTGGTCGGGGAAGGTGTGCCTCGCCAGCTTCCCGCCGACGCACGAGACACACGGTGAGTCGGCACCAGACGCCGACTTGAGGTCCAGCCCAGTGGCGACCTCGTGCTTCGCCGAGCTCCATATGGTGTCTATGCCAACGTGTGCCAGTCTTGCATGCAGCCTATCCGGGGTCGACTTCGTCGCCGAGACGATCGCCCGCAGAGCCACCACCTCTGCTGCATTCATCGCCGAGCAGGGACGCAAGTCGGTGCAGAGGACCCGGCCGGAATATGTGGCTCGACCAAGCACGTCGCCCGTCGCCGAGACGAGCAGCATCCCGTCACCGTCTTCTTGCATCTTAACACCGTTCTCTTTCACCTGACCGGTCGACAGCAGATTGGCCGCCACGCCCGGGACGTACAGCACGTCGGGGATGGGCACTCTCTTCTCGGCGTCTCCCTGGAGGGCGACGGTGCCACGGCCTCGGACGTCCTGCAGCGCCCCATCGAAGCCGCGCACGTGCTACACGTTGCCACCCGGCCCCAATTCGACGAAGGCCTCATTTGTCCCCATCAGGTGGTGCGAACAACCGCTGTCGAGCAGGACCACCGCCGGGTTTGCCTGCACAGCTGCCGCCATCGCCTGGAAGTCCTCGCCAGCCTCCGGCGCCAGAGAGACGGTCGGCTCCACGGTGCCGACCAGAGAGCATGACGCCGACTTGTCGTCTCGCCCTTTTCCGCCAGCAGAGGAGTCGGCGTCCTTCGCCAGCAGAGGAGTCAGCAGAGGAGTCCGCTCCACCTCCTTCAGCCATTTGTCAAAGACGACCAGCACGTCGCACTTCTTCGTGATCGGCCTCACCCACACACAGCGCGTCTTCCTGTCCTTCAAAAGCAGGAAGTAGAGGCTGCCATCGGTGGCGGCCACGCGAAACGGCCCGCAGAGATCGATGTGCACCACATCGAGCGTGTTCTTGGCGTCCGAGCCTTGGTCGGGGAAGGTGTGACGTGCAAGCTTGCCACCGACGCAGGAGGTACACGGTAGATCATCTGCGGTCGACTTCTTGATGTCCAGACCGGTGGCGACCTCATGCTTCGCCGAGCTCTTGATCGTGTCAATGCCGACATGTGCAAGGCGAGCGTGCAGCTGGCTCGGGGTAGACTTCGTCGTTGACGCGATCGTCCGCAGAGCCACAACCTCCGTCGAAGTCGCCGACGACTTTGTCGAGCAGGGGCGCAGGTCCGTGCAGAGCACTCTGCCAGAGTAACGTGCGCGACCAAGAACATCGCCGGTCGAATACAACAGCATCGTCTCTGCGCCATCGTCCTAGAACTTTACGCTGTTCTCCTTGAGCTGGCCAGCAGACAGCAGGTTCGCGTGCACACCCGGAACATAGAGTACATCGGGGACGAGGACCCACTTCCCCGTCTCCCCTTGCAGAGCGACGGTGCCACGGCCTTCGACGTTCTGCAGCGCCCCATTGAAGCCACGCACATGCTTGACTTCGCCGCGAGGCTTCATTTCGCAAACGCATCCTTCGTCCCCATCAGATGGTGGGAACAGCCGCTGTCGAGGAGCACGATCGTCGGATTCGCCTCCACAGCAGCAGCGACCGCCTTGAATTTCTCGCCAGCCTCCAGCGCCAGCGAGATCGTCGGCTCCACCGCGCCGACCATCGAGCACGAAGCCTCCTCGCTACGAACATTGCTGCCAGAGGAGTCAGCATCCTTCGTCGAAGGCGTCTTTGACGGCTGCTTCTCCTTGCGTGGCTGGTTCTCTCGACGACGACGGCCACCTTCTCCCTTTTTGCGGTTGGCGTCCCGGTCGTCGTCAGACTCGTCTCGATCGGGGCAGTCGTACGAGAGGTGGTCGGGAGCATCGCAGATGTAGCAACGCCGTCCTTCTCGACGCGAGCCACTGCTGCCGCGATCTCCTCCCTTCGTCGATTTTCCGCGGTCGGCGCCCTCCGTCGATTTCGCGTTCGACGACTTCCCGCCACCGCCTTCGGCGGACTTCCCACGCTGTCCCTGTTGGCGTCCCTGCTTCGCCGGGGTGATGTAGTTGGCCTGCGGAAGCAGTTCTGCGGACCTCTCGGACTCCTGCATGAACTCGTCGTTGATGATCTGGCTCGGCAGCGTGTCCTCATTGAGCATCTCATGCGCGCCAGGCATCGCCAGCATTCTACGCAACAAATTGTAGCCCGTCGGCAGACCCTTGAGGACGTGCGTAATGTAGGAAGCTGTAGAGTAGTTTGTCGAACATTATATGCTCTAGCCTGTAGTGGGTGATACCTTAGGGGGTACACCTAGTTAGGGTTTCACATTTGTACTCCTGTTTCTCTTAGTCACAGTCATTCCAGTCTCGTAATCTTGACATGGTTTCAGAGCAGGTCCTTCCCTAGGACCGTTCTTAAGGGCCCACCTACCTACCTACCTACCTACATACCTATCAAGCGCCCCTAGTGCGCCTCCTATTGCGCCCCTAGTGCGCCTCCTATTGCGCCCCTAGTGCGCCTCCTATTGCGCCCCTAGTGCGCCATCTTTTTTTTACCGCGCGCGATCTGCTAGCCGCCCGCGCGCGGCCTATTTCGTGCGCGCGACCAGCCAGCAGCCCGCGCGCGGCCATTTTTCACGCGCGCCTAGCTAGCCGCCAGCGCGCGCGGTTCTTTTTCTTCGCGCGCGGCCCGTCGCGCTGCCCGCGCGCCTTGTGTGCTGCGCTCGACCCCCCGCGCCTTCGTCGCCGCGGTCGGGCCTGCAGCAACAGCCGCGGCAGAGACTGCAGTCGCGGCCGTCGCAACTGCTGCAGCAGCCGCCGCCGCCTCTCCTGCCGCGGCCGCCGCTGCATCTACAGCAGCTGCAGCCGCCGCATCTACTGCAGCAGCCGCCGCATCTTCTGCAGCAGCCGCCGCTGCATCTACAGCAGCAGCAGCCGCCGCATCTTCTGCAGCAGCCGCCGCTGCATCTACAGCAGCAGCAGCCGCCGCATCTTCTGCAGCAGCCGCCGCTGCATCTACAGCAGCAGCAGCTGCCGCATCATCTACAGCAGCGGCCGCCGCCGCATCTACGGCAGCAGCAGCCGCCGCAATCTACAGCAGCGGCCGCCGCAGCTACAGCAGCATCAGCCGCCGCTGCCTCTGCAGCAGCAGCCGCCGCCGACCCAGCAGCAGCAGCCGCCGCCGATCCTGCAGCAGCCGCAACCGCCGAGTCTACTCCATCGGCCGCCGCCGGCCCTGCAGTCCCTACTGTAGCCGAACCTGCAGCAACTGCCGCCGCTGTCGCGACTGCCCCGGCCCTGCCTTGCCCTGCTGCTACTGTCACTGCCACGTTTATTACTTACTTTTCCTCCTCCTGCTACCATGGCTACTGCTCCTGTTCTAGCCTTCGACGCTGAGGGCCGCCCAGTGAAATTTGACACCTGGCTCGATGATCTGCACCTTTTCCTACAGCTCACTGCCAAGGAAGACATTTCACTGTACGACCACGCCCTAGGCCATGCTACTGCCCCTGACTCCTCTGCTGCTAGCACACTGCGCTCCCAGTGGCAGACCCGCGACGCACACGCTCGCTTTGCTATCCGCAACTCCCTGCCGCTAGATGAGCGCGAGCACTTCGGCCAGTGCAAGACTGCTAAGGAACTGTACACAGCCGTAGTTGCTCGCTACTCCTCGCCTGCGTCTGCCACCCTAGGCCGCCTCTCACTGCCCTACCTGTTCCCCGACCTGGCCTCCTTTCACACTGTCGCTGATCTCATCACCCACCTCAAGACTAGTGAGGCCCGTTTTCGCGCTGCTATGCCTGCCGAGTTCCTTGCTAGCAACCCCCCCCCGCTCTGGCTCACCCTCTACCACATTGTCACCCGCCTCCCTGACTCTCTGCGCACAGTCAGGGACTCCTTTCTAGCTCGCTCCCCTACTGAGCTCACCATTGCCCTCCTCGAGAAGGACCTACTTGCAGCTGAGGCGAGCATCGTCGCCGTAGGTGCCTCTCGTGGCGAGCCCCGCACCCCCTTCTTCGAGGGGTGTTCCCCTTCCCCCCTTCTCCCCTCTGTCGCCACTGCTGCTGCTGTCGACCTCCTTGGTGCTGAGAAGGTCGGGGCTGCGTCTGCTTCGAGCGGGCGCCGCAAGAGCAGGGGGGGCAAGGGTGGGGGTGGAGGCGGGGGAGGCGGGGGTGGAGACAGTGGAGGTGGCGGTGGGTCTGGAGAGGCTAGTGGCGGCAGTGGGGGTGGTGACAGCGGCGGCGGGGGTGGTGGCAGAGGCGGAGGTGGCAGCGGCGGCGGTGGCGGTCGTGGCCGTGGCAGGGGTGGAGGTGGCCGAGGCGGTGGCGGTGGCGGTGGCGGTGGTGGCCGTGGAGACGCTGGAGGTGGCCAGAGTCAGCAGCACGCCCCGACCCTCCAGGCCGCCCGTGAGTGGTACGCGCAGCGTGGGTACACTTGCACGTACGTCATCCGCACTGGTGACCGCACTGGCCAGCCATGGAGGAGGCCGCACCCCACGCAGCGCTGCTTCCAGCGCCTGACTGACGCGTGGCGCATCCAGTTTCCTGGGTCTACTGAGCTCCCCCGCTGGCCTGAGCTGGAAAAGAAGGGTGTTGATATCTGGGCTTTAGACTTTGATGCTATTCTCACTGCTATGTATGCGATGTCTATTAGTGGAGAGGGTGCCCAGTACTTGCGTGTTCCGCCCGACCCGGGCATTCAGGCCAGCCCAGCTGCTGCTCTAGGTGCTAGTGTGTCTGCTCCCACAGGTCCTGCTGCAGCAGCTGCCCTAGGTGCTAGTGCGTCTGTGCCCCCTGGTACTGAGTCGACTGCAGCACTGCACACCTTCACACTGGACTCAGGTGCTTCTCGCTCTTTCTTTCGTGACCGCACTGTCCTTGAGCCACTAGCTCGGCCGGTTGCTGTCTCTCTTGCTGACCCCTCTGGGGGTTCGGTCATTGCGACCTCCTCCACTACACTTCCGTGTCCAGCGGTTCCGTCCGGCACGCTCTCAGGTCTCTACCTCCCCTCGTTCTCTACGAACTTGGTGGCGGGCTGTGCTCTGCAGGACGGGGGTGTTCACCAGTTCACCCCTGCCTACGAGCGTGTGACACATTGCACGTGTGCTCGGACGGGCCGCCACCTGGCTACTTTCACTCGGGAGCCGGGGTCGGACCTGTACACACTGACCACTGAGTCCCCTCAGGTAGCTGCGTCTGTGTCTGCGTCTGCGTCAGGTCAGCTGTCCGCCCCCTGCTCGTGTCGCTCTCTGGCGCATGAGACTGTCCTCTGGCACCACCGCCTTGGTCACCCGTCTGTGCAGCACCTTCGGGCCATGCACAAACGGGACCTTGTTGCTGGTCTTCCCAGGGTGCTCCCTCCCCTTCCCGACTCCCCTGCTCCTGACTGCATTCCCTGTGTCGAGGGGCGGCAGCGCGCCGCTCCTCACTCCTCCTCCTTTCCCCCGACGACTGCTCCCTTGCAGACGCTCCACATGGACGTGTGGGGCCCAGCCCGCGTCCGTGGTCAGGGTCAGGAGAGGTACTTCCTGATAGTTGTTGACGACTACTCGCGCTACACCACGGTCTTCCCCTTGCGCGCCAAGGGTGACGTCCCTGGTGTTTTGATCCCCTGGATCAGCCGAGCCCGTCTCCAGCTAGGCAAGCGCTTTCACTCGGACTTTCCTGTCCTGCGCTTGCACTCTGACAGAGGTGGTGAGTTCGCCTCCGACCTCTTGGCAGCCTACTGTGCTGAGCACGGCATTGAGCAGTCGTTCACGCTTCCGGCCTCTCCACAGCAGAATGGGGTCGCTGAGCGCCGCATTGGCTTGGTCATGGAGGTCGCTCGTACCTCCCTGACCCATGCGGCTGCTCCCCACTTTCTGTGGCCGTTTGCGGTCCGGTACGCAGCGCATCAGCTCAACCTCTGGCCCCGTGTCTCCTTGCCGGAGACTTCCCCGACTCTGCGGTGGACGGGAGAGGTTGGCGATGCGTCGCGTTTCCGGGTGTGGGGATCCCGAGCTTTTGTCCGCGATACGTCCGCGGACAAGCTCTCCCGTCGCGCTGTTCCCTGTGTCTTTCTTGGCTTTGTACCCGACGCGCCTGGCTGGCAGTTTTACCACGTCACCTCGCGCCGGGTTCTGGCCTCTCAGGACGTCACTTTTGACGAGTCCGTCCCCTACTACCGCCTCTTCCCCTACCGCACTGCCCCGCTCCCCCCCCCGCCTCTCTTCCTCGCTCCAGGTGCTGAGGTACCAGACCCCCTCCCCCCTCAGGGTGCCGCTCCCTCAGGTGTGTCCCAGGTAGACCCGGGTGACCCTATCGAGGTAGCTGTTGACTCTCGTCCTGCGTCTGGGGGTGCTGAGCCTGGGGGTGCTGAGTCTGGGGGTGCGGAGCCTGGGGGTACTGAGCCTGGGGGTGCGGAGCCTGGAGGTGCGGAGCCTGGGGGTGCGGAGCCTGGAGGTGCGGAGCCTGGGGGTGCTGAGTCTGGGGGTGCTGAGTCTGGGGGTGCTGAGTCTGGGGGTGCTGAGTCTGGGGGTGCTGAGCCTGAGCGTGCTCCACCTGGAGGAGCCCTCTCCTCCCAGCAGCTGCAGGAGAGGTACCTCGAGTACTGCCGCCTCCGGAGAGGTGCTTCTGGAGCTCGTCCCGGTACTTCCCCTCCTACCCAGGAGCTCCCCCCCATTCAGGTGATCCGAGAGTGGTACACACGGCGCTGCAGTCTTCGGAGTGGTGCTCCTGGTGCTGCGGACCCGAGCGGTGGCGCTGCTGCTGGTGCTGAGGACCCGGACGCTGGAGCTGCTGCTGGTGCTGAGGACCCGGGCGTTGGAGCTGCTGCTGGTGCTGAGGACCCGACCGGTGGCGCTGCTGCTGGTGCTGAGGACCTGACCGGTGGCCCTGCTGCTGGTACTGAGGACCCGGACGTTGGAGCTGCTGCTGGTGCTGAGGACCCGACCGGTGGCGCTGCTGCTGGTGCTGAGGACCCGGGCGTTGGAGCTGCTGCTGGTGCTGAGGACCCGAGCGGTGGCACTGCTGCTGGTGCTGAGGACCCGGGCGTTGGAGCTGCTGCTGGTGCTGAGGACTCGGGTGTTGGAGCTACTGCTGGTATTGAGGACCCGACTGGTGGCGCTGCTGCTGGTGCTGAGGACTCGGGCGTTGGGGCTGCCGCTGGTGTCCCTGCTGCTTCTCGAGACGCTGCGCGGCCGCGACCGTACTTCGTACCACTCCTTCAGCAGGTTCTTGGTCAGGCTCCTCCTCCTAGTCCTCCTCCCTCCGTCGAGTGTCCTCTGCCTGTCCAGCCGCAGTCACAGTTACCGCCTGCCTCGCCTCTCCCTACTCCCTCTCCTTACGCTGGTCCCACAGGAGGTCTTACAGAGCGTCGTGAGCCTGAGTCTCGTCCTGCGTCGCCTGTTCGTACTGCTCGCGCTGGTCGTCGTGTCCCACGTGAGCGTCCTCCTCCTGTCCCTGGCACTCACTACATGACTCTGCGTCCCTCCACTGCTCCGCAGCGTGTCCCGCTGCCGTCTCCTCCTGCGTCCTCTCTTCCTACTCTTCCTGACCCGGAGTCTGACTCCCGTCGTGCGGCCAGTCCCACTGTTACGCGTCTCCTCGCTACAGTTGTCACTGACCCGACCTTTGAGTCCTCTGCTGCGTCTGCTCTGGTCGCTGAGTTGGTTGACTTTGCTGCTCGCTGTCGCCTAGACTACGCTGCCAGCCTTGTCGCTGAGTCTGAGTCTGAGTCTGCCTGTCCTCCGTCCGTCGGGGGTGAGTGTGCCCTCGGCACGGACGTCCTTGAGGACAGACAAGAGGAGTTCCACTGCCTTGCTGCTGCTTTGCCCCGTCTCGTGTCCTTGCTAGTTGCCCCTGAGGGAGACCCGGATGCACCAGACATCCCGACCCCACGCTCTTACGCTGAGGCGATGGCGGGTCCCTACTCCTCTCAGTGGCAGACAGCCATGGACGCAGAGATGGCTTCCTGGAAGTCCACAGGCACCTACGTAGACGAGGTTCCCCCTCCTGGGGCGAACATCGTCAGTGGCATGTGGATTTTCAGGGTGAAGCGGCCGCCGGGTTCTCCTCCTGTCTTCAAGGCGCGCTACGTTGCTCGAGGCTTCAGTCAGCGAGAGGGAGTAGACTTCTTTCAGACCTTCTCCCCCACCCCGAAGATGACTACTCTTCGGGTGCTGCTGCACATAGCCGCTCACCGCGACTACGAGCTTCACTCTCTTGACTTCAGCACTGCTTTCTTGCAGGGCAGCCTGCACGAGGAGATCTGGCTGCGCCGCCCCCCTGGCTTCACTGGGTCAGTTCCTCCTGGCACCCAGTGGAGGCTTCAGTGGCCGGTCTACGGTCTCCGCCAGGCACCACGTGAGTGGCACGACACACTGAGGACGACACTTGCGGCTCTTGGGTTCGCTCCCTCTACTGCTGACCCGTCGCTGTTTCTACGCACCGACACCTCGCTGCCGCCGTTCTACATCCTCGTGTACGTCGACGACTTGGTCTTTGCCACTGCTGACACCGCGGCACTCGCCCACGTGAAGTCGGAGCTGCAGAGGAGACACACGTGCACAGACCTGGGTGAGCTGACGAGCTATCTTGGCTTGCGGATCACCCGGGACAGAGCACGGCGCACCATCACCCTGACTCAGTCACACATGGTGCAGCAGGTTCTCCAGCGCTTCCGCTTCACGTACTCCTCGCCTTAGTCCACTCCTCTGCCTACCGGTCACTCGCTCTCAGCTCTGCCTTCGGATGAGTCCGTAGAGCCGAGTGGCCCGTATCCAGAGCTTGTGGGCTGCCTCATGTACCTGATGACCTGCACTCGACCTGACCTTGCATACCCTCTTAGCATCCTTGCATGCTATGTCGCTCCTGGCCGTCACCGGAAGGAGCACATGGATGCTGCTAAGAGGGTGTTGCGCTACTTGTGCAGTACGTCGGGCATGGGGCTTGTGCTTGGAGGGCGAGACCGGGTTGTTCTCACAGGGCACTCAGACGCTTCTTGGGCAGACGACCAGGCTACTCAGCGGTCGTCCCAGGGTTACACCTTCAGTCTTGGCTCTGGCTCAGTTTCTTGGCGTTCTACTCGCACTTCTTCTGTTCTCAGCTCCTGTTGTGAGGCTGAGATCTACGCCACAGCCATGGCTGCTCAGGAGCTACGCTGGCTGACCTACCTACTGACCGACCTTGGAGAGCGGCCTCGTTCTCCTCCAGTGCTGTACGTCGACAACAAGGCCGCTATTGCCTTGTGTGAGGAGCACAGACTGGAGCACAGAACGAAGCACATCGCTCTGCGCTACTTCCTTGCTCGAGAGCTGCAGCAGCGTGGTCAGCTTTGTCTGCGTTACGTGGCCACGGAGGCCAACACTGCTGATGTGTTCACCAAGGCGCTTCAGCCTTGTGACCATCAGCGCTTCTGCACTCTGCTAGGCCTTGTACCTACTGGGCCTCACTTGCTTACCTCTTGACCTTGCTTGTACTGTGATCACTATATATATCTATACCTGCATGTTTACTTTTGCTAGGTTGTGATCACTGTATCTCTTGCTTTGTTATAAACATGCATGTGAACTGGTCTTGTGACCGCTTGCTTGTGCTCGGAATTTGTGTGGAATCCTTGAGATCCACCCTGAGCTTGTTGTTGCCTTGTTTTGCCTTGACTGGTCTTGTGACCCCTAGGTCTCCCCCACTTTGCCTATGGGGGTGTGTCAAACATTATATATGTTATATTTGTGTAGGCTGTAGTGGGTTAGCCTATAGGGGGGTCACAGCATTAGGGTTTGCTATTTGTACTGCCTACTCTCACTGCTAGTTCATTCATTCCTGCTCAGTTATTCTGACACCATCGGCTGCCCAAATCACTCCACGTGTCATCCTCGTGCCTCCGTCGCTGCCGACTTGGTTACCACCGTCGACCTGGTCGTCGACGCCACCTTCGTTGCATGCCGGTCGGGGAGTGGTGGGCAGTCCATCCGCCTCTGTAAGGTTGCTCCGCCGTACTCGCCAGCTGCGTGGCATGCCCGAACATCTTCTAACGACGCCTGCAGGGTATCCTCTACGCCTACAGCGACCTCCTCTTGGTCGACCATGGCGGGCTAGATAGTTGCCGGCCTAGTACAACTTAGGTAATGAACGCAGAGTCGGCTATCTGAAGGTTCTAACGCGGGGCCGTCCACGCTCACCGCACCATGCGGAGAGTCACTACACAACGGGAGTGGACTACGGAGGAGGGCACGGGGTTGTGCGGGTGATCGTAGCTCTTTGCTAGCGTTCTCAATGCTTCCTATGTTCACTGAGAAGTTTGGCAAGAATTCCACTAAGGAAAGAACAACTTGCAATAACAAAGTTGATAGGAAAAGAATAGAGTACAATTGAGGCATGCAGAACAGAAGGACTAGAATGGCATGCAACACCTAGCAAGGGCGAAATCTGCCAGCGCAGCAGAAGAGCGGCTTGCCAACGCTGCAGCGAAGTCTGCCAGCGTTGCACTGCACGCGGTGTGCCAGCACTGCAATCGCAGGTAACTTTCTACGGTCGCAGGTTGTCTATCTGCGCAGATGTGCGCACCTACCAAGTAGGCGCAGGTTGGCGGTTTCACCGTCAAGCACGTTGCTCAGGTGTCAGGTAGAAAACGTGTCGTCGGTTTCGCCAGGTGCGCACCGTCGACCACGTGATGCCGTTCCGCAGATAGAACTTCGCCAAAATCTCATGGGCAAATGTTCGCGGAGTTTCGCACAGCTCTGCCACTTCGGTCGATCAGCTCGACTCTGCTCACGCGAGCAGAATCCGCCGAGCAGAACTTCTCGACCAGAACTCTTCGACCAGAGTTCTTCGACCAGCGCTCTTCGACGGAAGCTCGTCGCGCAGAGATCATTGACCAGAGCTCGTCGCGCAGAGCTCGCCGGCCAGATTCTGTCAAGCAGAACCTGCTCGACCACAACTTCCGTCGGACTGCAGAAGCCCACATCTTCGACCAATCCGTCGCGAACTTCTCGTCGACGGCGAGAACGGCTGCGCCCAAGCAAGGGCGGGACCTTTCTCTTCGACAGACCGACCAACTAAGTCGGCCAACCAGAAGGCCTGGTCGACCAACCAGGTCGACCAGCAGTTCTGTCAGCCGACCATCCAAGTCGGCTGCCTCAGGTTGGCGTCACCAGGTCGTCTTCCCAGGTCGACCACGCGAGGTTGGCGCCCTCCCAAAGTCGGCGCCCATGCAGTGGCTCCCCGTGCAAGTCGACCAACCCCGCCGACCAGCTTGCCCACTGCACAGGTCGGCTGCACCCGTACACTCGACCATGAAGTTGGCTCCGCCCAAGCGAGGACGGGGCCAACACACAACTCCCGTTGACAGCACGAAGTGCATGGCCGGTACGTCAGCACTGGGTGTGTAATCTGATGCGTAGGACAGCTTGAAGCTATTCATGACGCCCAACTCTGCTCTGCTGGCGGTGGGCGTGGCGAGGTGTGGCTCAATTCAGGGGTGGGAAAAACAACCAATAAGGCGACATGGCATGCCGCCGACAACATTACACGGTTTTCCGCATGTTGTCACAAGTGACAACAATGATATTTTGTGCCCTGCTCCCCTCCGTCCGAGCACATCTTCTTTTCTCTCCCTTCTCGATTTGGCCAGATTGCCTCGTGGAGCCTACTGGTCGGAGCTGCTGCCAAGGCTCTCTAGAATGCTCGCTATGCTCAGAGATCCAACAACGTAATCTCTTAGCCTTCAAAATTTCTTCTGGAGACGCTGTAAACAATTTGCCAAGAAACAACAGAGAACAGCGTCTCGCATTCATGAAGCCGGCCAGCTACGATTATTATATTTTGCTGTTGATGGTCCCCTTACAAACCATCCGAACTTACGCACCTCTTGGCTGCTTGGAAACCCCTTTACGTCCGCCCTAACTTGTTCTCGGTTCGTCATAGAATACCTCCCAGCCTGGTTGTTGTCCGCTAGGATAGGAGAATAACATGTTCAACACGTACGCCAAACGGTCGTTGGCTAGCTTAGCCGTATTCTCAGTTATTCTGTGTTTCTTATGTAACTGATAGATCTTAATATATTCCTATTCATATTCCAATCAATGGATCTGTTCAGCAGAAACCGTGATTGGCTCATTAGTTTGTTGGTTTGCAGTCCCCGTTAATGACGATTTTCGCGCCCTCTGTCTTTTCTTCGTCAATATTAATGTGTAATTGCTTCGGGGACTTCGCGGACCAATGGAAGACTAGGATCACCTCGCCCTTTGTGCATCGCCACTGTTTCTAGGATGTTGCCATCGGCTACTGTACACGTATTTACATCAGTCGGTCAGTGACGGTGTGCGAGCAGTACAGTAGCCCTCGGACGAGGCCATACCTGTGTCATCCCACCCGTTCGGTTGCTGAATGAAGAAGTGGGTCTTCGGTTGGTGTATCCCGAATACCCTTCACCGGAGACCCAAAGTACATCATTCTCCGGAATAATCGAGGTAAGTCTCACGGTTAGCTAGGTGTGGAGTTTTCAGAGTTCAGAAACACATAACTGTGGCAGGCTGAATATCGCCTGTGCATTTCCACGTGCAAATTTTCTATCATTCACTCTCATTTGGTTAAGTGTGGCCGAGTAGGGGGGAGGGGGATGGATTGGGTTGGGGGGTTCGGGTGGGAAAGAACTGGTAGTGGCCCCTGGATTTCGTCCCTTCGTGTAGTCCACAGGTTGTGATTTTTTTTGTCCCTAAGGCCCGCAAGGGACTCGGGTTGTTTAGACAGGTTTTTCGATACCCAGTCCCAGAATGTGCCAAAAACCTATTTTGGGGAGAATGGCATGGCATTTGTGCAACGGTGTTTGAGCTGGCAGATCACACGGAGTACAGCACCCCGAGCCAGACTGGATTCCAGCTTTCCATCTTGCTTTCCAAACCACCTCAGTCCCAGCGGGCAGTGCTCTCTGATTTGGAACTTGTCACCAGCGTGTACACAATACCGCGGATCATCATCATAGTAGTAGTATAGCGGCCCGTGCACCGCGCGCGAGCCTCACAAGGCTAATTGAATCCTCCTGCACTCTATTTGGTAACACCCGTTCGCCCTAATTTATCCGTTGGACAGCACGAGCCTAGGGTGAGAGCAGTCGCGAGCAGCGGCGGCCTAAGCAGCGGCGAGCTGTGTAGCGGCTCGCTACCGCCTCGCCTGCCCGACCTGTGCTGCAGCGGCGGCGGTGAGCCGCCAGGGGATGGCGCGCCGCGTGCTCCGCGCTCTGACACTCGCTTGGTGCATCGCCACTCTCGCCTTTCCCCTTGCGATCCACGCCGTGCCATTTGAGGCATCGCAAGGTGCGACGCTCCGTGAATGGTCTAGTGATCTACAGGCCGCTTGCATATAGCGGCCTAACGTGACACCATCATGCGTTTCTTCGCCGCAGTTTCAATTTGTATCGTCGTTCGCGCTATCGAATTTTTTGATTTGGGATTTGGATCATCTGTTGGTCAACTTCGAGAAATTGCTTTCCCTAAGGAAAATTTCATGCTTGAATCTTGGTTATTATTATAAAATTTTCTTCAATTTATGCGAAAGAAACAAACACACAGCTGAGGTCCTTCTCATAGTGAACATTTACAAAGTTTCAGACATTTGTAGGCAGGTCGGATTTTTAGATCACAAAAGAGAACCAATCCCTGGCTTCCGCAAGGCATTTGCTCCTCGCCCCTTCATCACCCAACCATCAGCCTTCTCTTCGTATTACCCTCCCCTTCTTCCCCCTTCCCCTCCTTTACGCTCGCTGCACCCTCCATTACGCTCGCTGCACCCCCCATTACGCTCGCTGCGCCCTCCATTACTCTCGCTGCTCCCTCCATGTGCAGCGCAATTCCTGCAGGACTGCCAGACAACATGGAGTCGAACTTTCGATGGCTGGAGTGCCTCGAATACTGACTGCTCCTCTGCTCATGGCATCTCATGCGATCTGAGCGGGATGGTCGTGAAATTGTAAGATTGTTTCATTTTCAGTGCGGATGTTCTCACAGCACAGCACCCGCGTGATATCAAGCGCACAGTACGGAGGAGCCTGGAACCTTTGTGACAAAACAGGGACGGCTCCCACACACGTGGCTCAACCACTTGTACTGTCTTCTCTACTCTTTGCAGTTTTTTTTTTCAAAATGGCGGTGGTGGCATGCGTTTTTGTGCAGGAGTTTAAACTACAATCAAGTGGAAGGGCCTGTTCCGAGTTCCATCAGCAACCTGAGAGAGCTCGTTGACCTGTACGTCCTCCCAGCCTTGTGAACTGTTGGCCTGCAAAGCGCAGAGAGAAGCAACGACAAGTGGAGTGGAGGACAAAGGTTGCTGGAGGAGGGTTGACATTTTTTTTTTTAAATTATTACTATTATTTTTTTTTTGTTTTTTTTTGTTCTCTTCTTCTTTTATGCAACGGTAAGAGCCAGGCTCCCCCATTCTATGCTCCCTTTACTTGTCACGTTGTTCCGTCTTTCAAATCAGTGAAACCTTACCGAGCTTCCCATTTTTTCCCCCACTTCCATGGGCTTGTCCCCAGTGTGTGCCCTCTTGACCAAGCTAAGTTCCACATGTTCTTTGGTCCTTATATTTTCTCCCACACCATTCTTGCTTCTTCTTTTCCTCCCCCATTTGGCTCCTTTCTCGTATCCCTCTTTTCTTATGAATGGAAGCTTGTACTCCTGTATCAAATGCCCATTTCGTGTCATCGTCACAGTGATCTCTCTTACAACTTTCTTTCTGGCCCAATTCCAACTGAACTCTTCACCCTTACAAAGCTGACAAATCTGTAAGGCCTCTGATTTGCTGCGCTCTTCAATGGATCTCACTCCCTTCCCACTCCTTTGCTCCCTCTTTTTGTATCTATGTACTGGAAAAACCATTGCAAGCTTCTCTGTTTTTCGATCACCCTTCTGCGCTCCTTCATAGTTGCACCTATCTTCTCCTCATCTCTCATTTATCCTCACTCCTTCCTTTTCACCGATTTTTGGTTCTTCGCTCAATCCCACCATTAAGACCTCCCTCGCCACCTTTTCAAAGCCAGTCTATACCCTGTTAATCATAGCGCACTGCAGACTAGACAGAAGCAGAGAATCAAACCGCGGTTCGGTTTGGTGTGGGATGCGAGGTGACCGTTGCCTCTTCTCTGGCGGCTGTTTAGTGTCGTACCAGATGTAAAACAAACCCTGAATGAGCGAGGGAGGTCTTCGTGGTGAGGGAGGCGGGGTCCCTTGCTCATTCCCACCACTAAGACCTCCCTTGCTGATCCACTTCTCGCGGATAGTCAAAGACGTCTATGGTACATGTGTTCCCTGGGCTTGAGGAAAGTCGGGAACCCCCGTTCGGTGCGTTCTTTGCCGACCGAGTTCGTCCAACGCGAATGCACTCGCCTCATTTTCGCGTTTTGCGCAAATCTGACGTGTTTGCGTCAAATCCAGAGTGTCCAATCTGACGCGCTGGTTTTCTAATTAGGCAGGAAATCAACATTTAAGCTCGGATGTTGACAGTCATGATAGATTAGCCTCTGGCAGTCATGATAAATTAGCCTCCATAGCCACACCCGCGTTAATTTCAGCTGCTATGGATCTCTTCGTTTCAGGTTGGTTAGCTCGTCCGCTAAGCTAAGAATGTAGGGAGTTGAACGGAAGAGTGTTGAATGGATTTGGGAGGTGCATTGCGGTATGGTGGGTTTTGGTTGCGTTGAACTGGTTGGGTGAGATTGGTGAAGTCAGTGCAGCGACAAAACAAATCCAAGACAGTTCAAATTGCAACTGAAATGCAAAACTTCGAGAAGTCTCTTCTACTGCGCGGCCCCTCGAACTCTAATGACTTGGAGTTTGAGGCAAACTCACCTAAGGGTTCATGGGTAACCCTGAAGTGTTAGCCTGTAACCACGAACACACGTACACCAGTTCTGGAAAAAAGGTTTGTAACAAACCGAGCAGGTTCGGTTCGCCCATGGTAAGCGTTTGTTGAGGTTCGCGTGGCAAACACGTTCGAGTTTGCCATTTGCTCATGTCTAGTGTTACCCCCACCAGCTGAGACAGCACACGCATGTTTTTTTTTTCAGCCTGCTACTTCAGCGGCAACATCAGAACCAAAAAGAGCATTGATATGCATGACCAGGGCATTAATCCATGTCACCGCGGTTTGGTTTGGAACCTCTCTTTTTTGGCTTCCGGTTCATTAGAACGTTCGGTTCGTTTTCAGCAAATCACTGAGCTTCAACGAACCAAGCAAGGTGGAAAATTGCGGTTAGGGGAATTTTCGCTTGGAAATTTTCGGTGGAAATTTTCGGGTAGATTCTGAAAATTTCGGCGAATTTTTGTTAGACCTTTACAAATTGTTCAAAATCTACTGGCGGCGAAATGCCAGATTTATGCAGAGATCTGGTGCCTAAATGGCAGATCCGCCTAGGTTTAGCGGCGGAATGCTAGATCCGCCCAGATCTGGCAGCGAAATGACAGGTATCTACAAAGATCTGGTGCCTAAATGGTGGATTCGCCTAAATTTGGCGGCGTAATGCCAGTAAGATTTGCACCCATAGTTTTTTTCCATTTATTAGCGATTTTTACATATATTTTCTTTATAATTTCGGACGAATTTTTGCACCAAATTCATATTTTTTTTCCTGACCGAAATTATGGAAAATTACGGGGGAAATTTTCGATAGCGATTTTTTTCGCCCAAAATATGAAAAATTCGGCGAAATTTTGCACCTTGGAAACAAGTCGTGCGGGCTCGCATATAGCCAAAAAACCAGACAGTTGGGTCTCATCTCGAGCTTTATCTCTCTCATAGCCTCACAATACTCCTATTTCACCTAACATTGGTTTCCCATGGTTTGTTTTTAAATTTCAGCTCGTAGGTCCATAATGAAAGTCCTCTGGAAAAACGAACCTGGCTGGTTCAGCCGAAACGGTTTGTTCCGTTCCCTTTCCTAACGAGCCACAAATATACTCCATACAACCCGGTTCGTTCACGAGCAGCTCAGTTAGTTAGGGTATGAAAGCGAGTCGGTTTGGTTCGGTGCTCTGCTGATTCATGCCGAATCATGGAGATTGTAATGCAGTTTTATTGACCTGGTCCATCGCTCGGAACCTTTCAAAATCGAATTTCGAACCAGCTACATGACACGAGTCTCTGGTTCAAACAGATCGAACCGGTTCGTTCAATCCAAACAGCAAAAGAGCGAACCAGTTTGGTCCGGCATCTGCTCATTAGCTCTTCCGCCTACAATTTTCATCATGCTGGCATTAGCTCTTTTAGGAATGTCAGTTGTGTACTTCTGAGATGCTGCTCTTATTTTATGTATGCATGCACACTTTGTCTCTATCGAAAATCAAACTCTCTGCTTGTGTCCTCGCATTCCTCTCCGTCATGACAGCCAACTATATTATAATCATTTCACAGATACAATCCCCAGTGCAATTGGCATGCTTACCAACCTCGCTTCCATGTAAGACCTCAGTACTGTTGAACTCTCATTTCTCTGCCCCGCTTGGCTCTTCCAACAGATGCGAAGCCCATCTTGCCCCATCCCTTTTCTTGCAGCCTCCCTATCTTGCAGTATTTTCTCTAGGAATGATTTCATCCATGCTTCCGTATTTTTATCCTCTCTTGGCGCCACTTCTTTTATATCCGTACTTGCCATGGGCGATGGCCATTAAGTGCCGTCATACTTCAGTTGAATTGTATTTTTTCTTTCATGCAATAATTCAGTTACTCCCTCCCACGGTGGGAGTCCCACCCAATGTTCGTTTCCATGTGAACTTGTACCCCAAACACACAGGAACTTTGCAAACAATAAGCTCACAGGGTCAATCCCCAGCGAAATCAGCAAGCTTACGGCCTTGAGTACATTGTAAGACCCCTGCTTTGTTTCTCTCCTTTCTCTGCCCTAGACATGAGCAACAAGGAGAATACTCCTCGCAAATATAGGAGCAATAAAAACAATGAAAATGAGTATAATGATTGTCGATGTGAAAGCAAGTTCTTGTGATTTCGTGTTTACTCGTAGCGACATAACCCTTGGGCGACTTGGCACAGGGGAGTCAAAGGTGGGAAAATGCTTATGAGCACGGATCAGGCCGAGGGCAGGCCCGGCTAGGCCCGGGGTCCGGGCCATCTTTTTAGAAAGTCGGCCCAATGTGGGCCGTTCAGGGGCTGGTCCGCCCGGCCCAAACCAACATGAGCCGCGGACCATTGGGCACGGGGCCGAGTCGTGCGCAACAACCTTTTCAGCCTTCGTGCAGCTTCGCTCTCTCATTTGCCGCTTTGCTAGCAGCTTTGCTCCTGCAAACCCTCCTTGGGTGCACGCACCTTGGCCCAGGTTTGGCCCAACCTAGAGATGAGCATTTGCCCCGTGCGGGTCAGGCCGTCCCGACCCGACCCGTGGTTTAGCCCGGGTCGGGTCAGCGGTTTCAATAGCCTGCCCCGTGCGAGCCGACCCGACCCGACCCGGGCTAAAACCCGACCCGAGCATGGGACTCGGGCCGAGCCGGGTCGGGTTTCGGGTCGAGTCAGACCCGACCCCATTTCGACACAGGGGGGACCCGAAACCCTAACACATTATATGTCAAGGGTAATTTTTTCCCCGCGACATCAATTCATTACCGCAAACCTAATATCCTTCCTCCAGCGACCAAAGGCACCTAGGAACCACAACTACTTAGTTTGCAGCCAAAGAATGATGCGACAAGTTAGAAGTCGACTTTGTGGAGATGCTCAATGTCGAGAGATCTGTAAAGAGTGGGAGGGGGGGGGGGGGGGGGGGGCGGGGGAGAGGTTGGGAATGGTAGATTTTGTGCGGCAAGGAGTGGTGAGCAGCGGCGAATTGGTTGGAAGTATTTGTTCCAACACATTCGTCGGAAACGAGTGCCACGGCGAAACTCCCAATCTCCACCAGATCGACCAGCGAAATTGACGATTAGCAGAGTTACGCCAACAAACTCACCGAGCGCGGGTGGAATTGGGTTTCCTGACCCGACCCAAAACGGTACGGAGTGAGCAAAACCAGAATAAGACTCCACCTGATTCACCTTCCTCGCCCACAAACCAGAATTCCCACCAGCCTGTATACACCCCCTTACATTACCTCTCCTGCCAACACAACCCCACATGTAGTAGACATGAGCACGGGCCGGGCCAGAACCGAACCATGGCTGGCCTGGTCTGGGCTGCCCCTCTTGACGGGCCGGCCGGGTCGGCCTGGCCTGGCAAAAACCCCCACCATCGACCATGCAACCATATGTGGCCCAGGGTCGGGCCGGGCCGGGTCGGGGCCAGCCTGGGTCGGGCCCAAGGTGCGTGCATCCAAGTAGGGTCACGGCAAATGAATGAAAGGAGGGGGTGCAGGCTGCTCATGCATTTATTTAAATCGTTGTCCTGCACGACTCGGCCACATGTTCACTGGACTGTGGCTTGGGCCGTTCGGGCCGGGTGGGCCAGCGTAGGGCCGGCCCGCGTTGGGCGAAATTTAAAAAAAAAAGAGCCACTCTTAAAGCTCAAGGCCCAAATTGCGCAAGGTTAGTAATCTTGCGCAAGGGTTTGGGCTGGTCAAGAGAGTGTTGGGAGGGTGGGGTTGACGTATTTCGCACAAGCTCTCGCGACACTCGCTGAGTCAGCAAACCCCAAGGCTATCAGTCTGTTTGGTTCCGAGAGTCCCAAATTGAGAAATACTGAAAGTTGAAGTTTCTGCAGTGAGATTGGCCTCGACCAATCAGATTCATTCGCACCTACCGTAACCCAACATTCGTCAAAACACACAACCAAAACCACACATGAGCAAGATTAGTAATCTTGCCCAGCGCGGCCCGCAATTTGGGCCTTGAGCTTTAAGACGGGCCGGCCCGGAATGGGCTGGCCCTGGGCCCGATTTGTGCTCATGTCTACCGGTTCGACCCGACCGATTCTCCAGCCCAGGGCATCCACAAGTAGCCCAGACCGGTTGGGGTTTGGTTCACGTCATTATTGTTTCAGTCACAACAGATTTTATTTGTTTGTTTATGTTTTGATGGTATTTTGTCAACAGCAGATGCTTTTGAGGCTGCAGCTACAAACACAACATGGGACCTTCACATGCACTTACATAGAAATCAAGCGTACTGTCACATCATCTTGATAAAGAAAGCACAGATCGATAGAATTCAGAGGGAAGTTGGAGCCAAAACATGAGGGCGTGTCCAGCTCGTACGTTTTCGGTTCATATACAGTTCATCTACCGTGGTGCAAAACAATATCAGAAGGTGCAAAGCGATTTTGGATTTTCACCGTTGTTCACCGTGACGCAAAGCGGTCAACCGCACAAATTGAACTGAAAACGTACGAGCTGGACACGCCCTGAGCCAACTTCCAAGCTTGCAGGCCTATATGTACCTGCGCCAACCTGGCCCGTTTGGCCCGTGTTGGACCAGGCCTGACTTTGTGGCCAAAAACTAAGTCGAATCTTCTAAGTTTCGACGCAATCCGAACCCGGTTTGGCCGGACTTGGGCTGAAAGCCCTCACTGGGCGGTCGACCCAGGTTGAACCGGGTTTGGTTTGTTGGTCATGCCTAGTGCGATGGTGTTGTTGCGATTATTTTGTTCTGTTTTGTTATGTTTGTTTCTTTGTTTGTTTGTTTTGTTGTTTTTGTTTTTCGTTGTTGTTTTTTTTTTTTTTTTTTTTTTTTTTTTTTTTTTTTTGTTTTTTTTTTTGTTCTGCGGGCAATTCCCCTTTTCAAGTTGAATGGGTTTTGTGCCATAAAGCATTGAAGTAGACGTGTGCTCTTGCTTCAACCTACATCCATAACCAAAATCATCCGCTAACCAATACATGGCCTCTTCGTGGGTGTTTCAGAAGTATTGCCCCAAATTATCTCAACGGCTCAATCCCGGATGGAATCAGCATGCTTACAAAGCTTACATACCTGTAAGGTTTCTTCTCTGCCATGTCGTCCACACATCTACACTACGTGTTCTCCTCCCCTCGTTTGATGTTTCCCTTCAATTGCTTCTCCGTTGACCCCCTTGTCGTAGGTTCCTCTCCTCTGCTGTTCATTACCACCACCATATGCTTCATTCTATTATCTTCACGAGTCTTTTTGCTGGAACATCAGCAAGAAGGGTTTGTCGCTTTCATGTGATTCAAGTCCAAAACATGGATTTCTTGTAGGCCCAATTTAGCGTTGACGGATTTTTTTCGTCATTTCGTGTTAACAGCCACAGAATTCTAGTGAAGGATGATCAAGATTACGTTGTATCACTTGGAATGAATAAAATCCCCTATTAAAAAAATAATCTATCCAGAGCAAAACAGATGGCCAAGACGGCAAGACCTAAGCTTGTTTGGTGAAATCGACTTTTCGCCTCGAATGGAATGTGATATGCATTTTTGTTTGACACATGTTTATTCAGTTTGTATTCTGAGCCCCTCATTCCATGTAGAAGAAAGAACTGATGCACCAAGTTAAGATGCACAAAGGTAAATATTCCCAAATCTAGCTGGATGCTATGTTCGCCGAATGTTTATTTTGCAGAAGCTGCATGGCTTTTCCATCACCTTGTTCAAGCCCGTCTACTTGCTGCAACTGTCTGCACGCATTGCAAGGAAATCAAACTTCTCCTGGGATTTGCTGCATGTATCATTTGTGTCCATCATTACAGAAGGGGTGATACTGGTCTGCTTACTGGCTCAATTCCAGCAGGAATCGGCAATCTGAAAAAACTGCAAACACTGTAAGGCCCCTGCTTTAATGTGTACTGCTGCCTTTCCCCACTCTTCTCTCCACTCCTCGTGTTATTACGGTCTCATCCAAAATCTGGATGCCTCTTTCATTCTATCCCTCGTGTGAAGTCGCCTCCCTCATGTTAGTACTGTGCACTCGATTCTAGATTGTGTAAGACAGATGAGACTTGAAGGCAAGTGAGGTGTTTGTAAACAGTTTGTGAGCAATCACACATGGTAAACCGTGTCCATCAGTCTGTCTGCGGAGACTCCGGGAGAGCATACTGGTTCTCTGCTTGCCTTGGGTCAAGGGCGCAAGCTCCAGGTGGGCACAGACTCTGTTGGGCCGCTGCTGTTGTAGTGAGAAAAGGGCTTGTGCACTCTCCTCTGCTTCACTTTTGAATGTAAGTCATCTAAAAGTGGATCCCTTGTATTTGTGACCCCTCTGCTCTCCTTTGTTGTGAAGTTCTTTTGTGTGTCCTCTTCTCAACCCAGAACTTGTCAGTAGTCCACCTTGTCTCCGATTCTTACATCCCGTGTGACTGATTTCTGCCAACATATTGACCAACATAACTCTTACGACTTGTCTGATGTTCCTCCATCGTTGTAAGCGCAGGTGGCTGGATAATAACCTACTTGACGGCTCCATTCCAGCTTCCCTTAGCTCGTTAACAGCAATGACAAAACTGTATGGCAAGTCTTTTGTCGTGCTGCTTCTGCATTTGTTGGTTGAGAGACAGATATTATGTTCCACCAGAACAGTGCTGTTTACATGCATGTGCACACTGAACACCAGTGTGTTGTTGTTTTGCAGCAGTGTGATCAGACCACGTTCGTGCATAGAAGAAACTTCATTCGCATCATTTTCATGTTGTTTCTTCCTGTTTTTGTATTGTTTTGCCGTCCTCTCTTCCATTGTACTTCGTAGCATCTGCCTTTCCTGTGTCACTATTCCCCCCAAAATTTGTGGATTCCTGCACAATCTAAAAATATCGTCTATGAATGCATTTGCTTGCTCTTCTTGATTCCCCTGGATTGAAATTCCTCAATTTTCAGCTCTCACCACCCCCCTAGTCCTTCCTTTCTCCTCATTTATTTTCTCTTCCTCCCTTACATTGTCGTCATAACTACAGAAGATTGAACAGCAACAACTTGGCTGGAAATATATATTTCCTTTCGAACTTCACTAACTTGGTGTTCTTGTAAAGCCTTCTCCCTGCAAACAATGATTTCCTTCTTCGGCTGACATTTGTTTGCCAACTTGGTTTTCCTGTTTTAAATTTTGAGGATTGGAAGTAGAGGGAGTGGTGATGGAGGAGTATTTTTGTGAGGTCGGGGGGGATGATGAGTGATGGGGCGCAAGATTGGATAGAACATTCAAGAATGGCTATAGCATGAGCAGTGCGATTACATAGTTGCCGTATTGAAGTTTCATTCCTCCCCACCTTATCCTCTCCCACTCCCCACTGCACCCTTCCTTTCCAAACACCAATTTCCTCATCCCCTCCCTTACTGCCAGACTTCCACTTTCATCCTCTTCCCCCCTCTTTATGCATGTCACGTTTGCTCATCATAATCTTTGCCGATTTGGATCTGTCTCGTCCTCTTATTCTTCCCCATCACAATCCATACGTCCTTGTCGTCATTTTCCTTGTCTCATCACCCCTGTTTCTTCCACTCCGTTGCAATACCCCTTTATTGTCAACTCTCTCCAGCACATCTCCCACATATTGTTCTATTCCACTGCATTTCCTTCCGTACAATCTCGTCCATTTCTTCCTCTCTATTCTGCCTACATCCTTCCCTTTTGCCTTTCTTTGCGTCTTACTTAACCATTTTAGTAATGCATCATTTTGAGTTTTAGACCTTGCTCTTGTTAGGCTGTTTTTGTGCAGCCATGACTTCTTGCGGGCTTTCCAGTGATACCTAGCTTTCCCCCTCTTCTTGCGGGCTTTCCTCCTTAACCCCACTCTCTATCATCTGCCTCCCTACCTCATAACGTTTCCAGTCCTTTGGTATGGACCCTTCTTCTTGGTTGATTGATTTCAGTTCTTCCCCACTACCTCATAACGTTTCCAGTCCTTTGGTTTGACCATCCCACATTGTACTTCTCGCTTTCACTTGCTCTCCTCTCCTACATTTGTTTACCATAACTGCAGACACATGGACAGCAACACCAATTTAAACGGAAATATATATTTCGTTTCGACGTTTACTAAATTGAACTGGATGTAATGTCCACTCACTTGTGTCTTGTTGTTGGGTATTCATTTTTCTTTGAGTGTGTTGGAGTTGTCATATTCCTAGTTATTTTTTTTGCCACAAGTAATGCTTGCCTCGCCAAGTTAGCTTCAACGAGTCAGGAAAAACGAGGCAAGTATTACTCGACTTGCTGTTTGCTCGTGTGCACCTTACAATCTAGAACAACCAAAGATGTTTTAAAAATGTTGTTGAGATCGTAACCCCCTAGTGTTCTTTCTAGGTGCAGCGAGCCGTAATTGTTACAGTTAGCTTGACAAAAAGTCAATCCTAAAACTTTCTAAGGGCTTCCAGTTTTTTGTTTTTAAGCTTGACAAAAAATGTTGTGTTGGTTGGCATCCTTGAGCGAAGTGAGCCACAGGGCTTGTCAAGCCATGCTCGACTTGTTGGAGCTGGCTAATTATTGCTCTGTTTGTGATTCCGGCCTTATATATTTTGTCGGCCAGTTTTAGCCTTTAGTTTCATTTCACGTTCAGTTCAGGTTCATTTTTTAGTTTGTTTATAGACTGAACACGCCCTAGGTTCAGTTCGGGTTTCATTTTTACCAACGTTATGATGTTGTACTCAGATCTACTCAATGTATCATTGTAGATACTCTCGTTGGCCATGGCTGCCAGCATCTTATTCTTGACACGATCATGATAGGGTCATGTATTGGCGTGGCATGAAATTGTGCTACCAGGTTGATATCGTTGTGATTGCACTGCTCTGGTTTTACTTGCTGTTCATGGTATCCTCAGGTATCTCAACAACAACCAGTTCAGTGGCTCCATTCCTTCTGCCATTTCCAAATTACGCAATCTGTTATATGCGTGAGTCTTCTTCTCTGTTTCCCCCCTTCGTGCTTCTTCTTACCACTCTGTATGCAATTGCGTTGCATCAACAGACTTGACAAGCGCAAGTCAAACGAGTGGTGGGGTGAGGGGTATCAGGGGTGGTGTTTGGAAGAACCTGGAGAAGGGAAGGGGGGGTGTGGTAGGGGGAACGGGGGAAGGAGGGAAAGGGGGAAAGAAGGGAAGCTATGGAATGAAATGAGGATGGGGAGCGCTTAGTCGAGCAGCAGATAGCATGAGCGCGCTGCAGCAAGCTCAAGCAACAAAAGAAAGCTATCATGTTTGATTCTCCCTCCTCCATTTCCCCCCTCCCCCGTGCACGTGAGCAAAAGCCGAAGTTGAACGTGGCTGGGTGAAACAGTGTTGAACAACCCAAGAGCTGAACTGAATATGCTCGGCTGGGGTTGATCACTTCTGTCATTCTCAATAGTCGAGATGCCGCATTACTCGCGGATTGGTGAAGTTCGATTTAGTGGGAAAGAAAGTACTTCGATCGGACATTCAAGAGGGGAAAGCCAATGATTTGCCCTCGTAGTAAGATAGGAAGGGGGCCGTATTGTGAAGGGGGTGTCGCGAAAAGTTTTGGCTAGACTAGCGAAGGCTTGTTACACATAAAGTTCAAATGTGTGGGAGGTGTGGGGGATCGAGACCAGATGTATACAGATTGAACTAGTCTGCCCAAATGTGTTTTACTAAAACCTGCGCCTGTCTGGGTGGAGGTTTTTTATTCGATTCATTAATTTTACTCAATCCACTGCGAACTGAGAGTTCAAAACGTTGTTGCGACGCTCTACCAAGGATTGGGTTATTGGCTGAATAAATACTATACAGCAGTTTCATCTTGATGTGTTGGACGTACTCTCCTAAGAGCCTGTCCGCCCTTCCTCCATAGCTAGACACCCATTTCCATTCCACATTTGACTAAAGCACAACTGTCCTTACTCGTTGAGCATGTGGCCCTACCCGACCCGACCCGACCCGATTTGGCCGGACCACACGGGCCCTCGGGTCGGGTCGGGTCGGGCCGGGCTCGGGCCAGACTCATGAAACAGCTGGCCCGAGCCGGGCCTACTGACTCGGGTCGGAGGTGACCCGAGTCCGGGTCGGGCCGGGTCAGGCCAGACAGACCGCTCCTTTAGGGGGCTGGCTGAGGGTGTTCTTCATGACTTGTACAATTTCTCTTGTACAATCTGGAAACCCTAAAAACTACGAACTTGACCAGCGCGAAATATACTAAGTGCAGCCAAAATCGTTTATCTATGAATGTTACTGATAGTATGTGCATTCTTGGGGTGAAGCCTAAGGTATGAGGTAGTTTAGTGGGGGGTACTTAATACTCTAAGGCTAGGGGCTGCTGGCGTGGCGAATCGAATGTAAATCGAAGGGGGAAAAATTCCCTCGATCGATTTACATTTGGGCTAGGGTTTCGACCCTAGCCCTGTCGAAATCGGGTCACGCACCTGGCCCGACCCAATTTCGACAATTTAGGCCCGAAATCGGGTCGGGTCAGGCCCGACCCGAGGCTCGCCTCGGCCCGGCCCGAAATGTACCCTCGGGTCGGATCTTACCCCGGGTCGGGTCGGGTCGGCCCGTACGGGGCAGGGATCCAGAAACATTGACCCGACCCGCCCAAAACCACGGGTCAAGTCGGGTCGGCCCGACCCGAGCGGGGCACCTGCTCATGTCTACCATGCCTCTAGTTTGATGATTCGGAATAGGGTAGAAAACTCAACTTAGGGTTATTTTGCAGCTGTGTATTTAAATCGTTGCGGATTTGCTGCCCTACCCTCCAAGGTGCAAAAAAACGACGTTTTTTTCAAACTTTGATCGTAAAATACCGTATCGTAAGAATCAATCGTAAAAAACGATAAAAAACGGTTTCAACAAAATGTGGCATTTGGGTGGAAAAAAACCATCGTTTTTTTCAGGAAATCTCTGAACTTCTGCTGTAACATGGGCAACTTTTCATAAATAGAATGAGAGGGCCGTTATGAGTGCTGTTGATGCATCAAGAGATGTTGTGGGGTGCTTGTTTGCTCAAAACAGCATCTTTGAAAAATTGGCGTTCGTTTTTTCCTAACAAAAAAACGACGTTTTTTTCCCAAAATATACCGTAAAATACAATCGAAAAAAACAATCGTTTTTTTCGACAACCGTTTTTTTCCACCTTGCTACCCTCAGCAGGTGTTCGTTTCGGTTAATTGCTATTCACTAGCTTCGGGTCTATTCCTGTGGCCGGTCTCAGCCTAGCAGATCGTGCTCTCTCTCACTAAGCCAAAAGTCTAAGGCCACAGCACGTGAAGGCAGTGGGAGGTGGTCAGTACGGTGAGGGGAGGAACAATGAGTGTGGTTACAATGAAGGGGAGAGGGAGGGGATAGGGGTTTTTGTTGATAGCCCGGTAGCACCCACCGCACAGTGTGAGGTAAAACAATGAGTGGTTGCTCGAACCGAACGCGCCCCTGTTTTGCACATGCCAATGTTAAGCCAAAATAGTCAAACAGTCAAATGTTTGCCTCAGACAGAACGACAAAAATACATATGTGTGCGCCCTTTCCTATAGGTCGAATAAACCCACACATGCTATAGAGATTGAGCTAAACAATGAGGTCAAAATCTTTCTCTGTACACCTGAAAATCCAACCCGAGTGGCCCGTGTTGCGCAGGTGTCATGTCGAACTTGCGTTGCTGGAAAGGACGCTTGGGAAATGGTTGAAGCATCCTTTGTCTGGACGCGGCTAGGCACCCCGGGAAAATAATTTATATACGGTTTTCTTATGTGCCTTCAGCCGTATTTCCTGCCGCCGTATGTTTTCTCTTCATGTGCAGTGATCTCTCCAACAACTACTTCTCAGGCCCCGTTGCAGGCCTTCCGTGGCTTAAATTGATCCTTAACAGCAACTACTTAGCAGGATCTCTGGACACCTCAATTTCTAATTACAGCACGTTTTCTGGCAACTGCTTCACACAGTCCATGTGCCCCCGCACGCTGCCCAACTGTCCCCTCGGGCAGCAGCGGACTGCAACAGAATGTGCGGCATTTTGTGGGGGAGTGAATCCCTGTGATGGCAATGGCATCTGCTATCCAGACGGACCCAGCTTGGTGCCAACGTGCTTGTGTCAACCGGGATACGTGCTGGTTGGAAGGTTCAACTGCTTTGCACAAGGTAATAAGTCACTCTTGTATCATTCATTGCCAACACTTATCATGTGCCTAGCTCCCACTGTTGAACACCATAGTGTACTCACGACGCACCACACATTGATTCTCTTGAACCCATGCCGTTGCATTATTCGAGAGGCCAGACAAGGCTTCTATAAACTGATCTGATCTGGTCTGATCTGATCTGATCTGTCTCGTCATTTCACAATCCCCTTTCACAACTGCTTGGTTCTGATGCGCCTTTTAGGTCCCACAACCTGTGTGTTCTGCTGCTGCATGAATTTTTGCAACGTATGCTGCACATACCTCTTTTGGGTACACCTGTGTGCACGTGTCTTGCTGATCTGTCCTTCAAAAAGCCCTTCTTCTGTCCTTTATCTCCGTACCTCTTTCAGGTTGGAACCAGAGTCTGTTCATCAGCAAGCGTGTTCTTCCCTTGTTCACTATTCTCACCACGGGGACACAGAAACAGACAGCGGGGAAGTTCATGGCAACGCCAACAAGCCTTTTTGCATACTCAAATCCTCGGAGCACGGGATGTGGTGTGGAGCTGGCTTTCAGTGCCATTTTTACCTTCTGCCTCGTTTCCGATGATGGTCCTGGTGGGACCAACGGCTTTGCGTTTGTGATTGCAGCGAACAGCAAGTTGGGGAAAGTAGCTGATGGTGTAGGGTATGATGGAATGGCACCACGGAGTATAGCCATTGAGTTCGACACGATTCAGAATGCCAAGTACAATGATATCAAGGAGCAGCATGTGGGTCTCAACATCAACGGCTCAGAAAAATCAGTGGCTGCGGTGGATTCGCCATTCACGCTGAACAACGGCGAATACTACACAGCATGGGTGGACTACGACCCTTGGAATGGTGGATCCATCAAGGTGTTTCTGGCTGACTCCAAAGAGAAGCCAGAGCAGCCGCTGCTGCAGAGCAATCTATCGCTGTGTGCGGTGCTGCAGCCTAGTGTGCAGCAGTCGACGTTCTTCGTTGGCTTCGTGGCATCCACCTCTGTGAAGCCCTTCCAGATGCATGCCATTCTTAACTCCACCATGCGAACAGGCAAGTATATGTATGTTTTGCGTGGGTGGCTAACAGCAATGGTAGCAACAACAGTGGTGGCTAGACATGAGCAAATGGCATAGCTATGGCTGACCCTTCAAGGCTGCTTCTCCATTTTGATGAGCCTGCCCTTTTAGGGGTTTCGGCTCGCCACTAGCTCGTGCCCGAGCGGGCCAGGCAGGCTTGTTCACGAGGGGGTAGCTTGTCGATGACATGTGCTGTGCCACCTGAGTCATTTGTAGCAAGTTTCAGGGGTAAAATCGGATTCAAAACTTCCTTTCCTCATGAGCCAGCCACTGGCCGGCCACTGCTCTTTTTGTAGTGCTCGTGATGCTGAATCTGAGATGAATGGGTGATGCTCATGATGGCTTAGGGTGCTGATGGCAAGTGAAGAGTTGTGGTAACTGGCGGTAGGTCTGCTTGCATGATAGCGTAAGGTAATTAGTCTGACAACCGACTGGTCATGTCGTTCTCATTCTGGGTTTTAATCTCATTGTTCATGTCTGCTTTCCTGTCTGTTTCCTCCCCTTACAGAAATGCGTCCTCCTCCCAAGCCAGTGGATACCACAAGTCTTGGTAAGATTTATGGCATGTGATCACACAGGGATCAAAAGAATGGCTAGCCCTAAAATTTGTCTAATTGTGCTTATGCTGAAACTGTAGAATGGTGCATGATCCTTCGGCTTCGGCCCCATTCTCGGACAAATCCGCACCACCTGGAGCACAAAGAGTGTCTGAAACTGTTCAAATTAATCAGTTTTAGAAGCTGTGGTGTATAATTTTCAACATGACCCCCAAAGTGGATCTGTGCTTGTCCCTTGGCTCCTCACGAGCCTCAAACGGCTCCCCTCACCCAGGTATCGCTAATCCACGAGTCGCTCTCCTTCCCTCCTTTCCTCTCTTCACAGGTCTTGGCCTTACAATATCGGAAAACTCGCTTGCACCACCTGAAGCAAACCTGTTCTCGCGCTATGTGAGCACGGACTACCAGTGGACGGGCAATAGTGTGAGCGTGGACTCGTGGGCCATCCGTGACTTCCAGAATTGGGGTTCCATGGCCTTCCTCAGCTGGCCTGTCAAGGATCAGCTGGACTGTAGTGAGTGACAAGGGGATGAAAGTTTGATGTGTTTGCTTCTACCACTTGTCATATCGGGGCGCCACTGTCTTCCACTAGAAAACTCTCCATGTCTTCTTTGTTACTTTGTTACAGTGAAGTATCAGTTTGCAAGTTCAACCTCAACCAACCTAACTTAGCTATTTGTCCGATTTTGTAACTTTCTGCTGTCTGCAGCACTCCAGCCTCAGAGGCACGCTGATAGTACTCTTCTGATTTCCTCGTATCTACCCACGTACTCATCAGGTGCATGCTGGGCGTATGCGGTGGTGGCGAGTGTGGAGGCTGCGTACGGCATCGCATTGAATCAAGCCGCTCCCCAGCTGTCAGTGGAGTCACTCTTTGCAGCCATGGGGCTCACCGATGCAGACAAGTGCACCGCTGGAGGCTCCCCCACTGCCGCCCTTGAGAAGCTCGTCACGCTTGACGCCAGCAGTGGCCTCACTGGAGGCAGCAACCCGGTGGGTCAAATGGAGAGAGGGCATGGTAAGTGGGGTCGGGTGGAGTTATGGGAGGTGGATTTGTGGGAGGAAAGACAGCTTCAAGAAGATATAACCTCATTGCAAGTATTTGGAGATTCAACAACTTTTTGCTTTTGGATACGTCAAAGGTGGATAAAAATGACACCCCCGCCCAACACCCCCCCCTCCCCCCACCCCCCCCCCCCCCCCCCCCCCCCCCCCCCCCCCCCGCCCGCCCCTCCTCTCCCTCCGCTCCCCCCCCACCTCTCCCTTTGTTAGTTTTTTTTTTTTTTTTTTTTTTTTTTTTTTTTTCTCGACGCTGTACCATACAACATAACATGGATATGTCTCTGCTGGTTTAACGAATGAAACGGAAGTATGACACTGGTTGGATGCTCATATTCCGTGTTTGTAAATATGCAAATATTTCATATAACGACTCTCCTACACATATGTGTTGTCTTTGTGCTTGGTCATTGTTGTTGTTGTTTGTTTGTTTCCTACACATATGTGTTGTCTTTTGTTTTCTTTTTAACGGTGGTCTAACAAAAGTACATCGTTTCTACCCTTAAAATCCAATGTGTAATACAGTCGTTTTTTCAGTCGTTTTTTCATGCAATCGCTGTTTAAACCTTGAATAGTAACACTTTGGTGAGCTGTTCTTTGCTGCAAAACAATATCCGATTATTAGTTTTCTTTTGACCATAGACCAACAAGGACACTGCATAGGCCTTGTTGCACAATTATAATACTTGCTTTGATTATATATTTCCATACCCATTCTTGCGTTAATAGGCAAAGCCATATCCAGTGGCAGCATTTGAGCGAGCGCTCTTCAAGGGGTACTTCGGGCTCATGCTGGCAGTGCGGCGCCAGCCTGTGGTGGTTCACATCGAGGCTTCGGCTGACACATTTTTCCAGTATGATGGGGTGAGTCGCTGCAGCACCCAGTGTGTGTGCAACTCGAAGCATATTGGAGAAGCTTTGGTTGAAGCTTTCTTATCTGTTCTCAACACGAGTGTGTGTCCCGACGTTTTGCCTGTTTCACTACAGACGTTCAAGTACCAGGATCCTGCTTGCTACACTGGCAATCTGAACCATGTGGTGCTGGTTGTTGGCTACTTCATCAATCGAGACGACGGAAGCCAGAACCGCATATCTCCTCCGTTTTGGATCATCCGCAACTCGTGGGGAGCTGGCTGGGGAGACGGGGGCCACATGCGCATGGACATTCAGGGAGGGGATGGCGTGTGTGGCATCAACGTGCTGCCTGGCATCTACCCCATTGTCAAGAGTGAGTCATCTACCCCCTTGTCAACACTGAGCCATCTACCCCCTTGTGAAGAGTAATGCATCTACCCCATTGTTGAGAGTGAGGTGGTCATAAGAAAGGCATGATGTGCGATAACAACCACTTTTCCGAAGGCTGGTTAGTAGTTTGTTATTTAAGAACGAAGCATGTGACCAGTTCAGTGCGGATTTAAACATTCAGTTCATTCACAATTTGAGATTGGTGGCGGGAAGAGGGGGGGAAGGGGAGGAGGGGAGGGACAGGATGAGGGGTGGGGGGAAGGGGGGGGAGAGGGGGGGGAGGGGGGGGGGGCACTACGCTCATTTCGCCTTGGTTACTTACCGTGCCTATCTGGCGAGAGAGCATGCTGGAGAGCATGGCCAGTTTGGATTCGTACTAGGTGCTGTCGAAACCAGCTTGAGACAGATATATGAGCTTCACGAATCAATGCAACGCCTCTCCATAATTATAGGAAAGTATGACGGTAGCCCTTTTGCAGTTTGGCATTCGACATGCTACAGTGTTGTCACCAGTGGTTTTCCAGGTATCTTTTTTTTTAACTCTAGATGGCAACTGTGAGAGAATGTCACTAGTTGTCACTCAGGATGGGGCCTATTCTGGAGATTTCAAACCACTCAAAAACTGCTCTTTGGCTGAGGTCAGAGCGTTCGTTCTTTGTTTGCCTTTGTGGTTACTCTGGTTTGTCACGGTTTAAAACGGTGAACTCTGGTAATCGTGGTGCCCCGTCTGGAACCTTCTTGCACCACGATGGGTGAGCTGTAAATGAATGCGGGATGAACGCGCTGACCTCGCCCTTGAGCTTCTACACGACCTGGTAGCCATGTACGAGTCGAAGACGCAAACCCGTTGCTTTGCCCTATGGTCAACCAACTCACATTTTAATGTTCCATGTTTGTACTCTACCCCTTCTCTCACATTGCAGTTCCAGGGGACCCGTGCAGCAACAACAGCTACAAGGGCGACCAGGACCCCAATGGCATGAATCCTTGCGGTCGCTTCCCATGCCAGAAGGTTTCCGAAAGCTACACATGCACCTGCACTATTCGTGATGCGGCGGTGCAACCCTTTGTAAACGCTGACAACGGTAACGGCTTCCAAACTTGTGCTTATGGTAAGCCAATGCTGTTGGGTACGAGAAGGGTGAAGTGGTTCACTAGCAGTTTTTTCCGTTTTCGCAGTGTTGTGAACATGGCTTCTCTCACTCTCTTTACCTAACGCTGAGTACAGATAAACACGGTAAGTCGCCAAGGCAAAATGGGCATAGTATTCACTAAAGTTCGGTTCGGTCGGACCCGGTCCTAGTAAACTTGATCCGAACATTTTTTTTGGCTGAGATGGTACATTTAACAACTGTCTTGTTCTGGTCGAATCGCCATAGCATTGAGCTCCACTCCCTCCATTTATGTAACGTACTGCAATGGGCCTTTAGCGCTCTAGCCCACCCTCCGTTGAACAGGTTTTACCCCACCTGCCTGGGAAAACAGCTTTTTCTGCGTGATCCAGCGTATTTTCGCGTATTTCCGAAATGGAACACTGGCGATTTCGCATATATACGTTAACACATTATACGCAAGAGTAGTATATGGGAAACGCGCTGTCATCATAGGCTCCTTTCAGCTCAGGTCAGGTCGGGTCAGCTCAGGTCAGGTCGGGTCAGCTCAGGTCAGGTCGGGTCAGCTCTCCGAGGTCAGGTTGACCCGACCTGAGCCAGGTAGGCCTTGGTCGGGACATTTCAGGACGGTTCGACTCGTTACTCGTATATAAGAGCAGGTGTGGGGGATGGTGCCAGGCAGCAATCCAGTGGCAGTCAAGGTGGGTGGAGATCTGATGCTACAGGCAGGCTTCTGTTAGGTTGACCTGTTCTTCTGGAGCAAGGAACGCACCGTTGGAAGCACTGCCAATAATCGAATGCCAATAAGCATCGTGCGGTCTCAATACCCAGGGCAGTAAGGCCCAGGCCCCCCATGGTGACGGGAACTGGCCTGCCAGTGTAATGTCTCCAGCCCACTGGAGCATGTAGCGCGAAGGGAAGGTGCTTCTAAGGCTGTGAGAAGCATGTCCTTCCCCCAACCCGACCATATGTTAAGATGTAGGGCAGAGGTAGGGGCGGGGTGCAGGAGGTAGCCCGCCTGGTGCGAGACGCAGCAGGACAGGAGTAGGAAGGAGACACAGAGCTGCAGCAGCGGAACAGCCTTGTTATTTTCGGTTCGAAGAAACTCTCAGCAAACCTCTGGTGGCCCACTGGACTGCCCAAGGCCCGCACGCCTCCAGGGTTGAGGCTGGGGAGGTCTCGTAGCCTGGTGAGGTGAAAGGCCTTGCGCCTCTGCGCTTAAGCAGCACACTAGCCGATGTTGCAGACCGATGCCAGCTTCCAAGATCTACTGGGCAAAATCCTGAAAGGCGCCGAGTGCTTCTCGTAATGGCCTGGATAAACGTCCCATCATTTGCATAGGCGAGGCATATGACATTGGGAATGCTGTTGTTGTGGCCGCTGTCAGGTGCTAGTGCATGCCAGCAGGAAAGGAGGGGATCCAGAGGAGGAGGGATTGCTTAAATTCCGTCAGCCCACAGTAGTGGTGATGGCTGGCCAAAATGATCTCTGCATCGTCCGTCTGGGGTTATTTCAAACCGACTCTTGCTCAATGGGGTTGAAGGCGTTCGATGTGTTGACCTGAGTGAAGGCATGCTGTGCCCTTTCAATGTGTGTGATTGTGTCTGCCCGTGCGATATCTTTGTATTTTTCCCATATGATGTGTCCTCGCGCATTGCGTATCCCCGTGCCCCTCATTGCCCAATCTTCCCTGCTATATTCAAATGGTGCAACGTCAATCACCCCATTACTGTTGGCAGTGGACGTGTGTGGGTCGTACTTCAAGAACCCCTGCTACGTGGGCTCATGCATCAACGATGGCAAGGGCTCCTACTCCTGCATCTGCCCTCCCAATTACGTTGAAAGAGTTACACTTTATGGCTTCCCCACCTGTGATCCAGGTGCAGTTTTGTGTGACGACTTTATGGTTCTATATGAATATATGTATGTATATATTTATTCATTCATGTATTTATTTATTTATTTTCTCGCATTGTATAGTGACACCGTTCATTCTGTCCTGATTTTCTCCTCTCTTTCCTTAATGCGGATTCCCTCTCATCTCATGATACTCGCTATGTACAGCAAATTCCACAGCCACTAACATGACAGTTAGTGGAGACAACTGGCAGTGTGCAGATGTTTCTCCTCTTGTCGGCATCCCTATTAGAGACTTCATGTCTAACAATGTGGTAAGAATCGAGAAACAGTCAGGGCCGTGTCTGTTGGGCACACGTATCTGCATGTTCTTGTGTCATTGCACCACTCCTTATCTTGTGTCTTGATAAGCAAGGAATATGTCTTGCCTCGCAATCCTCCATTTCTCTCTACAAATTCTTCTCAATGCAGGGCATAGATTGCGACCAGCCATTGCCCAAGGGCACTGTTATTCAGCTGGCTGGTGCTCCTGAGAAACCTTGCACTGCCTTCTTCTATGCGCTCAAGGTGAGACGAGGAGCTGCCTTCTTGATTTCTGCACCACATGTTAAGACAGCTATGGACATCCCATTCTAGCAAACACCATGCACCTCAGCACGTGCATTCTCCCTTCCGTTGCCTACTCCCCCAGGGCGAAACATGTTCATACATCAACGCGCGTTTCGGCTTTGGTGCAACTGGTCTTAGCGACCTCAATCCCGGCCTCTACTGTTCGCCCAGGGGCCTCGATTCAGGCCAGTCTGTGTGCATCGAGCGCAGCTCTGCCTACGCCTACACTGTCCCCGAGTGTCTGAAATACGGCACGCTGACGTCACTAGACACGTGTGAGGGGCTGCTTCAAAAGACCGCTGGAAGTAGCTGGGCTGACCTGTACCGCAACAACCCCGGCCTCACTTGCTCCAGCACCATCCCCAGGAACTTCCAAGTGCAGGTACGGTCTGGGAGGTGCAGAGTGTTCCCATGGTGAGAATGGGCTTAGCTGGAACGTAACGTTTTTTAGGACACGTAAATGTAAACTTACTCATAAGTTTACGTAAAATTGCAGAGTCAGGAAAAAGAATGAAAGGGGATGCGAAATGGAAGCTGTGTGACTGAATATGAGGTGGGAGAGGCTGTGACATGCTGGTGTAAGTGTGGAGCATCTGTAAGATGATGTAAGTAGGTGCAAACATGCTTGGGCACAGAAGAGCCAAGCTACGGATTGGTTAGGCACTAGCCGCTTAGTTCTCTGAATTCTTTCTTTCAGGGCCGGAAGAAATGTAGTGGCGGATCGTAGACGTAAAGCCGTTTTGGCCCCATGTAAATAAACGTATGTCTACCACGTTAGTCATGTACACGTTAGTGCCAACTAAGAAAAGGGGAAGGGAGTGGGCTATTGAAGGGGTATAGGAGGAGGGAATGAACGGGAAGTGGGAGTGGGAAGGGAGGGAGAAACAGGACTGCAAAGAATGTTTCATTGGGCCAGAGCTAATGTGACGTGTAAGATTCAATCCCTACTGAAATTCTTGAATGGCTTCACCTCCATCTCCCTTGCCTCTATTGTGCATGTCTTGTCAAAGGTTCACTTGTCAATTTTGGCCTTCCTATGTCCCTGTCATGGCAGGTTTGTCTCAGGGCAGACTATTGGCCATTCACAGCAAGCGTCGTTTGCAAAAAGGGCAAATCCAAGAAAGTGGACGTCAAAGATTCGTGTTCAACCGTTATGGTTACGGGTAGATTTACAAGTAGTGCGCAGTTTGCAGAGTACAATGGCAAGATCTGCTCCGGTACGGTAGGCAGCAGGTCAATCTGTGTGCCCGTGTGATTGTGTAGCTGAGGTTTTTCAACGCTTTCGTAAGCTTTGTATACATATCCCGGGCCCTCTGTCAGAGCGTGTTTGTGTTGTTAGGGTTACAGTTGGTAGGCTAGGTGACATTTGTGGTTGCTAGGGTTAGGTATTTGTACCCATGCTTGCCATATCAGTATCATTCAGTATTTTCTTGTTTTAACATGGTATCAAGTAGGTTAGGGTTCGTGCTTCCACTTTGCTCACCCTGCCCTGCCGTAGCCCGCCACCTACCACGCTTTTAGTCTTCCTAGCATGCGCCAACAGGCGCCTCCTAGAGTGCCTGCCGGCACGCCATATCAGCCAGCCACCTAGTGCCACCCGCCACTTAATCGTGCTCGCCCGCCACCTAAGCACGCTGACAGCCTGTCAGCTAGAGCCGACCGCTAGAGTCAACGTGCCTGCAGGCTGCCCGCCAACCCAGCTCACACTAGGCCGTACCTGCAGCGCGAGACACACGGCTCGACAGCAAGCCGCGACACCAGGATAAAAAACTCAATTCTAGCCAGCACGCTGCCGCCAGCTCGCTAGCACTCTGTCACCAGCCCGCCTGCCAGTGTGCGTCAGCAGCGCACCGTAGCGCACACACAAGCGCGCACCAGCAGCCCGTCACCAGCGCGTGCCAGTAGCGCGGCACTGCACGCTGCATGTTAGCTGCTCACTGCTAGCGCGCATTAGCAGCCCGTTGCCAGCTGGTTGTCACCAGCCTGCAGCCAGCGCATGTCAGCCGTGCCCCGGCAGCTCGCTTCCAACCGCATGCCAGCACCGCGCCACCCACTGCCAGCCTCCGCCACGCAAGTCCTTGTTGCATGTTCATCCACCACTCCTGCTGCCGTCCACGTAGCCACCAGGCTGTGCCACTTGCCGCCAGCCACCAGCCTGTGCACTTGCCTACACTTGTGCCTAGCCGCCAGCTTGCAGACTGCCTTCGGCAGTCGCCCGCTACTAGCTCGCTGCTAGCAGGTCGCCGTACCACCTGCTACGGACAGCCGCCGCCTTGACCACGCTATCCTTAATTATGGCGTCTGATGGAGTCATGCGCTTCAATACTGAAGGTCGCACAATTGACTTCACTACGTGGCAACTGCACGCCACACTTGACCTCTAGAAACAGCGTTACAATGGTGACACTATGTACACTTGGGTGAGCTGACTGCCCCCTACATCCCACCCCTCTTGTTACTGGGCCACTTTGATGGCAATAAGTACGTGACAGTAAGTACGTCTTGCAGTTACGCAACACTGCTGCACGCCTCACTCTTAGCTGCCTCCTCCCGACGGCCAAAAGCATCAATTTCAGCCAGCTCATGTCAGAGGAGGGTTTTGATGCTATAGTTGCCCGTTACCCCACTCCCTCCTCTATTACCCTAGGTTGCCTCCTCATGCCCTTCCTCTTTCCAAACCTTCCTGCGTTTTCCACTACTGCTGATCTCATTACTCGCCTACGCTCACTCCAAGCTAACTATCGTGCTGCTTGCACTACTTCCTGGCTTTCTAGCCATCATCCTGCCTATACTTTTCCCTCTATACTTCATCGTGACACATCTCTCTAATCGCTTCGCTCGACACGCGACATTCTTCTTGCCGGGCACCTCATGTGGCTAACCATCGATCTCCTTCAGACTAGTCACAATGAGATCAAGACCCCGCTTCGCTCCATCACATCCGTTACCAGTGCAATACTCCCCCACCTATTTGAGGGGTGCGCTCTACTACAGCTCCCCGTTTTATTGCATCTCTTGCTGCTCATGAGCCTTGTGCTACTGAGGAGTCTGCAGCCGTTGCTACCTCCAGTGGATAGCTTCCTTGCAAGGTAAGGGAGAATAGTGAAGGGGGTGGCGGGGATGGAGGAGGTGGATGTGATGGTGGTGCGGGTGTGTCTAGGAGAGCCGATGCTAGAGGCGGTTCTAGGGCTCTAGGTTCCGCCGGTGGAGGCACCGGTACTGGGGGTGTGGCGGTTCTGCAAGCGCTGACGCCGACGTCGGCCTCCGACGATGAGGGAGCAATAAGGCGCTGCCTGTGGCGCCGGCCAAGGGCGTCAACGGTGGCCGAAACGAGTCGGCGTGAAAGCGGAGCCGACAAAGGTGAAGTCTGCAAAGGAGGCGTTTGCCGAGGAGTCGTCGACAGGGGAGCAGCAGACGGTGAAGCCGACAGGGGAGCTGCCTGCCACTGAGAAGTCGGCTGGGACGCTGGCTTTGGTACAGCAGGACGCTGAGGACAGTGCAGCCAGCAAAGCTGAAGGGGAGCAGTTAGACGCCGGGCAGTCCACCGACGGCGACTGGTGGAGGATAACCCCGAGCAGCCTGAGTTGCGGCGTTCAGGCCGAGTCTGGAGGCCGCCGGAACGGCTGACCTACCATGTCTGTTTCCTGCCGGCCGCCTACATCACGCTGTATGACAGCGACGACGACGACTTGGTGTACGACGATGCCGAGGACGATGAGGATTTTCTGGAGAGAGCTCGACCCCGACATGCACGCCGACCCCGAGCACCGTTGAGACATCGCGACGATAAGGCAAAGGAGGCGTTAGCGAGCTGGAAGGGCAAGGCGGTGAAGGCCGCCATGGACGAGGAGATCCGCAGCCTGATCAGCAATGGCACATGGGAGCTCCCAGCGTGAACATCATGAAGAACCGGTGGGTGCTGATGACGAAGTACCGCATCGACGACGCCGTAGAGTACGAGAAGGCGAGGCTAGTCGTGAAAGGCTTTACGCAGGTGGCGTCGATTACGTTGAGACGTACGCACCTTTGAGCAGATAGGTCACGCTGAGGATTTTCCTCAGCATCGTCGCCGTCTTCGACCTCAACCTGATGCAGCTGGACATGAAGAACACCTTCCTGCAGAGCAAGCTCGACCACGTGGTGTACATGTACCATCTGGACTACTACAACGACGGGTCCGACCGGGTGTGCAAGCTGCTGAAGAGCCTCTATGGGCTGAAACAGTCGTCGCTGTTGTGGTACAAGGCGCTCAACGACGCCGGGTGGAAGAAGAGCCAGGTCGACGAGGCGCTGTACTTCAAGGTCGGCGCCGACAAGGTGGCATGCTGGGTGCTGGTCTACGTCGACGACCTGCTCGCCGCCAGCAGCAGCACCGTGATGCTGAGGGAGCTGAAGGAGGTGCTTGAAGCCGTGTGAGAGGACGTCCCCGTTATAATATTTTCTCATTATTATATTTTTCCTTTATCTTATTCTCCTTTTTCTCCTCTTTATTTTTGTCTTTCTTTCATCTCAATCGGCCTACTATTCTATTTTCTAGAGCCTTCTCTTTATTTCACTTATTTCCTATTTTTCCCACCGACATATTTATTATACGGCACCGACAGCGCCGACAGTGGTGTATACGGTGTAATCTGGGCGTAATCCCAAGTGCCAATAGCCTTGCGTGCTTGTGCGCACTTGTGATTGTAGTATCGGGAAGGGCGTGTTCCCGAATGTTCGTTTTATCTACTTATCGTTGTAATTCCAAGTATAAAAACGCCTTGTATTCAATTTTAGTGACACGTTTCGATTGAGAATTCGATCCTGTGACACTTGGTAATCAGAGCCGTTCTCACTCGACAACTCTCGGCTAAGCAACGGTCGCAGAAAAAATCGCCTCGAAAAACCGCCGGCGACAACCAATTCGACGCCGATTTCTGGTAAGCACCAGTTCCGCGATTTCGAATTAACCCCCTCGCGTGGTTTTTGAACAGGATGGGTTCGCCAGCGACTAACGACGTTACGCAGCAGCTCTTCGCGCAAATCGCCAAAATGGAAGCGGAGATGCGAGCTACGACGGAGCAGTCGCGATTGGAGAACGAGCAGCTGCGAAATGAACTGCAGCGTGTTACTCAGCTTCTCTCGAGCATGAACTTTCCTGCTTCGGCGACTTCGCAGCAGTCGCAGCGTCAATTTGAGGTTCCGAAACTTCGCTCGCCTGAATCGTTCGACCCCAACGATCGAAAATCCGACGTCAGACGGTGGCTCGCGATGATCGAAATTTATTTCGCGGCGATCGGATGGTCGACGACGGAGTACGACGGCGAGAAAATTCGTCTCGCGAGAACATTGATGCGCGGTCCAGCTCTCGAGTGGCTCGGAAGCAACAGTAGAATTTTCCAGGGCGAAGCCACGTGGCAGCAGTTCCGGGCAGACCTGCTCAAACGTTTTGAGCCGATTAATTCCACCTATATCGCACGTGAAAAATTGCATCACCTCCGGCAATACGGGAGTGTCCTGCAATACACGCAGTTGATGGAAGAATTTTATAACCGCATTCCCGACATTACCGAGGGTGAGAAGATTCAGTCCTACATCGCGGGGCTGAAAAACGACATTCGTCGCCAGGTTGCAGCAGCGAATTGCAGCAGCTACAGCGAGATCATATCGGCCGCGGAGCGATTTGACTTGGTCAACGCCGGAACACGATGTCCCCATGTCGTCGGATCACGACAAGGAGATCGCTCGGCTTCAACCACGTTCGCCGACCCCATGGAAGTCGACAAATTCGACGCGAAGTCACGTCCTGCAAAAAACAAAACGATTTGCGATTTTTGCGGCGGAAACGGACATCGCATTGTCGACCATTTTCACGTGAAATCTGCACGTGCGGCATTCCGAGCTCGAGGGAGTAAAAAAAACGGATCTCGCCAGTGATTGCGGATCGTGCTGGCGAGGAAAAACAGATCCGAAAGCGTCAGCGCAATCTTGACCAAATCGGAATTCGAGGACAGCATTGGGTGCAAGATTTAGAGAATCCAGGGCGAAATCCCAAGCCCCTGGACCGAAATTTGTCAGAGGGATTCGCCGAGGAAAAGAAAACCTCCGCGAAAACAGACTCGACAAAGACGGAAACTCTCCAATTCGACCCCGGAAAAAAACAGAATTCGTTAAAGTTATCTTTCAAAGATGCTTTAATGAAGACTGATGATTTTCGCGGGTCCGGAGCCATAAAAAGATTCCGGGAAGAACTCCAGAAGAAGCAGATGATTAAAAAAGTGGTACCGGTGCCTACGGAGCTGGGGAAAAAAATAAGGAGTGTGGAAAGGAGCAGGCCTTTCCACGGCGTCAACGTCCTCTCCCGGAACCAGCCCAAGTCGACTCTCCACTCCCCAGGGAAGAAGTCTATGGAGCTGAAGCAGCTGAGGAGGCAGCTGGGAGTTGAAATGAAGCTGCAAAAACTCCAAAAACCCCTCCAGGATGCATCCAGTGGATCGCAGGCGTCGACCGGATCCACCCCCTCAGGATCAACCACTACTGTTACTACCTCTACTCCTGGCGTTGGAGAGGAGCCTTTCTCCACGCAGCCCAGGCCAGCTGTTAGTCCAGGAGCAAGCAGTGGAACCACGGTGTGTACTGAATATTGGGATGTACCCTATGATCCTATTAATGAAACTATTTTTGGGTACTCCGAGCAACGCTCACCACTCCTGCTCGAGGTGATCTGCAAAGGACAGCGCCTCCAAGTACTCGTGGACAGTGGAGCGTCGCACAGAGTCTATGACAAAAAGGCAATCGATCGTCTCGGAGGTGAAATCAAGTCCTCAAGCTTCTCGGCAACGATGGTGGACGGCAGTAATGTTAAACTGTATTATGCTTGTAGGCTGTAGTGGGGTAGCCAATATGGGGTACAACCTCAACTAGGGTTTCATATTTGTACCCAAACTTCTGCTAGTTCAATCATTCTTGCCTAGCTATTCTGAAATGGTATTCAGAGCAGGAGGTCCCTAGGACCTACCGACCGTTTTTTTTTTAAGGGCCCACCACCGCTCGCATGCGGTTACCACGCTACCCCGTGCCCTAGCCTCGTAGCGCCCTCGTGCGCCCTCGTTAGCGCCCTCGCGCGCCCCTCGTTAGCGCCCTCGCGCGCACCCTCGTTAGCGCCCTCGCGCGCCCCTCGTTAGCGCCCTCGCGCGCCCCTTGCTAGCGCCCTCGCGCGCCCCTCACTAGCGCCCTCGCGCGCCCCTCGCAGTGTCGCCCGCCCGCCGAGCCGCCCGCTCGCAGCCCGCTCGTCCTGCTGCCCGCTTCGCAGCCCGCCCGCCCGCTCGCTGCCCGCTTCGCGGCCCGCCCGCCACGCAGCCCGCCCGCCCGCTCGCTGCCCGCTTCGCGGCCCGCCCGCTTCGCAGCCCGCTCGCTCGCTGCCCGCTCCGCGGCCCGCCCGCTTCGCAGCCCGCTCGCCCGCTCGCTGCCCGCTTCGCGGCCCGCCCGCCCGCTCGCTGCCCGCTTCGCGGCCCGCCCGCTTCGCAGCCCGCTCGCTCGCTGCCCGCTTCGCGGCCCGCCCGCTTCGCAGCCCGCCCGCCCGCTCGCTGCCCGCTTCGCGGCCCGCCCGCCTCGCAGCCCGCTCGCCCCGCTGCCCGCTTCGCGGCCCGCCCACTTCGCAGCCCGCCCGCCCGCTCGCTGCCCGCTTCGCGGCCCGCCCGCTTCGCAGCCCGCTCGCCCCGCTGCCCGCTTCGCAGCCCGCCCGCCCGCTCGCTGCCCGCTTCGCGGCCCGCCCGCTTCGCTGCCCGCTCGCAGCGCCGCCCGCCCGCCCGCTACCTGCTTCGCAGCGCCGCCCGCTGCCTCACTGCCCGCTTGCTGCGTCCCCTCTGCTGCTGCCGCTGCTCTGCTGTGCCCTCACGCCTGAGCTATGGCCTCTATTCGCGTTCTTTCCTTCGATGCTGAGGGCCGTCCCGTGCAGTTCACTTCCTGGCTCGACGACCTGCAGTTGTATCTTATGAGCAATAGCACGGACCACATCTCCCTCTATGACTACGCGTCTGGTGCTGCCGCTGCTCCTGCTGCCACAGCCGAGCTTAGTGTTCGTTCCCACTGGCAGACTCGTGACGCAGCTGCTCGCCTAGCCATTCGTAGTCACCTGCCGCTAGCTGAGCTCGAGCATTTTGGCGACTGCAAATCCGCTAAGGCCCTGTACGATGCTGTCGTTGCTCGCTACTCCTCGCCTGCCACAGCCGAGCTTAGCCGCCTCATGCTGCCGTACCTGTTCCCCGATCTGTCCACCTTTACTACAGTCGCCGATCTTATCACCCACCTTCGCACTAGTGATGCTCGCCTGCGTGCCGCCCTTCCCACCGAGTTCTGCGCTAAGAACCCCCCTCCACTGTACTGGACACTCCACTTCATAGTCACCCGTCTCCCTGACACCCTCCGCTCAGTTCGAGACCACTTCCTTGCTCGCTGTCCCACTGAGCTCACAGTCGCCCTCCTAGAGGAGCAGCTGCTCGCGGCCGAAAAGAGCATTGTAGCTGTTGGTGCTGCTCGTGGCGCTCCTCGCACCCCCATCTTTGAGGGGTGTTCTCCCTCTCCCCTCGCTCCCTCCTACGCTGCTGCTGCTGCTGTTGACTTCCTTGGTGCTGAGTCTGTTGGCGCTGCTTCTGCTCCTGGTGGGAGGCGCCGCACCGGCAAGGGCAAGGGGGGCAAGGGTGGTGGTGGTGGCGCTGGGGGGGGAGGAGGTGGGGGAGGTGGGGGGGGAGGCGGTGCTGGAGGGAGCGGTGGCGGGAGCGCTGGTGGGAGTGGGGTCGGTGGTGGAGGCGGGGGCGGCGGCGGAAGCAGTGGCAGTAGTGGCGGCGGCGGCGGTGGCGGCGGTGGCGGCGGTGGCGGTGGCGGTGGTGGCGGTGGTGGCGGTGGCGGTCGGAGCGGTGGTAGTGGTGGCGGCGGCGGTCGGAGTGGAGGCACTGGCTCGGGCCAGAGCTCCCAGCAGCAGCAGCGTCCCCAGACGACCCAGCAGCTTCGTGAGTGGCTTGCTCAGCGTGGGACGTCGGGGGGCAGTGGCCGCTGTTCTTATGTCATTCGCACAGGTGACCGCAAGGGACAGACGTGTGGGAGGTTCCACACCCCGTACCGCTGCTTCTCCCGCCTTGACGACGCTTGGCGTGAGGAGATGGGCGCGGATGTTGAGCGCCCCCGCTGGGCTGAGCTCATGAGGGCTGGTGTTGATGTCTTTGCTCTTGACTATGATGCTATTATTGCTGCCATGTATGCATTGACTGTTAGTGCCGAGGGAGACTGTTACTTGTGTGTGCCGCCTGACCCAGGTATAGAGCCCGCTGCCCTGGGTACTAGTGAGTCTGCTCTCTCTGGTATGGTGCCCCCTGTACTTGCTCCCCCCAGTGCTGTCCTGGCTGGTTTCGAGTCTGCTCTCTCAGGTACAGCACCCACAGAGACTGCTCTCTCAGGTACCGCACCGGCTGAGGCCTGTCACACCTTCACCCTTGACTCAGGTGCTTCCCGTTGCTTCTTTCGTGACAGTACTGAGCTCACACCGCTTCCTGCACCGGTCCCAGTCTCCTTGGCTGACCCCTCTGGGGGCCCAGTCCTTGCCCAGTCCACCACTGTCCTCCCTTGTCCGGCGGTTCCGTCTGGCTCGTTGTCGGGTTTCCACCTCCCCTCGTTCTCGACGAACCTGGTGAGCAACGCTGTCCTCCAGGATCAGTGGGTTGACACCTTTACCCCTGGCGGACAGCGTGTGGCGATCTGCACGTGCTCCAGGACCGGCCGTCACCTGGCTACGTTTACCCGTCGGCCGGGGTCGAGTCTCTACACACTGACCACTGCGTCTCCTCAGGTCGCTGCTGTCGGTCAGGTGTCTGCGTCAGGTCTGGTAGCCCACGCCTGTGAGTGTCGTTCCCTGTCGCACCAGACTCTTCTCTGGCACCACCGCCTGGGTCACCCCTCCTTGCCACGCCTTCGTGGCATGCACCGTCGCCACCTTGTGTCTGGTCTTCCCAGGTCCCTCCCTCCCCTCCCTGCCTCGCCTGCGCCGCCTTGCCTTCCTTGCGTCGAGGGGCGGCAGCGCGCCGCTCCTCACTCCTCCTCGTTCCCCCCGACAGAGGCTCCTCTGCAGACCCTCCACCTGGACGTGTGGGGCCCAGCCCGCGTTCGTGGTCAGGGCGGTGAGCGGTACTTTTTGCTGGTTGTCGACGACTACTCGCGTTACACCACGGTCTTCCCCTTGCGCACCAAGGGTGAGGTCCCTGCTGTTCTGATCCCTTGGATCCGCACGGTTCGTCTCCAGCTCCGCCGCCGTTTCCGGACGGATCTTCCTGTCCTGCGTCTGCACTCTGACAGAGGTGGTGAGTTTTCCTCCGATCTCTTGAGGACCTTCTGTCAGGCGGAGGGCATCGAGCAGACCTTCACGCTTCCGGACTCCCCACAGCAGAATGGGGTTGCTGAGCGCCGCATTGGCCTGGTCATGGAGGTCGCTCGTACCTCCTTGGTTCACGCGGCGGCTCCCCATTTTCTGTGGCCGTTTGCTGTCCGGTACGCCGCGCATCAGCTCAACCTCTGGCCCCGTGTCTCCTTGCCGGAGACCTCGCCCACACTGCGTTGGACGGGGGAGGTTGGCGATGCGTCGCGCTTCCGGGTGTGGGGTGCTCGTGCCCTTGTCCGCGATACGTCCGCGGACAAGCTCTCCTCCCGCACGCTTCCCTGTGTCTTCCTTGGCTTTGTCCCTGACGCGCCTGGCTGGCAGTTTTACCACCCCACCTCGCGCCGGGTCTTCGCCTCTCAGGATGTCACCTTTGACGAGTCGGTCCCTTTTTACCGTCTCTTCCCCTACCGCACTGCCCCCCTCCCTCCCCCGCCGCTTTTCCTTGCTCCTGGTCCCCCTCCGGTAGACCCCCTTCCCCCTCAGGGTCCTGCTCCTTCAGGTGTCTCTCAGGTAGACCCTCCTCCCGTCGCTGAGCCTGTCGAGTTCACAGGTGACTCAGGTGCTGCTGCGGGTGGTGCTGCTGGGAGTGCTGAGCCTGGGGGTGCTGAGCCTGGGGGTGCTGGGCCTGGGGGTGCTGGGGCTGCAGGTGCTGGGACTGAGGGTGCTGGAGCTGAGGGTACGGTGCCTGAGAGTACGGAGCCTGGGGGTGCTGAGCCTGGGGGTGCTGAGCCTGCGGGTGCGGGGCCTGGGAGTGCTGGGACTACGGGTGCTGGAGCTGAGGGTACTGTGCCTGAGAGTTTGCCGCCTGGGGGTGCTGAGCCTGGGGGTGCTGCGACTGGGGGTGCTGAGCCTGCGGGTACTGAGCCTGGGGGTGCTGCTACTGAGCCTACGGAGCCTCGGGTTACTGCGTCTGGGGGTGCTCCGGTTCGGGGTGCTGAGCAGTCTCTCACACCGCAGCAGCTTCGTGACTGGTACGTCCGGCGCTTTCGCCGTCCTAGTGGCTCGGCTGGAGTTGGGGGTGCTGGGGCTGCTCGTCCTGGGGGTGCTCGTACTGGGGGTACTGGAGCTGCCGGGACTGGTTGTTCTGGGAGCACTGCGACTGGAGCTGCTGGAGCTGGGGACTCTGGCGCTGGCGGTGCTAGCGGAGTTGGAGCTGCCGACTCTGGGGGTGGCGCTGCTGCTGGTGCTGCGGACCCGCCTGGTGGAGCTGCTGCTGGAGCTGAGGACCCGAGCGGTGGCGCTGCTGCTGGTGCTGGGGACCCGGACGTTGGAGCTCCTGCTGGTCCTGAGGACCCGGCCGCTGGAGTCTCTTCTGCTTCTGGAGACGCTGCGCGGCCGCGACCGTACTTCGTACCGCTCCTTCAGCAGGTTCTTGGGCAGGCTCCTCCTCCTTGTCCTCCTCCCTCCGTAGAGTGTCCTCCGCCTGTCCAGCCGCAGTCACAGTTACCGCCTGCCTCGCCTCTCCCTGCTCCCTCTCCTTACGCTGGTCCCACAGGAGGTCTTACAGAGCGTCGTGAGCCTGAGTCTCGTCCTGTGTCGCCTGTTCGTCCTGCTCGCACTGGTAGTCGTGTCCGTCGTGAGCGTCCTCCTCCTGTCCCAGGCACTCACTACATGACTCTGCGTCCCTCTACTGCTCCTCGGCGTGTCCCTCTACCGTCTCCTCCTGCGTCCTCTTTGCCTGCCGTTCCGGACCCTGAGTCTGACCGGTATCGCGCTGAGCACCCTACTGTCACACGTCTCCTCGCTACTGTTGTCACTGACCCTAAGAGGGTGCTGCGTTACTTGTGCAGTACATCAGGCATGGGGCTGGTGCTTGGAGGACGCGACAGAGTTGCCCTCACTGGTCACTCGGACGCTTCTTGGGTGGACGACCTGGCTACGCAGCGGTCGTCACAGGGTTACACCTTCAGCCTTGGCTCTGGTTCTGTCTCGTGGCGGTCCACCCGCTCTTCCTCTGTTCTCGGCTCTAGTTGTGAGGCTGGGATCTACGCCACAGCCATGGCTGCACAGGAGTTACGCTGGCTCACCTACCTGCTGACTGACTTGGGAGAGCGGCCTAGTTCTCCTCCAGTTCTGTACGGTGACAACAAGGCGGCTCTTGCCTTGTGTCAGGAGCACAGACTGGAGCACAGGACGAAGCATATTGCTCTTCGCTACTTTCTTGCTCGAGAGCTTCAGCAGCGCGGTCAGCTTCGGCTTGTGTACGTGGACTCGAAGGCCAACACTGCTGATATCTTCACCAAGGCGCTCCCGCCTAGTGATCATCAGCGGCACTGTACTTCTTTAGGCCTTGTGTCCACGTTTCCTCACTTGCTCACTGCTTGACATTCTTTGTACTGTACTTTATATATATCTTGTTGCTTGCTTGCTAGGTTTTGATCACTGTGTTGCTTGTCTTGTACTATATCTAGCACTGCATGTGAACTGGCCTTGTGGCCTTTACTTGTGCTCGGAGTGTGGTGACGTTGTGATCCACCCTGGGCTTTGCTTTGCTTTGCTGGACTGGTCTTGTGACCCTTTGTTCTCCCCCACTTTGCCTATGGGGGTGTGTTAAACTGTATTATGCTTGTAGGCTGTAGTGGGGTAGCCAATATGGGGTACAACCTCAACTAGGGTTTCATATTTGTACCCAAACTTCTGCTAGTTCAATCATTCTTGCCTAGCTATTCTGAAAAGTAAGCTACCGATCTACAGGGAAACACGGTTACTACTACAGATTGGACCCCTGCGATGGAAGCCTGCCCTCCCTGTCACAAATATTAAAGGACTCGACATAATCTTCGGGAGAGATTTTCTGAAGCGATTCAACCCCGAGATCAACTGGGTTAACCGGACGGCCAACATCAATAGCAACGGGCGGAAAATCAGCCTTCCCAAATGGGACGACACGGGAAATATTCCAGTCGAGACACTCGCACGCTTTGAGAAGGACGTCAAACGGACCACGGCGGGATTTATGGCGGTAGTCAGTGAAGCAGCCAACGGAGAGAAGCAGACCCAGGAACTTCCTCCAGCAATCAAGAAAATTCTTGAAGAGTTCCAGGACGTTCTCCCTGACGATTTACCTGACCAACTACCGCCATACCGAACACATCAACACGAGATCGTGGAAGAGCCGGGATCCAAACCGACGTTCCGAGCACCATACCGGCTGAGTCCGACGGAGCTTGCTGATATGAAAAAGCAAATTGAATATCTCCTGGAGAAAGGGCTGATTCGACCTTCTACTTCGCCGTACGGAGCTCCAGTTCTCTTCACCCCGAAGCCTGACGGAAGTCTACGAATGTTCATCAACTACAGTGCACTTAACAAACAGACCATAAAAAATAAATACCCAATACCACGGATTGACGACTTGCTTGATCAACTCCGCGGTGCTACGGTGTTTTCTAAGCTCGACCTCAGATCGGGATACTGGCAAATTCGAATGGCGGATAACTCTATCCATAAAACTGCCTTCCGAACTCGGTATGGGTCGTACGAGTATCTCGTGATGCCGTTCGGACTCACCAACGCACCAGCCACATTTCAGGCGGAAATGAACCACATCCTTCGGCCTCTTCTGGACGAGTGCGTGGTGGTATACTTGGAGGACATCCTGATTTACTCAAAAGACATGAAGCAATACGTTGAGCATCTGCGACGCGTCTTCGAAATTCTCCGACGAGAACGCTTCTACGTGAAACTATCTAAGAGCGAGTTCGCACTAAAGAAGGTCCAATTCCTCGGGCACATGGTGAGCGCTCAAGGAGTTCACGTGGATCCCAAGAAGATTGAAGCAGTACGAACGTGGAAGACTCCCGAGAACGTGAAGGAATTGCAGCAGTTCCTCGGATTCGCTAACTACTACAACCGGTTCGTACCAAACTACGCCAAGATCGCCGCACCACTGACTAACCTGTTGAAGAAGAATACACCATTCCAGTGGGAGGCGAAACACCAGGAAGCCGTGGAACAGCTGAAAACCGCACTCACATCCGCACCTGTACTCATCCTGCCAGACCCCGAACTTGATTATGTCGTCGAGGCCGATGCTAGCGATCAAGCAGTGGGCGCAGTGCTCATGCAAGATCAAGGGAAGGGACTGCAACCCATTGCATACCTTAGTAAAAAACTTCACGGGGCAGAACTCAATTACCCCATCCATGACAAAGAGGCCCTCGCCATCGTCAACGCGTTCAAGACATGGAGGTGTTATCTTGAAGGAAGAAAAACAACTGTCTACACCGACCACTGCAGCCTCAAATATCTAAAAACTCAACCAACACTCTCCAGGCGACAGGTCCGGTGGATTGACTTCCTTGAAACCCACTTCCATTACGACATCGTGTATAAGCCGGGGCACAAGAACAAAGCAGACGCACTCAGTCGCCCTGCACATGTTGCCGCCCTACAAGTCGATGGCATGAACCCACTCTTGAAGGGACTCTTCAGGCATGGATACACTATAGACCCCGAAGTTTCCATAGCAGAAAAGCGCCATCTTCTGCACTGGGATCAAGACATCGCATACCGCAAGGGATCCACAAAAATATGGGTACCTAATTACCCTCCTTTACGTCAGCTACTACTCGAAGAATATCACGACGTTCTGTACGCGGGCCATTTCAGTAGTAACAAGACGCTTGCCGGTATTGCGAAGCATTATTATTGGCCCCACATGGCGGATGACGTACAAAAATTCGTCACCTCGTGCGACACATGCCAACGGATGAAGAGCAGCAAACAAAATAAAGCAGGATTACTCCAGCCTCTTCCAGTCCCTGAACAGCCTTGGCAAGTGGTTAGCTTGGACTTCATTACCGGGTTACCGCCTACCAAAGCTGGGTACGATGCCATCCTGGTTGTCATCGATAAATTCTCAAAAATGGGACACTTCATTCCGACACACACGACAGCTCGCACAGAGGAGACAGCACAATTATTCTTCCGCTACGTCATCTCGCAGCATGGCATTCCGACAGAGATCCAAAATTTACAAGCAAATTTAGGAAGGAGCTCATGTCGCTCATGGGGACCAAACTTGCTATGTCATCAGCTTATCATCCCCAAACAGACGGTCAAACGGAGCGCCTCAACCAGATTGTTGAACAGCTTCTGCGAGCAGCGTGTAAAGACGATATCTCCAAATGGGATGCGCACCTGCCGGTTCTCGAGTTTGCGTACAACAACGCAACACACCGCAACAGGACAGACCCCTTTCTTTCTCTGTTACGGTCGCAATCCACTCACGCCTCAGAAACCGACAGTCCTCCCGACGGTGCAACCCGCACATGACTTCATTACCACTATGCACCAGTTGTGGGAGCGCACTCATTAACGACTTTTAACTATCCAGCAGCAGCAAAAGAAGCTCGCTGATCGGAGTCGCAACGATCATTCAATCAAGATCGGCGATCAAGTGCTTCTGGATACACGCAATCTCGACATCAGCCATCTTCCAACTAAGCTCCGACCTCGCTTCTGCGGACCTTTTCTCGTCGAGGCGCAGGTCACTCCAGTAACCTTCCGCTTGCGTTTACCAGCTACTTGGAAGATTCACAATGCCTTCCATGTTCAACTTCTCAAGCCATATCGGGACCCAAACACGGTCTTCAAAGGTCGCCAACCGCCGCCGCCACCGCCAGTGATTGTTAATGGGGAAACTGAGTATGAAGTCGAAGCTGTTCTAGCGCATCGACGACGACGTAACGGCACCTTGGAGCTTTTGGTTCGTTGGAAAGGCTATGATCCTTCCGAGGATAGCTGGGTACCTGAACACGACATGGATAACGCCCGTCGTCCTCTCCAGGACTACCTTGTCAAGCAGGGTGTTACTTCTACCACCCAGCTTTGAGGGGGGGAAGTGTGAGAGGACGTCCCCGTTATAATATTGTCTCATTACTTTATTTTTCCTTTATCTTATTCTCCTTTTTCTCCTCTTTATTTTGGTCTTTATTTCATCTCAATCGGCCTACTATTCTATTTTCTAGAGCCTTCTCTTTATTTCACTTATTTCCTATTTTTCCCACCGACATATCTTTTATACGGCACCGACAGCGCCGACAGTGGTGTATACGGTGTAATCTGGGCGTAATCCCAAGTGCCAATAGCCTTGCGTGCTTGTGCGCACTTGTGATTGTAGTATCGGGAAGGGCGTGTTCCCGAATGTTCGTTTTATCTACTTTATCGTTGTAATTCCAAGTATAAAAGCGCATTGTATTCAATTTTAGTGACACGTTTCGATTGAGAATTCGATCCTGTGACACGCCGCCTTCGAGCTGCGCGAGATTTCGCCGGTGCAGAAGTACCTCGGCCTGGAGATCGTGCGCGACAGACCGGCGAGGAGACTGTGGCTGCACCAGCAGGGCTACGCCGACAAGCTGCGTAGGCATTTCATCGACGAGGAGCAAGGCGGTCGGACCCTAAAGACGCCTGTCTCCGTCCACGTCTACGCCGAGCTCACCTTTGACGACGAAGAGGCATAGGAGCGCCAAGAGCAGGAGTACCGGCTGAAGTTCGGCTCGCTGCAGTTCGCGGTGACGTCAACGAGGACGGACATCTCATGTGCCTGCAGCAAGCTGGGGAGCGGCCTCACGGTGAGGAGCGACCAGCATTGGTCGACCACTGCCGAGGTTGACCGCTGCCTCGCCTACCTCGCCAGCACTCGCGACACCGCCCTGGAGTTTGGCGGTGGTACGGCGACAATGGAGCTGGTCGGCTACGTTGACGCCGACGACGCCGGCGACAAGCAGAACCGGACGAGCACGTGGGGCTACATGTTCGTCTACGGAGGGGCCGCAGTCTCCTGGTCGAGCCAGTGCATCAAGTGCGTGACGCTGCCACTGACCGAGTCAGAGTACGTGGCGGCTGTCAACACTGGGAAAAAAGGGACGCCGACTTTGCTTCCACTTTACGGAGTTTTGGCAGCTGGACGCCGGGAAGCCGACTGTCCTTCGGGTGGACAACAAGTCGGCCATCACAGTCGCCGAGGGCATAGGGTTGATGGGCAACCTCAAGCTCATGGAGCAACGATAGGCCTGGCTGCAGCACATGGTGAAGCGTGAGAAGTTCGTTTTGAGGTACATCCCGACCACCGAGCAGCCGGCCGACTTCCTGACAAAGGCGCTGCACTACCCGGCCTTCAACCGGTGCTCCGTCGCGATCGGTCAAGTGCGCCTGGCTGAAGTTGGCTATGGCGACAACGACGTGCAGCAGGTGCCATGCCTTCCTGCATGGCTGGTGCAGTGACGGGCGTGCTGTGTGTTGGGTAAACGCTGACGAGCTATTCTTCGAGCAGTGCTGTTGTGTGGGCTGTGGGCTCAAGCGTGAACGCGGCAGGGGAGTGTCAACGGGAGTAGTGTTCTGTACTGTCCTCTCTTAGGCAGAGCCGACTTCGTGGTCGGGTGTACGGGGGGATGCAGCCGATCTGCAGCAGTGAGCACGGGGTCCACTGCAAGGGCGTTGAACTGGGGGGCGTCTGGCTGGAGGGCGCCGAGCAGGTGGACGCCGTCCTTGGCGTCTGGGCGGCGTCCTGAGCGTCTCCACGGCTTCCTGGGCGCCTGGACACCGACTTGGGCGCCTGGACGCCGCTTAGGCATCTGCTTCGCGTCCTAGGAGGCAGGACGCCGACCTGGGCGTCTGCTCGGCGTCCCGGGCGCCTGGACGCCGACTTGCGCACCTGAACGGCGTCCTGGGTGAGTGGACGCCGACCTAGACACCACGACGCCGAGCATGGGATGTCAGGCTTGATGTAGCCCGCGATTGACTGAACTGGATAAGTAGGCGGGGTTGCCCGGTCGACCGGGGCGACGTGTGCGAAGGTCGTCAAGGGGGGGGGGGGGGGGGGGGGGGGGGGGCTTCTGCGAGACCGACCTCGGGGGTGGTATCCCGAGGTCGACGTGGCTGATGGGCGCAGTCCCTGCCATAGACCTTGCCAGGCGTCTGCGCTGTGCTCGTGACGAGGCGTGTAGCACCAACCAACTGCACACGCCTGCGAAGCGGTTGCACTGTTGTCCTGCAGGTGCAACGCTGTGCAGCCGACTTGCTGCAGTGTTGGCACATGGACATGCAAAATTGGCGCGCATTTCTGCAGCGCTTGAATGGTACGAGCGTTGCTGCGCTGGAACGCGGTCGACCATGCTGCGCTGGAGGTCGACCAACAGCCTAGCGACCAATGTTGTTGCTATCATTCTGAACCATTGTTGTCAACCTTTCCTAGTGAAACTTCTACCAATTTTCCCCATGAACTAGCAAGCAATGTGAACACTTGTAAACGACCAAGTGAACGAATGCAGAGATCCCTCACACACATGTGCCTTCCCCATAGTCAGGCTCTCGTTGCTAGAGTTATCTTCGCATGCTCCTGTTAGGTAGCACCGCCATACTTTAAACACATGCATGATCGCCGGCATCTAGCGGACGTGTATCGGATAGTTCTGCTTGGGCAGGTGAAGTCTGTGTGACTCATTGCGATTGGCTTAAAGACATTCCCGAAGTCTTGCAATAGTACGATTCTCACGACAATGTCGCTTGGTTCGAAGATGACCTCAAATGGACGGTGAGCATTGGCGATTTACTAAACGGGCGACGAGCACAAAATCTTTCTGTTGGTCAAGAAGGCAGCTTGCTTTTTCGTCCCCCACGTGTACTCAACCCCTTTTCTTAGAAGGTCGGTTAATGGGGCAGTCAGTTTCGTTATGCCAAGAACGAACCGGTGCACGTAGTTGACAAACCCAAGAAAACTCTGTAATTCGGTCAAATTTATCGGCGCGTACCAGGCTCGAATCCCCGTAACATTTTTCGAATCTATTTTCACGCCATTGGCCGACATAACTTGGCCTAGAAACTCATGTCTGTCCCATAGAAACTCACACTTAGATGCTTTTGTCAGAGGCACTTCTCGGGTAATATCTTGAATACTGCTTCAGTGTCTTGTAGGTGATGTGCTCAGTTACTGTTGTAATTTAGAAGTTCAACACACTTTTCCATAAGTACGCGCAATAGTTTGTTCATGGACATCTGAAAAGCGGGGGGGGGGGAGCGTTGGTCAGTCCGATGAGCGTAACAATGTATTTGAATGACTGTAGCGGGTGCAAAAGGCGGTTTTAGGCAGCCGGGTGGGTTGACGCGGAACTGATTGTAATGTCCCCAAAAGTCTACTTTTTAGAAGATGCGGGCTGTACGAAGTTGGTCAACAAGTTTGTCGGCTCATGAAATGGGGTAACGGAACTTTCCCTGTTCAGTACATCCTAGTCGATGCACTTGCAAAAGCCCCGTCCTTTTTCAGTGTGAATATTAATGGCGATGTGAAGGGTTATGAACTCGAGCGAATAAACTTCTTTTCCAGCATGCAATCCAACAACTTCCGCAGCTTGACAATATTAGGCTGGGTCAGTCAGATTTGTCGCTGTTTTGCGGGCTCTACCCCATGTTCTAGTTCTATGCTGTGGCAGTGCGGCGGTTGATGTGGCAGTTCCTGCGGCAGGTCGTCATGAAAAATTCGGTAATGCGGCAGTTCCTTCAGTAATGCTGCCGAGTCATTCGGTACGTCGGCAAGCAGTGTCTGCAAATCACTCCATTTGTCTGCTCCCTTGGCTTCCTGAACGTCGACCTTGTACATATCACAACCTGCAGCTATGGTGCAAGTCATCGTGATAACGTTGACCCGAACCGATGAAGACTCAGGCAAGCTCCAGTGAGGTAGGGCGATGTTGTTACCGTTGAATTGCACGGTGCAGTCACCTATCATACAGACCATTTGCGGGTTGTAACGTCGCAACTAATCGTGACTGGGTAATATGTCAGTCTCGTCGAAGGTCATGGCCAACGATTTTTGGGTGAAAGTGAAGTTAACCTTTGCAGCGAACCTGAACTCGGTGCACGAGTTCTAATATCGCCACTGTCGTGCCATCGGTCAGTCTTGCGTTGATCATAGGTAAGCGTCGGTCTAGTGTCATTTGGAGTTTCCTTGCAGGGGCAGTATTAATCAATCTGCAAATAGGCCCCCGTATACGAAGCTCTTAGCTCGATCGGTAAGGAATTTCCTGCTAAGCAGTATGGGACTGTCTACCGTTTTATCCCTCCTTGTTCACCCGAATGTGGTTGACTGCATAAATCTGCATTGTCACTCGGTGAGGGTCTGTCGGGTCACGAAAGCGGCGTGACCTGTTAGTAGAGGGCCCATTTGCTATTGACTTTAAGCATTTCCATGCTAGATGGTTTGTTTCTGCTTCTATGCTCCCCCTTTTCCCTAAGTTCTAGGCATTCACATTTGTGGTGCCGTAGTTGGTTGTACGTGAAGCATAGCCTTCTGAATTGTGCGATAGCGGCGTTGGCGGTGACATCGCGTATTGTGGCGTCCTCACTCGTTCGATAAGCTCGGCGTCCCCAATTGTTGTTCCTGTTGTAGGACCACAGTCTTGAGTGACGGAGATAATTGAGTTTCACGACCATAGTGAAGATTTTATCAAATTCGGTGAAGTCCTGGAACATGATTTCTTACTAGATGCCACTTTTTATACTGCCGTCATAACAGTTGATGCGCTCTGCTTCGTGCATGTACCCAACCTACTCAAACAATGCCAGAAACCCGCCGGTGTAATCTTGAAAGAAACATGTGCGGAGCTTTTGACATGCGGAAATTGACATCGCGATTGGCTTGAATCTCTCGCGTACAACACGTCCCACGTGCGTAACTTGGTACCTCCACGAAATACGACAGCATCTTGGATCCAGTTGGCCCCTCCCGTGGCAGTAGAGCCTCGTGGTCGCTCGGCTTTGTGACGATGGCGCGCCATTAGTCTATGGTACACGGCATATTGCGGGGTCCTCGCAGTTATAACAAGGCGTAGCAGATTTTTTGCCGTATTCGACGAGACGTAGATTGCGTAAAAAAAGACATTCTTTGAATTAGTTCATGCCTGAACTGTTGGCCCGCTCCGTTGGGACCAACATTCACAGAGCAAGCTCGTGCTTCAAGGCAGATCGCGTCTCACCTTTCCAATTCAAGTTTTGTTTTTTGGCGAAACACAATAATGTGGAAGATATCGTGTGAAGCAACATTGAAAAATGTAGGACCAATCACGATAATCTAGCCCTCTGACTTTTTGTGGGAAGCTTTTTTTTTTTAATAAGATGTGGTAGATTGTGACCATTTATTACACACTTGTCAGCAAACAACATGTACATATCAATGCCGTGCTCTATTGTTGATCCCGCCTATACACAATGCTGAGCTGTTGCACACAATTTCGGCCCGCCCAATTTAAGTTGTAGTTCCCTAACGGGTATCTGGTGCACATGATGCTTTCACTGGCGGCACCCCCTCTGTTTCTACACGACACTTAGCGCGGGCTGGGAGGGAGCACCCCCACACAAATATCTCCTGATTTCTACACCTGGGGCTGGGACAGAACCCGTCACCGTGGATGAAACCGTATTTTGACGGATTCCGGCGATAGGCACCAAAACGAAACACGAGGAACAAGGTTAGTGCGCAGAACATTACAGATCAAAGTCGTCATATCTCGCTATAGCGCTCGTCGTTTACAGCAGTTGCGAAGGCGTTCGCGATAGGATCACGAAAGTGACACACCGTTCGACCAGTGACGAGAGTATTTGTGACACGCCCTATTCGATTGGGATATGACAATCCCTTTTGGCCTAGGGTACACGCCGAGTGTGTCGGACCATAAACCAAGTGCAACTTCTGCAAGTCATTTTTTTACCGCTAGACGATAGCACCCGCCGACAAGGGCTCAGATCAGGTTCAGCTGGTCGGCGGGTGCAGTGCTGCTGCATGGCATGTGCATGTGATTCTCGTATTGTTGGATTGCATTGCAACCCATCATGAGCGAGTGAGGTACAATACTAGTATCCAATCGTCATCCCACGGAAAGTATGCTCTAGGGTTTGGTAGTTCGGGTAAAAGCTTTAGTACCCCTTTGGGCCCAAGCTTTACCTGTTCCATCTACAAAATTGCGTGGTCTCCAATCTGTCCCAAAACCATTCTGTCCCAGGACCGACTCAAATCCGTCCCCAAACTATCTTGAAAGACACTTCCGAGACATTTCTGTCTATTGGCACTTTTACGCGTCAATCTAACATGTCCCGAAAATGACTTGTGCTCGAATCTGTCCCTGAACTTCAACGCTATCGGAAGACTCAAGTTTGATACTCGTCAACGTCAGTTCCATTCCGTTGGGTGTAAGATTTTTTTTTTTTTTTGGTACAAAATACTAAGAATAGAAAGTATGCGTTAGTTGCTGCTGGAAAAAATATCATGACAATTACTTGTTCACGATTGGAATCGTCCTCTGGGAATCGAACCTAAGATTCTACGATCCGAAGCCTCATCACATACGACTGTGCCACACACTCCGGCTGATTTGCTTACGAGTTTATTAACTCCAATGAAACGGCGATTCCTTGAACACAACAGCATCCTGATCCGAATGTTACACTGTACCTTCGCGCCACCTGTCAAGCAAACCAGCGTGGCACCTGCCAACTGCAGCAAAATCGCCACGTGCGCTGGAAAATTGTCGCGTCACTGCCAAAGATCCACCACACAACCGAAATCCTCAACAACCACCTCAATGTGAAATGCCCACCACGCTCACCACTGCAAAACTAGTGAAACCCATCCAAACCTCCCGCGAATTTCAATTGTTTTGCTGGATTAGAGCGTTCTGCTCTGGTCATCACTCATTTCTTTCACCTCGTTTTTTGTTGTTCTATCTCTGTGTCTGCCAATAACTTGGCTCAACTAGTGGATCCTGTTGAAGTTTTCAATGAGATTTCATGTCTGGATTGCTATTAGCGCGCCTTTCTGTTGGTTTGCAATCAATTGCGCTCTTGTTGTACGTCACCTATCGTCACCACAACCATCATTTCGATTAGCATATCTTAGTTACTCTCTTATCTCTCATCAACTTTAACGTCCATTACTATGTTAATGCGTCTAATTTGTACGTCATCTTCCCTTATGTTCCTTTCCATGGCAGTGAATCACGACGGCACGTATCTTTTGACATGACGGTTGGTATCTCGTACCCTTAAATCCGTCATGCATCCCCGTGTCATTCTGGCTACCCTTTTAACATCCATGCGATTCTGTTTTATCAAACGTTGTCGTCCTTTAAAAGTTCCATCCTGCTTTTTACTTTGGTGTTTCTGTTTGATAGTAAGATTAGGCTCAACAGAAATTGAAGAAATGGCATGTCAATATATTCTCCTCGGTCAGTGGCTCTCTACGTTTTTCGTGCATTTATTTGTCGTAACGCAATCAATGCATGCTTTGTTTTTTTGCAGCCTTTGCCTATTGGAAGGTACACTTTTAAAATAAGCGGGATATGTATCCTTAATTCTTATCGTCGTCTTCTGCACATAACGGCACCGACTGAAGACTAAGTATTACTATTTTATGTTTTCAGTATGTTAGTTATCACTTTAACATTGACATTGACTAAATAGAACTTGTTCTGTTTTTTGTGATATGCCAGATAAATTATACGAGGCCTATCATTTTGGTGCATAAAATAACGTCAATTATGGTCCAGATAGTTTAGGGAGTTGTAGCTGGCTGGATGTATGTGTATAAAGAGTAATATTGTACTGTATGCTATGCAGAGTGGCCTGCCTCAGGTGCAACGTTGACAGCACTGCCACCACACAGCCCACATTCATTCCACATTCTGAACCATCTCTTCTCAGATGCCCTGCAGTTACCCATTCAACTACTTTCCCTGTTGGCACTGCACTATCTATTCCATGGCTATCTTTTACGAGACAGAGTTTTGGCAGGCAACCAGCTCAATGGCACCATCCCTTCCACCATTAGCTCGCTGGCCAAGCTGTCAACAATGTAAAGCGATTCACAACCATCACTTTTATATTCCCCAACATGAGGTTCTGCTTCTCTTATTACGAAACTAGCATGTGTCGTTTCTGATATTGCATGAGCGTAACCCTTGGGTACCATGTCATGGAGCTACATTCCTTGTCTCTTTGCACCATTTGAGACCCATGAGCCTGCTTTGTGTACCATCTGCATTTGGATGCTTTCTCTCAGTGAGCTTCAAAACAACCAGCTTTCAGGCAGCATCCCTGCCAGCATGAGCGCTCTCACTCAAGTCACTCAACTGTGAGTCACAGACGAGTGAAGTGGGCGAGATGATAAGTGCCAAGTCATAGATGCAGCAAAACGAACAACACGTTGAGTGAGACGAGACGAGATGAGTGTACAAGCTGGCAGAAGTCAAAGTTGCCCTGGTGATACTAGTACCTTTTCAGCACTAGGGAGTCCATTCTGCCTGTGCAACACACGTCTCCTTTTTCCGCTCACCCAAGCCCTGCGGTTATTTCCCTTCCTGACTTCTCTGCCTAACTCCTCAGCATCTCCCAGTCACATCTTCTTTTCATCATTTGGATCACAGGAACTTAGGAAGTAATAAGTTCACTGGCTCTATCCCTGCCGAGCTTGGTTTTATGACAAACCTCGCAAGACTGTAAGCATAATCCCCTGTTCTCGTCACATCTTAAAATATAATCAGTAGATGCTGTCCTATGGTAATCTTTCATTGCATAGGTTTGCCCATTCTCGATTACATCCCAAGGCAGCTGAAACGTTGGGCCTGATGTGGGAACTAGAAAGTAGTTTCCAAACTGTTGATTTTAGCACGTTCAATGCACCGCATGTGACTCGACTCGCGTGTGAGCCCTGCTAGGCCATGGCGCTTGAGCATATCTGGGCACACTGGCTGGCACCAGGCTGGCCCAGGAGAAGCATGACCTAGAAATCTAGAGCTGCCCAGTCCACACAGTGGCCGGCCCACTCCTCATATCTGATGCGGACGAACATGTATTTCATGTGTTAGGGCCTCTGCAGATGGTTCTAGTGTGTGCCGCCATATATCTCACACCACCACCACGCGCTTACCCTTTCACTATTGTCCTGCCTACCTCTACTTCCCACGCCCCACACTGCCTATGCTGGCTGGACAGTTGGCTTGGTCCCAACCAGCTCACCTCTATCCCTGCTAGCATTGGCTTGCTAACAAACTTGGTAACCATGTAATGATTTTTCTGTACTCCACCCATCATCCTGTTTCTGCATTCTAGTCCTCTACACAGTTCCTACCCGCCTTTAGATGGACCACGCCAAAGCCATCCTGGCTCAGGTCTGCCCAATCAATACCCCAATCAGTTCACTTTAACATTTGTGTCCCCCCTCCCCCCTATATCCTCCTTCCTTCCCGTTACCCTTTGTGCCCTCCTGTTTTTTTTTACCCTTTGTGCCATCCTTTTTTTTTTTTTTCTCTCACAATCTGCCCCATCTTCTGTCAGCATGGCCTTCCAATCGTTTCATTTCTTATAAATCATTTCTTATATTGCCGCCCAAGCTGCCGTTATTGTTTTCTTTTCTGTCTGTTTTGCATGCTGCCGTGCTGTTGTTCATTGTATCACGTTTGACCCACTCTACATTCGGCAACCATTCCATAGGCCTCTGCTGCTTGCCTTATAAATTTCAGTGATATTTCGAGCAACCAGCTTTCAAGCAGTATTCCTGCTACTATCAGTGCTCTCGTGAAACTCACTCAAATGTGAGTTGCACACAAGTGTTGGTAAGATGGTAAGTACTACCACATAGACACGAACAGCAAGTCAAGCAGCTTTCTTTCCAGCTGGAGCTCACCAGCTCGGCACATGGCATAAAATGATATGAACCGGGCCCAGCTCAGCGACTCGTGTCACCGGTCACAGACCAGGAAGGAACAATTACCATCGGCACAGTTCGGTCAGGCAAAATGCGTCCTTCTGTGACTCTGGCGGGCTAATTTGTGGTGCGCATGCCACACATGGTTTTGCAAAGCTGAGAGGAATGTCTATAGCCAACCAGGCTCCATTCTATTGTATTGGCCCTTACCAGCTGACTGGGGTTCACTCGGCATTGCTCGTCTCAACAAGGCAACGAGCGAGGTCCGTTAGTGAATCTTCTGATGCTCATGTACACAACCAATGATTCATACCAAACCATGAGTCTGAGCCAACCTAAGATAGTGAAATCTATGTTCACGTGTGTTTTGTTTGACAGTATTTTCCTACCCTTGCTCACCCTATCAGCCTTGCAGTGCTTGTTGCCCTGCCTGATTTGGTGACTCTGCCGTTATCCCTCTCCCCACTGACTTTTTCCTCGGCCTCTCTCGGCTTCCCGTTTCCCTCTTGTTCCATTCAGAAACCTCCATGGGAATCAGCTCACTGGACCTATCCCTTCTGGGATTGCTTCCATGACGGAACTTTCATTGATGTAAGCACCATCCCTGAGTCAAAGGGGCGATGAGACACGTCTCGGATAGTGCCCCCATCACCGTTCTTAATATTGACACTGTTGATGCCTTTCATAACAGCAAGGAAGGACATCAGTATAATAAATGACCTTCCCTGGGGCTGTAACTAGTTCTTTATATTACAGGTCTCGCCCCAGAAACAATAAGCCACAATGGACGTCCATTGAGGGAACCTCAGAGGGTTCGGTTCAAGAATGGATGTGGCTTTCTACCTCACAAGATTTTGCTACAGAGAATTCATTTCCGGTCTTCGCTGCTTGCTTTTACATTCTCAGTGACCTTGCGTACAACCAGCTCTCAGGCAGCATTCCTGCCAGTGTCACTTCTCTTGCTCGGATCAGGGTCATGTAAGTCGCACACACACACACACACGTGCTGCTCCTTGAAAAGATCAGTACCATGTATGTGAGCCAACGTGTGCTGGTGAGATATTAGTCCACATGTGTGCTCCACTCGAATTATGTAGAAATATTCTAGAGTGCAGGCCCACTAGGGTTCTGCATTCGTCCTGATTTGTACCCTATCTCCTCTTCCGTATAAGATTCCTTTACTCTTATGTCTTCCTTTAGAGTGAAAATAACTGGCTGGCGTTTGTACTTAGCGCTGCAACCCTGTTTCTAGCTATGCAATTCCTCATATGCTTTGTGTATCCACTTTTCCTGTTGAGATCTGAGCAAGACAAGGACTCACCATTCCATGTTCCTATTTTATCGCTTCTTTCTTCCTCTACTTCCAATTGCTTGCTTCCATCTCTCCGATTACGCCTCTGGTTTACCAGCCCAACCATTTCTCGAGATTCTTTTTCTTTCAGGAGTCTTTTAGCCAACCAGCTTTCAGGAAGCATTCCTTCTGGCTTAGGAAGCATGATCCAATTAAATGGCCTGTGAGTGGCAGACTGTAAAGATAATGGAATCGGGAAGTGAAGAAGAGCGAGCGCCGAGCACCTATAACCAGCAACCCATCCTATGCATTTCCCTGTTACCTGTTACTAGTTCACAATTTTTCTTTGTGATCCACTTTTAGCATCATTCCTTTCCTCCATTTATCGTTGCTGTTTCCTCGAACCCCTTCATGATGAACGTGGGCCCTCCTTAGCCAATCTGCAATGTCTTTCTTCTAAGCTAGCTGTGTGGTGTGGACCACCCACCACTCAGGTACCTGTCCGGCAACAAACTCTCTGGACCCATTCCAGACTCCATTGGCTCCCTCACCAACTTAGGAGCGCTGTATGACCCGTGATTGCCCCTTCTTCACAACCTGCTTGCATCTCTTTGGCTTGGTTACCATGCAATCCAGCCCGCCCCGCAATGCCCTTTTGCTGGCACTTTTTGGCATCATCTCTCGTCTTCCTTCCAGTATCTCTTTCTGGCATGCTCTGCTCATCTGTCAGAGAAGCACCTTGTACTTTCTGCATTGCAACATCCTAAATGTGACCCAGGTTTATGGATTCGAACAGTCTGTCTGGCACCATCCCTTCATCCATAAGCAATCTACGCAATCTGAACGCTCTGTGAGTGCCTCCCCTCCTCTTGTTGCTTCCCGGCATTGTCTATCATGGCTCTGATGCTATCTTTCATGTTCATTGTACCCTTGAATTGGCTGTGAGAACCATCATTTTTTAATTCTATCTAGAAAATGAATCTCCATATCAATGCTGAAACAGGCACAATCATGAAGAACATATGAAATCTGTCAATGCATTGCTCTATTCCCTACAACCTCCTACCCCACCTTGACTGTCTGCTTGGCTCGCGACATTTCTCCAGAATGATCCTCTGTTCCGTGCCAAGTGCAAGCAAGCGGGGGAGACTAACCAGAGTTTCTTGCTGAAATGCACTAACCTATGCTATCCATGCGCCTGTACAGTCTACTCTGCTAGTACTGCCTGTACTGTGCAGCCAGCTTTTTGTATGACTTGGTCCAGAAATTGGCCGTAATTAGCTCCACACGGCCGTTGGGGTTGGGGCGTGCGTGTGCCATGGCACAGAGGCCCAAAGATTCGTCCCTCAACCTCGTATGCCAACCATCACAACGCCTTGCAAGTGGTTGGTTCCTAGTTCTGAAAAATGTGATAATGTATGTGGTTTGGTTTGGTCTCTCCCCTGCACTACGGTCTTTGTGCTTCCTCCAGGAATATGACAAGCAACCAGCTCTTCGGCAGCATCCCTGCTGGCATCGGTCTTCTCACCCAGATCCTTATACGGTAAGCTACACACATATATTTGGGTGCTTTGATATGTAATATTCACGTGCAAGAGTGATATGCAAGATGCATTTCAGACACAGAGTTATTCCACATGCAAGTTAGTCAACTTGGCACACGCAAGTGCTGGGAGCATGACACATGCAGCGCACTTTCATCTCCATAGGATATGATCAGTATGCAAGGAACATGCTGAAACAACAAGAGTACGTGGATAATGCAAGCAACACCTAGAGATTCGCAGTTGTGATAGACGTTACACCCCATCAACCACGAAACATGATGACTCATGGAACCGAAACCCCGTTCTGATTGCACCTATACTGCTTTCCTCAAATCTTTGTCACCTACCCCCTTGGTGTCGCCTTGCCGCCCTCCCATGCTGCAGGGGTCTTGATTCCAACAACCTCACGGGTGCCATCCCCCCCTCCATTGCCTCGCTGCGCAAAATCTATGCTCTGTGGGTGCCGTGCTGCCACTACCATTCTGACAGTGCTGCTGCTATGCCTATCCATTGTGGTTTCTACCCTACCGATCCACTACTTTAAGCCATATTCTCTTTCTTATGAAGAGATTACTCATCTTCTAAACCTTCCAAAAGACAATGCTACCCCCTTATTACCTCCAAATTACTGTCTCTTCACTGTTTCTCAGCGACCTAAGCTCCAACCAACTGGCCGGTTCCATTCCAGGGGAGATTGGGGCCATGGTCGCCCTCACCAAACTGTTAGTCACTCTCCACCTGACCAGTCCTTTCCCTTGCTCGCCCTAGCCGACACACACCACGGTATCATCCCACGCTAATCACCATCCTCTCCTTCATCCTGTCACTTGCTCATTCGTTCTCTGCTCTGGATGCCTTTCTCTCAGTGATCTTTCAGGCAACCAGCTTTCAGGCAGCATCCCTGCGACCTTGAGTGGACTCACTCGAATGACAGTCCTGTGAGCCACACTCACATTATGCGCCCCAGATGTTCCATACCTGTGGGAACCTGTCACAGTACTGCACATGCATAGCATTTACCTTAGCGTTGCTGTACCAGTTGCAGTAAATGCATGCAACACATGAGCTGAGCAAGATGAGCCGGCTATTGGTGAGAGTTGCATGTGTCCCACTGAGAGCATTGGACTCGGGAAACCCTGAATCGAAGTGTGACGGGCAGGCCCAGCCTCGTCCTCCTCCACCTCTTTGCTACCCAGCCTTGTCTCGGCCCATGCCCATGCCTAGCATCTGCCCATTGCCCATTCCTCACATCACTACCAGATGCTTCTTCAATCCATCTGCTTCCCTCGCATTACCGCTCCTTCTGCTGTCCCTGTGCGTAGGTCGGGTGCTTACGGAGCGCCCGCTATTGAATGACACATCTCGTACCTACAAGTAGACATGAGCAAATCTCAAACTCGAACCGGTTCGGGTCAAACTTACCACCAAATAGAACTGAAACGGTCGAACCAGCAGAACTGATGTGGGTGGGTCCTAGGCTGATATGTCCGAAGATGGAATATTATCTTCTTAAATTTGAGTCAAAGACTGGAGTCGAACCAGCAGAAATTCGGTTCGAGTAGGGGGAAAATAAAATTTTCAGGGTTCAAGGTGCTGTGTGACGTGGTTCTGCACCCCTACTCGAACAGAACCAGACAGATTCCTCCGAAACCAATACATGCTCAAGAACTCTCATTGCAAAATGAACACTGTTTGGTTTGCGTTAACTCAGATTGGTTTGACCAAGCGTAGTTCAGTTTGTTTTTTGCATGTCGACAAACGTGTTCGCTGTCTTTCCTGCTGCTTGATGCTCACAAATTTTCTGTTACCTAAACACATGCATGACCTAATGCGTTGGTTGTTATGTGGTACCGATGAAAAAAGAGTATTGCATAAGTTTGGTTCTCAGAAAGTGTTTGCTCGTTGATAGCACACAATTTCAGCCTTCCCAATCTTCACAAGCCCCTTTACCTCGGCCACCCTGCCTTCCCTACTGTCGTTGACCACGCCCACCCAATCTCCAGTGCATCACTCTGTAACAGTTGTGTTCTTTTCACACCCTTTCTTCACTCATTCATTCACCACCCTGAACGTCTTTCTCCTAGTGATCTTTCAGGCAACCAGCTTTTGGGCACCATCCCTGCGATCTTCACTGGACTCACCCAAATGACATACCTGTGAGCTGCACTCACAATGCGGTGCCTTCATTGCACTATCTGTCACACAATTAACTTGATCATGGGACCTGACTCATGGGATTTCCTACACACATAAGCTTCTACTTTTTATCAGTTGAGATACATACAGGAAGCATGCGCTAAAAATTGAACATCTATATCGGCTCCAATATTGCCGACTGGGTTGAAGTGTATGGATGGATAACTCTCCCCACCTTCTGCCTCTCTCACACACACTAACATCTTCTGCGGGCCCAGTAGTTGGTGGGGTATTTTAAAAGTACCTACAAGTATGAGTATCACTGAGGTTTGGAACCTACAACAATAAGTATGGTGATTGCTTCTTTCTCTTTGTGTCTCACGCTTCACCTCCATTTCCCAGACTCGAACACCCCTGCTTTCCCTGCAGGTCCAAGCCCACACACCCCAACGTACTGTCTCGTGCATGCCGTCTCCCTTGCATGTGTTCTTCACTCACCCTTCCTGATGCTCGCTCTTTAATCTTCTGTCCCGCATGCCTCTCCCAGTGATCTTTCGGGCAATCAGCTCTCAGGCAGCATCCCTGCGACCTTGGGTGGACTCACTCAAATGGCCACCCTGTGAGCATGAAGCATCCATCACACATATGCCTTAACACTGGGACCCTGGCAAGCGAGATTGCTACATACATGGCATGTACCTCCTATTGATGCATCACTTGCGGAGGGCACATGCAACAAATGAAAGTAAAATGTGCAGCAGACTCATGAGCATCAAACCTGCTTATATTGAAACATGGTCAATGCGAGCTTTTCCCAACTGGGAGGAGTTGCATGTGTGCAAGTGAGCTTCCCAGTAGCCAGTGACTAGCCACGAGTCGCGGCAACCCTGAAAATCGATGTGTCACGGGCCGGCCCCACCGGGTCGAACCTCCTCCACCTCCTGGTGACCCAGCCCTGCGCCGGCCCGTGCCCGTGCCCATGGCTCGCATCAGCGCATGGCCCATATTTCATGAGGCGTCTGGATGCCTCTTGCCCCTGCACTGCCTTTCTCACTCACACTATCTCTGCTTCTGCTCTTCCATTCTGTATTGCAAGCCTTCAGCCTTGGCCTCTCCTTCCGCTTGCGATTCTCCCTCAGGATGTTGACCAGGAATCAGCTCACCGGCCTCATTCCTGGTAGTATCAGCTCGCTGACAAGAATCGTAGCTCTGTAAGACATGTCATCCCTCTCCCTGTGACATCCTCTCATGCGTTTTTTTCAACAACAACCCCTGGGCCCTGTCCACAGTAGCTTACATCAAATGGATTTTCATCAAACAACCCCTGCGTATCTTCGCTCCTCCCATCTCTCTGCTTCCCTCGCCTACTCGACCATCCCATTGCACCCTCATGCACAATCCATCGGCTTTTCTTCCCAATGCCCCTTCGGTTGAATCCCCCCACCCCACCACCAGATCCCTCGAGTACAACCAGCTCTCTGGACCCATCCCTTCCTCCATCGGCATGCTCACCACCCTAACAAGCCTGTATGACACACTTCGCCTGTTTCTAAAGCCGATGAAAACGAACACCTATCCTGGTTCCACGTACTGTCCCACTCACTTCTCCCCTTGGCGTTGCCTTGCCGCCCTTTCATGCTGCAGGGGCCTTTATTCCAACAACCTCACGGGTGCCATTCCCCCCTCCATTGCCTTGCTGCGCCGTATCAGTGCTCTGTAGGTGCCCTGCTGCCGCTGCCAGTCTGCCACTGCTGCTGCTGTGCCTCTCCACCGCGGCTGTTTCTCCACCCACCACATGAAGCTCAATGCTCTTGTAATATTTGGGAGCTCTATTTCTCTTCCTGTTTGTTAGCCTTCTCGGCGTCAACGCTATCTCCTTATCATTTCCCTTCCACCTTCAACTCCCCTGTCTTTGCTGTTCCCCCAGCGACCTGAGCTCCAACCAACTTACTGGTCCCATCCCCGAGGAGATCGGTGCCATGCTCACCCTCACCAGACTGTCAGTCACTCTCCACCACAATTCGTTGCGACCTTTCCATTCCCATTCCTTGGGTCGCACCCTCGCCCACCATTGCTATCTCTGCCCGTCCTATGCCACGCGCGCCAATGTATCATCCGCTGCACCCCACACCCTTCACTCCTGGAAGTGGAGTCTGGTCGTCGGATGAGTGGTTGAGTGAGGTCTTCGGACTCAGCTTCCATGGCAACGTGCCACTCAGCAGCATGAGGACCCGAAAGAGGCTCTTCGACAGTGAGAGGGACGAGACTGGTCTTGTTCTCCGAAAACTTGAACGAGGGTGAGTCAGTGATATCGGGAACGATGTGCGAGAGCCGAGGAATGACAGTGTGGAGATCACAAAGCTCCTCATGCCTATCTTCAAGAAGGGTAGAAGACACATCACCTTCAGCAGGAGTAGTCGGAGTGTTCGCTGAACACCGAATGGCGAGTGCGAGTGGGAGTGCAAATCTACGAGGCCTAGTGCCATGAAACAGTGGAGATGAAGGTGGAAAGGGCGGCGCTGTAGGGGGCAGTTTAAGAGGCGGAGCCGGAGGGATCGGCTGCCACTGGTACGTGATCGGTGCACTCGGTGGTGGGAGAGCGGGTGGCAGAGTGGAAAGAGGAGGGGCCGGAGGGGTCGACCGCTGGTGGTATGTGATCGGTGTACCCGGTGGTGGGAGTGCGGGTTGCAGAGTGGGAGGTGGGAGGGATGGAGGAGCTGCTACCGAAGTCGTTGGTGAGGTCGGTTTAGAGACCTCGGAGGGGAATGGTGACATGGCAGGAAGGAGTAGTTGGAGAGGCGAGGGGGCTGGTGCAGGCGGAAGTCCAGGAGGCGCATCAAAGTCAACCCACACAAGAGAGGGTGGTCCTGGGGAAGAATCCCCCCCTGATTTGGAGTGGTCGAGTCTCATCAAAGACAATGTCGCGGCTACGGACTAGTTGTTAAGTAGTAGTGGCTTTGAGAAAGAGGTAGTCAGGGGAGTCAAGATTATGCTCAAGAAAGATGCATGTGTGAGTCTTGGGGCCGAGCTTGCCGCCAAGCTGTCCCCGAGCCTGAGGGTTGAGGAGGACATAAGCGGTGGACCTCCAGACGCGTAGAGGGCGAGCAGAGAGTGTTTTTCCGAGCCAGAGTGTGGTGGGGGTGGTGTCGGGGAGATGTGGGTGGGGGTAAAACTTGTAGAGTAGGGCGGCATGGTAGAGGGTGTAACTCCAAAGTGAGATTGGTGCGTGGGAGTGACTGAGGAGACAGCGAGCGACCTCCACCAACGTGTGACTACGGCTCTCTGCTATGCCTTTCTGATGCGGGCTATTAAGAAGGGTGAGGTGTTGCTGAATGCCAAGAGGGGAACAGAAGGCTTCAAGCTTGGTTTTGCAAGATTCACCACCACCATCCGAATGGAGGCACTGGTGCCAAAGGTGACCTGTGCTTGTTTAACCCCACATTATGCTGGCTTCTGATGCCTCAGCCTCAGTGTGGAGGATGTGCACAGAGAAGTAGTGAGAGTGGTCATCAACTATTGCAGGAAATAGCGATGACCACCTCGTGCGGCAACCGGGGCACGGCCCCAAACATCCATGTGCACTAGGTCCAATAGGGCTGCTGCTACTGAGTCTGAGGGTGAGGCGAGATGAGGTCGCTGGCGCAACTTGCTCTTGGTGCCGTCAGGGCATGTGGGAGCGGGAGAGACAGGTGGTGGAGGAAGTGAGGCTGGTAGGCCAAGAAGCAGCTTTCTGCGAAAGTTTGGGTGCCCAAGCCGATGGTGATAGAGGATGGTTGGGTTGGGGAGACTGCGCCATGAGTATGGTGTGATAGCAGCCTATGTTTGGGTGGTTGACACCTGTGGGGCTGATTAACGCAGTTGTGTATAGGTCGACGGTCGTTGCTGCTGAGGATGAAACGAGCTGAGAGCTTGTTGGTAAGTGGGTTGATGATGTCATTGAGTCAGCATATGGAGGAAGTGGGCCGACAGGAAGAGCGGCTGCGGGAGCTTGCTTTGGGAAGACAATGCCGAGTTCCTTGAGCTCGTCATGAATGATTTGAAATTTGGCGATGTAGTTTTTTTGAGACGTCTCAAAAATGATTTGAACTTCGGCGATGTAGTTTGTTTGAGACGTCTCAAGAGCGGCTGCGGGTGCTTTCTTTGGGAAGACAATGCCGAGTTCCTTGAGCTCGTCATGAATGGTTTGAACTTTGGCGATGTAGTCGGCCATGCCTAAAGAGTCCTCAAGGCAGGCCTGGAACATGCTCGGATAAGAATGGCCACCCCAACCGACGTCTTGTTCATAGAACGATCCTCAAGTTGCTTCCATATGTCGTTGGAGGTGGAGTAATTATGGAAGGTGTTGACAAGATTGGGTGGGGTATTGCCGATGAAGACGACAATGATAGCGGCATCACCTTTTTCCCAATGGCAGTTTTTGTCAACGGATTCCTCATCCTTCCTAGTTGCGATCGCATTAGTAGCATCGATCAGCGTCGTGGGGACGGGGGGCTGTTTTCCCTTGCCATGGTTGAGAAGGACATCCTTGAGGTCCAACCCTTGCACCTCATGACTCAAGAGGTGGTCGTCAACCCCATAGCTTCGTGCCTTGTGGTTGGAGCTTCTGTCGTGGGCTTTGAGGCGAAGAGGGGTGATGGGATTGGCGATAGTGGAGGAATGAAACGCCAAGATGACAAAATTTCTTATTTTCATCGCGAAGCAGAGCTCTTAAGTTGCCGTTGGCAGAATTGTGAGGTAGGTATACGACGGAGAATTGTAAGGTAGGGTTTATGAAGGAGAATTCTAAGGTAGGGTTAACGAAGGAGAATTGTGAAAGTAGGGTTTAAGAAGGAAAATTCTAAGGTAGGGTTTAGATCTTGTCGCTGCAGGCGACGGGCGGCAGCCCAAAGGTGACGCTGCATGGCAACGAGCGGCAGCCCGAAGATGACGCTGCAGGGCGATGGGTGGCAGCCCGACAAGGAGGAGACGTGCTACATACTCGGGAAGAATCAGCGATAAGCGCTAAGCCGACAGTTCGCTCAACAAACAAATACGGAACTCGTCGCGACGGTAAGGACAGTTGCGCGGAAAAAAATCCAGCCAGAGATGTCGTGAATCAACGGCGTCGGGATTGGAAGCGGCTTTGCCGAAGAGTGCAGGATGAGGATCCGATGAGAAGATCACGATCCGCGTATGCGGTTGAAACGCTCTGATACCATTACAGAAATTGACCTTACAATTGATATCTTAGTAATGAACTTGAAGCTTCCTAAATGAGGTAGGTATGGATGGGGAGGGAATCGGGGGCAATCCTGATGGATGGGGGGGTAATTCCATGGAAATTTACAACTGATGGGTTGGAGATTGCTTGGAGTTCAGATTTGGGTTTGGTTGGGATGTGGGTGTACACTCAACCAAACACAAAGAGCAAACTACACGGAAGTAGGATATAAGAAGTACAAGTACAAAAAGTGCGATTGAGGGCTAACATTGGCACTTTTTCCTAATGGGATGAGTTGCATGTATGCAAGTTAGCCCTGAAATCGACGTGTGATAGGCCGGCCCCACCTCGTCCTCACCAGGGTCCAACCTCCTTCTCTTCCTTGCGACCCAGCCTTGTTCCGGCTGTGCCCATGCCTCGCATCAGCCCATTGCACATTCCTCATAACCCCCCCAGATTCCTCTCGCCCTTGCGCTGCCTTTGTCACTCACACTATCTCTGCTTCTGCTCTTCCATTCTGTATCGCAAGCCTTCAGCCTTGTCCTCTCCTTGCCCTTGCCATTCTCCCTCAGGATGTTGACCAGGAATCAGCTCACCGGCCTCATTCCTGCTAGCATTGGCTCGCTGACAAGAATCGTAGCTCTGTAAGACATGTCGTCCCTCACCCTGTGGCATTCTCTCCTCAGCACCTTACATCAGATTGAGTTTTGCGATTCTCCGCTCCTCTCACCTCTCTGCTTCCACCGTTCCATTGCACCCTCATGCACCATCCATCGGCTGTTCTTCCCAATGCCCCTTCAGTTGAATCCTCCCACCACCAGATCCCTCGCGTACAACCAGCTCTCTGGACCCATCCCTTCCTCCATCGGCATGCTCGCCACCCTAACAAGCCTGTACGACACACTTCGCATGTTTATTAAGCCGATGAAACCGAACACCCATTCTGGTTCCACATACACAACTCTGCTTCCTTCATTCGTCTCTCACTTGTATACTTGGCGTTGCCTTGCTGCGCTCCCATGCTGCAGGGGCCTTTATTCCAACAACCTCACGGGTGCCATTCCCCCCTCCATTGCCTTGCTGCGCAATATCAATGCTCTGTGCGTGACGTGCTGCCACTGCTGCCACTGCTGCTGCTGTGCCTCTCCACCGCGACTGTTTCTCCACCCACCACATGAAGCCCAATGCTCTCCTGAACTTCGGGAGCACTTTTCCTCTGCTTGTTAGATAGCCTTCTAGGCGTCTACACTATCTCCTTATCCTCTCATTTCAACCTTCCACTCCCCTATCTTTGCTGTTTTCCTAGCGATCTAAGCTCCAACCAACTAACCAGTCCCATCCCCGAGGAGATTGGTGCCATGCTCGCCCTCACCAGACTGTGAGTCACTCTCCACCACAACTTGGCTCGCACCCTCACCCACCATTGCTACCTCTACCCGTCCTAGCCCACGCACAACAATGTATCATCCGCTGCACCCCACCCCCCCCTACTCACTCGTGTTCTTCTCTCCTACTTCCGCTCACTCGCCCGTTCCTCCTATGCCCTGCTCGCATTTCTCCCAGTGATCTTTCGGACAACCAACTCTCAGGCAGCATCCCTTTGACCTTGAGTGGACTCACTCAAGTGGAATTCTTGTGAGCTGCACTCACATTATGAAACATGCACCGCCTGTCACATGTCCCTTGAGACAGAGTAGCTATTAACTACGTTTAGATAGCATCAGCTGATCTAATTTCATAGAGTAAAAGAATTTACACGATATAGCAATACAGGGTATTGCTACTTTTTCAGCACATATACCGAGTGGCTTGTCTCAGCTATTGTATTGTGCATCCCACCTTTCTTGCACGTGTTGGTCACTCATCCTTCCTGTAACTCACTCGTTCGTCCACTGCCCCGCACGCTTCTCCCAGTGATCTTTCAAGCAACCAGCTTTCAGCCAGCATCCCTGCGACCTTGGGTGGACTCACGCGAATGGCATCCCTGTGAGCTGAACTCCCCTTATGGTGCATGCAGTATCAATAATACATGGTGTGCTATAACACTGGGACCCTGACAAACATAACATGTTTGCTCCCATTGATCCATCAACATGGCATGTTACTCCTATTGATCCATTAGTTACGGTATGTAGACATGAGCATAGAGCGAACCGAACACATTAGTTTTCGAACACTTGGTCAATTTGAACCGTACCGAACACGTCTGACGCAAACAGTTTTCTTAAATGTGAGTGTTCCTCGTTCGAGTATAGGGTCGAAAAGCTTGAAGGCAAGGCCGAATACTAAGGTGTTTGACTCGAACTCGAACAGTTCGCCTTGGGGGGTTCTTCCAGTATAGTCACATTCAGGCAGGGCGAGTGTACTAGAAGCAATATCACTTTCCGTATAGCCCTACAAGAGATATAGTTAGGCTTGGCGCAGATCTGGTGGATATCCAACTTCGCCTTGCTAAACTCCAACTTAAACCCAAATGCCCTTAGTTCCTTTTTCAACCATCTCCTAACCTAATCCAACCTTACGCCTAACGTTTCCAGCCACAATGTGGAATTTAAACCGTGGGTAGGGGGCGGAATGCCATCCTTAGGCTATATCGACAATTGAGCTCATCGTCGCCCTCCCCTTTTAGGGCCAACCAGCGCGTCAAACTTTGACTCGCTGAATTTTCCCTCGAACACCTAGGTATTTACGACGAATACATTGTGTTCGCTATCACCTAGGTGTTCATGCATTTTTCCGCACACGAACACTCGAACAGTCGAACCTGTTTGTGACGAACACCAAGGTGTTCATCACAAACAATTTTAGGCAAAAATAAAAGTTGAACACGCTCGAGTAGAACACTTTCGAGTCGAACCGAACAGAGGTTCAAATTTTAGCTCATGTCTAACGGTGTGTGTCAGAACTTAGGCTTAGAACTGATACATTAGTAGTGAGCTCAAAGCTCTTTAAGTACATCAGGAATGAGCAAGGTAGGGATGAGATGGAAATCAGGGGGCAATCCTAGGGAATCAAGGGTAATCCCAAGGCAAGCTCCAATTGGTGGGTTGGAGATTGCTTGGAGATTACATTTGGGTTTGGTTGGGATGTGGGTGTACACCCAACCAAACACAAAGTGCAAACTACACTAAACTAAACTAGGATATAAAAGTACAAGTACAAATTGTGAGATTGAGGGCTAACACCAACACCCCCCCATAGGCGTCAATCGAACTCAGGGAGGAGAAGGAGGAGCGCAGAGCCCCATGGCGCCGAGAAGGCGATGGTGAGGGACCTTCCCAAGGGGCTTGGTGAACAGATCAGCCAAGTTGCAGTCGGAAGCCACATACTCCACATTGAGCTGCTCTCGCTGGACAAGGTCACGGATGAAGAAGTGGCGAAGTTCGATGTGCTTGGTGCGAGTGTGGTATACGGGGTCCTGGGAGAGGTGGATGGTGCTCTGGTTGTCACACCAGAGGGTGGGAGTGGACTGAGGAAAGCCAAGCTCCTGGAGTAGGAATGTGAGCCAGCGGGCCTCCTGAGCCGCCATGGTGCCGGCATAGAGTTCGGCTTCACAGGAGGATAGGGAGACTGCAGACGACCGGGTGGAGCGCCAGCTGACAATCCCGCTCCCAAGGGTGAAGCAGTAGCCTTGGGAGGAGCGTCGGTCGGTCTGGTCATCTGCCCAGGAGGAGTCCGTGTAACCTTCCAGTCGAGGAGGGGAAAGCCCACCAAGGGTAAGCACATGAGATTTGGTGCCCTGCAGATAGCGCAACACCCGCTTTGCCGCTTTCCAATGAAGGTCTGTGAAGCGCCCAGGAGCCACATATCGAGAGAGGACACTGACAGGGTATGCCAAGTCAGGCCGGGTGCACATCATGGCGTACATGAGGGACCCAACAAGTTCTGGGTACGGCTCGGTGCATGCCTCTGGTGTGGGTACAGCTGGGGCGGTGAGGAGGTGTTGTAGCGGTAGTGGGGTGGCGATGGGTGTGCACAGCTCCATCTCAAACCGCTTGAGCACATTGTTGATGTAGAACTCCTGGGAAAGAGAGATGGTGCGAGCCTGGCGATCGCGAGTGATTTCCATCCCCAGGTAGTGTTTGAGGTCACCGAGGTCTTTCATCAAGAGGGCCTTGCTTAGGGCCTCCTGAACAGAGGCCATCTGGGCCGAGTCCTTGGCAACGAGGATGAAGTCATCGACGTAGACAAGGATGTAGAATGGCTCAGAGTGGCGACGAATGAAGAGGGTCGGGTCGGCAGAGGATGGGTGGAAGTCCAGTGAGAGAAGGACTTCCTTCACTTTGTTGTGCCATTCCCGAGGGGCTTGCTTGAGGCCGTAGACAGGGCGATTCAGCTTCCAGACAGTGTTGGGAGGGAACTCTCCTGGAAAGCCTTCAGGTCGATCCATGAATACAGTTTCCTTGAGGCGTCCTTGTAGGAAGGCCGAAGATGCGTCCATGGATTTGATCTCAAAGTCTTCTCGTGCTGCTACATCCAAGAGCGTGCGAACAGTGGGTGGTTTGGATGTGGGGGAGAAGGTCTTGAAGAAGTCCAGGTACTGCTGCTGGGTGAACCCTTTGGCCACGTAGCGCACTTTGAACACTGGGGCCTCGTCCGGAAGCTGTTTCACTCGAAACAACCACTTGCCACCAACGATGTTAACTCCTGGGGGTGGAGTTTCGTCGTCGAATGAGTGGTTGCGGGTGAAGGCTTCAATCTCAGCTTCCATGGCAGCACGCCATTCGGCAGCATGGGGACCTGAGAGAGCCTCTTGAATGGTGAGAGGGATGGGGATGGTCGGGTTCTCCGTGAAGTTGAGTGAGGGTGAGTCAGTGATGTCGGGGAAGATGTGCGAGAGCTGAGGAGTGACTGCATGGAGATCACATAGCTCCTCATGCCTGTCTTCCAGAAGGGTAGAATGCATATCCCCCCCAGCAGGAGGAGGCGGAGTGATCGCGGTGCAGCGAAGAACCAGGGCCAGCGGAAGAGCAGCGCCGTGCGAGCGAGTGTGATGAGCCACCGGAGAGGAGGGTGGAGCAGGTGGTGTCGAAGGGGTTGGTTTGGGAGACTTGGGCGGGGGAATTGGGCGCCGCTGGTACGTGATCACTTTGGGCGACTGTGGTGAAGCGGGTGCCTGGGTGGAAGAGGGGACTGGTGGAGGAGGTGGGGCCGGAGGGGTCGACCGCCGATGGTATGTGATTGGTGCGCTCGGAGGGGGCGGCACAGCTGGCAGAGGGGAAGGGGAGGGGGATGGGGGAGCTGCTGCCGAAGACACCGGTGAGGTCGGGTCAGAGACCGCAGAGGGGGATGGTGCGATGGCAGGAGAGGTAGGAGGTGAGGGGGCAGGTGCACAAAGTCTGCCCAGACGAGAGAGGGTGGGTCAGAGGAAGGATCCGGACTGGAGGCGGAGTAGAATGGGCGGGTCTCATCAAAGACCACGTCGCGGCTCCGAATTAGCTGTTGGGTGGAGGGGTTGAGGAAGAGGTAGTATGGGGAGTCGGCATTGTGCCCAAGGTAGACGCACGTCTGAGTCTTGGGGCCGAGTTTGCCACCGTGCTGCCGCCTAGCCTGAGGGTTGAGGAGGACATAGGCGGTGCACCCCCAAACGCGGAGAGAGCGTGCAGTGGGTGTTTTCCCGAGCCAGAGTGTGGTAGGAGTGGTGTCGGGAAGATGCGGGTGGGGGTAAAGATTGTAGAGGAGGGCAGCATGGTAGAGGGCGTATCCCCAGAGAGAGAGTGGAGCATTGGAGTGGCTGAGGAGGCACCGAGTGATTTGCACCAGGGTGTGGTTGCGGCTTTCTGCTATGCCGTTCTGCTGCGGGCTGTCAGGAAGGGTGAAGTTTTGCTGGATGCCTTCTGAGGAGCAGAAGGCTTTGAGCTTGTCGTTGCAAAATTCACCCCCCCCATCCGAGTGAAGGCGCTTGACCTTGCGGTCAAAGTGGGTCTGTGCCTGGTTAACCCACGCTATGATGACCTCTGGAACCTCGGCCTTACAGTGGAGGAGGTGAACAGAGACGTAGCGGGAGTGGTCATCCACGATAACAAGGAAGTAGCGATAGCCACCTCGTGCGAGAACAGGGGCAGGGCCCCAGACGTCCATGTGCACGAGGTCCAGCGGTGCTGCTGCGACTGTGGGTGAGGCAGGATGGGGCTGTTGGCGCAGTTTGCTCTTGGTGCAATCAAGGCACGTGGGAGCGGGTGAGTCAGGTGGTGGAGGAAGTGCGGCTGGCAGGCCGAGGAGAAGTTTCTTGAAGGCCATGTCAGCAAGAGAGCGAAAATTTGGGTGCCCGAGCCGATGGTGGTAGAGGATGGTCGGGTTGGAGAGGGTGCGACATGAACATGGTGTGATAGTGGGTTGTGCTTGGGTGGTTGACACCTGTGGAAGAGGTACGCGTAGCGTGTAGAGGCCGTTGCTGTTGAGGGTGTAGCGGGCCAGAGTTTTGTTGGTGCGTGGATCGATGATGTCGCAATAGTCCTCGTTCTCTGGGAAGATGGTGCGTAGTCCCGCGCCCTGAATTTCTGTTTGGGCCACTAGGTTGTGGCGTAGTGAAGGCACGCACATGCCAGTGACAGTGCCAGATGGGAAGGCAGGGCAAGGGACTGTGGATGTACCCTTGGCAAGAGTGGTGAAGCTTGAGTCAGCTCCTAAGAGAGGAATGGGTGTTGCGTAGGGTTTGAAGGAGAGTGTCTCCTTGAGCACAGTGTGAGTGGCCCCGCTGTCGAGTGTAAACTCAGTCTATGTATTGTGGTGCCTGTGATGAGCCGATGTACTGGGAGGTAGCTTCATTAATCATGGCAGTGCCAGGGAACAACAGGTTGATACGCACATCAGCAGGAGCACTATCACTAGCACTAGCCGAAGCGGGGTCCTGGACCTCAACTAGGTTGGCCTTACGAGGGCGCATCCAGTTTGGCGGCTTCTTGTCAACTCCGTGGAGGGCATACCACTCGTCGTCTTTCTTCTTGAAGCACGTAGCAAGGGGGTGGTTAGTGCCACCACACACTTGTCCCTTGCGGTTGCCATACTTGACGACGTAGGGGCACGGAGGAAAGCGGTTGCGCTGGAAGGGCGCCGAGGCGAGAGCCGCTGCGACACTTGCTTGGGGCATGGGAGCGCGGATGGCGTACGCCTTGGCCTGAGCCGTGGAGTCTTTCTCGGCAGAGAGGAGTGCGGTGGAGACCTTAGCAAAGGTGAGGTCTTCCGCTGAGAGCGTGAGGAGCATCTTCCTCGTGACTTCATATGCCGAGGTGAGTCCAACAAGAAGGGCGGCTGCAGGGGCTTGCTCGGGGAAAACTATACCCAGCTCCTTGAGTTCACCATGGATGGTCTGCACCTTGGCAATGTAATCGGCCATTCCCGAGCAGTCCTCAAGGCGGACCTGAAACATGCTAGGGATGAGGATCGCCACTCCGACCGCCGTCTTGTTCATGAACCGATCCTGGAGATACTTCCAGATGGCGTTGGAGGTAGGGTAGTTGTGGAACGTGTTGACAAGTTCGGGAGGGGTGGAGGCGATGAAGACGCTGATGATGGCAGCATCGGCCTTCTCCCATTTCCGGTACTTCTCAACAGCTTCCTCGTACGCCCTCACGTCAGCATCATTAGAAGATTCAGTCGGCTCCCGGGGGAGAGTAGGCTGTTTCCCCTTGCCACGGTTGAGGAGGACGTCCTTGAGGTCAAGGCCCTGCACGTCACGGCTCAGGAGGTGCTTGTCAACTCCGTAGCTCCATGCCTTGAAGTTGGAGCTAGAGCCATCAGCTTCAAGGCGGAGCGGGGTGATGGGGTTGGCCATGGTGGAAGATGAGAGAGCCATGGTGGAGGTCCCTTCAATTCTCGCGCGGAGCGCCGCTCTTAAGTCACCGATAGTCACTTCGACGGATGCGAAAGGTAAAAATCGTCAATGTCGGCCGCGTCGAATTGCCTCGTAGAAGGAATTTTCAGGCCGTCGAAATTAGGTCGAATCGGCTGATTTTGGTAGATCTAACCCTAATCCCACACACCCCCCCACACACCGCCCTTAGCTTCACGGCTACGCTGCTGCTCGGCTTCACGGCTACACGGCTGCTTAGCTTCGCGGCTACGCTGCTGCTCGGCTGCGCTGCTGCACCTGTTCAGCTGCGGGAAACGGGGGGGATGGGGGTAGAAGTGCAGATGCGGGGCGACGGGCGGCAGCCCGTAGATGATGCTGCGGGGCGACGGGCGGCGGCCCGACGAGAAGCTGCGGGGCGACGGGCGGCGGCCCGACGAGAAGCTGCGGGGCGACGGGCGGCGGCCCGACGAGAAGCTGCGGGGCGACGGGCGGCGGCCCGACGAGGAGAAGAAGGCCGACGAAAACGTTCGACGAAGAAGAGCGCGCTTGACGAAAACGAGTGATAGGTTAGAGCGCCAACGATGCGCTTACCAGAAAGATCGTTGATGTCGTCGAAATTGACGGGAACGTGGTGCGGGAAGATTTCCGCCTACGAACGTCGCGAATCACCGGTGACGGGATTGACGATGGCTACGCCGAGGTTTGCGGGACGAGCATCTGCGAAGATGAGAGGATCACGATCCGCGTATGCGGATGAAGAGCTCTGATACCATGTCAGAACTTAGGCTTAGAACTGATACATTAGTAGTGAGCTCAAAGCTCTTTAAGTACATCAGGAATGAGCAAGGTAGGGATGAGATGGAAATCAGGGGGCAATCCTAGGGAATCAAGGGTAATCCCAAGGCAAGCTCCAATTGGTGGGTTGGAGATTGCTTGGAGATTACATTTGGGTTTGGTTGGGATGTGGGTGTACACCTTACCAAACACAAAGTGCAAACTACACTAAACTAAACTAGGATATAAAAGTACAAGTACAAATTGTGAGATTGAGGGCTAACACCAACAGTGTGTACATTAGGCTTGAGCAAAAACCCGAACGCCTGTTCGGTTCGACTCGAACCTGTTCGAGTCGAACCGAACAGGCTTTTTTTTTGGCCTAAATTGTTCGGCCCGAACATGTTCGGTGTTCGGCCGAACATGTTCGGTGTTCTGTCCAGTCGAGATAGCCCCCAAAGTCGAACACGAACACGTTCGTGTTCGACTAGGAGGTTACGCGAACACCAATGTGTTCGCGTCAATTTCGGCCGCGACCAATTTTAGGTCGCGGCCGATCTGAGTTTGAGCTATTTGTGCTAGCTCAAACTCAGTCGCGCTTTCTTAGCTTAGCCATCCTACTACCACACTCCCCCACCCCACCACCCTTGCATTATCGAAGTTATGGCCTAAGCTCTCCGTCACGACTAATCCTCCATTAGTGCAACACTAGGGTTTCGTTGGTGGAGTCCACGTGGTCTAGGTTTGAAGTAGTTTTTATAGCAACTTCTTCAAGCAACACGTGGTCTACTCTATGCAGTACGGTTCAAATCACTCAATCTAAGAAGGCCACACGGAGTTCAGTACGTTCGCGTCCGTGCTACTACCCGCCAAAACCGCCCGTTGCCTCACCCTGGGGTTTAGGGTTTTTGAGCCTAGGGCGGAGATATGGCTTCTGGACGAGGTGGATCTGTAGCACGAGGTCCAGGTGGCGCTGGTAGCAGCGTGCCAGGATCTCCACCACGTCCTATGGAGGGGCGGGTAGGGGATGGCCCTGGAGGAGCCGGCGCATGCTTTGTGGGAGGGTTGCTTACCTTGGCGACGCCGACATCACGTCACACTTTCCGCTACGACGGCCCTCGACCCCCTCCTAAGAAGAAGACACAGCCGGAGAGTGGCAGTGGGGAGGAGGATGAGGAGGAGGAGGAGGAGGGTGATGGCGATGACGATGAGGATGATGAGGGGAGCGGGGATGACAGTGAGGCAGGGTGGGACCCAGAGACGGATGGCGGTGGGGAGGGGGGAGAGGATGATGAAGACCACGAGATGGATGGGTTGGAGCCAGAGGGGCGGGAAGAGGAGGTGGGAGAGGGTGGTGGAGAGGCGGCAACGGAGGCGGGCTCACACCATGTGCGTGAAGGGGGTGGGGGCGTGGGGGTTGCTGTGGGGAAAAAGGCCGCGACCATTAGGCCGCCAAGGCGGGGGAAGAGGGTGAACAAGTTGAGGGAGCGGGCGTACCCCGCTACGTTCACAGGGGAGCCGTTGGGTGAGGGCGTGATCGCACCGGAGTTCCTAGACGAGGATGGAGAGTCAGAGAGTAGCAAGGGGACGGGAAGCAGGAAACCGGGGTGGCAAGTTATGATGTTCGGACCGAAGGATGCAGACGAGAAGCGTCAGTGCAAGATTTGCACTGACAAGATCTCGTGGAAGCAGTCCACAACCACTCCCGGCGAGCGGCACTTCGCGAGCCACCATACAGCGCATATGCTTGTGTGGCATCACCGTTACCACACCCCGTCCATTCAGTTGCCAGGCGAGACGTTTCCACGCGGGGGTTACAAAGGTGTTCCAGATGGCTCATCGAAGCTTACCCGCATGCCAAAACGTGGCCTCATCTCGCGACCAAGACACCGCAGGCAGCAGGAGGAGATAAGAAGGGGGGCGGGATTGAGCGGTATATGACAACGAAGCTGTCACAGGGGGAGCTCCGACGGGCGATTGCCAAGCTAGTGGTCACCTGCGACCTCCCCTTCCGCATCGTGGAGGCCGAGGCTGTAAGTGCCCTGTCCCATGGGGTGTTATGGGAGGGTTTGGGAAAGGGTTCACGTTTGCTTTGCTACTCCATTTATTGCGCTCCACCCTTATATTGTGCTATCAGGTCTCCCACCCATCACTTAATGCTTGACGCCCCTCTCTCCCCTCCCCTTGTCTCCACCCCCCCCTTCCAGTTTCGGGAGCTTCTGATCCTGCTAAATCGCAACTGCGCGCAGAAGAACTTCATCCCCTCCCGTTGGACGGTCTCCCGCGACACCGTTGTCTTTGCGGCGGCCGCTCTCCAGTCCGCCATCGCGGAGTTGCTGGCGAAGGAGGGGGAGCTGGGGTGCAAGGTGTCGATAACCATAGACATATGGACGGCACCCAACAACAAAGCATGGCTGGTGGTTACCGGCCACTGGATAGACGAGGCCTTCCAGCTACGCACGATGGTGCTCGAGTTTCGTGAGATGCTCGGGCGGCATGGGGGCAAGGAGATTGCGAAGGTGGTTGAGGAGACAGTGGTGCAGTGGAAGTTGGAGGGGCGTTGTCTTGGGTTGACGTCAGACAACATTGCTGCCTTCAGGCGGCTGTCGGAGGAGGGTGGTGGGAGGTGCTTCTTCACCGAGCGCATGCACTTCCGGTGAGTGTGTGTGTGAGAGAGCGTGGGGGCTGCGGGCGTGCCTAGTAGTGACATTTTTGGTGTGTCCCTAAACGTCTGTCCGCCGGGGCTTGCTTTGACCCGACCCTCTCACCCTTCCCCTTCTGTCTGTCTTTCATGGTGTTTTGCGTGTGCAGCTGCCTGGCACATGTGATCAACCTTGCCGTGAAGGCAGCTCTCGCAGTGGCCGCCATCCGCAAGCTGCTGAAGATCCTGAGGGAGATGGCGTCGTGGGTGGGCTTCTCGCCGCAGCGCTCGGGGAAGTTCCTGGGCCTGCAACGGACCTTGAACGCGCAGGCCAACCCCGCCAAACCGAAGCTGGCACTGAAGCTGGTGCAGGACTCTCCCACGCGCTGGGGCTCGACTCACGACATGGTCGAGCGAGCCGGGGTTCTGCAGGAACCTATCAACGTCTACTTTGCCCAGACAGCGGTGAGTGTGTGTGACGGGCTCTCGCGGCCGGTGTTGTGTGTTTGCGGGAGATACGTGTGCAGGCTGTCGTCTCCACCTAGACAAAGCACAAACAACACTGGGTGTGGTCATGTTTGTTGTGCGTGTTACAACCACACGCCACCCTCTCTAACCAAAGTTCCCTTGTGTCAACCTTGACTGTCCAAACCCACAAACCTACAGGGCTTGTCGGCGTCTGACAAGAAGAAGGTCGAGAGCTTTCGCCTGACAGACGCAGATTGGGACAATCTGCATGCTTTCAAGGCACTCCTCAGTCCATTCGCCAGAGTCTCGAAGACTGCAGAGGGGGCGGCGTACCCTACAGTGTCGATGGTGGTGCCGTACTACAACGGCCTGATCGACGCTTTGGAGGCGCGCCTTGCGAAGGGGCCATCGGCTGCGCTGAAGCCGATGATCGAGGCGGCGCTGGGGGTCCTGAAGAAGTACGCGTACATGTCCTCCAACGAGCTGTGGATCGCCACCTTCTTGGACCCGTCCATGAAGGCGGCGTGGTTTGATGACGAGCACTGGGAGTCGCAGCATCCCGAGACCGAGCCGAGGGTGAGGCCGCGTCCCACTTCTAGCGAGGTGGTCCAGCTGGTACGAGATCGCGTGGCCGAGTACTAGGCCCGGGCTGCAGCGCTTGCCCCCCGGGCGCCCCCACTAGCCACCGTGACGGAGGAGGAGGAGGGTGACGCAGCGGATGATGACGAGGATGCGCAGTAAATCCCTAGTCGCCGTCGCCTTGCAGCGCGTCTCTCAGCGAGCCAGCAGGCGGGGAGGGGTGGGATGCTACAGGATGACGAGGTTAGCAGGTACCTGTCGGAGCGGGTGCGGGAGGACGTGACGGCTCTGGAGTACTGGCGCACCGCCACCAACCTGCAGACGCTCAGGCGCATGGCCCGAGACTATCTCGCGATCCCTGCCACGTCCGCATCGAGCGAGCGGGTGTTCTCCCTTGGCCGCAACGTCATTTCCTGGAAGCGGCACCGCCTGCACTCCCAGAGAACGCGAGCTATCATGGTTCTCCGATCCTGGTACACCTCACACCCCGGCCAGAGGATAGGCGAGGGCCGCCGACAGAGGGGCGTCGCACCGCTAGAGATTGCCATTGAGGGCGAGGGGGAGGAGGAGGATGATGACGAGGAGGAGGAGGAGGAGAAGGAGGAGGAGGAGGAGGAGGAGGAGGAGGAGGAGGAGGAGGAGGAGGAGGAGGAGGCGGAGGAGGAGGGGGAGGGAGGGGGAGGGGAGGGTGAGGGGGATGCTGATGACCAGATGGATGGGGTGGAGCCTGCTGTTGGTAGTAGCAGTGGCCCGGCGTTAGCGTAGGGTTCTTATACATTATATAACTCTTGTTAGACAATCAGATGTTGTTTGTAGCACTGGGTCGGTTGCAGGAACACTGGGGCACCATGCGAAGCCTTTATTTATCTCTCTGGCCCGGGAAAACCCCTTTCTGACATGTGTGATTATAGTGAATGGGATGAATGGCGAACTCGAACATGTTCGGGGCGAACATGTTCGAGTTCGCCTCCGTGCTCAAGATGTTCGCCCCTTGGGCCGAACATCGAACACCATAGGCGGACTAAATCGTTCGCCGAACCGAACAGTGTTCGGTTCGGCTGTTCGAGCTGTTCGACCAGGGACGAACTCGAACCTGTTCGAGTTCGGCCTTTGCTCAACCCTAGTGTACATGCAACGTGCAGCAGACTTATGAGCATCGAGCCCTTATAAGAAACATGAACGGAGTAAGCGTTTGCCTACTAGGATGAGTTGCATGTGTGCAAGTGAGCTTCCCAGTAATCAGTGATGAGCAATGAGCCGCGGAAACCCTGAAATTGACGTGTCACAGGCCGGCCCCACCTCGGCCTCCACCTCCTCATTGCAAACCAGCCATGCGCCAGGCCGTGCCCATGGCTCGCATCAGCCCATGGCCCATTCCTCATGAGCCCTCAAGACGTCTCTTGCCCATGCGCTGCTATCTCTCACTCACACTACCTCTTTTTCTGCTCTTCCAGTAGCGCAGGCCTTCAGCCTTGCCCTTTCCTTATCATTGCCACTCTCCCTCAGGATGTTGTCCAGGAATCAGCTCAGTGGCCTCATTCCTGATACCATCAGCTCGCTGACAAGAATCATAGCTCTGTGAGACAAGTCTCCCCCCCCCCCCCTGTGGCATCCTCTTATCCGTTTCAATAAACCCACCTATGGGCCCTGTCCTCAGCAGCTTACATCAAATCGAGTTTTGTGTTTCTCCGCTCCTCTCACCTCTCTTCTTCCCTCGCCCATTTCACAATCCCATTGCACCCTCATGCACCATCCATCGGCTGTTCTTCCCAATGCCCCTTCGGTTGAATCCTCCCACCATGCAGATCCCTCGCGTATAACCAGCTCTCTGGACCCATCCCTTCCTCCATCGGCGCGCTCACCACCCTAACAAACCTGTACGACACACTTCGCCTGTTTCTAATGCCGATGAAAACAATCACCCATTTTGGTTCCACATAACACTGCCTCGTTAATTCGTCTCTCACTTCTCCCCTTGGCGTTGCCTTGCTGCCCTTTAATACTGCAGGGGCCTTTATTCCAACAACCTCACGGGTGCCATTCCCCCATCCATTGCCTCGCTGCGCCGTATCAGTGCTCTGTAGGTGCCCTGCTGCCGCTGCCAGTCTGCCACTGCTGCTGCTGTGCCTCTCCACCGCGGCTGTTTCTCCACCCGCCACGTGAAGCCCAATGCTATTTCTCTTCCTATTCCGCTGCATGTTCGATAGCCTTCTAGCCTTCCATCTCCTTCTCCATATCCTTTCCGTTCCACCTTCCACCCCCCTATTTCTGCTGTTCCCCCAGCGACCTGAGCTCCAACCAACTGACTGGTTCCATCCCCAAGGAGATTGGTGCCATGCTCGCCCTCACCAAACTGTGAGTCACTCTTCACCACAACTCATTGCGACCTTTCCCTTTCCTTCCCTTGCCCATCCTTACCATGTCTAACCTTGAATGTCCTTGCCCATGCACACCAGATAAACCTCCAGTCCTTCCTCCCGCCATCAATTTCCTCCCTCTCCCTACTCTCTGGTCTTCCAGTAATCTTTCAGGCAACCAGCTTTCAGGAAGCATACCTGAGACATTTGGTGGACTCGCTCAAATGGCACTCCTGTAAGCTGCACTTGCATTGTGCATTCATTGTCTACCACACATAGACCCTGCCGCAAAGCCGTTGCCCGTGTTTAATTTTCCCTGGATAGATGTTCAGTTCAACCACACGGAGCAAAATATGCATATTGAGATGAGTTGCGTAATTCTATGTCGGCACACATGTGTTGCCAAATATCAGACAATGTGAGACATACACAAGCAAATGTAATTGTGGCGCCACGCTTATTCAATCAGAGTATGTGAACATACAACTTGTGATGTTGACCAAACCCACTCTGCAACATACATGCATTTTGTGGCCTGTAACACGTTGCCGATCACAGGAGGTAACCTGATTATGAGATATTTAAAGATTTGATGAGCCGAACATGTCTTTTCCAAGCCCGTATCCCAATATATGTATGTTGTTGGCGTACGCGTCTATTAGGAATATGTGAGCACCTTTTTTGAGCCAAATGGACCCCGAGTTAAAAGGACCCGAAGTAAGAATGTGAAGTAGTTTGGATTGCTTGGGTAGTGGAGATCATAGCTTTTCAATGATCATTGGATAATATTTGTAATCACAGAGCACATCCTCACAGAAATATCAAATGCATCTCCGTATGCCTCTGCCTCTCCCCTCCCTTCCACCTCTTCAGAGTTCTAAGTAAGAATCAGCTCACTGGCTCCATCCCTACTGCCATTGTCTCCCTGGTGGCTCTGTCAGCTCTGTGAGGATCTGCTACACAGCTCGCCTTCCTTCTCATCTGATCTCATTTATCAACTTAATTTTCCTGTTTCCTGATTCACTCCTTTCTCACGCTTTCTCCATAACTTTGCTTGGCTTAATACTGATTGCCTCGATTGATCAGCCCTATCTTCTATTATGTTAAATTTCACTCGTTTTCTCACTTCTCGATTCTTTGTCTCTCCATTAAAATCACTATTGCCTACTCCTGTGTTAACTGCGCTGTGCGACTTGTGGTGCATGCTGTCATATCAGCCTTGCCCAGCCACGCCTTGCATGCCGTGCATGCCATCATGCATCACACCATTGTTAACCTTGTCCTTCCACTTCTGCCTTCTCTTTTTGTCCTCAGCGACCTTTCAACCAACCAAATTTCAGGCAGCATTCCTGCCAGCTTCAGTGCTCTGAGTAACATAAAATCCTTGTGAGCACACACCACGAAACACCTTGAACGTGTGCTGCAGAGGCTAACTTGACAAAGATCTACATAAATGTCAGCTCCATTGTATTTGTAATAAAACGAGCATGGGAATTTCAGCCAATGATTGTGTTCCCTGACATGCAAAACATGGGAAGAAACCATACTATTGTTTGCTACATGATTTTTCACTAGGTACCATGCGTTTTGTTCAAGAGTGGTCGTATATTCAAAACAAGTTATGTCCATGACTCTTCTACTACTGCAACTAGTAAAGAACTGGCAGTCACAAAATCATCTTCTCATCGCACTTGTGATCTTATCTTATCCCACTTCTTGGTGATGTACCAGTCTCTCATGCATTCCTTGTCTGGCCCTTGCACATCCACAGGTATCTGTACAAGAATCAGCTCTCTGGCTCTGTCCCTGCCACCATCGGCACCTCGGCAACCCTGGAGTCTCTGTAAGGCATCTCATCTCGCTCTTTATTGGTACGAATCATTCCTCCCTTCTCCCTCTTGGATTTCTGATTTGTAAATCTGCTATATATCCCTGATTTAAATATCAGAAATTCAGTCCCTGTGCTGAGCAGCAATTGCTGGAGGTCAGCGTACACAGCAATTGCTGTAGGGATTTCACCCCAACCTGCTCTACATTTTATACTTCGAATTCTGTTCAAATTTCGTTTGTAGATTTGCAGTTTAAACTTAGTTTGTTGATTTGCACCCAGAAACTCACTCTGGTTGGATATTACCCCAACCTGCTTTACATTTATACTTCGAATTTTGTTCAAACTTCGTTTGTAGCTTTGCAGTTCAAACTTAGTTTGTTGCTTTGCACCCAGAAACTTACTCACCCCGACCTCCTCGATGGTTTCTTTTTTGACACATCCAAGTTTTGCATCTACAGAACTTACGGCTTGTTGTCTTGTCTCTCACTACGGTCTTTCACCTACGGCTTACGGTTTTACTTTCAGAGCAACCCAACGAATTTGGATTGGGGAAGTTCGCTGGTCCAAGAGGTTGGATCTTCGGCTTCGCTTATTCCTCTCTCGTCTATAGGATTGGCAGCTTGCGGTGGTTGACATAAGGAGCCTAGGCCGGCTCATCTTGTGTCACCAGATATCCTTCTCTCCCTTGCCATCAACAGGTACCTCGATTCAAACAAGCTTTCGGGAACCGTGCCCTCCTCCATAGGAGAACTCACAGCACTCACAAGCCTGTAAGCTGCTTTTCTGCCTGGTGCAAACATATGTCTGCTTGACTTTTGTAAAAACGTCACAATCGAATTCAGATTGTTACAAACACAGTCTTTCTCTGCAGCAAGCCCTGCAAGCGATTAGTAACATGTGTAGTGTTGACGTATAAGTCTCCCTTGTTCTGGAACATATGAATAGCTTGTACCATTCCTCTGGCCATTCCCTTCTGACCTTGTCTGCATGTTTTTTGCACTCGTATCTCCCTCCTCTTCATAGGGTTCTCGACAACAATCAGCTCGCTGGCTCCGTTTCAGAGGCCATTAGCTCCCTATCAAGTCTCAAAATCCTGTCAGGCCGTTACGTTCTCCTGCCCTCCGCTTGTTACCTTGCTACATCGTACTTCCGTCTCTGCTCCCTTTCTGCCATGCTCATCTCACCACCTTTAGTTTATCCGGGCATCAACATGACAATGGAAGCACAAGCCGTACTAGAAGAACCTTAATTTGCCACATTCTTATGGACTGCCTTACAATCCCCCTCCCATCTCCTTGTCCCCTTTCCATCAACCAGAGCCCTGTCTCGCAACCAGTTCTCTGGATCCATCCCTGACTTCATCAGCTCCCTCACCGACTTATCTATCATGTATGGCTCACCATCTGCAATGTGTCCACTGCTCACCCTGCCAATGCGATTTCCTTTCCAGTGGAACAAGTGCGTGATCTCACCTGAAAAGCATATCTGTTTGTCCAACCAGTTTCTTGCGCCAACTGAATTCGCAGGGCATTCCAGCGTAATCTCCTCGATGGGGAGATCCCTGAAAGCATCGGGGAACTTTTTAAACTCTGCTATTTGTAAGTCGTAGTGACTCCCTCTTCCCATGCCAAGCTACTAGCGTCCCACCTCTGTCCCATTCACAAGCCCTGTAAACTAACCCAGTGGCATGCCAATGAACTGTTGTATCCTGTTGCACCAGATGACTTTCCTTGATGTGACTACTGTCGTGTTGTACTTTGCACTCGTCAAGCACCCTTCCCTTCGAAATGATTGTCCCCGTTTATGTGCTCAATGCATTTCAATGTAAAATTCGATGTCTGCGTGCTCCCACCACCATGGGCATCAGGTCTCTTGCCTCCAACCAGCTGTATGGCACCATTCCTGAGGGCTTCACAAAGCTCACGCGCCTCACCTACCTGTGAGCCCTTACTGTGCTTCTCAAAAACTCTGTACCTGAACTGAACAACCTGGCCTGTAGCCTTGTGTTTTTTTCTCATCCGGATTGATGCATTCTTAACCCACATTTGCTCTTCACTTCCTCCCGCCGTGAAATGGATCCCCCTCCCTCCCTTCCCTCTCTCTTCTCCCAGTGACCTCTCCCGTAACTACCTCACAGGCCCTGTCTCCCTGCCTGCGATCAGCAGCCTGCGTCTCTTCAGCAACTACCTTTCCGGACCCCTTCCTGAGGGGGCATGCCAGGCTCGATCTTTCGATGCCAACTGCTTCACACTGCCTACCGACTGTGCGCTGGTGGTGCAGCGGAAAGAGCAGAATGCAATGCCTTCTGTGGCGTCTCCTCAGTTGCCCCTTCGACCTCCACCAGTGCAAGTGCTGCTGCTGCTTGTGGTGGCAGAGGGGTGTGCATTCCAGGCCGGGCCGGATCAGCCCCAAGCTGTTTGTGCAGCGCGGAATTCATCAAGTATCAAAGGATCAACTGTGTTACTGAACGTAAGAAGCTTTCTCATTTTTGAAATCATTTTGAAATCGCATGGGTCCCTCCCAAGGGGCTTCCGCAAGGGGCTTCCTGTACCATAAAGATGACCTGTGGTGTGGTGAGACCTCACTGAACTATCCATCCACAATACTTGCACTGATCACTGCTGATGCTCTCCCTACTGCCTTCAAAACATGCGGCACTCTACCGAAATGCTGCATATCCTCTCATCTGTGCCATAGCCTGCGTTGCAATATTCCTTGTTGGGATGTCACACCAGTGCTGCTTTTCCTATGTGAGAAGGGATGACAGCCTCTCATGCAAAATCACATCATCATCGCATGCCATTACTGAAGATTGTCACTTCCCTTTCCTTCTCAATTTCGTTCCTAACAAATGTTCTCTCATGTCCCCTGCACGTTCACAGCCAAAGGTGCAAGCCATACAATTCTTCCGCCAGCAACAGTGCTCACCAAGGGAACGAAGAAGGAGACAACGGGGGTCTTCACTGCAGATCCGGTGACTCTGTTTGTGTACGAGGCAGGGCAGGCGGTGTCGGGATGTGGGGTGCAGCTGGCCTTCCAGGTCAACTTCACCTTTTCCCTCTCAGCTCAGTCGGGTCGTGGCGTTGGCCACAACGGCTTTGCCTTTGTCATCTCTGCAACAGACCGGGTGGGGAGCGGCTCCGGTGTGGGGTATGGTGGAATGGACAACAGGAGCATGGCGATTGAGTTTGACACTCTGACGAACAAGGAGCATGGTGACATAAAGGGCCAGCACGTGGGGCTGAATATACGAGGCCAGGACAGGTCGTTAGCTGCTGTAAATCTGCCATTCGTACTGAACAACAAGAAGGCATATACGGCGTGGGTGGACTATGAGCCTGGGGAGCCCGGCACCATTCAGGTGTTCCTGGCTGACACGGAGGTGAGGCCAGAGCAGCCGCTGCTGGAGAGGAGGCTGGCGCTGTGTGAGGTGCTGCAGGCTGGAGCAGAGCAGACAGCTTACTTCTTTGGATTTGTGGCGTCTACCACTGTGAAGCCGCTCCAGATGCAAGTCATCCTAAAGTCGGCAGTGCACACAGGTAAGAACAGCCCAATGGTGGTGCGTTTGGATGATGGTGTTAATGTGATGTTTATGTGATGCTGCTGATGATGATGATGATGATGATGATGATGATGATGATGATGATGATGATGATGATGATGATGATGATGATGATGATGATGATGATGATGATGATGATGATGACGATGATGATGATGGTCATGATGATGATGATGATGATAATAATGATGATGATGATGATGATGATGGTGATGATGATGATGATGATGATGATGATGATGATGATGATGATGATGATGATGATGATGATGATGATGATGATGATGATGATGATGATGGTCATGATCATGGCGATAGTGATGACTGTGATGGTGATGATAGTTATCGTGATGGTTGGTTTCAACTGGGACCATCACAAGCGTTGCTAGCTACTACTATCCCAAGTCTCAGATTTTGCAGTAGCTTCAGCCATGGGTACCCTGTACCCAGCTGTGGCTCGTGACAATTGGGTGATAGTCTTGGTCATCCTGCCTCAACCTGTTGAGTGCTTCCTACATGCTTCACACAATATCCCATTACCACATCATAGCCATGGTCTCTCTGTGTTCCTACATGTCCCTGCAGGCCTTCCTGCCTCACGGGATCCCGTAAACATCACTCCAGGTAAAAAGGGCATGAAAGATGGAAAGATGTATTCATGTTTCAACACAATATTCCTGTACATCAAAGACCAATGAACTTTGTTCCCCTGTTCCCGAGCAATCCCATTGTTAATGCGGTATGCACTAAGCACTTCCGCGCTATCTTTATCACCACCGTTCGTTTTTTAGAAGCATGCCAGACAGAGAAACACGTCCACACCTGAGCGTGCGCCCACATCCCTTCCCATCTCCACTATTTCCTCTGCCCGAATCCTGTGCTATATCCAGCCTTTGGTCTGACTCTCTCTGTGGAGTCATATGCGCCAGTGGGAGCCAGTCCCTTCATGCGCTACATGAGTGCGGACTACCGAGTGTCACCCAACCAGCTCGACCCGTGGGGAGTCAGTGGCTCCCACTCGTGGGACTCCATGCCCTTCCTTGGATGGCCAGTCAAGAACCAGAAGGACTGCAGTGAGTGTAGATGAGGAAAAAGACAGGGATATGTTGGTGGGGGCATGTCATTCCTGTGATGTTTTGTAACTTAGCGTGACTGGGTTATCTCAAGTCAGGGAGTGTACTCAGCAACATCGTACGCAGTCTTTTAGGAATGGTTCCTTCTGATTCCCTACCTGCATCTCCTTCCACCGTTTTCAGATGCAAGCTGGGCGTATGCGGTGGTGGCGAGTGTGGAAGCAGCATACGGCATCGCACTGAATAAACAGGCGCCGCAGCTGTCAGTGGAGTCACTCTTTGCAGCCATGGGGCTCACCTCCCCAGCAGCCAAGTGCACGGCAGGGGGCTCTCCTGCCGCGGCTTTTAAAAAGCTTCTCACCCTCCCCCGTGGTGGCCTTACAACATATGGCAGGCGGGTAGGAAATCATTTCTGTCTGAGAGACCTGTGTAACCCAGGACATTGTACACTCGTAGAGGAGAGAGATAATTATAGCTGCAACCTTCAAGTACATGCACTTCAATATTCTCCCTAAACCCTAACGCACGTTTTCTCTTCTCGTACGTTCCTCCATCAACTTCCAACTACTTGTCTGATCTTGGTCTGCAGCCAACAAAGTACCCCATTCAGGGATTTGAGCGCACGCGGTTCAAGGGGTATGTGGGGCTCATGCTGGCAGTGCAGCGGCAGCCAGTGGTGGTTCACATCGAGGCCTCTGCTGCCTCGTTCATCGAATACGATGGGGTGGGTACCGATCATGTGATCAGTCTGAGCTTGCCTCCTTGTAGGCATTCTTGCGGTTGTTGACATTCCATGTGAACATGCTCTGTGGTGAGTGCTTCAAAAGTACATGCTTTTGTTTCATCACATAAGTAGCTGATGGTTCTTCTGGAAACTTGATATAGCTTTGAAAGATTCAGGAGCTTTATTGTCATCACGAGTGCCACATTGAACCCATACAGGTGGCTGCATGACTCATGCACCAGCATCTGTGTCTTTCTGTATTCTTCGCATCACTCCCTTGCCCAGACCTCGAAGTATCAGGATCCTGACTGCTATACTGGCAACCTTAACCATGCTGTACTCATTGTTGGGTACCTCGTTTCAACAACTAATGCCCGCCAAAGCCCCAATGATATGCCATTTTGGATCATCCGCAACTCGTGGGGAGTGGATTGGGGAGACTGGGGCCACATGCGCATGGACATTCAGGGAGGGGATGGCGTGTGTGGCATCAACGTGCTGCCTGGCATCTACCCCATTGTCAAGAGTGAGTCATCTACCCCCCCTATATCAAGGCATCTTTGATGATTTACCCCATTGCAGCCACTTCAAAGGAGTGGGTGCTGGCATTTGTCCAGTAATTCACTAATTTCATGATTCTCATGATTCATATTGCACTACATTAACTGTCCTTTCCATCTACCCTCCAGTTTCCAAGGACCCTTGTGGCCAGAAGAGCTTCAAGAGGGATGGCGATCTGCAGCCAACTATGAATTTCTGTGGTCGCTTCAAATGCCTTGTAAACACGAGAACCAAGAGCAACACCTGCAACTGCACCATTCCCAATGAGGCCAAGCAGCCTTTTGTTGAGGTGGCGAATGGATTTGGCTCCAACACATGTGCATATGGTGAGTTATTCTTACTTGGGCGCAGCATGTGTCTTTGACCTTTCGTCCACTGAGCTACCGTACAGCCAGTATGGAGGTTTCCTTAGGTGCCAACTATGGCATTCTGTTTTTATAGTGGAAACTTTCTATTATGGCCGTATCACTTGCATTTTGAGCTTCATCCTGTATAACCCATTCTTCATCAGCCATATCCATCCCACTGTCAACCCAACAGTCAACATGTGCAGTTCGTACTCGATCAACCCCTGCGCTGCGGGCTCATGCATCAACGATGGCAAGGGCGGCTATTCCTGCATATGCCCTCCCAACTACGTTGAAAGCAGAACCGTTGAGAACTTCCCCACCTGCGACCCAGGTGCTGCTAGTTTGGCCTCATTCAGTCATGAATGAACAGGGTTTAGGGGCGGATGCATTTCTGCCAATCATGCGGATGCATTTCAGGCGGATGCATTTCTGCCAATCAGGCGGATGCATTTCAGGCTGTTCAACGGGTACATTTGCACCGTCCATTTCAATCTCGCATGACCTCATCATACCCTTAGCTGCTGTCCCTCCGTAACTTCCCTTCCCTTCTTGCTCCTTCTTTCCACCCTCCAGCCAACACCACAACGTCTGCCTTAACTGTCACTGGTGCCAATTGGTGGTGCTCCGATGTCTTTCCTGCTGCTGGCCTTGCATTGGCTAGCGTTCCAGTGCAAAGCATGGTGAGGGGTCTGAATAACTAGGCAAATTTACATGAGGATGGGTGACTGGTGGGCAAGGTTTAGGAGGGTAAGGGTGGGGCTGTGATGTCTTTTCATAAAAACTAGTGTTTTTTTTTTTGCAGTAGAGTCACGGTAGCAGGCATTCATATCCAACACATCAACCCTCCGCTGTGTTGCAGGGCGTTAACTGCAGCCAGCCTTTGCCTCAGGGCAAGGTGATTCAGCTGGAGAGCACCCCCACCACCCCGTGCACTGCCTTCTACTATGTCCGCACTGTGAGTCTGAAGTTCCTACAAGACACAAAGAGCAACGGTACTTTAACTGTTTTCTTGTTCAATGTGATTTTTGAAAAGAACAATCCACCACGCATCTCCTATCCTCAACATACACGTGACACATGACACTGTCTTATGTTATGAGTGTCCACGCTGCAGCACGCATATTTTACAGAAATCCAGCTACTGCCCCACTCGCCCACACCAAAAATTGGCCGCAACCCATCTCTTGCCTTCTTTCCCTTCACTTGACGCTCCAGGGTGACACTTGCTCCTCAATCAACGACCAGATTGGGCTGGCAGCAACTAAGCTTGCCTCCCTCAATCCTGGCCTGAACTGCTCTGAGCCCATCAAGGCGGGCCGCTCTTTGTGCATCGAGCGCAATGCCACCTTCGCCTTCGTCGTCCCTCGGTGCTCGGATTACGGCATGCTCACAGCACAGGACACGTGCGAGGACCAGCTGCTACAGGCCATGGAGTCTAGTGAGGATGAGTCCGTGGGCTCTTTGAGTGGAGACACATCCGTGGGTTCTAGTGCCTGGATTGAGCTGTACCGCAACAATCCCGGCCTCTTCTGCCCTCGCACCATCCCCGCGACCAGCACTACTGTTTCCAGCGTGTCTAGCGTGCAGGTGAGGGGTGAAGGGCCAGAAAGTGCAGGTGAGGTGAGATCCTTCCATTTTGTTAATGTTCTTCACCTTCTCTCTTGATGTGTGCATGCACGTCCTGTTTCAGGTTTGCCTCAAGGCATACTACGAGCCCTTCAATGCTCGTAGCTGCAAGATGGGAAGAATCAAGGCAGTGTCATCGTCTCTGACATGCGCAGGTGCTTTCAGCTTCTTCAATGGAGCTCAGCCGGGAAATGTCAAAAAGTTTTATGAGTACAATGAAGATACATGCTCGGGCACTGTACATTCCAATTTTATTTGCGTTCCATAATCAAACATCTTTAAGTATGACCGGGGTCAAAAGATTGTCTTCAGCAAAACATGGGCACATAGTTTGGTGATGCTACATTTGTTAGGTAATATACATTGCTCACATCATGCAAGTCCGCCACATAATCCATGATCTGGTTCAATTCCCATATTCTTCAGAGCGTTACCAACTTCTTTCATTGCACGCATGGTTTGACAATCAGATCACGCATCTTGTCGTCAAATGAGAGGGCTGAACGATTATGTAGGGTTCCATAAGGATGAGTGGCTGGTTGGAAAGGGTTAGGAGAGTAAGAATGGGGCTGTGATATCTTCTCCAGAAAACCTTGTTTTTGTCCAATGGAGTGCTGGTGACAGGCTTCATATCCCAACACGTCAACCTTCCCATATGTTCCAGGGCGTTAACTGCAGCCAGCCTTTGCCTCAGGGCAAGGTGATTCAGTTGGGGAGCCACCTCCATTACCCCGTCGTAGAGATGAGCAACCGGCCCGGCCCGACCCGACCCGACCCGACCCGACCTGGCCGGGCCACACAGGCTCCTGGTTCTAGACGGGTCGGGCCAGGCTCGGGCCAGGGTCCTGAAGGTTCCGGCCCGGCCCGGGCCTACACACTCGGGTCAACTTGGACTCGATCACGGGTCGGGTCAGGCCAGGATGACCCGCCCATGCTTAGGGTCCAGTGGCGCCAGCACCTTTGCTCGAGGCTGCCCCTACACCGTCCACGTGGGCCCCTAAGAACCTCTACGAAATGGTGCAATGTTAGTTGCTGGCGCGCCTATGGCCCATGCTGACCTCCGCTTCTCTATCAACACCCAAGTTGGACTCACATAAACTAAGTTTGCCTCCCTCAATCCCAGCCTGACCTGTTGCAAAGCCATCAAGGCGGCCACTCACTGTGCCTCAAACGCAACACCACAAAGGAAACAATGAAGAGGCTTCATATAAAAATCCTTCATCCTCTACTCAGATTTTTGTGAAGTAGGATATATAATATGCAGCTTCGAGGACATGATGTAGGGATAATGTGAATTTGATGTATCCAATAAGCATGACCCATAGAGGAATTGCCTCACTCCTGACTGCACATGCCTCACAGCAATTTGCATGCCTCACAGCAATGCACGTAGCAATCCGCATGCCTCACAACAAGGCACACACCTGAATCCTCTCGCAAACACCTGAATTCTCTCGCAAACACCTGAATCCTCGCACACACCTGAATCCTCTTACACTTACCTGAATCCTCTTGTACATACCTGAATCTTCTCGCACACACCTGAATCCTCTCGCACACACCTGATGACTCTCGCACACACCTAAATGATTTCACACTCACCTGACTCTTCTCGCACACACCACAATCGTCTCGCACAAACCGAAATCGTCTCGCACACACCTGAACCCTCTCACACTCACCTGAATCCTCTGCATACACCTGTATCCTCTCATAGACACCTGAAGCCTCTTGCACACACTTGAATTCTCTCACACTCACCGGAATCTGCTAACGCAGAGCACATCCAGGGCTGATAGATTCTCAGGTGACTCAAATTGCTGCTATCAGTGTCGATGGAGAGGAGGAGAGAAGGCGGGAAGACGGAAGGTTGGGGACAGGGAAATCGATAGTGCGTGTAGATGCAGCAGTGCGCCCCACCCCACGGGGTGGCAGTGCATTTGGCAAGCGTATGACAGTTTATGCAAGTTGTGAACTGCCGCATTCAGCTTGAGCCTCGTGCTGCTGCCTGCTTACCTTGAGTCTCACTCCTAGGTGACTTAACGTAGAACGGCAGCATTGGGTCCATATGGAGAGGTGAAGTGGCAAGAAGCCCCTGGAGGATATGCTTTGTATCATCGGGTGCAATGGACTAGTGCACATCTCTAAGCAGAAGCATAACAAGCTTCAATCAACGGTTGTGTGAGCTGTTCATTTGGGTTTCGCTTGAGGAAGCAAGGGTTGGCTCATGTGGAACCCAAAAGAAAACACCATATTCACCACCAGATATGTCAAGTTCATGGAGGCCTCACGTTCACGGAGAGGTTGGAGCGGGGTAGTAGCAAGGTGACCATTCCGATTGGAATGGGGGTGGGAATGAATAACCCACTTCTCATTCCCATCTTCGTGACAGAGGTGTCACATGACTTCGAAAGTGCTGAAGGGGAGGAAGCAGAGGAGGAGGGAGTATTGCAGTAAGAGGAAGCCAATGTAGTTAAGACAGGTGGTGTTGAGGAAGAGGTGTTGCAGCATACACCATCCCCTACAGTTCCACAAGGCCGACAACCCAAGGGAAGCGTGATGCTGTCCGTGATAGAGCTGTCCAAGGAGAGGCCCAAAGGAGATTCGAAGGCCCCAACTGCTGTTGCTCAGGGACCAGGAACTGCGCCATGCAGCCCCGCACCTGTGCCAGTGACGATTCGGGCTTCTTCCCAGTGAGCAGCTGGTACGACGTCGTCCCCGGTGGCAGCGTCAACCTCTCAAGGCAATTGCAGATCTAGACAACCTGCCGAAGAGCGAGGTGCCACCAGTGGTGCTGCACACCCATGTGCAGCAACATCGTCCTCACCGACTCCGCCATTGGCTGCATCTCTCGTTCCGCCATGCCATCAGTGGTATCCGAGCCTGGTTAGGAATGCGACATTCCCTCCTATTATCATATTTCGAATTGGCTTAAGAACATCCAGATCTATGGTTGGTTATGGCCCAGAAATTTAGATGGTCCTCCTAAGTTCACCGGCCCGGATTTTTTGCTATGACAGTTCCAATTTACACTTTGGCTAGGTATTAAAGACCTAGAGGGCGTTTTGGAGGGATCGGAGCGAAGACCTGAAGCTGATGAAGGAAAGGCATCTACTGGAGTCTCTAGCCAAGCAGAAGAAGGGGCTGGGGGAGCCTCTAGCTCATCCATATCTGAGGGAAGTGGATGTGGATCAGTAGCACCACGAAGCGGAAGGCAACAACTTAGTGCGGAGGAGCTTATTAAGGTACAGGACGCATGGGACCGCAAGGACAAGCAAGCGAGCGTCCACGACGCCGACCAGCGAGCACGACGCCTCCCCGTCGCCTCGCCCCTTGCAGCCAGTATCGGAGTCGGCGTCCTTCGTCGAGGTCAACTTGTTCAACTGCTCCTTGCGCGGCTAGCTTCCTCGACGTAGATGACGGCTGGCCGACCTCCCACGGCCTCCCTTGGCGTCGTCGTCATCGGAATCGCTGCAATTGGGGCACTCAACGAGAGGTGGTCGAGGCTGTGACAGGTCCAACACTCCCGACGCCGACTTCCTTCTCCTCGATCGCCGTCCTGAGCCGACTTCCTTTTGTCAGCGTCCTTTGCTAGCGTTCCGCCTCCGCTACCACCACCTCCAGGCTGACCACGGTGCCCCGGTCGACCGCCGGGGTGACGTAGTTTGCCTGCGGCAGGAGCTCCGAGGACCGCTCGGCTTCCTGCATCGCCTCGTCCCGCAGGATGTACGAGGTCAGGAAGTTTTCGTTGAGCAACGCCCTTGTGCTCGGCACCACCATCAGCCTCTTCATCAGTTTGTAATTGCTCGAGAGCCCTTTTAGGACGTGTGTGACGTACGACGCCATCGAGTACTGCACACCGGCCATCCTCATGGTGGCGTCGCCACGGTACTGGCGGCGAAGCACATCAGCCCGGCCATCTCCAGTTGGGGCTCGATGGCTTCCTTCCACGTAAGGATGTCGGGATGACCGGCCAGCAGCGGGGTGACCGTGATTATGTCCGGTGTAAACTTGAAGTAGCCGTAGCTCGGCGCAATTCCTCCCGCAGTCACGTGTGTCGCCGACATCTGCGTCAATCGGCTTCGTCGGCCTCCGACGTCGCCCTGCGAGGCCCCTGCAGCCACCGACGCCTGAACGCCACCGACTTCATCGGCGTGGATGACTCCTCTCTGCCTCGACGTGCCTTCCGCACTGCTGCTGACTTGGTCACCACCGAGGTTGATGCCCACGTCGATGCCACCTTCAGTGTTCGCCTGTCGAGGAGAAGCTGGTCAAGAAGGGTGCTTCGTCGCCCACACAGCGCAGATGCCAGCCTCGATGACCGCCTAGAGGAGTATCTCCCCATATTTACGAGCCTCATGGCGTCCCCTCACATCTTCTAGCCGTGCAAGAAGTGAGCTGGTCCGCAGTGGTATCGCGAACATGGGCAAATTAAACCCAGACTTGAAACGCTGATGCATCGCCAACATCCCCCGTCCAACGAAGTGTAGGCAAGATCTCTAGCTCGGAGACACGGGGCCGGAGGTTGAGCTGATGCGCAGCGTATCGGACCGCAAACAGCCACAGAAAATGGTGAGAAACCGCATTAATCATGGAGGTACAAGCGACCTCCATGACCAAGCCAATGCAGCGCTCAGCAATTCCATTTTGTTGTGGAGATGCCAGAAGTATGAACGACTAGATGATGCCCTCCTTACGACAAAAGGTCTTTAAGGAAATCGGAGGAAAATCAACTCCACGGTTAGAGTGCAGAGGGAGAACCGGGAGGTCCTGAATGAACCACTCGCTCAGCTAATCACGAACAGTGCGGATCCAAGGGATCAAAATACGATGGACGTCGTCTTTGTTCCGCAAGGGAAACATCCGTGGTATAGCGCATGTAGTTGTTAACGACCAGCAAGAAGTAGCGCTTCCGACCCGGCCCAGTGACGGGGCCAGGGCTCCACACGTCCATGTGCAGGGTCTGCAGAGGAGCCTATGTCAGAGGGAACGAGGAGGATTGAGGAGCGGCGCGCTGCCGCTTCTCGACGCAGGGAGTGCACGGCGGCGAAAGCGACGAAGAGAGTGGGGGCAGGGACCTCGGAAGGCCCGAGACAAGGAGACGCGGGTGCATGTGACACAGATGCTACAGGCAGGGAGGGGTGACCAAGACGGTGGTGCCAGAGGAGGGACGGGGGCGTGAGTGACCGACAAGAGCACAACGCTGCTACCTAATCGGACGCAACAAAGTGTGCATAGTCATCGTGCAGTGTGTACAAGCCAGGCCCATGCCTCCCACTGAACGTGGCGAGGTGGTCACCAGTCACTGAGTCCGTACAGATCGTCACAAGCTCATCCCCAGGAATGGTGGTAGTGGCCAACTGATCCTGGTGGACAGCATCACTCACCAAGTTCGTAGCGAACGAGGGGAGGTGGAAACCTGTGAGGGAACCAGAGGTGACTGCCTGACACGGGAGAACTGTGGTACCTCGTGTAACGATTGGGCTAGTGGAGGGGTCGGCCAGAGTGAGAGGGACAGGTGTGGTGAGTGGTGTGACTATGGTGCAGTCATGGAAGAAGCAGCGAGACGTGCCTGGGTCTAGCGTGAAGGTGAGCAAAGCCTCCGCCGCAGTTGCACCTGTGTTAGTAGACTCACAAGCACTTGGACTAGCAGCCTCTACACCGCCAGGGATGCGTTGCTAAGAAACCCACTCCGGAAGCTGCTGCGACAAGGGGGTCTTCTACCGACTCCGCGCTGCTGTCCACCCAAAGAACTCCGTATCCACTAGCGGCACCACTTGTACTCGCAGACGCACCTAAACGCGCCTCCTCAACCAGCCGCTGCACCTCCCTTAGCAACGGACGACGGTGCTGCAGTCGCTGGGCGGCAGGAGAGAGGGAGGAGTAATGTTTAACAACAGCGTCGTACAAAGTCTAAGCCAAAGTCGCGTGACGAACATAGTCCCTCTAGTCGACTGGCAGGTGAGCTCTTGATTCGTTGGAAAGGCTATGATCCTTCCGAGGATAGCTGGGTACCTGAACATGGCATGGATAACGTCCATCGGCCTCCCTTGGCGTCGTCGTCATCGGAATCGCTGCAGTCGGGGCACTCAACGAGAGGTGGTCGAGGCTGTGACAGGTCCAACACTCCCGACGCCGACTTCCTCCTCCTCGATCGCCGTCCTGAGCCGACTTCCTTTTGTCAGCGTCCTTTGCTAGCGTTCCGCCTCCGCTACCACCACCTCCAGGCTGACCACGCTGCCCCGGTCGACCGCCAGGGTGACGTAGTTTGCCTGCGGCAGGAGCTCCGAGGACCGCTCGGCTTCCTGCATCGCCTCGTCCCGCAGGATGTACGAGGTCAGGGAGTTTTCGATGAGCAACGCCCTTGTGCTCGACACCACCATCAGCCTCTTCATCAGTTTGTAGTTTCTCGGGAGCCCTTTTAGGACGTGCGTGACGTACGACGCCGTCGAGTACTTCACGCCGGCCATCCTCATGGTTGGCGTCGCCACGGTACTTGCGGCGAAGCCCATCAGCCCGGCCATCTCCAGTTAGGGCTCGATGGCTTCCTTCGACGTAAGGATGTCGGGATGACCGGCCAGCAGCGGGGTGACCGTGATTATGTCCGGTGTAAACTTGAAGTAGCCGTAGCTCGGCGCGATTCCTCCCGCAGTCACATGTGTCGCCGACATCTGCGTCAATCGGCTTCGTCGGCCTCCGACGTCGCCCTGCGAGGCCCCTGCAGCCACCGACGCCTGAACGCCGCCGACTTCATCGGCGTGGATGACTCCTCTCTGCCTCGACGTGCCTCCCGCACTGCTGCTGACTTGGTCACCACCGAGGTTGATGCCCACGTCGAGGAGAAGCTGGTCAAGAAGGGTGCTTCGTCACCCACACAGCGCAGATGCCAGCCTCGATGACCGCCTAGAGGAGTATCTCCCCATATTTACGAGCCTCATGGCGTCCCCTCGCATCTTCTAGCCGTGCAAGAAGTGAGCTGGTCCGCAGTGGTATCGCGAACATGGGCAAATTAAACCCAGACTTGAAACGCTGATGCATCGCCAACATCCCCCGTCCAACGAAGTGTAGGCAAGATCTCTAGCTCGGAAACATGGGGCCGGAGGTTGAGCTGATGCGCAGCGTATCGGGCCGCAAACAGCCACAGAAAATGGTGAGAAACCGCATTAATCATGAAGGTGCAAGCGACCTCCATGACCAAGCCAATGCAGCGCTCAGCAATTCCATTTTGTTGTGGAGATGCCAGAAGCATGAACGACTAGATGATTCCCTCCTTACAACAAAAGGTCTTTAAGGAAACCGGAGGAAAATCAACTCCATGGTTACAGTGCAGAGGGAGAACCGGGAGGTCCTGAATGAACCACTCGCTCAGCTAATCACGAACAGTGCAGATCCAAGGGATCAAATTACGATGGATGTCGTCTTTGTTCCGCAAGGGAAACATCCGTGGTATAGCGCATGTAGTCGTTAACGACCAGCAAGAAGTAGCGCTTCCGATCCGGCCCAGTGACAGGGCCAGGGCTCCACACGTCCATGTGCAGGGTCTGCAGAGGAGCCTATGTCAGAGGGAACGAGGAGGATTGAGGAGCGGCGCGCTGCCGTTCCTCGACGCAGGGAGTGCACGGTGGCGAAAGCGACGAAGAGAGTGGGGGCAGGGACCTCGGAAGGCCCGAGACAAGGAGACGCGGGTGCATGTGACACAGATGCTACAGGCAGGGAGGGGTGACCAAGACGGTGGTGCCAGAGGAGGGACGGGTGCGTGAGTGACCGACAAGAGCACGACGCTGCTACCTAATCGGACGCAGCAAAGTGTGCAAAGTCAACGTGCAGTGTGTACAAGCTAGGCCCATGCCTCCCACTGAACGTGGCGAGGTGGTCACCAGTCACTGAGTCCGTACAGATCGTCACAAGCTCATCCCCAGGAATGGTGGTAGTGGCCAACTGATCCTGGTGGACAGCATCACTCACCAAGTTCGTAGCGAACGAGGGGAGGTGGAAACCTGTGAGGGAACCAGAGGTGACTGCCTGACACGGGAGAACTGTGGTACCTCGTGTAACGATTGGGCTAGTGGAGGGGTAGGCCAGAGTGAGAGGGACAGGTGTGGTGAGTGGTGTGACTATGGTGCAGTCGTGGAAGAAGCAGCGAGACGTGCCTGGGTCTAGCGTGAAGGTGAGCAAAGCCTCCGCCGCAGTTGCACCTGTGTTAGTAGACTCACAAGCACCTGGACTAGCAGCCTCTACACCGCCAGGGAAGCGTTGCTAAGAAACCCACTCCGGAAGCTGCTGCAACAAGGGGGTCTTCTACCGACTCCTCGCTCCTGTCCACCCAAAGAACTCCGTATCCACTAGCGGCACCACTTGTACACGCAGACGCACCTAAACGCGCCTCCTCAACCAGCCACTGCACCTCCCTTAGCAACGGACGACGGTGCTGCAGTCGTTGGGCGGCAGGAGAGAGGGAGGAGTAATGTTTAACAACAGCGTCGTACAAAGTCTAAGCCAAAGTCGCGTGACGAACATAGTCCCTCTAGTCGACTGGCAGGTGAGCTCTTGATTCGTTGGAAAGGCTATGATCCTTCCGAGGATAGCTGGGTACCTGAACATGGCATGGATAACGCCCATCGGCCTCCCTTGGCGTCGTCGTCATCGGAATCGCTGCAGTCGGGGCACTCAACGAGAGGTGGTCGAGGCTGTGACAGGTCCAACACTCCCGACGCCGACTTCCTCCTCCTCGATCGCCGTCTTGAGCCGACTTCCTTTTGTCAGCGTCCTTTGCTAGCGTTCCGCCTCCGCTACCACCACCTCCGGGCTGACCACGCTGCCCCGGTCGACCTCCAGGGTGACGTAGTTCACCTGCGGCAGGAGCTCCGAGGACCGCTCGGCTTCCTGCATCGCCTCGTCCCGCAGGATGTACGAGGTCAGGGAGTTTTCGATGAGCAACGCCCTTGTGCTCGACACCACCATCAGCCTCTTCATCAGTTTGTAGTTGCTCGGGAGCCCTTTTAGGACGTGCGTGACGTACGACGCCGTCGAGTACTTCACGCCGGCCATCCTCATGGTTGGCGTCGCCACGGTACTTGCGGCGAAGCCCATCAGCCCGGCCATCTCCAGTTGGGGCTCGATGGCTTCCTTCCACGTAAGGATGTCGGGATGACCGGCCAGTAGCGGGGTGACCGTGATTATGTCCGGTGTAAACTTGAAGTAGCCGTAGCTCGGCGCGATTCCTCCCGCAGTCACGTGTGTCGCCGACATCTGCGTCAATCGGCTTCGTCGGCCTCCGACGTCGCCCTGCGAGGCCCCTGCAGCCACCGACGCCTGAACGCCGCCGACTTCATCGGTGTGGATGACTCCTCTTTGCCTCGACGTGCCTCCCGCACTGCTGCTGACTTGGTCACCACCGAGGTTGATGCCCACGTCGAGGAGAAGCTGGTCAAGAAGGGTGCTTCGTCGCCCACACAGCGCAGATGCCAGCCTCGATGACCGCCTAGAGGAGTATCTCCCCATATTTACGAGCCTCATGGCGTCCCCTCGCATCTTCTAGCCGTGCAAGAAGTGAGCTGGTCCGCAGTGGTATCGCGAACATGGGCAAATTAAACCCAGACTTGAAACGCTGATGCATCGCCAACATCCCCCGTCTAACGAAGTGTAGGCAAGATCTCTAGCTCGGAGACACGGGGCCGGAGGTTGAGCTGATGCGCAGCGTATCGGGCCGCAAACAGCCACAGAAAATGGTGAGAAACCGCATTAATCATGAAGGTGCAAGCAACCTTTATGACCAAGCCAATGGAGCGCTCAGCAATTCCATTTTGTTGTGGAGATGCCAGAAGCATGAACGACTAGATGATTCCCTCCTTACAACAAAAGGTCTTTAAGGAAACCGGAGGAAAATCAACTCCATGGTTAGAGTGCAGAGGGAGAACCGGGAGGTCCTGAATGAACCACTCGCTCAGCTAATCACGAACAGTGCGGATCCAAGGGATCAAATTACGATGGACGTCGTCTTTGTTCCGCAAGGGAAACATCCGTGGTATAGCGCATGTAGTCGTTAACGACCAGCAAGAAGTAGCGCTTCCGATCCGGCCCAGTGACAGGGCCAGGGCTCCACACGTCCATGTGCAGGGTCTGCAGAGGAGCCTATGTCAGAGGGAACGAGGAGGAGTGAGGAGCGGCGCGCTGCCGCTCCTCGACGCAGGGAGTGCACGGCGGCGAAAGCGACGAAGAGAGTGGGGGCAGGGACCTCGGAAGGCCCGAGACAAGGAGACGCGGGTGCATGTGACACAGATGCTACAGGCAGGGAGGGGTGACCAAGACGGTGGTGCCAGAGGAGGGACGGGTGTGTGAGTGACCGACAAGAGCACGACGCTGCTACCTAATCGGACGCAGCAAAGTGTGCAAAGTCAACGTGCAGTGTGTACAAGCTAGGCCCATGCCTCCCACTGAACGTGGCGAGATGGTCACCAGTCACTGAGTCCGTACAGATCGTCACAAGCTCATCCCCAGGAATGGTGGTAGTGGCCAACTGATCCTGGTGGACAGCATCACTCACCAAGTTCGTAGCGAACGAGGGGAGGTGGAAACCTGTGAGGGAACCAGAGGTGACTGCCTGACACGGGAGAACTGTGGTACCTCGTGTAACGATTGGGCTAGAGGAGGGGTAGGCCAGAGTGAGAGGGACAGGTGTGGTGAGTGGTGTGACTATGGTGCAGTCGTGGAAGAAGCAGCGAGACGTGCCTGGGTCTAGCGTGAAGGTGAGCAAAGCCTCCGCCGCAGTTGCACCTGTGTTAGTAGACTCACAAGCACCTGGACTAGCAGCCTCTACACCGCCAGGGAAGCGTTGCTAAGAAACCCACTCCGGAAGCTGCTGCAACAAGGGGGTCTTCTACCGACTCCTCGCTCCTGTCCACCCAAAGAACTCCGTATCCACTAGCGGCACCACTTGTACACGCAGACGCACCTAAACGCGCCTCCTCAACCAGCCACTGCACCTCCCTTAGCAACGGACGACGGTGCTGCAGTCGCTGGGCGGCAGGAGAGAGGGAGGAGTAATGTTTAACAACAGCGTCGTACAAAGTCTAAGCCAAAGTCGCGTGACGAACATAGTCCCTCTAGTCGACTGGCAGGTGAGCTCTTGATTCGTTGGAAAGGCTATGATCCTTCCGAGGATAGCTGGGTACCTGAACATGGCATGGATAACGCCCATCGGCCTCCCTTGGCGTCGTCGTCATCGGAATCGCTGCAGTCGGGGCACTCAACGAGAGGTGGTCGAGGCTGTGACAGGTCCAACACTCCCGACGCCGACTTCCTCCTCCTCGATCGCCGTCCTGAGCCGACTTCCTTTTGTCAGCGTCCTTTGCTAGCGTTCCGCCTCCGCTACCACCACCTCCAGGCTGACCACGCTGCCCGGGTCGACCGCCAGGGTGACGTAGTTCGTCTGAGGCAGGAGCTCCGAGGACCGCTCGGCTTCCTGCATCGCCTCGTCCCGCAGGATGTACGAGGTCAGGGAGTTTTGGTTGAGCAACGCCCTTGTGCTCGGCACCACCATCAGCCTCTTCATCAGTTTGTAGTCGCTCGAGAGCTCTTTTAGGACGTGCGTGACGTACGACGCCGTGGAGTACTGCACGCCGGCCATCCTCATGGTGGCGTCGCCACGGTACTGGCGGCGAAGCCCATCAGCCTGGCCATCTCCAGTTAGGGCTCGATGGCTTCCTTCGACGTAAGGATGTCGGGATGACCGGCCAGCAGCGGGGTGACCGTGATTATGTCCGGTGTAAACTTGAAGTAGCCGTAGCTCGGCGCGATTCCTCCCGCAGTCACGTGTGTCGCCGACATCTGTGTCAATCGGCTTCGTCGGCCTCCGACGTCGCCCTGCGAGGCCCCTGCAGCCACTGACGCCTGAACGCCGCCGACTTCATCGGCGTGGATGACTCCTCTCTGCCTCGACGTGCCTCCCGCACTGCTGCTGACTTGGTCACCACCGAGGTTGATGCCCACGTCGACGCCACCTTCAATGTTTGCCTGTCGAGGAGAAGCTGGTCAAGAAGGGTGCTTCGTCGCCCACACAGCGCGGATGCCAGCCTCGATGACCGCCTAGAGGAGTATCTCCCCATATTTACGAGCCTCATGGCATCCCCTCGCATCTTCTAGCCGTGCAAGAAGTGAGCTGGTCCGCAGTGGTATCGCGAACATGGGCAAATTAAACCCAGACTTGAAACGCTGATGCATCACCAACATCCCCCGTCCAACGAAGTGTAGGCAAGATCTCTAGCTTGGAGTCATGGGGCCGGAGGTTGAGCTGATGCGCAGCGTACCGGACCGCAAACAGCCACAGAAAATGGTGAGAAACCGCATTAATCATGGAGGTACAAGCGACCTCCATGACCAAGCCAATGCAGCGCTCAGCAATTCCATTTTGTTGTGGAGATGCCAGAAGCATGAACAGTGCGGATCCAAGGGATCAAAATACGATGGACGTCGTCTTTGTTCCTCAAGGGAAACATCCGTGGTATAGCGCATGTAGTTGTTAACGACCAGCAAGAAGTAGCGCTTCCGACCCGGCCCAGCGACGGGGCCAGGGCTCCACACGTCCATGTGCAGGGTATGTAGAGGAGCCTATGTCAAAGGGAACGAGGAGGAGTGAGGAGCGGCGCGCTGCCACCCCTCGACGCAGGGAGTGCACGGCGGCGAAAGCGACGAAGGGAGTGGGGGCAGGGACCTCGGAAGGCCCGAGACAAGGAGACGCGGGTGCATGTGACACAGATGCTACAAGCAGGGGTGACCAAGACGGTGGTGCCAGAGGAGGGACGGGTGCGTGAGTGACCGACAAGAGCACGACGCTGCTACCTAATCGGACGCAGCAAAGTGTGCAAAGTCAACGTGCAGTGTGTACAAGCCAGGCCCATGCCTCCCACTGAACGTGGCGAGGTGGTCACCAGTCACTGAGTCCGTACAGATCGTCACAAGCTCACCCCCAGGAATGGTGGTAGTGACCAACTGATCCTGGTGGACAGCATCACTCACCAAGTTCGTAGCGAACGAGGGGAGGTGGAAACCTGTGAGGGAACCAGAGGTGACTGCCTGACATGGGAGAACTGTGGTACCTCGTGTAACGATTGGGCTAGTGGAGGGGTCGGCCAGAGTGAGAGGGACAGGTGTGGTGAGTGGTCTGACTATGGTGCAGTCGTGGAAGAAGCAGCGAGACGTGCCTGGGTCTAGCGTGAAGGTGAGCAAAGCCCCCGCCGCAGTTGCATCTGTGTTAGTAGACTCACAAGCACCTGGACTAGCAGCCCCTTTACCACCAGGGAAGCGTTGCTAAGAAACCCACTCCGGAAGCTGCTGCGACAAGGGGGTCTTCTATCGACTCCGCGCTGCTGTCCACCCGAAGAACTCCGTATCCATTAGCGGCACCACTTGTACGCGCAGACGCACCTAAACGCGCCTCCTCAACCAGCCGCTGCACCTCCCTTAGCAACGGACGACGCTGCTGCAGCCGCTGGGCGGCAGGAGAGAGGGAGGAGTAATGTTTAACAACAGCGTCGTACAAAGTCTAAGCCAAAGTCGCGTGACGAACATAGTCCCTCTAGTCGACTGGCAGGTGAGCTCTTGATTCGTTGGAAAGGCTATGATCCTTCCGAGGATAGCTGGGTACCTGAACATGGCATGGATAACGCCCATCGGCCTCCCTTGGCATCGTCGTCATCGGAATCGCTGCAGTCGGGGCACTCAACGAGAGGTGGTCGAGGCTGTGACAGGTCCAACACTCCCGACGCCGACTTCCTCCTCCTCGATCGCCGTCTTGAGCCGACTTCCTTTTGTCAGCGTCCTTTGCTAGCGTTCCGCCTCCGCTACCACCACCTCCGGGCTGACCACGCTGCCCCGGTCGACCTCCAGGGTGACGTAGTTCACCTGCGGCAGGAGCTCCGAGGACCGCTCGGCTTCCTGCATCGCCTCGTCCCGCAGGATGTACGAGGTCAGGGAGTTTTCGATGAGCAACGCCCTTGTGCTCGACACCACCATTAGCCTCTTCATCAGTTTGTAGTTGCTCGGGAGCCCTTTTAGGACGTGTGTGACGTACGACGCCATCGAGTACTTCACGCCGGCCATCCTCATGGTTGGCGTCGCCACGGTACTTGCGGCGAAGCCCATCAGCCCGGCCATCTCCAGTTAGGGCTCGATGGCTTCTTCCACGTAAGGATGTCAGGATAACCGGCCAGCAGCGGGGTGACCGTGATTATGTCCGGTGTAAACTTGAAGTAGCCGTAGCTCGGCGCGATTCCTCCCGCAGTCACGTGAGTCGCCGACATCTGCGTCAATCGGCTTCGTCGGCCTCCGACGTCGCCCTGCGAGGCCCCTGCAGCCACCGACGCCTGAACGCCGCCGACTTCATCGGCGTGGAAAACTCCTCTCTGCCTCGACGTGCCTCCCGCACTGCTGCTGACTTGGTCACCACCGAAGTTGATGCCCACGTCGACGCCACCTTCAATGTTCGCCTTGTTGGTGCAACCCTACGGTTTGCACTCGGCTTGTTGTCCGTGTGCGTGCATGCATGTGTGCATGGAATGGTATGAGGGCATGAAATAATATATATATTTCATGCTTATAATAGTGTGTGCATGATGGGTCATGTATCGAGTGTGTGTGTGTCGAGTCAATAGCGAGCTATCAAGATATCAAGATTCGTTACATTACAATGTGTAGTGTAACATTTCAGTTGGTGTAGGCCCTTGTGAAGGGTAGTTTCGAGACCCTTCTTGGTTGGGGACAGTGTGGCACTGTTCCACATCACTGTACCTCGGCTCTTGGGGTTTGTAGGAGCTGGGAGTCCTTCCCAACTCGTAACTCTTCCTAGCTGTTCGTAATTGTGTGTTTCCAAGACTATGTTGCTGCCATAGTGCCGTTTGTTCAAACCGACGTTGTGTCGTTAATTCTCAATGAAATCATGCGATCTAAATTGCCTATTGTAGGCAACGTTATGACTCCAGATCCAAGTTGAATGAGGTCATTTGGAGTTGTGAGCAGATCGCTATGAACGTTTGAAGCCGCTGTGCAGAAATCTGACTGCGCACTCTATCCTTCGTTTTAGGCACATTGAAGCCTACTGTGTCAATAACAAGTGGTATCAGAGCGCCTTGGAGCAGCTACGACGATGGCTGGACTTGAAGAGAGGGGTGACAGAGGTGCTGGTGGCAGTGGAGGACCCCAAGCACAAGGTCAACCTCGTGATTCAGCCATGGCGTCCGTGCAACCGACTCTTGGACCTTCTAAGGACGAACCAAGAGTGTTCGGGCTTGACAAGTTCAACGGCGACAACTTTGCTGAATGGTCCTTCAGAATGGAGAACGTGTTTGACCATTATGATCTGCTGGAGGTGATGGAAGGAACGGAGAAGCGTCCCGAGAACGACCCGGAGAAGAGCCCGTGGGTGCGGAAGAGCGCACAAGGCTATCTCCTACTTGGGCAAGCGTTGGGGAGCAACCAGATCCGTCACATCAAGCCTTTCCAGCGTGAACCAGAGAAGGGACCAAAGGCATGGGCTGCTCTCAAGGGTGTACACGCTCCTGCAACAGCGGCGGTAGCTGTGGTGTTGGAACGGCAAATGGCAACGCTACGAATTGAGGAAGATGAACCCGTGGAAGACGGGGTGCAGAAATTCTTCGACTTATTGACGCGGCTGGAGGGAGCAGATTTGAACTACAGTGAGCTCCAAAAGAAGACCAAGTTGCTGGCCCTAATCCCCGAGTCGTGGTCCTCACTCATCATCAACCCGAATTGCGACTTGCCCCGCCTCTCGCTTGAAGACGTGAAGCGAGCGATCCTACAAGAGGACTTCCGCCGCCGTGAGTTGGCGAGTGCGGATGGCGCTGGGGCAGCGAGTGTTGGCCGTGGATATGGCCGAGGAAGAGGCAGAGGACGAGGGGGAGGAAGGTTTGGTGGCAGCAACTTCGGCGGAGGCCGCGGGAATGGCGGATACTACAGCGACGACAAGAGCTACGGGCGCGGCGATTCGACGGCGAGTGCCACTATTGCCACAAGACCGGGCACATGTGGCGCGATTGCTACAAACTCCCTGAAGGATGGACCCCTGCTCAAGACCAAGAGGGTAGAGGAGCAGGAGGAGGGAGAGGAAGAGGCCGTGGAGGCCGTGGCGGTCGCGGAGGTGGAGCCGCGAACATGAAGAGTGGAGATAAAGACAACGACCCGAGCGACGATCGGTACCCGGGTCTATTCTACTTTGTGTCGACGCAAGTACCAGCTGGTCCAGAGAAGGATGAAGACCTTGAGGAGCCAGCAGCTGTGGGGAAGGTGACCCTACACCCCCTGGACTATTGGGTGATCGACAGCGGCGCTACCTATAGCATGACACCTCGCCCGGACTTGCTCACCGAACTTGAGCCGTCACCGGTGAAGCATGTCACATCGGCTTTGGGGCAGCGAGCAGAGGTGAAAGGCATGGGCAAGGCCATGTTCAAAGGTGCTGATGGGAAGATGGTGGGCCTCAAGAACGTGTTTTGGGTGCCCAGCCTTGCTGTGAACCTGATTTCAATGCGCCGGTTGGCCAAGGCCGGCATGGACACGAACTCGAAGGGAGCCAAGACCTACACCGCAAGGATTGGCGACCGGATTCTTTGGGACCTTCATGAGGACAGGGATGTCTACAACAAGATGTGGCAGATCCCTGTGGTCCCCATGCCTAAGGAGAGGCAAGTGGCAGCAAGCGTCAGCACCAAGGGTGAAGCGGTTGGTAGCGGCGATTGCGCGGACGGTCGCGCTAAGGAGAATGAGCCCAAGAAGGGCAAACCTGGAGTGACCAGCAAGCTGTGTGAACCTAAGGAGAGAGGTGCAGCAGCCAAGGAGCAGCACAAGGGTGAGGAGAACCCCGAGGCAGCAGCGAAGGAGGACTACGGAGAGAGCATGTGGGGCGCTATTGCAAGCGCGGCATTCTCCAATCCGACTTCGGCTACGGGGGAGTGTGATTGGTTGACTTTGCATCGGCGAATGGGGCATGTGGCCTTACCCACCTTGCAGCAGCTAGTGAAGAACCAGATGGTTGCTGGCATACGTGTGAAGGGGGAGCCCGATGAGGTGCTTGGCTGCCCGACGTGCTTGCAAGCCAAGTTCACCCGATTTCCTTTCTCGAGCTCGGAGGCGACGGATGAGGTGGTGATGGATGTGGTGGGCCCCCTGAAGCTTGGAGCTGCTGGAGCTGAGTATTTCCTCACCATTGTGGATTTCTACACCCGCATGACCTGGGTGTACGTGCTGGCCAAGAAGAGCGACGTGGCTGAAACGTTGAAGACCGATTGGTTCCCGATGGTGGAGCGGCAACAAGACCGACTAGTGAAGTCGATCCGCACCGATCGTGGGGGAGAGTTCCTGAGCAAGGAGTTTGGGTTGTGGCTGAAGAAGAATGGTATTCGGCACTCCCTCACTATGCCATACTCCCCTGCAATGAACGGCATCGCTGAGCGAGCGAACCGGACGATCACGGAGGCGGCACGCGGGTTGCTCATTGAAGCCGGGCTACCCGACTATTTCTGGCCTGATGCGGTGCGGAGCGCGTGTGTGGCCAAGAACAGAGTTTTGACTCATGTTGGAGCAGACAAGTGGGTAACCTATGTGGAGTGGCTTGGAAGGAAGCCAAAGGTGGATATGCTTTGGGTGTTCGGGTGCATGTGCATGGCGCTCGTGCCTAAGCATCTTCGGCACAACAAGCTTGGTGCCAAGGCGGTGTGGGCCGTGCACTTGGGCATGGCTCAAAACAGCAAGGGGTGGCTTCTTTGGGACCCATTCACCAAGAAGTTCATGGTGAGCAGGGACTGCAAGTTCATGGAGAACTTCATGTACAAGGATTGGAAGGCGGAGAATGAGGCGAAGATAGGCGTGCGGTTTGGGGAGGTGAAGAGTTCCGGGTTGGAGCACGTGGAGCTGCCTTTGGAGCTGAGCAGCGGCAGCACCACCACAAGGCAATCTTCCCTTGTGAATGGGGGAGAGGAGGCCAATGATGCAGAGGAAGAAGAGGAGGAGGTGCAGCAAGTGAGCGAGCGTGCACCGACACTTCCTTCCCGCACTACGAGCGCTCCACGGAACCGAGTCACACCGCAGCAACGCCAAGGCCTTCAAGTCCCTGCAGCTGAGGAAGGAAGGGTGAAAAGGAAAGTCCAACCCCCTAAGAGGCTGACATATGATGCGCCGGGAGAGCCGGGCAAGACGGCCCTGGCCGGAGCGGCAATGATGGTAGAAGATGACAATGAGTGTGACTACGAGGAGTGTGCCTTCGCATTCTTCTCTCCGGTGGAGATGCCGGGAGAACCAGCAACTCTCAAGGAGGTTTTGGAGAGTGATGATGCTGAGGAGTGGAAGAAGGCAATGGAGAGTGAGCTGAAGAGTATTGAGGAGAACGACACGTTTGAGTTGGTGGAGCTACCGGAGGGGCGTACGGCGATTACGTCCAAGTGGCTCTTCAAGATCAAGTCCGACGCCGACGGCAAGATCGAGCGTTACAAGTCTAGGCTGGTGGCCAAGGGGTACCAGCAGAAGGAGAATGTGGACTACAAGGAGCTGTTTGCTCCTATGGTGAAGCCGACAACGCTGCGAACCCTACTCGCGGGAGCCGCGATCAAAGGTTGGGTGGTGAAGCAGCTAGACATCGTAACGGCGTTCCTCAACGGAATCCTCGAGGAGGAGATTTTCATGGCGCAGCCAGAGGGGTTTGATGATGGCACCGGCAGGGTGTGGAAGCTGAAGAAGGCCCTCTATGGGCTGAAGCAGGCCCCTAGGCAGTGGTACCTGAAGCTGCGTGAAGTGTTGGAGGAGATCGGCTTCACTCCCTCAACGGCCGATCATTCCTTGTTCATGCTTGGCGAGGGGGAGCAGAGGAGCTTCATGGTGGTGTACGTGGACGACATCCTGATCTTCTCACCCTCCTCTGACCTTGTGAAGGAGGTGATGCTGAAGCTGCAAGACAAGTTCAAGTGCAAGTCCCTTGGGGACGTGAACTTCTACCTTGGGCTCCACATCGAACGAGACGTGGAGAAGCGGTGCATGCGGGTGCACCAACGGAAGTACCTGGAGGCATTGGCTGCCAAGTTTGGGCAGAATGAAGGCCGTGTGGCTACACCCTTCCCTTCTGGGTTCAAGTGTGTGAAGGGACCAGAGGAGGAGAGCGTGGGTGAAGAGGAGAGGCGCCGTTTTCACTCATTGGTGGGCAGCCTCATGTATGCGGCGGTCAACACTCGACCGGATGTCGTGTTTGCTACCGGGCAGCTGGCTAGGGTGGTGCAATGCCCTAATGAGGAGCAGGTAGCAGCTGGAATGAGGGTGGCCAAGTATCTTGGCCAAACACCGACCGTTGGGCTGCAATATTCGGCAGCGGCACAAAGGCGCCAAAAGGGCGCGGATGGTGTGGAACCCGGGCGTTTGTTCCTCACCGCATTCTCGGATGCCTCCTATGCTTCTGAACCAGAGGACATGACAAGTGTTGGAGGGTTCATTTGCTGTGTTGGTGGAGGCCCAACTGCTTGGGAGAGCAAGAAGCAGGTTGACCAAGCTTTGAGCTCGGTGGAGTCCGAGTACATGGCACTCTTCCGTGCCGTACGGGAGATTGTGTGGCAGCGGTGTTTGTTGGCTGAATTGGGGGAGGAGCAGCAAGGACCTACCCCACTCTACTGTGACAGCCAGGGAGCCATTGCTCTAGCCAAGAACCCTGTGTTGCACGGCCTGACCAAGCACATGAGGGTGAAGTGGCACTGGACGAGGAGCATGGTGGCCGCGGGTGAAGTTGAATTGCGCTACGTGAAGACGACGGGGCAGCCAGCGGACATGATGACCAAGAGGCTGGTGGAGCAGCAGCATTGGAAGTGTTGCAAGCTGGCTGGGATGGCTCTGAACTGAGAGCAACAGATCCTAAGGCCAACAACCCGAGGGGGAGATTGTTGGTGCAACCCTACGGTTTGCACTCGGCTTGTTGTCCGTGTGCGTGCATGCATGTGTGCATGGAATGAGGGCATGAAATAATATATATATTTCATGCTTATAATAGTGTGTACATGATGGGTCATGTATCGTGTGTGTGTGTGTGTCGAGTCAATAGCGAGTTATCGCTAGCCGCGTGTTAATGCGGTCATTTGTGTCTCGCGCGCGGTTTCTATTTTGTCGTGTGTCTCGTACGCGGTTTCTATTTTATCCTGTGTCGAACGTTCGGTGTGTCGCAGGTGTGTGCAGCAGACCCATCAAGAACTCAAGGATGAGTTTGTGATGAAGAACCCGAGCCTTGGTTGCAAGCTTCAAGTGATTTCGAAGCTCGCCAAAAGGGTTCACCTCAAGATATCAAGATTCGTTACATTACAATGTGTAGTGTAACATTTCAGTTGGTGTAGGCCCTTGTGAAGGGTAGTTTCGAGACCCTTCTTGGTTGGGGACAGTGTGGCACTGTTCCACATCACTGTACCTCGGCTCTTGGGGTTTGTAGGAGCTGGGAGTCCTTCCCAACTCGTAACTCTTCCTAGCTGTTCGTAATTGTGTGTTTCCAAGACTATGTTGCTGCCATAGTGCCGTTTGTTCAAACCGACGTTGTGTCGTCAATTCTCAATTAAATCGTGCGATCTGAATTGCCAATTGTAAGCAAAGTTACGACGCTCCAGATCCAAGTTGAATGAGGTCATTTGGAGTTGTGAGCAGATCGCTATGAACGTTTGAAGCCGCTGTGCAGAAATCTGACTGCGCACTCTATCCTTCGTTTTAGGCACATTGAAGCCTACTGTGTCAATAACTCGCCTGTCGAGGAGAAGCTGGTCAAGAAGGGTGCTTCGTCGCCCACACAGCGCGGATGCCAGCCTCGATGACCGCCTAGAGGAGTATCTCCCCATATTTACGAGCCTCATGGCATCCCCTCACATCTTCTATCCGTGCAAGAAGTGAGCTGGACCGCAGTGGTATCGCGAACATGGGCAAATTAAACCCAGACTTGAAACGAGTGATGCATCGCCAACATCCCCCGTCCAACGAAGTGTAGGCAAGATCTCTAGCTCGGAGACACGGGGCCGGAGGTTGAGCTGATGCGCAGCGTATCGGACCGCAAACAGCCACAGAAAATGGTGAGAAACCGCATTAATCATGGAGGTACAAGCGACCTCCATGACCAAGCCAATGCAGCGCTCAGCAATTCCATTTTGTTGTGGAGATGCCAGAAGCATGAACGACTAGATGATGCCCTCCTTACGACAAAAGGTCTTTAAGGAAACCGGAGGAAAATCACCTCCACGGTTAGAGTGCAGAGGGAGAACTGGGAGGTCCTGACTGAACCACGCGCTCAGCTAATCACGAACAGTGCGGATCCAAGAAATCGAAATACAATGGACGTCGTCTTTGTTCCGCAAGGGAAACATCCGTGGTATAGCGCATGTAGTTGTTAACGACCAGGAAGAAGTAGCGCTTCCGACCCGGCCCAGTGACGGGGCCAGGGCTCCACACGTCCATGTGCAGGGTATGCAGAGGAGCCTATGTCAGAGGGAACAAGGAGGATTGAGGAGCGGCGCGCTGCCGCCCCTCAACGCAGGGAGTGCACGGCGGCGAAAGCGACGAAGGGAGTGGGGGCAGGGACCTCGGAAGGCCCGAGACAAGGAGATGCGGGTGCATGTGACACAGATGCTACAGGCAGGGAGGGGTGACCAAGACGGTGGTGCCAGAGGAGGGACGGGTGCGTGAGTGACCGACGAGAGCACGACGCTGCTACCTAATCGGACGCAACAAAGTGTGCAAAGTCAACGTGCAGTGTGTACAAGCCAGGCCCATGCCTCCCACTGAACGTGGCGAGGTGGTCACCAGTCACTGAGTCCGTACAGATCGTCACAAGCTCACCCCCAGGGATGGTGGTAGTGACCAACTGATCCTGGTGGACAGCATCACTCACCAAGTTCGTAGCGAACGAGGGGAGGTGGAAACCTGTGAGGGAACCAGAGGTGACTGCCTGACACGGGAGAACTGTGGTACCTCGTGTAACGATTGGGCTAGTGGAGGGGTCGGCCAGAGTGAGAGGGACAGGTGTGGTGAGTGGTGTGACTATGGTGCAGTCGTGGAAGAAGCAGCGAGACGTGCCTGGGTCTAGCGTGAAGGTGAGAAAAGCCCCCGCCGCAGTTGCACCTGTGTTAGTAGACTCACAAGCACCTGGACTAGCAGCCTCTACACCACCAGGGAAGCGTTGCTAAGAAACCCACTCCGGAAGCTGCTGCGACAAGGGGGTCTTCTACCGACTCCGCGCTGCTGTCCACCCGAAGAACTCCGTATCCATTAGCGGCACCACTTGTACGCGCAGACGCACCTAAACGCGCCTCCTCAACCAGCCGCTGCACCTCCCTTAGCAACGGACGACGCTGCTGCAGTCGCTGGGCGGCAGGAGAGAGGGAGGAGTAATGTTTAACAACAGCATCGTACAAAGTCTAAGCCAAAGTCGCGTGACGAACATAGTCCCTCTAGTCGACTGGCAGGTGAGCTCGGATGACAAGCTGTGCGACAGCGCCATGCTCTATCAATTGTGTATAGGCAAGGCTGTCCACCCGGTATCGCCACTGCACGTCCTCGCCAGTGACAGCAGCACGCTTAATGGGAGTTGTGGGGGCCTGAAGGGACCCCGACATATGCTCGAGCAGGGAAACACTGTTTATAGTGAAAAGTCGGAGATACCTACGCAGGCACATAATCCAGAACCCTGAATTGAAAGGGTGGCCGCCTGCGTCAAACGCTAAGACTTGGAGAAAGGCCATGACAGGTAGCGGCAGTCAGAGCAGCGGCCCAAGGGCTGAAGTATGTACTGCAATGGGGGTAGTGGAAACGGCAGGAGCAGGTGTGGCGGCGATTGTAGTAGCATGCTAGGCGGCAGCAAGGATGGCAGTCGCAAGCAGTAGCACCTAGGGCGGCTGCAGGTGGCAGCACTTGGCGGCAAGAGCAGCAGGAATGTGCACTCGCAGGGCCGGGGCGCGCTAGTAGCGCGGGCAGGGCAGGGCATGGGGCATACGAGGCGCGTTTGCAGCGGGGCAGGGCGACGCGCTAGGCAGGGCGGCGCGTAGGCGCGCGGGGCAGGGCGGCGCGCTTGACAGCGGGGCAGGGCGATGCGCTGGGCAGAGGGACATGTAGGCGCGTGAGGCAGGGCAGCGTTGTGGCGCGCTGGGAAGGGCGACGCGTTGGCGTGCGGGGCAGAGCAGCGCTGTGGCTCGCTAGGCAGGGCAACGCGGTGGCGCTCTGGGCAGGGCAGCGCGGAGGCGCGCTGGGCAAGGCGGCGCGCTGGGCAGGGCGGCGCACTACCGCACGGGGCAGGGCACGCAGGGCAGGGCAGCGCGTAGGCGCGTAGGGCAGGGCGACACGGCGGTGCGCTGGGTAGGGTTACTCCCCACCGGTGACCACTTGAAAAACCATCTCAAAATCGTTCCACAACTTTGTCTTGGGCAATAAAGCAACAGTGGAAAATGGCTTCATCATATGGAGCAAGGAGTTGCTGCATTATGGGAGCTGAGCAAGGTGGGGGTGCATGAACCTGAGATGATCCTAGCTTGCCTCACTACCAAAACGGTGGGAGTGTTGGCAACAGAAAGAATTCAACTAAAGCTAGACATTATGACAACGGCAGGAGGGCTTTCCATGGGCGTTGAATATTTCTTCGCTCGTCAAAAGCTAATGCAGTACAAGAAAGGGAGGTGTACTCGTTGGAAGATAGCATGCGAGAACTTTATAAAGACGGCACTGGGAACTCTGCCGGAGGCGAACACAAGGGAGGCGGTTGCGTGTGAACAAGAGAATCCTCCTAAAAGGCATGACACTCATGGGAAGGAAAAAGATGCGAAGCGGCTGTGGGAGCTTCGGTTGGAGAACCTGATAAGCTACGACAGTAACGTTTCCCCTGCCGTCAAAGTCATGGCGATCTTCACAACGGAGCTGATGAAGCAAGGGTCCCTCAAAACTCGACCTGCGGGCTTCTGAAGCTGCTCCCCCTTCTTAGCAGAACCTACTGCTGGATGGGCCACAATGCGTGAGTAGTAGCCCAAGCTCGGCAGGCTCCTCTCAACGGCTGAACACCACCCACGGGTGCAGACTCACCCACTTCCACATCTTCAACAAGGGGCAAAGCGCCAATGAAGTTGTTGAAGACACTTAGCAAAAAGGGGTAGAAAGCATCGGCGGAGCAGAAGTAGTGGTCAGGCATATGGAATAGGCAAATCAACTGGAAAATGGTAATAGCCACTCGGGTTTCATTACCCCCAGTCACCCGAGGGACTTCCTGCTCCTTGTTCAAAACTAAAACATACAGGTGGAGGAGCAATTGGCTTTCTTAACGTGGCGGTCTACATACCTTGAGGGACAGGCAAATGTTTATTACTTGAAAACATGGCATCACTTGTCCCCACAATTTTGGCCTTGCGGATAAGCGAACAATCTGAGCGGAAGGTTTCGGGAGGGGGTGGGGGGTTCTCAAGCCAACAGCGGAAACGATTTCGCTGGTTTAGAACTTGACCCACCTCGAGCTTGTATACCAAAACTAGCTCGACTGTGAGGCTACATGCGAATTTCGCGGCATAATGCGAGCTGGCGTGCATTATTCTGATGCGCTGCCTAATGCTAGTGGAGGGAATAGCTAGCTAGTGCGGTATGGCGTAGAGTCATTTGCCTGTACTTCTAACCCTGGCACACGTTTTCTGTTCCGCTTGGGTGTTTGTGTTTGGTGTAGGGTCTTCCGCATCTCCGCAGTTTACTTCCCCCAACCAAACTTCGCTCGCGAAATAGTTTGTCATCGCCAATGGTATTTGAAATCATCGCACATGTATTTGGGGTGGTCCCTCACTTCGCTCTCGAATCATCTTGCGCCAAAGTGTGTGCATTTAGATTGTACCCAGAAAATTCCTTTTTGAATGTAGACCGCAACTTTAAGGGTTTGGAGCAGCAGCTCTCGATCGAGTGGCAAAAGATTTTGCAGTTTTTATTTTTTTTCTTTTTAAATGTAATATTGGCTGGAATGGAAGCCGCGCGATTGTCGTTGGTCTCGTTTGGAGTAGAAGGCGATTCGTTGATCGAAGGCGATTCGTAATGGATTCCCCTTTTCTTGATCGAAGTCCAAGTGAGGGGTATCTTTCCAAGGGTAAACAAGCCTGATTACCCTTCATAGGATCCATTTTTTTAACGATTACCCTGATTCTGAAAGGGTAGGCGATTCTATAGCCTTATTTCAAAGGTGTACAGATTTTTCTACCGTGTCCAAATCTGTGTACGCAAATTCTTTCCCTTATGAGTCAAAGTACCCTCGCCTCTCCCAGCCCCACTCTCCCTAAAACTCTAGCACCTTCAGCACAATTCTCCCCATTTCCCAGCTGCCGAGCCCATTTATCCCATATCCCTCACCACCCCCCGCCCAACCCCCCCGTTTTCCTCGCATCTCATAGCCCCTCTCCGCAATTCCCCCTCCACTCCTAGCCCCAATTCCCCCATTTCTGTTACAGATTAGGGTGCTCAAAAGTATGCACTGATTTAGACAAGGTGGAATAAAAAACACACTGACAGGCAGGGTGACATCATAAAGGCACATCGATTCCCAATAATGGCCCTGGTCAATGTCTTGCTGTTACTGCAGGGGTGCGGCGCGCAAGGTATAATACGGATGAACAGATGTATATGATCGGCTGAGGTTGATTAGCTTTGGTAGCAGGGAAAGTTTGGTAACAGCATGGTAGGACTAATCTAGAATGGACAAAGCAACCGTCCAGTTTGGTAACTGAACATGGCACCGCAACTGTTTGAATTCATTTCCCGTGCATTTCACTCCAATCCAAATTCTTCTTGCTATCAACCGTCTTCGGTAATTGTTTATGTCGTTCGGTCTTCGTCCTCGTTGCAGTCATCTTCGCGCCGGGGATTCGTTACTTCAGGAATGTTTAGCAACAATTCCGAATCGTAACACTCCATAAATGTTCGCTCATGCCTTCGCTCACATTTGTAATAATGTGGCAACTTACGGTAGTGCAATCCTAGTTTAATCTCTTCATTGCAAGCTGTAACAAGGCTAAATATAAAACATGTTGTCTTATAGGCCACTCCCCTAGTCTCTCCAAGTCAAATCGAGCACCGCCTCCAGCAGTGCTACACCCTCATTCTCAGTCTGTGCACAATCGCCACATGAACATGCCAGCTGTAATGACATCAATGCGTCCAACATGGTCCAAGAACATACGCTGTAAGCACATTTGCCGTACTCAGCCGTACGGAAAACTAGTTGTAAGTTTACATACCGTTGTTTACCGTTCCCCGGGAGTGCGTTTGCCCGCCACCTACCTAGAGTTCGGCTCCAAGCACCAGATCGCTAGGGTCCAAGCAACAGTACGCACTGTAGCCAGGGCTCCCAATTGTGCGTAGACTGAGAATGTGGGTGTAGTTGTTCCACGTGCTTGGCTTAGTGTGGCTGCTGTACGACACGTTCCTCGGATGACATGGCGTGGCAAGCCACAGGCGGAGCGGATTCCACAAACGCCTCACACGCTCTGCGCCGACGGGCAAAAGCAAGCGGTCCTCTCTCCTTGTGTAACGGATTCTGTGCGCGATGTGCGGACTCTCCTACGGCGTATACAAGCAGCTAGTAGCTGGTGTTGCGCGCAACCGTTCATTCATGCACGTAGTGAGTACAGATTCTACTAGATTCTTAAAAAAAGCTTCCGCTTCGAGCGCGCGGTAGTTCGTTCTGCGTCATTCCAAAACGTACATCATCCCCATGCCGCGGAATCATTTGCATTCACCCGCCGGGCTCGCCGCGCTTCTCTTCGTGGCGAGCGCGCTTTCAAGTTTCCTGGCATCCGCGCAGACCTTCGATTCGTCGCAAGGTAGTATCCCCTTTTTCGCAAGTAGTACGCCCCTCGTCGCAAACGCGCTCTCATCCCAGCACCAAGTTAAAAAGCCCATCTCCACGCCGCGTGGGGTGTCATGTACACGCGCTTCTTGTGCGGTGCGGCGGGGTTGACAACGCTACCACTGCATAGGTACCGCGGCGGCTCACGGTAGCGACCCTCGGAGTCGCCGTGGAAAGGAAAAAGTGACTCATTGGACAGGCCGCACCAAACATCCCCCTCGCAGCGCCAAGCATCCCCCTCACAGCGCCGAACATCCCCCTCGCAGCGCCAAACACCCCCCAGACGGAGGCTTGGGGTAACGTTCTCAGAGGTAGCCAGGAGAAACCTTGCACCTGTGGGAAGGGGACACTGAGATGGGCCCAAGTGGTCCCCCCAAGGTCTGCCGTCCTCGGGTATGGGTTCGCCTGCTTTACCTACTAAACACGCCCATTTATTCCAGTATATTGAAGAAACCATCCCTGCATCATTATCGTTGGGGCAGGAACATGCAGAGCCACATCCCTGCTTGCACAGTCCGCAAGGTGATTCACCAACAGGTTTCCGGCCATGCGAGCAGAACAGGTTGAGAGGACACATGCCACATGCTGGCGTAACACGCGCTTGTGGCATAACACACGCTTGTGATGTAACACGCGCTTTTGGCGTAACACGCGCTTTTGGCGCAACACGCGCTTCTGTCATAACTCGCGAACCCTGCTTCCTCTTCCCTGCCCCCTTCCTTCCGTAGATGCTTTTCTCTCGGACTGCCAAAGCGCATGGGGCATGAACCTGCCTGGGGGATGGACGGCTGGAGGCAACTGCCAGGACGCTTCCTACCTCACTTGCGATACTGCAGGCATGATCATAGACATGTAGGTGGGGGTGGTGAGGGGAGGGTGCAGGTATGTGTCTAAACGGCGGTGAAAAATGGGTGGCACGAATGAATGCACACTGCACCCCACCTCCACTCCCCCTCCCTCTTCCATACCCACCGCGTCCTCCTTCTTCCTATCACTATTTTGCGCCCCTACTCGCCTCTCCTATTCTCTCACCCTCTTCTATCCTCTCCTCTGTCTCCCGCTGTGCACGCATCTCGCTGTTCTCCATGCCATCCATGTGTTCCACTGGCACCATTATGCAACTGCCACCACTTCCCCTCGTGTCTCGCGCCCCACACTCCTCCTCCACTACCGTCAACAGCAACCATGGCATCGCCCGTTTTAATATCCACTGCCCTGCCCTCTCGCAGGCACAGCCCGCTCCCCAACCCTCTCCTCACCAGCTCTCCCCAACTTCCATGCACCCACGCCTGCCTGTATCTCCTCCTGCCTTCCTGTTCCCATTTGCCCCTGCCTGTGCTCCTGTGCACTGCACTGACAGCACCATGGAGAATGTGACGCTGGGCGGCCCCCTGCCTGACTCCATTGGCGACCTCGCTCAGCTCACTCACCTGTGAGGCGAGACTGGCCCCACCCCCTTGTGAATTTTAATGAGTCCATGCCATTACCCTGTGTGCTAGCCTGTGTGCTAGACTGTCCGCTAGGCTGTGTGCTAGGCTGTGTGCTAGGCTGTGTGCTAGGCTGTGTGCTAGGCTGTGCGTTATGCTGCGTGCTAGGCTAGGCTGTGTGCTAGGCTGCGTGTTAGGCTGGGCGCTGCTAGGTGCGTGCCAAGGAGCACAAGTTGTAACAAGTCTATTCACCACAAGTGAACGTCATAGCTCTTGCACTGCTCTCCAGCTCTGCCTTGCCCCGGCCCAAGCACGCGAATCAGCTTGCAACCCCTCTCCCCCTCCCTTGCTGGCCCCAAGTGGTTTCCCCAAGGGCTACCGTCCTGGGGGGGCATGGGTGCGCCCCCTACCACAAGACCACGCCCTTCTATTCCCTGCTTCATCATCGTTGGGGAGCCGCCTGAGCACGCATATCAGCATGCAACCCCCCTCTCCCCCTCCTTACCACCTCTGCTGCATTTCATCTGGCAGGCAGCTGAAGTACAACGAGCTGACGGGCACCATCCCTGGCTCCATCTCCCTCCTCACCAACCTCGTCTACATGTGAGTGAGCTCTTCTGTCCGTCTCTTCCCCACCAATCCATGCCACAAGCATGCTTTGCCACCAGACACCTGTCACGCACTTGCCTGCGCACAATATCGCCTTTGCCTTGTTTCAAAATCTCTTTCCTGTTTGGCGGCAGCCGATCATTCATTTCACAGAATCTTATCCTACCATGCTAGAAGTATTATCTGGGGTACTGAGGGACCGGCGAAGGAAGTATTCAAACGTGCATAGTACCCAATGAGGAGGAACAGTGGATCACAGGGTGCGTATGGTGAAAGGTCTTTGTGAAGCCTTTCTAAAGATTGTCCCCACACAGGATATTACGTGCAGCATGTGACGCTGTTGCCAAGGTACGATGGTAAGGTACCCTGTGCCTATGGTTTGAGCAACCAAGGAAGATGGGTTCACTTCTCGGGGTGAGGCGAATGGTGGTGTTGGGAGGTGGTGCTGGTGGACAGAGAAAGGGGCCATGAGAGCAGATGCGATTGTAATGGAAGGTTGACAATAGTGGCTCATGGGAGAAAGGGTAGTCGAGGGGAACGAGGTTTTTGCCACTCTTGGACCGAGGACAGAGGATGTCTGAACTTGAAAGGCAGAGGAGGTGTAAGTCGACCTAAACAGATCCGATGGTTTGCATGTGTTGTCCCACTGTAAGGATAACAAGACGTGTAGGGGTTATGGGTGCAGTCTGGAACGTTTGTGCAGATTATTATTCAACCTCACTCATTCTCAGTCAAGTACATGTCAAACTCCAAACCTACACGCTGAAAAAAAAATCAGAACAAGGACTTAGCTGGCTTGCGTGACGGCCACTGCCATGATGCAGCACTGGAGGTGTGGCACTGGAGGTGTGGCACTGGAGGTGTGGCACTGGGGTGGTGGACCCTAATACCTGAAACCCTGAACCCTAAACCATTTCATTCACCTTTCAGACTGCTAGGGGACAACTGGCTGACAGGCTCCATTCCTGACTCCATCACTCTCCTCACCAACCTCGTCTACCTGTGAGTGAGCTCCTCTAGCTTCCTGTGACCTGCCTCGTGCGACCTGCCTCGTCCGACCTATCTGCTTTCATGCCATATGTATGCATTCCAAGCCACCTGTGTGCATGTATGCATGCAATGACCAGATACCATCATGCACATGACTGTGCACAGAAGCTCCACAGCTCCGCACCTCCCTCACCACGCCTCCCACTGTTCCGCCCTGCCTTCCGTGGTTGTGCTCCACCATGCCTCCCACCGTCCCTCTCTGTCGCCCATCAGAGCCATCAACGGCAACAACATCACGGGCATCATTCCTCCCTCTATTGGCAACCTCGCAGCACTATCCCACCTGTGAGCCGGTTTTTGAGTCGACTCACAATCAGCTGTGCGCACTGGATAGTCCTCTCTCACTGGTGTTGCCTTTGGTCGCCTCATCCCATCCACCCCAATGCTACTGTCACGGACTATTGGTGCTGCCTTTCATGAATCATCCTTCCTCGCTGCCTCAACCCCACTGGCTGACAGATCCTTCTACACAACGCATCTGAGTGGCTCCATACCTGAATCCATAGGAAACCTCACCAACCTGGCAAACTTGTAAGCTCCTCTCCTCTGCCTCTCTTGTCCCCTTCTGCTATTACTCTCCCACCCCAGGCCCCCTTCTCCGCACCCCCCTCACCCCTCCCCCTCCTCCCCCCTCAGTGCTACTCCGGCTCGCCATGGCTCCCAATTCCCCGTGCTACTTCGGCTCGCCATGGCTCCCAATCCCCCGTGCTACTCCTGCTGCTAGCTTCCCCATGTTCTCCTGGTCAGAGCTTAATCTGCCAGCCAGACTGCAGGTGGAAGTTGCTAGCTAATGCACACGCAGCATGTGTGCCGGTCGCTTGAATCAGCTTCTTTCTTGAGGGCACCGTGGTGGCATGGGTACTGCTGCCGCTCACAAGTGTTCTCTGGTTGCTGTGGCACTCCTGACTGCCCTACTTGGCACTTGCTGTGGCAGGGGCCTCACCACCAACCAAATGAATGGCACCATCCCCACCACCATTGGTGCCATGACCAGCCTTCAAGTCATGTCAGTGCCGCCACCACCACTCTCACTGCATTTCCTAGTCAACGTGAGTACTGGCAAACTCTGGAGGGCAGCGTGATGCAAATCGAGTGAAAGAAGTCCCCGCCCGCATGTTCTTACACTACAGAAGAGCAAGCTGGATTCATCTGTTGAGCGATGCAATGTGAGCCTTACTACCTTGTCATTCTTCTATCCCGCATACTCCATGGGCATGCTATGACCGTTGTATGACCGTTGCTCCCACCTCTTCCAAGCAGTCAGATCATGACCAACAGCATCTCAGGGCCCATCCCAGATTCCATCGGCAGCCTCCCTCGCCTCTACTACCTGTGGGTAACCCATATCTGACATGTGTGCATCATTCGTGTAGTTTGTCTGTCTCTGTAATCATCACCGAATGTCACATACAACTGTACAGAAAAGGGAAATCTTGCAATGGGCATGACCTGTCTTCATGAAACGGTAGTGAACTTGGACTTCCAGTGCTTGGTTTGGTACCTGGGCGGGTTTCCTCCCTCCTGACTGCTCATCTGGTGCATCGCGATTCCCACTGTCTTTCGTGATAGAAACTCGTGCTTATGTGCTCGGTGGATGCACTGTCTACCCCTCCACACACCGTTGTCAGCAAAACAGCCTCTCTTTTTTTCTTTTTTTTTAACCAACCCTTTCCTTTCCTTCCCCTCTGTGGGCAGCGGGATGATTGTAACCAAGTTGAATGGCACTATTCCATCGTCGATCGGCAATCTCCGCAACTTACGATCCATGTGAGTGGACGTTCTAGCTGCACCTCTCCACGCTACCCCTTATTGGCACCTTAACTGCACGGAGCCCCCCTTTCATCATGCACACACCCCCGTCTATTATGCTCACGAAGCACAATCGAGGCAACTGCATGCGTTTTTGGCAGTGGTGCATGTGTCCATGGCACCTGCCTGCATGTGTCTATGGTCCGTGCATGACTGGTAGCAGTGCTCATGTTACTCTTCTCTGTTAAAGCACTATAACCAACAGAGGGTCATAAATCCGGTCCAAAGCACTGCGCTGAGACACATACATAGTGCATCAGACCTCCATAGCACCGCCCATGCATGTGTGCATGCAGGTACCTGGATCGCAACGAGCTGAGTGGGCCCATTCCTTCTTCCCTGGGCGACCTCATCAACCTCGAGAGCCTGTGAGTGCACCTCGCATGCATGCACCTCGCATGCATGCATGCACCAACGCCCAATGCCCCCAAGCCACGCACGCCACCCAGCTTGCTGCATTGGTCCCTGCATTTGCCGCCAAGCGCTAGAAGCGGCATGCATGATGAGCGGTCCAGTCCAGTTTGTGATTCTTCTCCCACAACAAGGCCTGGCCTGTTTTGTATGGGGGGTTGTGCTTCCAAGTTCCCCATCATCAAGTTGCCACTATATTTGTGTGCGCATTCATGCACACAATGTACCTAGCCACCACTTTTGCTTAAGACATCTTGGAAAATGTTAAGCTGCACAGTATCACATCGCCGTACATCTTTCCTGGTGAATCTGCCCCCAGGTATTCCGCATCTCCATTCCTGTCTTGTCTGCTGAATCCATCCCATCTTATCTCCAGATTTCTGGGCAGCAATCGCCTAGAGGGCTCCATCCCAGCATCGCTTGGCAACCTTGCCAGCCTCATGTACCTGTAAGTCCCACCCTGCCACAGCCCCCGACTGGTGAGGAACGCACAAACCGCACGATTCCAGTGCCGCGGGGAATGCTTCCTTGTTGTAGTCTTGAGCTGCACCTTCAAGAGGGGGGAGGGGCGTGGAGACGGGGGCCTTTGGTGTTCTGTAGCATGGCGGTTTAAACGGGACAGTGAAGTTTGTTGCTTTATTTGGGACAGCGACGGCGGGGCGAAAAAACTGATAGCAACAAAGTGTTCTCCGGATAGAATGGATGAAGTTGGTTCCCCCCCCCCCCCCCCCCTCCTTTTTTTGGTGTGTTTTTCTGTTTTTCCCCCTTTTTTTTCTGGTATTTTTTTCCTTACTTTATATAATTATTTTGTTCCCCCTGGATTAGCTGATTGTCATGGAGAGGGCTTCGAGACCATCGTAATAAAGCTTGAAGAGTAATAAAAGCATGAGATATCTGTTTAAAAAATCTGAAGCACAAATAGAGGCTGGTACAACTTACATGCTAGCCCCTATGCCACCTGCTTCTACTTCCTAAATATTGGGTAAAAATGAGTATTTTGAACCTTATACTTCTATTATCTATACTAGGAGGGTTCTCTCTGATAAATTTATTGTTGTAAACAAACATCACCTGAATGATCTGATTGACCTATAGTTTATGGGGTTATAGGATGAAGAATGAACCTAACGGTTCTATGCAACACATCAATAGCATTCCTGGATATACCACGGAGCATCACGGGTGCAGCAGGAGTGGCATTAAGCTCCAGTGCCCTTTGCCCTGTGCGTGAATCGCCAGGGGACTGGATTCAGCTGGGCTGTCAGGGTCAATCCCGCCATCTCTAGGCGACCTCACCAATCTTGCTAGTCTGTGAGTGCGCCTGTGGTCAATTGCTGGTCGTCGGTATCGCATCTGTTGGAACCTGGAGGTGCAGTCATCTGTGGTTGTCATTGCAGTGCTCGTGCCTCTTCCCATAAGTGGACAAGTGTGTTGCACTCAGTGTGCTTTTGAGCCAACTCTATCTGTGCCCATGCCTCGTCCCATGTGTGCATGTGGTGCTCAGAGTGCTCGGGGATAACCAGCTGCACGGCTCCATCCCAGCATCGCTGGGCAACCTTGTCAACCTCACCAACCTGTCAGTGCCCCTCCATGCCACTGCACGAGCGTGGCTCCTAACGTGGCTCTGAAAGTGGCTCCGATCCTGGTTCTGTGTGTTTAGAGCGCCAAGAGCAGTGCCTGTGCATTTTTTTTTTGGTCTGTTTTTGGTGTGCATTTGCCGTTGTGGAGTTTGCTTGCTCTGTGCGTCCATCGAAGAGTGGCCCTTGTTGGTGCTGTGCTGTGCATGTATGTCCATCCCAGGGTATTGTACGGGAACGGTTTGACAGGCTCCATCCCTTCAACGTTCGAACAGCTGACAAGACTTGAATACTTGTGAGTGCATCATACCATACACGCACTGCTTTCCAAACTTCGTCTAACCGACTCACGTTCTCACCTCTCAAATGACTTGGGTAGAAATCAGTCAGTAAAAGCTGTTGGGATGCAAGGGTTTAGAATTCATCACATGCACGCATGTGCTTCATGCACTGCTACTGCAGGAGGCTCTCATGACCTCAGCAGCAGCTATTTGTGTCCTCTCAAGCTTGCAGTAACGTTTTCTCTCGTTGACGTTCATGGCCATCCACCAAAGCACCTCCCTACCAGTCACGCAATTCACACTAGATCGTTGGCAGTGGCACAACGCTCTCCTTCCACTCCCATCCGTCGCCCCATCCCCCCATCTCATGTACGTGCATGCATGGAGGAGCAGCAATGCGGAGTACAACCAGTTGTCAGGCGCAATCCCTTTCGGCCTTGGGCGCCTCACTGCCCTTACAGAGCTGTGCGTTCCCAATCACCCTCCTACCACATTTTCACCTCGTGTGTGCTCCATCCACAATTTCCATGTATTCCTTTAGATTTGAAGAGTCTACATGCAACGCTAAATGATCCAGACAGAAGCATTAGGTGCGAAGCAAAGTAAGATGAACTTGACTGAAGCGCATACCTGTATATTGGCTGGAGCGAGAGAGGGGCCGCGTGGATGAAATGCCTTGATTATGTTCAGTGTGAAGTTGGCCGATGGTGAATCGCAGCAGCATGACTCGCTGCTGTACATGCGAGCCGCTAGTTATGCCGATGGAACCGTGCTTCCTCTCTGTGTGCATCACTCCACAGCAAGCTGGTGAAGAACAGCCTCACTGGAACACTCCCCGCCTCGCTCTCCGGCCTCTCCTCCTTGCTCGTGCTGTGAGTGAGCTAGCCACCCTCCCGCTGAACTTACCGTCTTTTCTTGCTGCTCGCATGGTGTGTATGTGTGCGGACCCGCACACACACATGCACACACGCATGCACGCACGCACGCACGCACGCACACACACACACACACACACACACACACACACACAAAAACACGCACACACACACATGTGCACACATAGACATGTACATACACACACATACATGTGCATACGGTGTCCATTTGGCCATGTGCAGGACTCTGTCCTCCAACAGTCTGTCTGGTACCATCCCGGACTCCCTTGGCAACCTCACCACACTAGAGTCCCTGTGAGTCCAGTACACAAGGCTCATGTGCATACTCTATTGGGGCTTAAAAAATGGTGTATGCTGTGAGTGAGATACTACAAATTTACCCTTGCCTCTTGGGGGACCTTGCGACCTGCACCATCATGCTGCATTTGTTGATCCATGGCTTCTCTTGTACGCACATATGCACACTCTATAATCCATTCCTGTGTCCACTTCGCCCTGGCATGCTCGCAAGAATATTATTCTCCCTCTGCTGCACGCATTTCCTCCTCGCTTCACCAGTTGGCTGAGTGGCAATGCCTTCACGTCCACCATACCCAAGTCGTTGGGGAATCTCACCAGGATCAAAGACCTGTGAGTGCCTCTGCTCCACTGAATGCTCTTTTGTGCCAACCACCCAACCACCAAGAGACCCGTTCAGATCTTTACTCGTATCATCCACCGCATTTGCCACTGGGTTCGTGTGTGTCCCTACTGCAGCTATATTCGCAACAACCTGTTGACGGGATCCATACCAGCTTCCATTGGTGACCTTATCAGTCTCAAGTACCTGTGAGCCGTCCGATCACCCGCACCGATGACCAGAGGGCCACATACCTGGTCTTTCGGCATTAGAAATCCGAATAGTTTTTAAAGCCGTGTTGATCTGCAATGGCGCTGCTGCCAGTGTCGACACTTAATCAAGTGACTGAGACAGCTGCGCAGCTGTGATGGTGGTGTGCGTGGAACAGGGTCTTACCAAGTGATGTGTTGGTTTGTCTCTTCCCTGCCATGTGCTGCTCGGCAGTGGCATCAACGGCAACAGCCTCACAGGGTCGATTCCAGCATCGTTCGAGAGGCTCCTCAACCTGCAGCTGCTGTCAGTCTCTGCTTTCCTTGCACGCCCTGCCACTCCACCTGTAGAACTGTCAGCTTGACGCCTCACCTGATAATTCGTTATCCAACTATAAAAGGCGTTAGTTTCTGGCAGGTGTGACTGGATTTGCCTCACTTTATAGTGCTTTATTTGCCACCTTGTCCGCATCATAATAGTTGTTACATTGTGGTAGGTGCGACTGGATTGGTATGCTCTCGAAGTCATAGGGACCTGGTGAAAAAAAACGAAACCCCACTTCATGATCTCTTGCCTGCATTTTTAATCAGATTTAATCACCCCTAGCTGTTCCAGCCCTGCATCCTCATTCGCCTTGCCCTCAGTACGCTGCACTGGCAGATGTCGACTACTACTCCTCCCATATCCAGTCTCTCCCTCTCTCACTCGCTTTCCATCTGGCTTTTATCCAGCGATGCAGCCAACAACATGCTATCCGGGAGCTTCCCCACGTTCCTTGCATCAATGCCTAAGCTCACTTCAGTGTAAGCAGCCTTCCAGAATGCTCGCCTGCCCAAAAATTATGTTTTTCCTATCAAAATCATGTGTCTGCAACACAGAGACCTCGTGCCAAGACCATCCCTCATCTGCTTCGTCCACCCACTCCCATGCAGCACCACGGAGGGTAACTCGCTTGTGTGCCCGGCAGACACCGGCTCGTGCGTGCTCAATACACTCAACCCTTCCAACCCCTGCATGCTCTGCGGCTCCTTCTGCGGGGCATGCGTGCTAGAAGGTCAGCCTCTAGTGGTATGGCACCACAAGAGCACCATTGCAATCCACTCGCATTCCATGCAGATCCACAGCAACTATTCATTTGCATCGTCAATAAAGCTGCCTCCTCACCCCTCTGTGTCTCTGTCTGTGCTGCCCCCTCTGTCCCACCACCTTCTCCACCCCGCCCGTTGGCTGCCGCACCCCCCAGCAACACCTTCACTGGCAGCGCCTCCTTCCGCTGCACCACCCTCGGCGCCTCCGCCCTCTGCTCCCCCTTCGTCGCCCTCCCCTATCCTACCTGCCCCTTCCTCATCTCCCCCAGTTGTAGCCCCGCCATCCTCATCTCCCCCAAGTCTAGCCCCGCCTTCCTTGCCTCCTCCAATCGTGCCCGCCCCTTCCTCGTCCCCTGCACCTCCTTCCACCTCGGCGCCCTCCCCCTCTCCATCTCCGCCCCCTCCCACCACATCACCCCCCTCTACACCGCCCTCAACTACCTCTGGAGCCGGCCTATCAACGGGTGCCATCATTGGCATTGCAGCTGTTGCTGGTGCTGCTGTGGTGGCTGTGCTGCTGTTGGTTGCGTTTCTGTGCATGAGAGCAGCCCGCAGCAAGCAGCACTCGGAGCAGCGTGCACTCCCTGCTCCCACAGGTGAGGCTTACGGCTGTGGCATGGGTGGAGGACGATTGCTGCTACTGACAAGGCTGCTATGACAGGCTGACAGCTGATCCACAGCGCCACTTTCATGCACAGATGAATGCTGGAAAGGCCTTACTGACAGTTGTCACTATCTGAGGGGCAAGCAATCACATGGGGCATAAATAAAGCTTCCAAACGAAACACCCTTGGCCGGTCCCAATTTTCTTTGTTGTGCTGGGTTGCAGAACCAGGTGCCGAGGCAGCAGCGGCTCTGGCTCTGCAGGCAAGAGGAGCAGGAGGAGGTGGAGGAAACTCAGGGGACGCACAAATATTTGGCATGGGTGGGGTGGACCCTCACGTGTGCCGCAGATACTCCCTTGCAGACATGGCGAGGGCCACGGGGGACTGGGCAGAGGGGAACAGGATCGGAAGTGGCAGCTTTGGCGACGTGTACAAGGGGGTATCTCCCTACGACCCCTCTGAGTTCTGGGCTGTGAAGCGCGCCAAGCTGCTCACCAACGACTTCCACAGAGAGGTCTGGCCCGCGCACTCTCGTGCTCCGCCTTCACCGTTCAGCCGTGATCATTTCTATCGCTTTCCTCTGCACACGTTCTTTTTGGCCAAATAGGGAGCCTTCGATGGCATTCTTCTGGCGAGTTTCGTGTTGCCACGTGTTTTGCGCCTGGCAGGTGAAGGAGATGGCATCGAAGCACCACCCGCACCTGGTGCGGCTGCTGGGGTATTGTGTGGACGTGGATGCAGTCACAGCCACCATGGAGCAGGTGCTCGTGTATGAGTTCATGGAGAACGGTGACCTCGAGGCCTGGATTGGACCTGGTAACCCCTCCCCCCTTTGCATAGTGTCGTTCTGAAGCTTTTCATTCATCTTCTTTCTTGTTATTGGCATTTCTCAGAATGCAGCTGCCTTGCCCAATGTCCCTAGGCTGCGGACAGCGCAGCAACAGACGCTGAGTATGCATGTTCAATGCCTAGCCTCCTGCTGCTCGCCCTTTTTTGCCGCCTGCCAGCTGCCCCCAGGCCACTGACAGCGCAGCAGCGGGTGGATGTGCTGATAGGGGCGGCTCAAGGACTGCAGTACCTGCATGAGTTTGGTATTGTGCACCGCGACATCAAGCCCGCCAACATACTCCTTGACTCCAAGATGCAGGTAAACACACTCCTGTAGCCGGCATACTCCTTGTGGATTTTGAAATACCTTGTAATTCCTTGTGTATCATTATCCCTGTTATCAAGCTGGCCTACTCTAGCAGTTTGTTTATAAGCTGAACACTCCTCTTGATTTCACAGGCTCGAATTGCAGACTTTGGCCTTGTGAGGCTGGGGGGCGGCACTTCGGCGACCGCCACTCGAGTGATGGGCACACCAGGCTATGTGGACCCTGCCTACTTCAAGACACAGAAAGCCACTCCTGCAGCAGACGTGCACAGGTGCGCACACAGCGTTGTTGTGAGGCACACCAGCAACTGTTGCATGCTGAGTACAGAGTATACCTTAAATGATCCACGCTGCAGGGTCGTATTGTCCTGGCCAGCACTGCCCATCTGTGCCCTCCACGGTCCTCCCTCTGCTGTGTTGCCTTGCATGGCAGTTTTGGTGTGGTGATGCTGGTTGTGATTACGGCACGCAAGGCCATTCACATGGACGGTGATGGCCAAACCACGCTCAAGCACTGGGTAAGTCACCCTTCTTATCAAACATCACGTTTCAGATTTCCTTTGAACAGGCAAATCAACGAGGACAGACTTAAAGAAACCTTGACAATGCATAGATGCCATGATAAACAGCGTGAACCGATCTGATGAACAATTGCTATTGCAAATCAGTACCCTTTGACTCCATTCCTGCAGGTGGCTCCACTAGTGGTCTCCAATGCTGTGGCGACATTCAAGGACCCTCAATTGGAAGCACCGGACGATCTAGTGCTGCGCATGGCTCGCCTTGCCCTCAGCTGCACGGCCATGCCCACTGCCTCCCGCCCCTCCATGATCCGCATTCTGGCCGAGCTCCAGCAGATGAAGAGTGATTTCTTTGGAATTGACCCAGACAGGGCAGCGAACCGCATCGACAGAGAGCTTGCCATTGGACTGGGCGCTAGCCTCACTGCTGAGATTGCTCGTGCAGAGAACTTAGGCATTCTCGGTGGGTCTTCTGGCAGTACGTAAACTGGTGACATGGCCTAAACTGGTTCGTTTAGATACCCTCAAAAACCGAACTGATGCTCAATTGAACTGAACCAGTTAGTGAACGAACCAGTTTTGCATGGAGTTTTTGCATGGTCCATTTAAATAGCTAACAAACCGAATCGGTTCAGCCGACCGGCCCGGTTCGGTATTGAACCATACCGGTTTGTTGTGAACTTTCACTATGGTCCTACCAGCTCAACCCTAAAGAAGAACCATGAGAAACATACTAATCTCAGGTGTTAGAGGAGTATTATGCGACACTGAGAGAGCTAAAGTTTGAAATAAGTTCCGACGTAGTGGTTGTTTAAGTTGTATCTGGATCCACACGACCAGGCCAGTTGCGGCTCAGAAATTTGCAAAAAACAAACCGCACGAACCAGCAAACTGCTTCGGTTCATTTACGAAGCAAAAAGAAACGGTTCAGTTCGTGGAAAACCGAACCGAACCACACTAAACTGTATCGCAGTTCGGTTCCCTGCTCATGCCTAGTCCCAACCCACAGCCCCACTAGGCTCGTCCTCATCTCTTCACCTGCATAGACCCGCAGTTCCATTTTGTCGTAAATCCTATGTCTTCATTTGTGCCCTCCTTTGTCAATTCCTTGTTCCCTGGCTGTCGGCTGTCACAGTTCCATGTTGTAAATCCTGTCTTCATTTGTTTACAACTGCAGAAGTATGGACAGCAACAAGCTCAGAGGAAATATTTCAATTGTATCAACCCTGACAAATCTGGAATACCTGTAATGCCTTGTATCTGCTTGTTTTCCCTGACCGAGAATGAGAGTGGGAGAGTCGTGCGAGATTGAGGGGGTAGTGAGAGAGACAGAGTCGTGAAAAGAGGAAGAGGCATGATGCCATGTCCACGTCACGCCACATCCTATTTTCTCTGGCTTGCTCTGTCTTCTTCTGAGCTCATTTTCCCCTCAGATCTCTTAACAACAATGAGCTCAGTGGTTCCATTCCTTCTTTCATTGTCACTCTCCTCCGCAAACTGAGATATTTGTAAGCCCTCTATTTTTTCCTCTTCCCAAACGTCGCCTTTGACTTTGCTGCTGCACTCCCTTTTTTTTATTTCTCTCCAATCCACTTATTTCTTTCAATCCTCTTTTATACCCTCTCTCGTATGCGTCCTTCCATTCATTTGGCTGCCATCCACCTGCTTTGTAGTCCTGGTTTCCTTCTGATCCTGGTTTTCCTCCTACTTCTGCTCCTCCTCCTCCTCTCCCCCACCCCCACCTCCCCTCCACCTCCTCCTCCTCCTCCTCCTCCTCCTCATCCTCCTCCTCCTCCTCCTCCTCCTCCTCCTCCTCCTCCTCCTCCTCCTCCTCCTCCTCCTCCTCCCTCCTCCTCCTCCTCCCTCCTCCTCCTCCTCCTCCTCCTCCTCCTCCTCCTCCTCCTCCTCCTCCTCCTCCTCCTCCTCCTCCTCCTCCTCCTCCTCCACCTCATCTTTGTCATCCTTCGCATTATATCCTCATCCCTCGCTTCACTTCTTCCCTTATCGTCAGATACATTTTCATTCATTTCGTTGCATAACGTTTTGCCTTTAACCTGCTGTATAATACCCCATGTTTACTACCCCTCTTCACCACCATACTTCCTGTCTCTTTTTCGTCAATTGCAGTGATGTCCATCAAAACTACCTCTCAGGTCCCATTTCTGGTCTTCCATTGAATAAAATGGGCCTCTCAGACAACTACTTCACAGGTTCTCTGCCCACGTCAGCCTGTAATGAGCGCGATGCACTTGCTGGAAACTGCTTCACTCGGGCCCGCTGTTCTCGGACGCAGCAGCGGCTTGCAGCAGAGTGCACGGTGTTAGAATTATATATATTGTAGCATGCTAAGCACATGTGACTGTACACCAATTGTGGTGTACAGTTGGGTTGGGACTACACCCAACATTGGGTGTAGCCTTGCACTTTGGGGTGCCAATCCACCCAATTGTGGTGGAGCCCCCAAATTGCAACCCTCTTGACTTTTTGGGTACCTCACTTCACAATTGAGGCCACCACAAGCCAAGTGGGCCTAGGGTTGCCACACTTCTTAGAAGTGTGGGCAACCCAACCCACCCCACCTATGGTTACCTCACTTCCCAAAGTGAGGCCAACCCAACCATAGGTTGGGTTCCTCCTTCCCTTCCAAGCTTCTCTTCCCAAACTATGTATGCTAGGTTTGCTCTCTAATCAAATCACTTGTTCAATTCACATCTTTCACATGGTATAGAGTTAGTTGTTCCTCAAACCTTAACTCTCCCTCCCTCAAGTTATTTTTCTATGGGCCCACCCCACAGCCACAATTTCCCTCCTACGCTTAGCTCAACCTAGAATACTCTAGCAAGCGCATCGCCGCCGCGGCCGGTTCCGCCGCCGCCGCCTCCCCCCCGTCGCCGCCGCGGCCGGTTCCGCCGCCGCCGCCTCCCCCCCGTCGCCGCCGCCGCCGCTTCCGCCGCCGCCGCCTCCCCCCCGTCGCCGCCGCCGCCGCTTCCGCCGCCGCCGCCTCCCCCCCGTCGCCGCCGCCGCCGCTTCCGCCGCCGCCGCCTCCCCCCCGTCGCCGCCGCCGCCGCTTCCGCCGCCGCCGCCTCCCCCCCGTCGCCGCCGCCGCCGCTTCCGCCGCCGCCGCCTCCCCCCCGTCGCCGCCGCCGCTTCCGCCGCCGCCGCCTCCCCCCGTCGCCGCCGCCGCCGCTTCCGCCGCCGCCGCCTCCCCCCCGTCGCCGCCGCCGCCGCCTCCGCCGCCCCGTCGCCGCCCCGTCGCTTCCGCCGCCGCCGCCTCCCCCCCGTCGCCGCCGCCGCCGCTTCCGCCGCCGCCGCCTCCCCCCCGTCGCCGCCGCCGCCGCTTCCGCCGCCGCCGCCTCCCCCCCGTCGCCGCCGCCGCCGCTTCCGCCGCCGCCGCCTCCCCCCCGTCGCCGCCGCCGCCGCTTCCGCCGCCGCCGCCTCCCCCCCGTCGCCGCCGCCGCCGCTTCCGCCGCCGCCGCCTCCCCCCCGTCGCCGCCGCCGCCGCTTCCGCCGCCGCCGCCTCCCCCCCGTCGCCGCCGCCGCCGCTTCCGCCGCCGCCGCCTCCCCCCCGTCGCCGCCGCCGCCGCTTCCGCCGCCGCCGCCTCCCCCCCGTCGCCGCCGCCGCCGCTTCCGCCGCCGCCGCCTCCCCCCCGTCGCCGCCGCCGCCGCTTCCGCCGCCGCCGCCTCCCCCCCGTCGCCGCCGCCGCCGCTTCCGCCGCCGCCGCCTCCCCCCCGTCGCCGCCGCCGCCGCTTCCGCCGTCGCCGCCTCCCCCCCGTCGCCGCCGCCGCCGCTTCCGCCGCCGCCGCCTCCCCCCGTCGTCGCCGCCGCCGCCGCCGCTTCCGCCGCCGCCGCCTCCCCCCGTCGCCGCCGCCGCCGCCGCCGCTTCCGCCGCCGCCGCCTCCCCCCCGTCGCCGCCGCCGCCGCCGCCGCTTCCGCCGCCGCCGCCTCCCCCCGTCGCCGCCGCCGCCGCCGCCGCTTCCGCCGCCGCCGCCTCCCCCCCGTCGCCGCCGCCGCCGCTTCCGCCGCCGCCGCCTCCCCCCCGTCGCCGCCGCCGCCGCTTCCGCCGCCGCCGCCTCCCCCCCGTCGCCGCCGCCGCCGCTTCCGCCGCCGCCGCCTCCCCCCCGTCGCCGCCGCCGCCGCTTCCGCCGCCGCCGCCTCCCCCCCGTCGCCGCCGCCGCCGCTTCCGCCGCCGCCGCCTCCCCCCCGTCGCCGCCGCCGCCGCTTCCGCCGCCGCCGCCTCCCCCCCGTCGCCGCCGCCGCCGCTTCCGCCGCCGCCGCCTCCCCCCCGTCGCCGCCGCCGCCGCTTCCGCCGCCGCCGCCTCCCCCCCGTCGCCGCCGCCGCCGCTTCCGCCGCCGCCGCCTCCCCCCCGTCGCCGCCGCCGCCGCTTCCGCCGCCGCCGCCTCCCCCCCGTCGCCGCCGCCGCCGCTTCCGCCGCCGCCGCCTCCCCCCGTCGCCGCCGCCGCCGCTTCCGCCGCCGCCGCCTCCCCCCCGTCGCCGCCGCCGCCGCTTCCGCCGCCGCCGCCTCCCCCCCGTCGCCGCCGCCGCCGCCGCCGCTTCCGCCGCCGCCGCCTCCCCCCCGTCGCCGCCGCCGCCCCCGCCGCTTCCGCCGCCCCGCCCCCCCGTCGCCGCCGCCCCCGCCGCCGCTTCCGCCGCCGCCGCCTCCCCCCCGTCGCCGCCGCCGCCGCCGCCGCTTCCGCCGCCGCCGCCTCCCCCCCGTCGCCGCCGCCGCCGCTTCCGCCGCCGCCGCCTCCCCCCGTCGCCGCCGCCGCCGCTTCCGCCGCCGCCGCCTCCCCCCCGTCGCCGCCGCCGCCGCTTCCGCCGCCGCCGCCTCCCCCCCGTCGCCGCCGCCGCCGCTTCCGCCGCCGCCGCCTCCCCCCCGTCGCCGCCGCCGCCGCTTCCGCCGCCGCCGCCTCCCCCCCGTCGCCGCCGCCGCCGCTTCCGCCGCCGCCGCCTCCCCCCCGTCGCCGCCGCCGCCGCTTCCGCCGCCGCCGCCTCCCCCCCGTCGCCGCCGCCGCCGCTTCCGCCGCCGCCGCCTCCCCCCCGTCGCCGCCGCCGCCGCTTCCGCCGCCGCCGCCTCCCCCCCGTCGCCCCCCGCCGCTTCCGCCGCCGCCGCCTCCCCCCCGTCGCCGCCGCCGCCGCTTCCGCCGCCGCCGCCTCCCCCCCGTCGCCGCGCCCCGCCGCTTCCGCCGCCGCCGCCTCCCCCCCGTCGCCGCCCCCCCGTCGCCGCCGCCGCCGCTTCCGCCGCCGCCGCCGCCTCCCCCGTCGCCGCCGCCGCCGCTTCCGCCGCCGCCGCCGCTTCCGCCGCCGCCGCCCCCCCCCGTCGCCGCCGCCGCCGCTTCCGCGCCGCCGCCTCCCCCCCCCCGCCGTCGCCGCCGCCGCCGCTTCCGCCGCCGCCGCCTCCCCCCCGTCGCCGCCGCCGCCGCTTCCGCCGCCGCCGCCTCCCCCCGTCGCCGCCGCCGCCGCTTCCGCCGCCGCCGCCTCCCCCCGTCGCCGCCGCCGCCGCTTCCGCCGCCGCCGCCTCCCCCCCGTCGCCGCCGCCGCCGCTTCCGCCGCCGCCGCCTCCCCCCCCGTCGCCGCCGCCGCCGCTTCCGCCGCCGCCGCCCCCCCCGTCGCCGCCGTCGCCGCTTCCGCCGCCGCCGCCTCCCCCCCGTCGCCGCCGCCGCCGCTTCCGCCGCCGCCGCCTCCCCCCGTCGCCGCCGCCGCCGCTTCCGCCGCCGCCGCCTCCCCCCCGTCGCCGCCGCCGCCGCCTCCCCCCCGTCGCCGCCGCCGCCGCTTCCGCCGCCGCCGCCTCCCCCCGTCGCCGCCGCCGCCGCTTCCGCCGCCACCACCTCCCCCCCGTCGCCGCCGCCACCGCTTCCGCCGCCGCCGCCTCCCCCCCGTCGCCGCCGCCGCCGCTTCCGCCGCCGCCGCCTCCCCCCCGTCGCCGCCGCCGCCGCTTCCGCCGCCGCCGCCTCCCCCCCGTCGCCGCCGCCGCCGCTTCCGCCGTCGCCGCCTCCCCCCCGTCGCCGCCGCCGCCGCTTCCGCCGCCGCCGCCTCCCCCCCGTCGCCGCCGCCGCCGCCGCCGCTTCCGCCGCCGCCGCCTCCCCCCCGTCGCCGCCGCCGCCGCCGCCGCTTCCGCCGCCGCCGCCTCCCCCCCGTCGCCGCCGCCCCCGCCGCCGCTTCCGCCGCCGCCGCCTCCCCCCCGTCGCCGCCGCCGCCGCCGCCTCCCCCCCGTCGCCGCCGCCGCCGCTTCCGCCGCCGCCGCCTCCCCCCGTCGCCGCCGCCGCCGCTTCCGCCGCCGCCGCCTCCCCCCCGTCGCCGCCGCCGCCTCCCCCCCGTCGCCGCCGCCGCCGCTTCCGCCGCCGCCGCCTCCCCCCCGTCGCCGCCGCCGCCGCTTCCGCCGCCGCCGCCTCCCCCCCGTCGCCGCCGCCGCCGCTTCCGCCGCCGCCGTCTCCCCCCCGTCGCCGCCGCCGCCGCCTCCCCCCCGTCGCCGCCGCCGCCGCCCCGCTTCCGCCGCCGCCGCCTCCCCCCCGTCGCCGCCGCCGCCGCCGCCGCTTCCGCCGCCGCCGCCTCCCCCCCGTCGCCGCCGCAGCCGCCGCCGCTTCCGCCGCCGCCGCCTCCCCCCGTCGCCGCCGCCGCCGCCGCCGCTTCCGCCGCCGCGCCTCCCCCCGTCGCCGCCGCCGCCGCTTCCGCCGCCGCCGCCTCCCCCCCGTCGCCGCCGCCGCCGCTTCCGCCGCCGCCGCCTCCCCCCCGTCGCCGCCGCCGCCGCTTCCGCCGCCGCCGCCTCCCCCCCGTCGCCGCCGCCGCCGCTTCCGCCGCCGCCGCCTCCCCCCCCGTCGCCGCCGCCGCCGCTTCCGCCGCCGCCGCCTCCCCCCCGTCGCCGCCGCCGCCGCTTCCGCCGCCGCCGCCTCCCCCCGTCGCCGCCGCCGCCGCCGCCGCTTCCGCCGCCGCCGCCTCCCCCCCGTCGCCGCCGCCGCCGCCGCCGCTTCCGCCGCCGCCGCCTCCCCCCCGTCGCCGCCGCCGCCGCCGCCGCTTCCGCCGCCGCCGCCTCCCCCCCGTCGCCGCCGCCGCCGCCGCCGCATCCGCCGCCGCCGCCTCCCCCCCGTCGCCGCCGCCGCCGCTTCCGCCGCCGCCGCCGCCGCCGCCGCCGCCGCCGCCTCCGCCCGCCGCGCCTCCCCCCGTCGCCGCCGCCGCCGCCGCCGCTTCCGCCGCCGCCGCTCCCCCGTCGCCGCCGCCGCCGCTTCCGCCGCCGCCGCCTCCCCCCCGTCGCCGCCGCCGCCGCTTCCGCCGCCGCCGCCTCCCCCCCGTCGCCGCCGCCGCCGCTTCCGCCGCCGCCGCCTCCCCCCCGTCGCCGCCGCCGCCGCTTCCGCCGCCGCCGCCTCCCCCCCGTCGCCGCCGCCGCCTCCCCCCCGTCGCCGCCGCCGCCGCTTCCGCCGCCGCCGCCTCCCCCCCGTCGCCGCCGCCGCCGCTTCCGCCGCCGCCGCCCTCCCCCCGTCGCCGCCGCCGCCGCCTCCGCCGCCGCCGCCTCCCCCCCGTCGCCGCCGCCGCCGCCTCCGCCGCCGCCGCTCCCCCCCGTCGCCGCCGCCGCCGCCTCCGCCGCCGCCGCCTCCCCCCCGTCGCCGCCGCCGCCGCCTCGCCGCCGCCGCCCCCCCCCCCGTCGCCGCCGCCGCCGCCTCCGCCGCCGCCGCCTCCCCCCGTCGCCGCCGCCGCCGCCTCCGCCGCCGCCGCCTCCCCCCCGTCGCCGCCGCCGCCGCCTCCGCCGCCGCCGCCTCCCCCCCGTCGCCGCCGCCGCCGCCTCCGCCGCGCCGCCTCCCCCCCGTCGCCGCCGCCGCCGCCGCCTCCGCCGCCGCCGCCCCCCCCCCGTCGCCGCCGCCGCCGCCTCCGCCGCCGCCGCCTCCCCCCCGTCGCCGCCGCCGCCGCCTCCGCCGCCGCCGCCTCCCCCCCGTCGCCGCCGCCGCCGCCTCCGCCGCCGCCGCCTCCCCCCCGTCGCCGCCGCCGCCGCCTCCGCCGCCGCCGCCTCCCCCCCGTCGCCGCCGCCGCCGCCTCCGCCGCCGCCGCCTCCCCCCCGTCGCCGCCGCCGCCGCCTCCGCCGCCGCCGCCTCCCCCCGTCGCCGCCGCCGCCGCCTCCGCCGCCGCCGCCTCCCCCCGTCGCCGCCGCCGCCGCCTCCGCCGCCGCCGCCTCCCCCCCGTCGCCGCCGCCGCCGCCTCCGCCGCCGCCGCCTCCCCCCGTCGCCGCCGCCGCCGCCCCCGCCGCCGCCGCCTCCCCCCGTCGCCGCCGCCGCCGCCCCCGCCGCCGCCGCCTCCCCCCGTCGCCGCCGCCGCCGCCCCCGCCGCCGCCGCCTCCCCCCCGTCGCCGCCGCCGCGCCCCCGCCGCCGCCGCCTCCCCCCCGTCGCCGCCGCCGCCGCCCCCGCCGCCGCCGCCTCCCCCCCGTCGCCGCCCCGCCTCCCCCGTCGCCGCCGCCGCCGCCTCCGCCGCCGCCGCCTCCCCCCCGTCGCCGCCGCCGCCGCCTCCGCCGCCGCCGCCTCCCCCCCGTCGCCGCCGCCGCCGCCTCCGCCGCCGCCGCCTCCCCCCCGTCGCCGCCGCCGCCGCCGCCTCCCCCCCGTCGCCGCCTCCCCCCGTCGCCGCCGCCGCCGCCTCCCCCCCGTCGCCGCCGCCGCCGCTTCCGCCGCCGCCGCCTCCCCCCCGTCGCCGCCGCCGCCGCTTCCGCCGCCGCCGCCTCCCCCCCGTCGCCGCCGCCGCCGCTTCCGCCGCCGCCGCCTCCCCCCCCCGTCGCCGCCGCCGCCGCTTCCGCCGCCGCCGCCTCCCCCCCCGTCGCCGCCGCCGCCGCTTCCGCCGCCGCCGCCTCCCCCCCGTCGCCGCCGCCGCCGCTTCCGCCGCCGCCGCCTCCCCCCCGTCGCCGCCGCCGCCGCTTCCGCCGCCGCCGCCTCCCCCCCGTCGCTGCCGCCGCCGCTTCCGCCGCCGCCGCCTCCCCCCCCGTCGCCGCCGCCGCCGCTTCCGCCGCCGCCGCCTCCCCCCCCGTCGCCGCCGCCGCCGCTTCCGCCGCCGCCGCCTCCCCCCGTCGCCGCCGCCGCCGCTTCCGCCGCCGCCGCCTCCCCCCCGTCGCCGCCGCCGCCGCTTCCGCCGCCGCCGCCTCCCCCCCGTCGCCGCCGCCGCCGCTTCCGCCGCCGCCGCCTCCCCCCCGTCGCCGCCGCCGCCGCTTCCGCCGCCGCCGCCTCCCCCCGTCGCCGCCGCCGCCGCTTCCGCCGCCGCCGCCTCCCCCCCGTCGCCGCCGCCGCCGCTTCCGCCGCCGCCGCCTCCCCCCCGTCGCCGCCGCCGCCGCTTCCGCCGCCGCCTCCCCCCCGTCGCCGCCGCCGCCGCTTCCGCCGCCGCCGCCTCCCCCCGTCGCCGCCGCCGCCGCTTCCGCCGCCGCCCGCCTCCCCCCCTCGCCGCCGCCGCCGCTTCCGCCGCCGCCGCCTCCCCCGTCGCCGCCGCGGCTTCCGCCGCCGCCGCCTCCTCCCCTCGTCGTCGCCTCTCTCACACCGTCGCTGCCTGCGCCTCCCGCCGCGGCGCTCACATCCTCCCCCTTCCCCTTGTCCCCTCCCCTCCGGCAAGTAGCGGCAGCATCAGCAGCACGCGGCAGCAGCAGCAGCGCGCCACAGCAGTGGCAGCAGCAGCAGCAGCGGCAGCAGCGGCAGCAGCAGCAGCAACAGCAGCAACAGCAGCAGCAGCAGCAGCCTGAGCAGAGCTCCATCCTCCTGCAGCAGCAGCCTGAGCAGAGCTCCATCCTCCTGCAGCAGCACCCCCCCCCCCCCCCTCCCTCTTGGCCGCCGCGGGTCCACCCGCCGTCGCCCTCCTCCTTGACCGCCGCGGGTCCACCCGCCGTCGTCCCCCTCGAGGCCGTCGCGGGTCCACCCGCCGTCGCCCCTCATGGATACCACTCCTCCCCTCTTCCCCCTCCCATTGACGCCTCCTCCGTCGACAAGCTCCAACTTGCCGCGGACCGCTCGGCGATCAATTGGCACTCCTTCGTCGGGAGCATCCGCCGCGTTCTCCAGGACGCATTCGTCGGACCCTACTGCGTCCTCGACGTCCTCCTCCGCCGCCCGCAAGCTCTCCAGCCCACGGTACCCAGTCACCCCGGCGAATCCCCTCCACCCCCCATTCCCCCTGGCCCTCCTCCTTCTGAACCCACCTTGGAGATCGCCACTACCCCAGCGCTCCAGAGTGCCGCCGACGCCACATTCCTCCATGACCGCCGCGAGTACCTCATCCGCAAGGCAGAGCACGAGGTCGCAGTCCACCATCACGACTTCGCAGTAGCGGAACGCGCCAACCGCCTGGCCCTCCTCGATGAATACAACACGGCCATGGCAGACTACCTCCCCAAGAGTATTGCATGGGCCGCTGCTGACAACCGCGCCTGCACCATCCTCCTCGGCGCACTCCCTGATACCCTCATGCGCCGTTTCCAGGCTCGGGAGATGCGCGCCTCCCTCATCTGGGCCGAGCTCCAGGCAATGTTCGAGCGCCGCGACATCAGCTCTGTCGGCGCCCTGTTCCAGGAGTACTTCTCCATCACCCTCGCTACCTGTGACGGCGCAGTTGACTACGTGGGGCGCATGCAGGAGGTCGCTGACCGCCTTGCTGCACGCCAAGCTGCCCTCCCCGAGCCACTGCAAATCCACCGCCTCCTCTACAACCTCACCCCGGACTACGAGTCCCGCCTCCATGCCTTCACTGAAGCGAACGCCATGGCCGGCCTCAACGACGTGGTCCAATGGATCATCGACACGGAGGTCAAGCTCCGCACCCCCGTTGTCAACCTCACCACCCCTCAGCCCTCCTCCTCCAGCTCCCTCAATGCTACGCAGCCGCGCAACCAGGGTGGTCGCAGCGGTGGCGGTGGAGGCCGTGGAGCGGGTGGTGGTGGTGGAGGTCGTGGCGGTAGTGGTGGTGGTGGCGGTAGCCGTGGTGGCCGTGGTGGCGGTGGTGGTGGTGCTGGAGGACCGTCCGGTGCTAGTGGTGCTGTGACTCAAGGCGCCCGCCCTGGCACTCTCCCCCCATGCACGTATGTGCGCCGCCATGGTCCCCATGCTGGTACCCCTTGCGGCCAAACCAACCATCCCCCCAGCACGTGCTTCAAGGCGCTCGACGACGCCTGGGTTTAACCGAGGTAACACTGGCACCCCTCCTCGCTGGAACACTGTCACCCCTCGCCCCTCCCTGGTGGATGTTCAAACCCTCCCATCTTTCCTTCCTGCTCACCTCCGCCTGGTTAGCCCCTCCCAGCCTTCCCAGTTGCAGCAATTCCAGCAGCACCAGCAGCAGCAGCATCAGTACTTCCAGCAGCAGCAGCAGCAGCAGCCGCAGTTTCTCCAGCCGCAGCAGCCGCCGCCGCCGCATTTCTTCCAACCGCCGCCGCCGCCGCCGCCGCCGCAGCAGCAGCAGCAGTTCCTTCCCCCGTACTGGCAGCAGCAGCCACTGACCTTCGGCACGGCGGCTACGGCCGCCCATGCCTCCCTTGCTCCCCCCCCTCCCTGGGGTTCCCTCCCCTCTGCCCCCCCCAGTGTCCCCGACACTTCGGGCAGTTTCCTCGGTAATGTCAGTATTGCACCATCCGTCGCTTCCATGTATCCCTCTGCTATCAATGAAACTTCTTTCCAGTACCCCGTGTCACCTCCTCCTCCTTCTTCCCCCACCCTGGACTTCGTCCTTGATAGTGGGGCCACTGAAACCGCACTAAAGGACGCAGGTACTCTCACCCCCCTTCCACTTCCCACTCAGGTTCATGGAGCTGATTCCAGTTTTTCCATCCCTTGCACTCATCTCTCCACCCTCCCCTGCACTGCCTTCCCCTCTGGTAAAGTCACAGGCCTCCACATCCCCACTCTCCGCAACAACCTCATCTCCCACCGTGAGCTCCAAGGTGTTGGTATCACTGCCATCTACCCTGGTTATGCCAATTACTGTGACCTCTACCAGACTTCCTCTGTCCGCTTCCTCCTCCGCATCCCACTCTGCCCTCGCACTCGCCTCTACACACTCCGCACACCTCGCCCATCCTACTGCCACGTCACCACCTGTGCTGGTACTTCCACCGGTCCACCCCCCCCTCCTTTACTTCCCCCCTCCCCTCCCCCTCAAGTATCCTCTCCCTCCCCGCCGTCCTCCTCCTCCCCTCCCGTCCCCTCCATCACCCCATTTCCCTCCTCCTCCACTACCCTCTCGCACCCTGCCGTTCTCTTACACCACAGACTCGGCCATCCCAACTTCACCGCCCTTCGCACCACAGTCACCTCCCGCCTCCTCCGCAGCCTTCCTCCCGTCTTACCCCCGCTTCCCTCCTCCCCCTCTCCCCCATGCCCTTCATGCATTCACGGCAAGCTCAAGCAGTCACCCCACCACAGTCATCCCACCTTCGCCGCCGCCCCCATCGACCTTGTCCACATGGACCTCTGGGGCCCCTATCCCATCCGCTCCCGCCAGGGGCACCGGTACATGCTCGTCCTCGTTGACGACCACAGCCGGTACTCCACCACCTTCTTTCTTCATACGAAAGACCAGGTGCCGGCAGTGGTCATCAACTGGGCCGAGCTGTGCCGCAATCACTTCAAACGCCCCATTGGCCGCCTTCACTCTGACGGTGGGGGTGAGTTCATCAATAACACTCTCGCCACATACTGCAAAACCTACGGTATCCAACAGACCTCCACTCTTCCCCATTCCCCTCAGCAGAACGGCATTGCCGAGAGCCGCATTCGTGAGATCACCAAGATAGCTCGCTGTCTCATTGCTCATGCCTCCACCCCGCCTTCCCTCTGGAGCTATGCCCTTCTCCACGCCGCCCTTCTCCTTAATCTCCGCTCCCATCCTCAGCACCCTTCCTCCTCCCCCACAGAGCTTTGGTCCAACACCAAACCTGACGCTGCCGGCCTTCGAGTTTGGGGATGCAAGGCCTACGTTCTCATTCCACCCGCCGATCGCTCCCGCGCCGCTGGCAAACTTGCTCCCCGTGCCCTGGAATGTGTCTACCTTGGGCACAACCGCGACTCCCCAGGCTACCTCTTCCTCCACCCTCCTACCAATCGCCTCATCCGCAGCAGCGACGTCGTCTTCGACGAGTCCGTCCCCTATTACTCCACTCCTCCCCCTGATCCTCTCCCTCCTCCTACTCGCCCTCTCGCCTGGACCGACACCGTCCTCCCGCCTCTCCTCCCCCCCGCTCCCCTCCTCCCACCTGTCGCCGCTCCACTCCCGCCTCCCTCCTCTGCCGACGTCTACGACCCCGCTGCACCCGCCTCCCCCGCCCACTCAGCTGCACCCCCTCCCTCCCCTCCCTCCTCCCATCACTCTCCCGCCCTTCCAGCAGCAGCAGCAGCAGCAGCGGGAGCAGCAGCAGCAGCCGGAGCAGCAGCAGCAGCAGCAGCCGGGGCAGCAGCAGCAGCAGCCGGAGCAGCAGCAGCAGCAGCAGCAGCAGCAGCAGCAGCAGCCGGAGCAGCAGCAGCAGCACCAGCAGCAGCAGCAGCAGCAGCAGCAGCAGCAGCCGGGATGGCAGCAGCAGCAGCAGCCGGTGCAGCAGCAGCAGCAGCAGCAGCAGCAGCAACGGCAGCAGCAACAGCAGCAGCGGCCTCAGCAGGGGCAGCAAACCCATCGCCCGCAGCGACAGCGCGCCACCTCCCGCTCCTCCCCCTTTCTCCTTCCCCGCATGCACACCCGATCTCTGGATCCCATCCTTGGGACCCCTCCTCCTCCTTCCCTGCAACTCCTTGAGGACTCTCACGAGGAGTTCCTCGCCATCCAGCAGCACACTCCGTTCATAGCCACCCTCTTTCTTGACTTCCTTGGCTTCCCCGTCCTCGGCGCCACCTCCACCCCCACCATCTTCACTCCCTCCACTTTCCAAGAGGCCATCACATGCCCTGACGCGGACAAGTGGATAGCAGCAATCTTCCAGGAGTGCGAGGCGTTTATCCGCAACGACTCCTTCGTCGACGTTCCCCTCCCTGACGGTGCCAATCTTGTCGAGGGCAAGTGGGTCTTTCGGGTGAAGCAACTGCCGGACGAGGAACCGGTCTACAAGGCCCGCTACTGCGCCAAGGGCTTTACACAGACTCATGGGGAGGATTTTTTGTTCACTTACGCCCCCACCGCCAAACCCCCCACCCTTCGCGCAACCCTCGACGTTGGTGCGCGTGATAACATGGAGATCGACTGCATGGACGTCTCCAATGCGTTCCTCCAGGGCGACCTGCATGAGTGCATTTTCCTCCGCCGGCCGCCTGGGTTCCACGCAGCCTTCCCTGAGAACACTGTCTGGCAGCTGCGTCGCCCTGTCTACGGCTTGAAGCAGGCGCCGCGCGAGTGGCATGCAAAGCTGGCTGCCACCTTAGGGTCACTCGGCTTCTCTCCCTCCCACTCCGACGCCAGCCTCTTCATCCGCTCCTCCCCTCGCCGCTTCTTCATCCTGGTGTACGTGGATGACATGATCCTGCTCTCTGACACGAAGGCCGACATGGAGCAGATGAAGCAGTCCCTGCAGCAGCGTCTCAAGTGCAAAGATCTTGGAGCCCTCACCCACTACCTGGGCATGGCTATCACTCGTGACCGCTCTGCTCGCACCATCACCCTCTCCCAGTCCCATTACATCGGCCAGATCTTGGAGAAGTTCGACATGGCACAGGCCAAGCCCGTCTCCAACCCCCTCCCCTTCAGCCACCAACTCGCCCCACCCACCTCTCCCACCTCCTCCCCTCACCCCTATGCCGAGCTCGTTGGGTCCCTGATGTACGCGATGATGTGCACCCGCCCCGACCTCGCCTATCCCATCAGCGTGCTCGCTCGCTTCGTCGGCACCGGCCGCCACAGTGAGGAGCACTGGAAGGCGGCCAAGCGGGTCCTCCGCTACCTTCGAGGGACCAAGGACCTTGCCCTCACCCTCGGCGGTTCTTCCCCTCCTCTCCTCTCGGGCTTCAGCGACTCCTCCTGGGCCGACACGCAGCCGGACCGCCGCTCCTCCCAGGGCTACGGCTTCACCCTTGGCAGCGGCCTCATCAGCTGGCGCTCCACCCGCTCCTCCGCCATCTCTCTCTCCACCTGCGAGGCCGAGCTCTACGCCGGCACCATGGCCGCTCAGGAGTCCCGCTGGCTCTGCTTCCTCCTTGCCGAGCTCGGCGCTCCCCAGACATGCCCCACTCTCTGGTGCGACAATGCCAGCACCATCCATCTCACTGAGGACCCTGTCTACCATGCCCGCTCCAAGCACATCGAGCTCCGCTATTTCTTCATTCGCGAGCTTGTCCAGAAGGGTCTCATTGCCGTTCGCAAAATTGCGACCGAGGCCAACCTGGCCGACATTTTTACCAAGGCCCTCCTTCGCCCTGCGCACTCCGCTTTCCTCCGCCTCATCGGCCTCGCTCGCCCGGGCGCTCCTTGATTCAGGGGTTGTTCTCTTCTTGTGTTAGCATGCTAAGGGGTTGTGTTAGAATTATATATATTGTAGCATGCTAAGCACATGTGACTGTACACCAATTGTGGTGTACAGTTGGGTTGGGACTACACCCAACATTGGGTGTAGCCTTGCACTTTGGGGTGCCAATCCACCCAATTGTGGTGGAGCCCCCAAATTGCAACCCTCTTGACTTTTTGGGTACCTCACTTCACAATTGAGGCCACCACAAGCCAAGTGGGCCTAGGGTTGCCACACTTCTTAGAAGTGTGGGCAACCCAACCCACCCCACCTATGGTTACCTCACTTCCCAAAGTGAGGCCAACCCAACCATAGGTTGGGTTCCTCCTTCCCTTCCAAGCTTCTCTTCCCAAACTATGTATGCTAGGTTTGCTCTCTAATCAAATCACTTGTTCAATTCACATCTTTCACACACGGCGTTCTGTGGCATCTCCAGCACGACCAATGCTTGTGATGGTCATGGCATCTGTTATCCAGACGGACCCAGCTTGGTCCCAACGTGTTTGTGTAACCGGGGATATGTGCAGGTTGAGAGAGCCAACTGTTATGCACAAGGTAACGGATCGTTTGTACATTGCATTTCTTTTGTCCTGAGCCTTCTGTACACGAGCACCACACATCCATTGCTAAGTCAACAGGAGGAAGGTTACATAAAAACAGCACAAACGTCACTAGGCTTGACAATGTAATATTCTTCTGTGAATGGAAACATCCTGTGGTCAATTATTTCTTCTGCTCCACCTAGTGACTGCAACATATACTGCAATGCAATGTAGGCATGATAAGTGAGTCGAGTTTTGACCTGAACCTCTGTTAAGTGCTCAGCCGTTGAAAGTTGGACGATTCTGCTTATTTCGTCAAATCCACAACACACTCATGTCGAGATTACTTGATTGTCACTTACCCGCTTCCTCTTCCGCTTCTACTTCCCCTCTCCTCCCCGAACTCACTCTGCCCCTCTAGGGGGTCAAAACACAAACAAGAACCCCCTCCTCAATGGATCAAGGATCCGTGTTTGATTTCCGAACGCCCCTTCCCGTCCCCCTCCTCCCACCTCCCCCCCCTTCCCCCCGCTCTCACTGTCTCCCCTCTTTTCTGTCCCCTCCTCCCATGCACTGACATTCAGGATGGAATCGAAGCTTTGTCAGCAAGATTCTTCCTTCATTCAACATTCTTACCAAGGGCACGTACCGTGAAACAGCAGGGAAGTTCATGGCAAAGCCGTTGACCCTGTTTGCATACCCAACTCCTTCGAGCACGGGATGCGGTGTGGAGTTTGGTTTCAGTGTCAACTTTACCTTCTCTCTCCAATCCCAGGACGGTAGTGTCGGCTCCAATGGCTTCGCATTTGTGATAGTAGCAAAGGGCAAGGCAGTGGGAAAATCCAATGGTGTAGGGTATGGTGGAATGGGAAAGCAGAGTGTAGCCATTGAATTCGACACGCTCCAAAATACCGGGTATGCTGCTACAAACGAGCAGCATGTGGGCCTCAACATAAATGGCTTGGAGACGTCATTGGTTGCAGTGGATTCACCATTCACTCTGACCAACGGTGACTACTACACAGCATGGGTGGACTACGACCCTCGCAACAACAACTCTATCAAGGTGTTTCTGGCTGACTCCAAGGCGAAGCCAGAGCAGCCGCTGCTGCAGAGGGAGCTGTCGCTGTGTGCGGTGCTGCAGCCCAGCGGAAAGCAGCCGGCATTCTTCGTTGGCTTCGTTGCATCCACCACTGTGAAGCCTTTTCAGAGGCATGCCATTCTCAACTCTGCTGTAAAAACAGGCAAGCATTTGAGCGATGACTGAATGAATGGAACTGATGAGTCTAAGATGAACGGATGATGGTGTTATGGCATTGCACTGATGGTGGCAGTGAGAGGAACGGGTTATATCACCTCTGAGTTGGTGATAAACAGCCTCAAACATTCATTTTGAGAACCAGTGCTGATTCTTTCGGAAGGATGCCTGCAGTCGTGGTTAGGTAAAGGTGGAAATGATGATCTATATTACAGTGACGAGTCATTTGGTTCTTTTGGTTTCTGTTTCTACTTTCATCTCGCGACTTCTGTGGTTCTCTTTTCTCCCTTCTGTCCTTCCGCAGAGATACCTCCTGCACCAGCGCCAGTCCAAACCACAAACCAAGGTGAGCTCTCTGCCATGCTACACCAGCCGTTGTGAAATGTAGATGTAGGACAAGCCAGTTAGTTTTCAGCTCAAAACCCAGTGCAAAAACATTGCAACATTCCTGACGAATAAGTTTGGCTACTTATTATGCTGGATGCACCATACTGCATAAATTCTCCAGTTTCAATCTGTTTTTTCCCTGGTTGTGCAAACTGTGGCGTCTTAATAGGTCTCATTAATGAATCTGTTCACACACCATGTGTACCTTAGTGTACAACATATGTGCTTCTTCACTGTATCTTTGCCTCATCCATCTCTTGTCTCCCATCACAGCCCTTGGCCTCGTAGTATCAGCGGACACATTCATACCACCTGGAGCCAGCCCATTCTCGCGCTATGTGAGCACGGACTACCGATGGACGGATGGCAACAAGGACTCGTGGGGCAACAGTGACTTCCACACCTGGGACTCCCTCGCCTTCCTTGGCTGGCCTGTCAAGAATCAGATGGATTGCAGTGAGTGGCAAGAGGATGGAAATTGAAGAGGATGCTTGTCAAGCTTCTCAAGGCTCCGCTTCATTCAAGTTCACACATCCATTGGTCATCACCCCGTGTTCAGTCCATCCGATGCCGTAATGCATGTTCAGAGGTGTGTTTAGTTTTACCGTTGGCATCATTGCTGGGGTCAGCTGGGGCCTCCAAATGGGAATGTTTCCCACTCCTAGTTTGTACTTCACCTCGTTTGTTTGTTTCTACTCATCAGGTGCATGCTGGGCGTATGCGGTGGTGGCGAGTGTGGAGGCTGCGTACGGCATCGCATTGAATCAAGCCGCTCCCCAGCTGTCAGTGGAGTCACTCTTTGCAGCCATGGGGCTCACCGATGCAGACAAGTGCACCGCTGGAGGCTCCCCCACTTCAGCCTTTGAGAAGCTCGTCACGCTTGATGCCAGCAGTGGCCTCACAGGAGACAGTGACCCGGTAGGGCAAATGTAATGAGAGCATGGTAAGTAAGGCGGGTTGAATCTAAAGCTACAGCCCTATTTTAGCTACACTCACTTTGCCATGTGGTAGAAAGCAGGTATTATTCAGAAGCGAGTTAAGCCATCCACATCGGTCCAAACATAAGGTCACCCTGCCCCCCAAACCCCCCCTGCAATTCTCACTAGCACTACCTGATATCCCGCCAGTATGCCATCATATTGCGACATGCCATCATATCCCGATATATTGTTATCGAATAAACAGGCAATAGGCTTGCTCGCTGAGCGAGTCCTTCAGCGAGATATAAAAAGCTCGCGAGCAATATTCGGCTCAACTCGGCTGACTCTTTCAGCCGAAGCAAAAAGTCATAACTCGTACCTGACGAGTTCTGCAAGTGAGCAAGGCAAGCCTAAAGCCTTGCCTCAATGCCCTCGTCTAGGAGGATTCATGAGAGGTGTATGAAAGTGCTCACTTAGTACCTTAGTACGTGAGCCTCATGCGAATCTGTGACATTGAAGTGCAGCTTGTGACGGGACGTGGTTACGTCGTAGATACTTCTTCGACCTTTATCCTGCTAAGCCGAGGGAGAAAGTTGAACGAAATCAACCAGCAGACAAGTCAAAGCGAACCAGGCCGGTTTGGAGCATTTGGAAACTAGGCTGGTTTTATTTTCAGCGATTTAGGTCGAATCATACGTGTTTCAATTAAGCCGAACCCGCACAGTTCAGTCAGACCGGTTCGGCTAGAGTGCTGGGAGTAGTAGTGTAGGAATATGTATTATTAGGTTGCCAATGCATTTGGAGCTAGAAAATTAGGTACTATTGTCCAGCCCGCACGGCCTAGTCCACAGCTGTTAGATGAGATTAGACACTCTTGGGCCAAAAACTGAATAATCCGCTTCAAATTAAAATTGTGTGGTTTCAATCGGATCGGATCCGGTTCGTGTCGAAACGGGCAGCTGAAAATAGAAAGGCCATGGTCCAAACTTATGTTCTGCCATGTAGCATACACATATTTTTTCTTCTGGAGGGACATGAAACCATGAGCTCTGTTACTTCACTCAATCAATTCTTTTCAAACCCCAAACCCATTTTTGTATTTTTAGGAAAAAACATATCCAGTGGCAGCATTTGAGCGAGCGCTCTTCAAGGGGTACTTCGGGCTCATGCTGGCTGTGCGGCGCCAGCCAGTGGTGGTTCACATCGAGGCTTCGGCTGACACGTTCTTCCAGTATGATGGGGTGAGTCGCTGCAGCACTCATGCAGCGTGGTGCCTCTCAATACTCTTGCAGGTAGGCAACAAAGGTGGCAGGTATACAATTTTGCCTTGATTTTGGGTGTGCAGAACATTTCGTTTTGCCTTAATTTTGGAACGCGGCCTCGACATTGGAGACAACCCTTGTTTTACTCTCCCTTTTTTTACCCCAGACGTCCAAATACCAGGATCCTGCTTGCTTCACTGGCAATTTGAACCATGTGGTGCTGGTGATTGGCTACTTCATCAATCGAGATGACGGCAGCCAGAACCGCATTGATCCAAATCCTCCGTTTTGGATCATCCGCAACTCGTGGGGAGTTGACTGGGGTGACCGTGGTCATATGCGCATGGGCATTCAGGGAGGAGATGGCGTATGCGGCATCAACGTGCTGCCTGGCATCTACCCCATTGTCAAGAGTGAGTCATCTACTTTATTGTCAAGAGTGATTCATCTACCCCATTGTCAAATAAGAGTGAAGAATCTATCCTTTGTCAATAGTGAGGCATGTACCCTTCTTGTCAAGTGTGAGGTATCTCCCTGATTGTCAAGTGCGAGAGAGCTACCTTGTTATGAAGTGAGGTATGTAAGCCACTGTCAAGAGTCGTGTAAACCATTTGGCCTGGGTGGAGCTGGCTAGGAGTTTGAGCCACCTTGCACCGTAGGCTCCACAATCCCTATAAACCCCAACGAAGAACTAGGAGAGGTTTGGGACTCCTCCAAAATTGCTGATGTCACATACTTTCCGGAACGTGAGGGAGAAGCAGAGGCACCACTGCAACATCTTCCTGGCAAAATCACGGACCAACAGTTTGAAACACTTGAAACAGTCGAACAAGACATGTTCGGTTGGAGTCGAAGAGTTTTCACGAGTGGGGTGTTCGAATCAAGAATGAACACGTTTGATTGTGTGTGTGTGTGTGCGTGCGTGCGTGCGTGCGTGCGTGTGTGTGTGTGTGTGTGTGCGTGTGTGCGTGCGCGCGTGTGTGCGTGCGTGTGAGCACGCGTGCGCACGCGCACGCACGCACGCACATATATGTTTGTATCCTTTACAAATGGACCGTACTCTCATGTATCTCTGAAACCTGCTGTCCACCCTGTTGCTCATCGTGCCCCCTTCGGCACCTATGGTTTTCGTAAAGTAGAAGAAGAAAACAAATAAATTCTGAAACGTCACCGGTGCCAGCATCTCTCCAACCTGTTCGCCGTGCAACCAACCATTGGCATTATTGTGCCTCCTGTCACTTCTCTGCCTGTTCTCACAGCTGGCTGGACAACAACAGCATCGAAGGCCCTCTCCCAATTAGTCTGTGCTCACTTCCCTGGCTCTGGCGAATGTGAGTTGCTGTGGTGCACTTATGCGATTATATGCCCTCTGTCATACCCGCGTGAGAGATTTGACTGCAAACATAGTGAGTTTAAATATATGAAACAACTAATTCAGTGCCTATGCCATTAGCTATGGGCGTGGCTGATGCTGTGGCATGGTGTGTGTTACACTTCTGGCAGCATGATGAGCAACAACTACCTCTATGGGCCCCTGCCAGACTGCCTCTTTGACAAGTGTGTCAACCAAATGTGAGAATTTTGATTCCAAACAGCTCGCACATGGAGTAACTGTTAGCCCTCAATCTCACACTTTGTATTTCGCATTTTCTATACCCTAGTGTAGTGTAGTTTGCACTTTGTGTTTGGTTGGGTGTACACCCACATCCCAACCAAACCCAAATGTAATCTGCAAGCAATCTTTAACCTACCAATTGAAGATTGCCTTGAAATAATCCCCAATTCCTAAAAAATGTCCCTGATTCCCTTCCCATCTATTCCTAGCTCATCCTGGATGTACTTAAAGAACCTCAAGCACATTACTAATGTGCGATTCTAAGCCAAAGTTCTGACAGTAACAAGAGACATGACTTTAGCGCAACAGAGTGAATGGTGGTGGGACCACATCCAAACACCTACAACCTTCTTTTGCCTTGCGTCTGCCCTCTGTGCTTCCCACAGCGATGTGAGCAACAACAGCCTGTACGGGCGCATCAACCGCAACTTCAGAAACATGGTGGCGGATGGGGACGCCCTCATCAACTTGGCTCACAACTTCTTCTTTGGCGATGATGTGCTCTTTGCTGCCGGCTGCCAGGTCTGCCCCGTTGAAATCACCGAGCCCAACTATCTGGACATGGGGGATACCAGTTCTGCCCAAGGGGCTGGGAAGTGCATTGGTGGCATAATGTCCTTGAGAGATTACTCAGTTGCCGGGGCAGGCAAGGAGGCGAGGGTGAGTCTGTCGGGCAACTGCCTGACGCTCAGCCCGGATGCAGATTGCTCATCCAACGCCACCCAGCGCAGCAAAGCAGCCTGCCAGGCGTTCTGCAGCATCACGGACAACGGCCCGTGTGACGGCCATGGGGAGTGTGTGCCGCCTGCCCCTGCCTCCACCTCCAACTTCACCTGCCTCTGTCATGCCGGCTACTCTGCTATTGACTCGGGCAACGGCTCTACCTGTGCCATTGTCAACTCCACCACCACTAATGGTGAGCCCTGCTGAAATTCTTGTGCTGCCCGGAACATATTCTTGCTGCATTTGAATACATCATATTTGTTCATGGAAGCATTCTTACCCAGAACACATCTCTCCCTTTATCACCCTCAGCATTCACCTTTCCTTCCAGAATGTCTCATTCTCCATCCCCTCACTCACTTCGTAAGCCCCCCTCCCCCGTTTCCTCCTCCCCCCACCGTCATCCCTTGATCCGGTCCTCCCAACCCTCCTCTCACCGTGGCAGTGTCCTCGCTCTCCACGGGCGCCATAGTGGGCATTGCTGTGGGCTGCTTTGCTGGCTTCTCTCTGCTGGCTGCTGTGGTTGCATGGCTGCTGTGGCCCCACGGACCAAGTGAGCCCCCATTTCCTGAACTTCCCAGACTTCTCATCTGCTCTCCTGCTCTGACAGCAACCATTTCATGCATTGCATACCGGTCCCCATGCTCTGTCTAACTGTCTATACCCTTGGCCGGTCTTCGCATTTTCAGTTGCTATAGACTATGCGGAAACCGTTTATCAACCTAGTTACAAATCAAAACTTAGGAGCATTATTAACTCCACTTGAGGCCCTCCGGGTGTGACGAATGTCACCTCTTAGCCAGGGGCATAAAAATTACAGGGAGTAGTTACGTCTTGCTTAGCTTGTAGAACGAGCGAGCTGGTCGAGCAGCGTTTTGATTGCATCATACATATGTTTCTACTCTTTAAGCATTTGTCTTGATTTTCTAGTTTTAAAAACATGGTTTTGCTGACTCAAATGTGAGCACTCATAAGTTCCAATGTAGCTCTAATGTGGCACTCATGAAATTCATGCGAGATTACTGTTTCCAAATGGATTTTACAGCTGAACAACAGGTAATATAATGTACCTCGTCCGAATTATCACGAGTGAGACTTTCACGCGAACTTTCCTGCTTCGTGAGTCAGCGCGGGATACGGTTTTTTTACTGTAATCCCGGAGACCCCCGTCTCACACGCCACGATCGAACTATTTATCGGTCGTGCTGGTGACAGCAATCATGCTTGTAAAGCGCGGGACATGCCAGTATTATGCCCTGACATGTTGCGATTGTGCACGATGTGCATGGTTGCAACAATGCGCAACACACGCGCGTGCCCTGTGGGGGCACACACGCGTCAGGACCCCACGCGTGGGTCCTGACTTTCGCGCGCTTGACCATTGACTAGCGCAAAACTCAACAGCAGCCTGTCAAACTATCAAGCACCCCCCCCCCCCCCCCCCCCCCCCCCCCTCTCCCCCTCCCCCCCCTCTCCCGCTCCCCCCTTTGGTACACAACTTGCTCGCCAGTGAGCCTCGTATTGGAGGCTCATGAGACTTACATGGGAAGTCCATGTGAGTCCTGTGAGAGCTTCAATTTAGCTTCATGAGAGCTTCAGTTGAGCGCTTTATTAGAGCCATGAAAACGCAACCGAAAAACGACAAACACAAAAAGAGAAAACCAATGATGAATAGAACACACAAAATGCAAGGAGGAATGCTTGCAGAACACACACAAACAAAATGCCCACACACGAAATGAAAAATGAGATGCAGGCGGCTGGTTGACGTGCAAAATAAATATTTGCACCCAACACGCATCCATTTCCCTGCTCAATCACTGATCATGCAATGCGATATTGACACTCCACTGCCCCCATGCTCTGTCCACTCATCTACATCCATGCTTTCTCACTCCTCTCGGCTGTCTTTGCATGTGCGCAGAGAAGTGGGAGGGGCTGGATGTGTGTGAGCAGTTCTCGCTGCAGCAGATGGTGAAGGCCACCAACAACTGGTCGGATGACAATGTGCTGGGCAAGGGTGGCTTTGGCATTGTCTACAAAGGCCACTCGCCACACGGCCAGCTGTGGGCCATCAAGCGATCCACAGTCATGACCAATGACTTTGAGACGGAGGTGAGGCATACCTCAGTGTTGTAGCCTCTTCAAGACATGGGAAACATGAGAAACACATGATATCTCTTCTGTTTTGTTTTTCTACGGATTCAGTGCTCGCCACCCATGTGCAGAACCATACCTGCGGATTGTGTTTTGCCTGCAGGTGCGAGCCATGGCGTCTCTCCACCACTCGCATCTCGTTCGCCTGCTGGGCTTCTGTCTGGACCAGAACGTGGAGATGGGCAAGCAGGAGCAGATCCTAGTGTACGAGTTTGTGGGCAACAGGGACCTGCAATACCACATCTATAAGACTAAGAGTGAGCCTTGATAGCTTTTCAAAATGGCCTACCGTACTGATACGAAGATGGGCTTTCATTATGCTCGGCTTTCATTATCTCCCATCCAGATCCACTCTCACTGCGCCAGAGGTTGCGCCTGGCACAGGGAGCAGCAGAGGGCCTGGCATACCTGCATGGGTTTGAGACACCCATCGTTCACCGCAACATCAAGCCAGCCAACATCCTTGTGACTGCCGACATGCAAGCCAAGGTGGCTGACTTTGGGCTGCTCAAGCTCCTCACTCATGGCGATGCTGATGCCACGCGAGTGGCCGGCACTCCGGGCTATGTGGACCCGGATTGCAACCGCACCCGCATTATCACTGCCAAGAGTGATGTCTTCAGGTCCGCATGCTTGTCCCTATGCGCAAGTTTGTGCAGATTTTGATTCTTGACCCTCCATAAATTAAAGTTCTTTTCATTCAGTTACATGTGCTATGTATCACATTTCTCAGCCGTATTCCCTCCTGTCCGGTTTCATGAATGCTTGCAGCTTTGGCATTGTGCTTCTTGAGTTTGTTAGAAACTAGCAGCAGGAATGAATGAACTAACAGGATGCAGGAGTACAAGTAGTAAACCCTAATTGGGTTGTACCCCATATGGGCTACCCCACTACAGCCTAGACAATATGCAGCACATATAGTTTGACACACCCCCATAGGCAAAGTGGGGGAGAACAAGGGGTCACACGACCAGTCAAGAGAAGCAAAACAAGCTCAGGGTGGATCACAACGTCACCACGCATTCCGAGCACAAGCAAAAGGTCACAGGGCCAGTTCACATGCAGAGATATATATGCAGCAATAACAGTACAGTGATGGCTACCTAGCAAGAGCCAGCATGCAGGTATATATATAGATCACAGTACAAACAGAGACTACAGCAAGTGCGGAAACGTAGGCACAAGGCCTAACAAAGTACAGAAGCGCTGATGATCACCAGACGGAAGTGCCTTGGTGAATATATCAGCAGTGTTGGCCCGAGTGGCCACGTGGCGAAGACGAAGCTGGCCTCGCTGCTGCAACTCTCGAGCCAGGAAGTAACGCAGAGCAATGTGCTTCGTTCTGTGCTCCAGTCTGTGCTCCTCACACAAGGCAATGGCGGCCTTGTTGTCGACGTACAGCACTGGAGGAGAACGAGGCTGCTCTCCCAAGTCAGTCAGCAGGTAGGTGAGCCAGCGTAACTCCTGTGCAGCCATGGCTGTGGCGTAGATCTCAGCCTCACAACTGGAGCCGAGAACTGAAGACGAGCGTGTAGAACGCCACGAAACTGAACCAGAGCCAAGGCTGAAGGTGTAACCCTGCGACGACCGCTGAGTAGCCAGGTCGTCAACCCAAGAAGCGTCTGAGTGCCCAGTGAGGACAACTGGGCTCGTCCCTCCAAGCACTAGCCCCATGCCTGATGTGCTGCACAAGTAGCGCAGTACCCTCTTAGCAGCAGCCATGTGCTCAGGTCGGTGCCGACCAGGAGCCACGTAGCGAGCCAGAAGACCAAGAGGGTACGCGAGGTCAGGTCGAGTGCAAGTCATCAGGTACATGAGGCAGCCGACTAGCTCTGGGTAAGGACCACTCGGCTCTACGGACTCGTCCGAAGGTGGAGCTGAGAGCGAGTGACCTATAGCCAGAGGAGTGGCCTGTGCTGAGGACTAGGTGAAGCCGAAGCGCTGAAGGACCTGCTGCACCATGTGTGACTGAGTCAGGGTGATGGTGCGGCGTGCTCTGTCCCGGGTGATCTGCAAGCCAAGGTAGCTGCGCAGCTCACCCAAGTCTGTGCACGTGTGTCTCTTCTGCAGCTCCGACTTCACGTGGGCGAGAGCCTCAGTGTCAGAAGTGGCAAAAACCAAGTCGTCGACGTACACGAGTATGTGCCTGTGGACTTCCAGGAAGCCATCTCTGCGTCCATGGCTGCCTGCCACTGAGAGGAGTAGGGACCCTCTATCGCCTCTGCGTAAGAGCGCGGAGTCGGGATGTCTGGTGCATCCAGGTCTCCCTCAGGGGCAAGTAGTGAGGACACAAGATGAGGTAAAGCAGCAGCAAGATACTGGAACTCCTCCTGCCTGTCCTCAAGGACGTCCGTGCTAAGAGCACACTCACCCCCGACGGACGGAGGACAGACAGACTCAGACTCAGCAACAAGACTGGCGGTGTAGTCTAGACGACAGGCAGCAGCAAAGTCAACAAGCTCAGCGACCAAGGCAGACGCAGCAGTAGACTCAAACGACGGGTCAGTGACAATAGTGGCTAGGAGACGCGTGACAGTAGGGTGCTCAGTACGAAACCGGTCAGACTCAGGGTCCGGAACGGCAGGCAGAGAGGACGCAGGAGGAGACGGCAGAGGAACAGGCGGCGGAGCAGAGGAAGGACAACGGACTACGAGGTGTGCGCCGGGGACAGCCGGCTGACGCGAACGAGGAACACGACGACCGGTACGACCAGGACGAACAGGCGAAACAGGACGCGACGCAGGCTCACGACGCTCAGCAGGACTACCAGTCAGCTCAGCGTAAGGAGAAGGAGCAGGCAGCGGTGAGCCAGACTGTAACGGAAGACCAGTAGACGACGGAAGAGTAAGAACCTGACGAAGAACAGAGGCAGACGGCGGCAGAGACGACGGAGACGGCGGAGCGAAGAACAGTCGTGTCGGCGCAGCTGCACCAGTACCAGCAGCTCCAGCAGCTCCAGTGCCTCCAGCAGCTCCAGTACCTCCAGCAGCTCCAGTACCTCCAGGCCCAGAGCCGACACCTCGAGTCCCAGGGTCTCCAACCTCTGTGTCTCCAGCAGCAGCACCCCCAGAACCAGCACCTCCAGCTCCAGGGTCTCCAACCTCAGTGTCTCCAGCAGCAGCACCCCCAGAGCCAGCACCTCCAGTCCCAGGGTCTCCAGCCTCAGTGTCTCCAGCACGAGCCCCTCCAGAACCAGCAACTCCAGCACCTCCAGTAGACAAAGGACCAGCACGACTCCGAGCTCCAGCAGCGCGGCGCTGACGGCGACCGTACCAGTCCTGCAGCTGCTGTGGGGTGAGAGGCACACGTGGACGAAGGCGGCCACTCCAAGGAGACCGCGCAACAGCAGACTCAGAACCCTCAGCGCCCGCACCCCCAACGGCTCCAGAACCTCCGGTGTCAGTACCCTCAGCACCAGTACCTCCAGCGGCTCCAGAACCTCCAGCTCCAGCGTCACCAGTACTAGGCCCTCCAGCAGCTCCCGAACCTCCAGCGCCAGCACCCTCAGTAGCTCCAGAACCTCCAGCGTCAGTACCGCCAAGCTCAGCACCCCCAGACCCCTCACACTCAGGCTCAGCACCACCAGGCTCTACACCCTCAAGCTCCGCACCCGCAGGTTCAGTACCCCCACGCTCAGCACCCCCAGGCTCCGCACCCCTAGGCTCAGCACCCCCAGAAGTAGCACCCCGAGCAGGACCACTCTCAGTAGGACCTGAGTCACCAGTGACCTCAACCGGCGCAGTCAAGGGAGGAGGGTCTACCTGAGAAACACCTGAAGGAGCAGGACCGGGAGCGGGGAGGGGGTCTACCTGGGGAGCACCTGGAGCGAGGAAGAGCGGCGGGGGGGGGAGCGAGGCAATGCGGTAGGGGAAGAGACGGTAAAAGGGAACCGACTCGTCGAACGTGACGTCCTGAGACGCAAAGACACGGCGCGAGGTGGGGTGGTAAAACTGCCAACCAGGCGCGTCAGGGACAAAGCCAAGGAAGACACAGGGAACAGCGCGGGCGGAGAGCTTGTCCGCGGTGGTATCGCGGACAAAGGCACGAGCACCCCAGACCCGGAAACGCGACGCATCGCCAACCTTCCCCGTCCACATCAGTGTGGGCGAGGTCTCCGGCAAGGAGACACGGGGCCAGAGGTTGAGCTGATGCGCGGCGTACCGGACCGCAAACGGCCACAGAAAATGGGGGGCAGCCGCATGGATCATGGAGGTACGAGCGACCTCCATGACTAAGCCAATGCGGCGCTCAGCAACCCCATTCTGCTGCGGAGAGGCCGGAAGCGTGAACGACTGGGCGATGCCGTGCTCCGCACAGTAGGCTGCCAAGAGGTTGGAGGAGAACTCACCACCTCTGTCAGAGTGCAGACGCAGGACAGGAAAGTCCGACCGGAACCGCTCGCGGAGCTGGAGACGAACTGCGCGGATCCAGGGGATCAAAACAGCAGGGACATCCGCCTTGCTCCGCAAGGGGAAGACCGTGGTGTAACGCGTGTAGTCGTCGACAACCAGCAGGAAGTACCGCTCGTGGCCCTGTCCCTGGACGCGGGCTGGGCCCCACACGTCCAGGTGGAGCGTCTGCAGTGGAGCCTCTGTGGGAGGAAACGAGGAGGAGTGAGGAGCGGCGCGCTGCCGCCCCTCGACACAAGGAATGCAGGGCGGCGCAGGCGAGGGAGGGAGGGCAGGCAGAGACCTGGGGAGACCAGAGACCAGGGAGCGAGAGTGCATGCTACGCAGGCGAGGCAAGGAGGGGTGACCAAGGCGGTGGTGCCACAGGAGAGTGTCGTGCGACAAAGCGCGACACTCGCAGGGGGCCGCCTGCTGACCAGACGTAGACGCAGACGCAGCTACCTGAGGGGACGCAGTGGTCAGTGTGTACAGACTCGAGCCAGGTGCACGGGTGAACGTGGCCAAGTGCCGGCCCGTCCTAGCACACGTACAGTGAGTCACTCGCTGACTCGCAGGAGTGAACTGGTGAACCCCCCCATCCTGGAGGTCAGCTCCACTCACCAAGTTCGTAGAGAACGAGGGGAGGTAAAGACCTGACAGGAAGCCAGACGGGACGGCCGGACACGGCAGAACCGTGGAGTGGTGGGCAATGACTGGACCCCCAGAGGGGTCCGCCAGGGAGACCGGGACTGGCCGACTGAGCGGCGTGAGTGCGGTGCAGTCGCGAAAGAAGGAGCGAGAAGCTCCTGAGTCAAGGGTGAAGGTGTGCGAGACCGCAGTGGGCGCAGTACCAGAGAGAGCAGAGTCACCAGCACCTGAAGCCACGGCCTCACCAGTACCTAGAGCAGTAGACGTACTAGCACCGAGAGCAGCAGCCTCACCAGCACCTAGAGCAGGAGACGCACTAGCACCTAGGGCAGCAGCCTCACCAGGGTCAGGCGGTACGCACAGGTAACAGGCACGGTCAGCACTAGTAGACAAGGCATACATGGCAGTGAGAATAGCATCATAGTCAAGCGCAAAGATATCTACCCTCTGTCCATGCAGCTCCAGCCAGGTGGGGAGCTCAGCCTCGTCGCCAAACACTGTGCGCCAGGCGTCGCTCAGACGGGCGAAGCAGCGGGACTGTGTGTGACCAAGCGTCCCACAAGGCTGACCAGTCCTAGCACCTGTGCGAATGACGTACGGGCAGCGAACTGTACGGGTAGACCTGCTACACTGAGCGTACCACTCCTGGAGCTGCCGAGGCGTAAGTGGCTCGCGTGGACGCCCCTGCAGCTGCAGCTGGCCACTGCTAGACGCTCCCAACTGACCAGCCCCAGGGCGACAGCTACGACGGCTACCGCGACAACCCCAGCTAGTATACCACTCACTAAGCTGCTGGGGCGTGAGAGGCTCGCGTGAACGTCGCTGGAGCTGCATCTGGCCACCTGCCAGTAGCAGTAGCAGCAGCAGCAGCGCGGGCAGGGCAGGCGTGGCAGGCAGGTAGGCAAGCAGGCAGGCAGGCAGGCAGGCAGGAAGGCAGGCAGGCAGACAGGCAGACAGACAGGCAGGCCGGCAGGCAGGCAGTCAGGCCGGTAGGCAGGCAGGCAGGCGCGCAGGCAGGCAGGCAGGCAGGCCGGCAGGCAGGCAGGCAGCCAGGCAGGCAGGCAGGCAGGCAGACAGGCAGGCCGGCAGGCAGGCAAGCAGACAGACAGGCAGGCCGGCAGGCAGGCAGGCAGGCCGGCAGGCAGGCAGGCAGGCGCGCAGGCAGGCAGGCAGGCACGCAGGCAGGCAGGCAGTCGCTCACCAAAGGCTGGGAGAGCAGGCGCTCACCGGGCGAGCAGGGCCGGCGCTCGACAGCGGCGACGTCGGGGCCGCAACACCGGCTGCAGAGCAGGGCCGAAGCAGCTGCAGGGCGGGGCCGCTTCAGCGGCAGGTCGGGGCCGTGGCAGCTGCAGGGCGGGGCCGCATCAGCGGCAGGTCGGGGCCGTGGCAGCTGCAGGGCGGGGCCGCATCAGCGGCAGGTCGGGGCCGTGGCAGCTGCAGGGCGGGGCCGCATCAGCGGCAGGTCGGGGCCGAGGCAGAGGGCCGCGCGCGGCTCGGCGCGGGCTGCGCTGACAGCGCGCTAAGCTGATGCAGGCCGCGCGCGGCCGCGCTAGGCAGTAGCGGGCCGCGCGCGGCTCGGCGCGGGCTGTTGCGGGCCGCGCGCGGGCCGTGCGAGGCAGTAGCAGGCCGCGCGCGGCTCGGCGCGGGCTGCTGCGGGCCGCGCGCGGGCCTCGCGAGGCCGTAGCAGGCCGCGCGCGGCTCGACGCGGGCTGCGTGGGCTCGGCGCGGGCTGCGCGCGGCAGCTGCGAGCTGCGCGCGGCTCGGTGCGGGCTGCGCGCGGCTGCAGCGGGCTGCGCGCGGGTCGGTGCGGGCTGCGCGCGGCTGCAGCGGGCTGCGCGCGGCTCGGTGCGGGCTGCGCGCGGCTGCAGCGGGCTGCGCGCGACTCGGTGCGGGCAGCGCGCGGCAGCAGTGTGCTTAACGGTCTGCAGGGGCTGTGTGCGGGCCTGACGGGCGTGTAGAGGCTGCGCGGGCCTTACGGGCCTCTAGGGGCAGCGCGCTGGCCTAGGGCAGCAGGAGGCAGCGCATGTGCAGCACGTCACAAGGCAAGGCAAGGCAGGCAGGTACGTGGGGTAGCGCGGTAACCGCAGCGGTAGGTGGGCCCGAAAAAAAACGGTCCTACGGACCTTAGTGCTCTGAAACCATGTTAGAAACTAGCAGCAGGAATGAATGAACTAACAAGATGCAGGAGTACAAGTAGTAAACCCTAATTGGGTTGTACCCCATATGGGCTACCCCACTACAGCCTAGACAATATGCAGCACATATAGTTTGACAGAGTTGCTCAGTGGAAAGTCACCCAAGGTCTCCCGAGAGACGCATATCAGAGAATGGGTATGGTTATCAATATCAAATCTGTCCCTGACCTCGTTCATTCATATATTCCTCTTTCTTGCAGCCTTCCACCGCTATTGCCTGTTATCCTGCTCCAATCTAACATCACTCCTCTCTATAATCCTTGTGTGGGCACCCTCCAGGCAAGAAAGAAGATGGAGGCCTTTTAACTGGATGAGCTCAAAGACAGCAGGATGCCGGCGGTAAGCGAGGAGGCCATACTGGAATTTGCAGACCTGGCTCTGGACTGCATGAAATCCCCAGGCACCCTGCGGCCTAGCATGAAGGACGTGGCATACCGCCTCAGTGCACTCATTGAGAAGCACTGCCCTGACAAGGAGGAGGAGGAGAGGGAGGGTATCGGGAAGGAAGAGAGTGCAGGCAGCGGGGATCCCGCGTCAACGAATATGCCTTTCGTGTCGATTGGAGATGGTGGGATGGAGTGTGAGGGGTCTTCTGGCTCACATCCTAGTGCGATCTCATCCATGAGCATTGGCTCGATTGCTGATGGCGTCAGGAGCTGGCTGCATCTGAAGCCTACCAGGGGGTACTAGATTCGCATGTACGGTAATGAGTAGGTTTTGGTTCACTGGCATACGGTACCAGTAGGAAGGTTCCGTGGTACATTTGTACTTTTTCAAAGTGCTACTTGTGCGTGCGGTCATTGCTGTTTATGTCAGAATAGTAGCCTTAGGGTTTGGGGTAGCGTGAGCGAGAGAAACAGGAAGGTGAGGTTCACTACAGCAAGGTTACAAGATATAGCAAAGAAAGGTGAGCACATTGGTGCACCACCACTGTAGCTACACTAGAACACACAGCAAGCAGGGTATATAACAAAACTTAACACACCCCCTTAACCTGCTTGCCGTGATAACTAGTACAGGTACACGTGGCGCAGCGGAAGAGGGTAGAGAGGTTAGGAAGGAGGAGGAGGTGAGAGGAGAGGAGAGGAGAGGAGAGGAGAGGAGGGAAGAGAGAGAGGGATGAGGAGAGGAGGTGGGGGGCCAGGACCGGCGGACCCGCTTACGAACCTCCGTTTACAAAGGGGGTTGGGGAGGAGTGAGGGAAAAGGAGAGAAGGTGGGGGGCCAGGAGCGGCGGACCCTCTTAAGAACCTTCAGAAGGTGGGGGGCCAGGAGCGGCGGACCCTCTTAAGAACCTTCAGAACTCAACTCAACTCAACCACCCCCCTTTAACCTCACTCCATGAATCTGCCATCCCCCCAATGCTCACCCTCACACTCCAGTCAACTTCACTATCACCACCCCCTCACCTTCTGCACTTCTCTCCCCCCCCCCCCCTTCTCTACGGCGACAATCCCTGCAGTAAGAGAGAGGGGAGGGACGGGCTGCAGGCAGCTCACACACGCCACCCACACATCTCCCCCTCCTCCCTCCCCACGACGGAAGCAGCGGAAGGGAGGGAGGGCGGGCGGGGGCGGGGCGGCGGTAGCTGCTGCTGGCGCTGGCGGTGGCGCTGGCTGGTGCGCAGGCGCGAGCGGCTGGCCGCGGTGGTGGCGTCCGCGCTGACGGGCCACGCTCGCGCTGGCGCCTGCGGTCCGGGCTGGCGCGGGCGCTGGCGTCCATGCTGGTGCTGGCGCCCGCCGGCGCTGGCGTCCGCGGCGACGAAACGGGGGGCCCCGGCGCGTCGAAACGGGTGGCCGCGGGGCGACGAAACGGGGGGGGGGCGCGGGGCGACGAAACGGGGGGCCGCGGGGCGACGAATCGGGGGCCGCGGGGCGACGAAATGGGGGGCCGCGGGGCGACGAATCAGGGGCCGCGGGGCGACGAAATGGGGGGCCGCGGGGCGACGAATCAGACGGGCGCAGGGCGCGACGGGACGAAGAAAATAGCGCATTTCGCGCTGTAGTACGGGCGGGCCCATGATTCTAAAAAAAAAAGAGAAGGTTCCGGGAAAGAACCAGCTCTGTACCATGTCAGAATAGTAGCCTTAGGGTTTGGGGTAGCGTGAGCGAGAGAAACAGGAAGGTGAGGTTCACTACAGCAAGGTTACAAGATATAGCAAAGAAAGGTGAGCACATTGGTGCACCACCACTGTAGCTACACTAGAACACACAGCAAGCAGGGTATATAACAAAACTTAACAGTTTAGATCCCCACAATGCTATGCATACATGATTGCACTCCAGCAACATTTCTAGTCCAGATGGCTTCCCTCCTGGATGTGCCGCCGCGTCCTAAGTGAACAAGAGGTGTCTAAAAAGCATGTTGAGAAGCACCATGTGAGATGGGAAGGACCATGTGAGATGGGAAGGACCATGTGAGATTGATACGGTAGCATCAGCAATTAGCAGTGAATTTACCATCCAATTCATACACGGCTAGGTACAAGTAACCTACATTAGTTTCCAAAATTAATATTAAAATGGCATGTACGGTACTCTCACTACTATGACACTACAGTACCATTATCTTCCTACAAAAGCATTTGAAAATCTGTGCAGGAACTTGTGGAGCAGGAATTCGCTCAAAGGTACGTGTGACCGAAACAAAAAGCACCTGGGCTCCGAGCTGAGGTAACCTCAGGGCAGGCCTTCAAAGGCAAGGGGAGCAGCTTGCATGGGCAAGCATTGCAAACTGCCCCGGTTGCCCATGGTGGGCGGCCCGCAGTGAACCTTAGAAGAGCTGCAGTGCAGGATAGCCAGCAGTCAGTGCGCCCCATGCTGAAGTGCTCGCATCACTTCCACTTCCAACCCATCGCACTGATTTCTTGCGCCACAGCAACGCTGAGACATGAATTGTGCATGTGCGTGGTGGTGCACGGCAGCTGTCAGGGCAGCGGTCAGGGCAGCGGTCAAGGCAGCGGTCAGGGCAGCGGTCAGGGCAGCGGTCAGGGCAGCGGTCAGGGCAGCGGTCAGGGCAGCGGTCAGGGCAGCGGTCAGGGCAGCGGTCAGGGCAGCGGTCAGGGCAGCGGTCAGTGCTGGAATGCGGGTGTGGTGGTGTTGTCCCCTGGGTGGTACCATGTGGACATGCCGCAGAACCGTACTGCCAGCGACACCCCGTACCCACCCGCTCCTGCTCCTGCCACTCCTCCCACCGCCGCTGCTCCCGCTGCTGCTGCAGGCGGGTGGGAGGCAGGGCCGGTACACGCAGCAGTGCGTACAGGGTGCAGGGAGCAAGGCTTTAGCACCCCAGCAGCAGGCTCACACACGGCGGCGAGAGCTGCAGCTGGCGTTGGTGGCTTTCCTGCTGCTGCATGCACGGAGTCTGGGGTTGGCACTGCGGTGGGTGGCGGTGGGAGGGTGGCAGCAGCGCGGGCATGGGAGTGGGTGGAGGAGTGGATGGAGGGGCCGAGGGGCAGTGCGATGATGTCGATGCTGTCGATGGCGATGCCTGCTGCCTGCATGCTCTCACACAGCTGCTCCACGCCTGATGCACGCATATCGCAAAGGGAAGGCACACATCGTGGAGGCAGCACGGAGAGGCACAGATGGGGAGGCACAGATGGGGAGGCACAGATGGGGAGGCACAGATGGGAGGTGGGGTGCAGGATGAGAGACGATTGAGATTCGGATAGCAGGTGGCATAAACAGCAGAGAGGTAGCAGTGAGAAGTAGCAGTGCGAGCACAGGAACATGGCTGTGCACTGCAAACACGGGCACACAGGCGCCACTCCATGCACATGCATCAGTCAGCTTGTCTCCTTACCTTCCCAGTTCAGGCACTGTGACAAACACTCCTCCGCCTCACTCTCCCCTTCTCCCTCGCCTTCGCACTCCCCCTCCCGCTGCACCTCCCGCGCTCCCTCCCCCTCCCCCTCCCCCTCGCCGTGCATGTGCCGCGCAGCAGCGCCAAGGGTGCTCCCATGGCGCGCAGCAGCACTGGCGCGCATCTTAGGCGGGGAGAAGGGGGACCCGCCCGCCGCGGAAGCCACGCGAGCAGCAGCGCCCGCGCGGCCATCAAGCACCCCGGTCCCTGTGCGGGCCGCCCCCGCCCCCGCCGCCGCCGCCGCCGCCGCCGCTGCCGCCGCCGCCACGACCTCACAGGAGCTACTGGCCGCTGCTACTGCCCCGCGCCGCTGCCCCTCGTTGCTGGTGGCGGTGCTGGTGGGGTCGGGCGAGCACGTGCCGTCCCAGCTGCTGCGCCGGCCGTGCCCCGCTGCTTGTCGCATGCGGATAAGGCGACTGCGACGCGCGGGGGAGTGGTCTGAGAAGGAAGGGGCGGGGAACGCGGCGCATCAGCGGGTTGGGGAGAGGGAAGGTAGGGTGGAGGGGGGAACAAGAAAAGGAGAGGATCAGAAAAAGGATTGAGTTGCGGAGGTCTATAGGGTACGCCGCCAACCCACGCCCTGCCCCGCGCACCCCACGCCCTGCCCCGCGCACCCCACGCCCTGCCCCGCGCACCCTGCAATGCCGCGCAACCCCCGCGCTCACCTCGTGCCGTGTGGCCGCCAACCCCCATGCTGCCTCCTCGATGCAGCGGGTTCCACCGCGGATGCCCCGCCAGCGCCGCCGAGCCTGCAGCGACCGCTCCACTCGTACTGCTGGCGATGGCGGCTGCAGCAGCAGCAATACTGGCATCGCCCGCGGCGATACTAGTACCCGCAGTACTGCCTGCTGCGAGCCCGCCGCTGTCGCTGCTGATGCCGCAGGTGGCGCTGTTGCGGCCCAGGTCGGGCACGGCGGAGTGCCGCCGCCTGTGGCCCCTGCTGCCGCTGCTCGCGAACGCGCAGCCGCCGCCGCCGCCGCCGCCGCCGCCGCCGCTACTGGTGCCGCCGCCGCTTGCGAGGAAGATTGGGCTCGCCGAGTCATGCGCGTCGGAAGGGGGGATAACGTCGTCGACACTGCTCGACCGTCCCAACGGCCAGTTGGGCTTCAGTAACGGTGTCGCGCCCGCGCCGCCGCCGCCGCCGTCTACGGGACCGTCGTCGAGGCTACAGCTTCGGGGCACGATGCGACGGCTTCTGCCGCCGCCGCCGCGCGACACGGCGACGTGAGCGATGCGGGCGGGCGGCGAGGCGGCCCTGGCGTTCGGCGGCCCGCGGCCAAGCAATTCATGCGCGCGCGGCGGCACTCGCCAGAGCACGGGGGGGATGGGACACACCTCGGACATCACCAGCGCTGCTCCGCCGTCGCCGTCCACCGCCGAGGCCCCTGCCGCCGCCGCCGCCGCCGCCGTACTAGTGGCGGAGCGCCCCGCCGCGGCGTCCTTCCAATTGAGCGACGGGATCGGACAGATGGACTCGTCGCGCCACAAGTCGGCGCCTTTGGCGGCGGCAATACGGGCGGCTCTAGGCGCTGAGGCGAACGCGCCGTGGTGCGCGCGGGTGACGTTGCCTGACATGGTGACTTCAGACTCCCACGACCCGCCGCTGCCCCCGCCGCCGTGCGACGCTGCGACGGATTCGCGCGACGCGGGCGCGGTGCTGCGAGAGGGAACGCACGCAGTCATATCGGCAGGTGGACCTTTCGGATTCGCGCGACGCTTGGAATGGTCCGCGCGACAAACGGCCCGAGGTATTATAATAGTCGCCGGAGAAAGACAGCGCAGCAGGGCGACAGTGTGCAGACCGGGCTGGTGAGTTGACGGGTAATAATGCTTGTACGGGCTGGTACGCTGCTCGTACAGCAGCGTGGCGTGGCTGCGTGAAAGCGAAAAAGGAATGGATTATCCGAACACGGGACCTTTCGAAGCGGCTGCGTGGCGTTTGTAGTAATAGCTCCAATGGGACCCGAGCCGATCGGAGCTCATCCGGCCAGAAATGCGGGGACGAGTGGCGACACGCGGTGGAGGATAGGAGGAAAGAGCTGACATGGCGGGTGCGGACAGAGGATTCAAGCTTCCAGAAGCCCATGCCTTTGAAACCAGATCCAAGCAGCGAATACCGAACCCGCTACTGCTGTGCTGTGAAACGCGCTCCGCGGAGGGGACAAGAGAGGTGGTGGCGAGGTTAGTGGGTGCCAGCACGACAGATGCTGCTGCTGCCATTTAGTGGCATGTGTGTTCTCTGGTGTTTTCTCGATGAGTCGTTTAGGGATATGGCAGGTGGAGCGGAGGGGCAGTAACAGAAGGGGGAAAGAGCAGCAAAAAGAAGAGGATAGTGTGGAGAGGAAGAGGATGTGGTGTGCACCAGGAACAGGCGGGAGAGGAAAGCAGGGGGAGAGGGGGTTCGTGGTGGAGCCAGTTGGGGCAGTGATGGCGGCAGGTGCGATGTAATTCGGAACTTGGATCTGGCTTGCGGCGCCAGAGGCGAAGAAGGATTCGATTTTCCCCAGCGCCTTGACGCCGCGGCTAGCCGACGGGGAGGGTCGGTGGGGAAGTCGCGCACATGGGGGAAATGGACCAGAGGGGAGTCACTTGCGGACAAGAGCGGCCGCGAGGGGTGGAGGTGGGTGGGAGGAGGAGGAATGAAGAGGGCAACTCTAGGGTGGACACGTGGCTTGTTGTCCACGTGAGCGCATGTGACAGGACAAGGATTCAAGAGTTGTGTTACTAACGCTTGAGTATGTATATGTAGGGTTATATGTATATTTTAAGGATTCAAGGGTTATATGTATATTTTATTGCTATGAGTTATTAATGAAAGGAGTGGGAGGAAGTCAAAAGGTGGAAGGGAAGTCTTAATAAGGGCGTGTCCAGCGCAAGGTGGAAGAGAAGTCTTCATAAGGGCGTGTCCAGCGCGTACACCTTGGAGCTTTTACTAAACATTTACGTATTTGGTATCATGTTTCGGAATGGTCGCCAGGTGTACCCTCAAAATTCGGTGTCCAGAAATGAGCGAGATGACATAATTCATTGTTGAAAAGCCTAGCTAGAACTTAGTAGCCATGGCTAGGGTTTTGGGGTGCTTGCAAGAGTGTCGAGAAGTTTGAGCAAGAAGGAAGTGTTTCACTAATGAGCAAACATACAAGATATAGTTCAAGGGACAAGGAAATGTGGTGCACCACCAATGTAACACTACACTAACCACTGCTACAAGCAGTTTATATAAGAAATGCATTTCAACACACCCCCTAAACTGCTTGCAGCAGGAAGCGAATGCAGAGACACCCTTGCAGGGGCACACCAAGCGCAGCAAGAGAGGGCAAGTGAGGAGGAGGAGAAACTGTGGGGGGCGATCTGCTGCAGGCGATGGGCGAAGCTGCAGACACAACGGGCAACAGGAGCGGCGCGCACAGTGGCTACCGAGCGCACGAGGGCACCGGACTACGGGAGTATCTGGCTCCGCGGCTACGACGAGCACACACAGGAGCAACTGACCCACAGGCGACTGGCGAAGCAGGCTCGCTGGGCTACCGAGAGCACGACGGCTCCGGACTACAGGCGCTGCAGACGACACGACAACGACCTCCACTCTCCCCCCCCCTAACAGTCCCACACCCCCCTATCACACGCCTCTTTGCTGCATCCCTAGCCCCACTCACACGCCACCCCCACTTAAACCCTAACCCTCGGCTCCCACATATCCACCCCCCCTCAGCGGCAGCTGCAGCAGTGGGAGACGAAGGAGGAGGAGGAGCAGGGGACGGAGCACAGAGCCAGCACCCCCATACGCGCCACCCCCACACGCGCCACCCCCAAACCCTAACAAAGGCAGCAGCGGGGAGGCGATCCGGAAGCGATTCGGGGGACAGCGGGCGGCTCCCCAGGGCGCCACGACGAGGCAGCGGGAGGGGGGGGAGCGCGGCGCCCAGGGCGCCTCGACGGGGCAGCGGGGGTCGCGCCCGCGGCTCCCCAGGGCGCCACGACGGGGCAGCGGGGTCGCGCGCGGCTCCCCAGGGCGCCACGACGGGGCAGCGGGGGCCGCGCGCGGCTCCCCAGGGCGCCTCGACGGGGCAGCGGGGGGTCGCGCGCGGCTCCCCAGGGCGCCACGACGAGGCAGCGGGGTCGCGCGCGGCTCCCCAGGGCGCCACGACGGGGCAGCGGGGGTGACGGGCGGGTCTGCTGCAGGCGACGAGGGGGTGGGGGGTGCGCTTCGACGGAGCAGCGAACCGCCGCGCGACCCGAACGCGCGGCGGGAAGAAAAATAAGGCGTCGCGCGCCACGGGGCGCGCGACAGACAGGAAAGCAGCAGCGGAAGCATGGGGGCCCACAGGCCAAGGTAGAACGAGCTCTGATAACATGTTGAAAAGCCTAGCTAGAACTTAGTAGCCATGGCTAGGGTTTTGGGGTGCTTGCAAGAGTGTCGAGAAGTTTGAGCAAGAAGGAAGTGTTTCACTAATGAGCAAACATACAAGATATAGTTCAAGGGACAAGGAAATGTGGTGCACCACCAATGTAACACTACACTAACCACTGCTACAAGCAGTTTATATAAGAAATGCATTTCAACATTCATCACTCTCAATACAACCCGAAAATCAAATGTGCGATATTGGCGATAACACAATGCTGTAATCAGAATATCGTCAGCTCGATTCCCACAAACGACAGCTTCGCGTGTCGCGGAAATCGAAAGTGCACATTGAATTTCTAGCGAAACTTCTCTCGCAAAATAAAATGTAAAATTTGTAGAATCACCCACTGTAGCAGTTTCACATGCATACATGTCATAATGAGTAAGTTGTTATGTGCTTTGCGCGCCATTTTTCCAATTCGTCAGACTTGTGGGCTGTGCCCGTAGTTTACATCTTAGGTGTACGAGTTCAAAACAATGTAAGATGGTGGTTACATTCGAGAAATATGGTAATTGTAGCGGCAGGTAAGCTGTAAATGTACGCGCTGGACACGCCCTAACTTCACGTCACAATGCATACCGCGTACACGACTCTTCCCGCCACTGTACACGCAATAACAGCCATTACCTGCATTGCGACACTCACCTCGACAATGTTCCCGCCAACATGACCATCGCGCCCAAACCGCCTGGCTTGGTTGGTAATCCGCGACCCGGCCATACGCTTCGACATTTCCCAACCCTGACATAAGGCCCAAGTGGCACCTTTTCACTAGCGCGTCATTTGTTAACGGGAATGGAGTGTTGGCCCCGCCCTCGCTTGGGCAATGCCGACGACTTGGTCGGATGTACGGGAGTAGCAGCCGACCGTTCACAGTGGGAGAGCTGCTCGACAGGTTTCGTCGAGCTGCAGGAGACCGCTGTGGTGTTGCTGTCGACCAGGGAGCTCGACAGCTGCAACTGACTGGCCTGGGCGACGGGTGGGCCGTCCGGGAGGTCGACGGAGCAGTCCGTCGACCTGCAGTTCGACCTGAGGGTCGATGGAGCAGTCCGTCGACCTACAGTTCGACCAGGAGGTCTGCAAAGCATTCCGTCGAACTCCAGCTCGACCGGGAGGTCCGCGGGGCATCCCGTCGACCTGCAGCTCGACCGGGAGGTCGACGGAGCAGTTCTGGTCGACGGAAGGGGTCCGTCGACCAGGGGGTAGCTCGACGGGAGCTGTGGTCGACCAGAGGGACTTGGTGGTCGACCAGAGCACTTGGGGGTCGACCAGGTCGACCGGGTAACCTGCTTGACGAGTTTTGCTCGCCGAGATCGCGATGACGAAGGCGACTTTGGGCTGGTATCCCGAAGTCGATGTGGCTCGTCAGGCGCAGACAACAGCCGACAGATGCACAACAATGCAAGTCGGCCCAATCGTCTGCGCGCACCAACGAGCATGCGCACTGCTGTCTTCTACGGGGCAACGCTGGACAGCCGCACAGCTGCAGCGTTGGCACGCCGTCGACCTGCAATGTTGGCAGGTCGCCTTTCTGCAGTGCTGGCGCGGCTCCTCTACGCAACGCTGGCAGGCGGTCGACCGAGCTGTGCTGTTTGTCGACCAGGCTAGCTGCAGGGTTGCTAGGTGCCTGATGTAGTCATTCTGCCATTGCTTGTTTCAACCATTCTGTAATTCCAACTTTGCTAGTGGAAACTCTTGCCAATCTCTCCCGTCTATGCGCAAGTGCTAAGGAACCAAGCAAAGCTACGATCACTCCTAGTAGTTCGTGCCAACCCCGTAGTCTAGCTCACTACCGTTGTAGAGTGAGTGATTCTCCGCATGGTGCGGTGAGCGTGGATCGAACACGCGACCTTCAGATAGGAGCCGACTTTTGCACCTACTAAGTCGTTCGTAGGCCGGCAGCAGCGTTAGTCGCCATGGTCGACCCCGTTGTAGAAGCGGGTGTAGCGGACACTTGGGAGGCACGCTTGGCTGATGCGAGGAAACGCCACGCGGATGGCGAGTACGGGACGATCCCCTTGACGATCGCTGAGTTGGGCATCCGGGCGCAGTGGGCGACGGAACACCCTTCCCGTCCTGCATCTCCTCGACCGGCACGAAACGATTCGAGGTCGACGGAGGTGCTCGAGTCAGCGGCAGCGAAGGCACGAGGCAGAGAGGGGTGATCAAGGTCGACGGTGGTGTTGACGGGATTCAGGCGCGAGTGCAACAGTCGACGGCAGCTGCAGGCATCTCGCGTGTCGACGTCGATGCTCGACGTCGCTCTCCTCTACGAAGTGGTGGAGGTCTCTCGGCGACGACGCATGTGACGGCGGGCGGGATTGCACCGGCGTATGGCTACTTCAAGTTCTCGCCGGACCGAATCACCGTCGCACCGCTACAAGGACGACGGGACCTCATCACCTGGAGGGAGTCGATCGAACCTCAGCTGGAGGTCGCCGGGCTGAAAGACTTCGCCGACGGCACCATGCCGATTCCGCCCGAGGAGGGTGTCGAGTTGCGCAGGGAGTTTCGTGCGGCTCACTTGCTCACCTTCATGGTCATCTCGAGGTGCTGCTCGCCGGTGGTGCAGCTAGCGCTCAGGAGCTGTCGAGAGCGGCTCGACGCTGGTCACCAGGCATGGCGCTTCATCCTGTCGACGTACCAGGTGAAGGACGACCTGTACATCGGCCAGCTGGAGGAGAAGATGACTCACATTCGGATGGGCGAGCAGGAGTCGGCGACGGACTACTGCAACCGTGCTCGACGGATCCTGGCTGAGATGCGGATGGCGGGCGCCGAGTACTCGACGGCGTCCTACATCACCCACCTCGTCAAGGGCCTGCCGCGCGGCTACAACCTCATGAAGAGGATGATGATGGTGCCCGGCACGCATGAGTCCCTCTGCGAGGACTCCATCACGAGCTGCATCCTTCAAGATGAGGCTATGCAGGAGGCAGAGCAGCCCACGGAGCTCCTTCCGCAGGCGAGTTACGCTGCACCGACGAAGCAGAATCGTCAGCAGGAGCAGCGCGGGAAGCCGGGCGGAGGTGGTAGCGGAGGTGGGCGGTCGACGAAGGACGTCGACGAGAAGAAGTCTACGCGGGGCAAGGGTCGTGGAGGTGGTGGTCGACGGCGGGAATGCTGGGTCTATGGCGACCCCGACCATCTCTCTTTCGAGTGCCCCGACCCCGATGACAGCGACGAGGACGACAGCAAGGGAGGCCGCGGTCGATCGGCCAGCCGTCGCCCATGTCGAGATAAGCAGCCGCGCAAGGAGAAGAAGGCGTCGAAGAAGACGTCGTCGACGAAGGAGGTCGACAGCTCCAGCGGCAAGGACCGAGGCGACGGGGAGGCGTCGTGCTCGATGGTCGGCGTGGTGGAGCCGACAGTCTCGCTGGCGCCGGAGGCTGGCGAGGACTTCCAGGCGGTGGCGGCAGCCGTGCAGGCCAACCCGATGGCGGTACTGCTCGACAGCGGGTGCTCCCACCACCTGATGGGGACGAAGGAGGCCTTCGTCGACATGGGACCGAGCGACAGTGTGAAGCATGTGCGCGGCTTCAATGGGGCGTTGCAGCCTGTCGAGGGTCGTGGAACCGTCGCTCTGCAAGGGGAGGCCGGAAAGCGGGTCCTCATCCCCGACGTGCTCTACGTTCCGGGGGTACATGCGAATCTGCTGTCATCTGGCCAACTGAAGGAGAGCGGAGTGCAGTTCTAGGGCGACGGCGACGAAATGCTGCTCGTCGCCGCAACCGGGGAGGTGCTCGGTCGAGCACGCTACACCGGACGAATCCTCTGCACCGACCTTCGCCCTTGCTCGATACCATTGCCGTCGACCGAGGTGGTGGCTCTGCGGACAATCATCTCGGCAACGAAGACGACCCCCGACAGGATGCACGCGCGGCTTGCCCATGTCAGCGTCGACACGATCAAGAGCTCGGCAAAGCATGAAGTTGCTACTGGGCTCGACATCACGCCGTCGACCAGAGCAAACCCGCCGTGTGTCTCGTGCGTCGGAGGAAAGCTGGCGCGGCACACCTTCCCCGACAAGGGCTCGGACGCTGAGGAGGCACTGGCTGTCGTGCACATTGACTTGTGCGGGCCATTTCGGGTGGCTGCCAAGGATGGCAGCTTGTACTTCCTGCTGCTGAAGGATCGCCACACTCGGTTTGTGTGGACAATGCCGGTCGCTAAGAAGAGCGACGTGCTGGTGGAGCGGCAGACGAAGAAGTCGGTGCTGTCGCTCCGCTCTGACCGGGGAGGGGAGTTCCTCGGACGGGATTTCACCACCTTCGTCGACGGAAAGGGCATCGTCCATGACCTGACGTGCCCTTACACTCCGCAGCAGAACGGCATGGCCGAGCGGGAGATGCGCACGGTCGTCGAGTCCGTGCGGACGATTCTGGTGCATATGGGCGTGCAGCACCACTGGTGGCACCTCGCTCTTCGACAGGCCGTCTGGGTGCGCAACTGCTTGGAGCGGTCGACGACGCCGCTGTCAACGGGAGTTGGGTGTTGGCCCCGTCCTCGCTTGGGCGGAGCCGACTTCCTGGTCGGGTGTAGGGGTGCAGCCGACCTGCAGTAGTGGGCGAGCCGGTCGACGGGGTTGGTCGACCTGCACGGAAGCCACTGCAAGGGCGCCGACTTCGGGAGGGCGCCAACTTCGAGTGGTCGACTTGAGAAGTCGACCTGCAGAGGGCGTCGACTTGGGGACGCCGACCTGGGGTAGCCGACTTGGGTGGTCGGCCAACAGGAGTGCTGGTCGACCTGGAGGTGGTCGACAAGGAGTGTCGTCGACCTGGAGTTGGTCGACCAGAGGGTGTGGTCGACCTGGTGAGGTCGACTGGAGGTGGCCGTCGACTTGGGAGGTCGACAGGCACGCACAGGAGCACCTGGTCGACGTGGTTGCCAGGTCGACCAGGTTACCTGGGTGACGAGGGTCTGCGAAGGCACGCGAAGGTCGCCCAGGCGAGGTTGGCAAGGACGACCTCGGTGGTGGTATCCCGAGGTCGACCTGGCAGATGAGATGCAGTCGTCAGCACAAGGTGGACTTGGTGCGTACGCTGTGCAGGTGACGAAGCAGTGCGCGCCAATCATCTACGAGCACCTGCGAAGCTGGTGCGATGCTGGACTGCAGGAGCAACGCTGGCACGCCGTCGACTTGCGCTGTTGTCACGCCGTCGAACTGCAGCGTTGGCAAGCCGCGTCCCTGCACTGCTGGAGCGCGGTCGACCAAGTCGTGCTGGCACGCGGTCGACCGTGCCGCGCTGGCAGTCGACCTGCTTGCATCCTAGCTCTGATGTAGTCTTTCCTAGCCAACTTCATTGTATCATTGTTGTCAACTTTCTCTAGTGAAACTCTTGCCAAATTTCCTTATGAACTAGCAAGCAGTGTGTGCACTAGGAAAAACGGCTAAGGACCGAGGAACGCAGAGATCACACGAGCACACGTGCCTAGCCCGTAGTCTAGCTCCCGTTACTAGAGTTATCTCCTTCGTCGACGGAAAGGGCATCGTCCACGACCTGACGTGCCCTTACACTCTGCAGCAGAACGGCATGGCGGAGCGGGAGATGCGCACGGTCGTCGAGTCCGTGCGGACGATTCTGGTGCACATGGGCGTGCAGCACCACTGGTGGCACCTCGCTCTTCGACAGGCCGTCTGGGTGCGCAACTGCTTGGAGCGGTCGACGACGCCGCCGGGGACGACCCGGTACCAGCTGCTGACCGGGAAGAAGCCCGACTTTACGGTGGCGCGGATGTGGGGCTGCATGGTGCAGTTCATGGTTCCTGAGCAGCAGCGCGGTGGGAAGCTGGCACCGAAGGCTCGCTGGGGGCTTCACCTGGGCGTGTCGCCGGAGAGCAAGGGCTGGGAGGTGCTCGACCTCATCGACAACAAGGTGGTCACATCGGTCGAGGTAACCTTCTACGAGACGCTGTCGCTGGAGGTGTGGAAGACGAAGTATGGGCTAGCGTCGGGGCGGACGCAGGCGCACCCGCCGACGGACACCTCGACGGCGCCGGACCCACTGCTCACCGAAGTCGATGAGACTGCTGATGAGGATGTTGTGGAGGTTCCTCCACCTCCCCCTGTTCTTGCTCCTCCCTCCCGCGTCGCCGATCGGCCTGCGTCGACACCTGTGTCGGCCACCGGCGATGAGGGGAGCCTTGAGGCGTCGCCTGTGGCGCTGGCCGGTAGCATCGCCGGCGGTCGACAAGGCGCCAAGCTCGTCGACCAGGGCCGGAAGTCGACGACAGGGGAGCAGCAGACAGGGGAGCCGGTCGAGCAGGAGGCAGCATCGAGGGGTCAGTCGACAGGGGAGCAACAGCTGGGGCGGTCGACAGGGGAGCTGTCGAAGTCAGCAGCAGACGAGCAGCCGGTCGAAGAGTCGAAGCAGCTGGTCGACGAAGAGAACGTCGACGAGGAAGGGGAGCTGTCAGCGGGAGAGGAGTCCACCGACATCGACGTGGCGGAGGTTCCGGTCGAGAAGCTGGCGCCGGAACTGCGATGGTTTGGTCGAGCTCGACGGCCGCCGGAGAAGCTGAGCTACCACGCCCACGCCTGCCTGCCACCAGCTGCCTTCACCACGGTGTACGACGAGGTCGACGACGACCTGTTGTACGACGACGCCGAGGAGGATGAAGACCTGCCGGAGCTCGACCCCGACGTGCATGCTGACCCCGAAGGTCGCTGGGACATCGCGACGATGACGGTGAAGGAGGCCTTGGCGAGCGAGAAGGGTGCGGCAGTGAAGGCCGCCATGGAGGAGGAGATCCGTAGCCTCATCGGCATGGGCACTTGGGAGCTGGTCGAACGCCCACGCGGAGTGAACATCATGAAGAACCGGTGGGTGTTGACGACCAAGTACCGCATCGACGACACCGTCGAGCGCGAGAAAGCGAGGCTGGTCGTGAAGGGCTTCACGCAGGTGTACGGCGCCGACTACGACGAGACGTACTCGCCGGTGAGCAGCTACGTCACGCTGAGGATCTTCCTCAGCATCGTCACCGTCCTCGACCTCAACCTGATGCAGCTCGACATGAAGAACGCTTTCCTGCAGAGCAAGCTCGACAGGGTGCTCTACATGTACCAGCCGGACTACTTCGACGATGGGACCGGCCGGGTGTGCAAGCTGCTGAAGAGCCTCTATGGGCTGAAGCAGTCGCCGCTGCTGTGGTACAGGGCTCTCGACGGAGTGCTGCTGGGGGCTGGCTGGAAGAAGAGCCAGGTCGACGAGGCGCTCTACTTCAAGTCCGGCGACGACGGAGTGACCTGCTGGGTGCTGGTCTACGTCGACGACCTGCTCGCCGCCAGCAGCAGCACCGCGATGCTGAAGGAGCTGCTGGAGGCCGCCTTCGAGCTGCGGGAAATCTTGCCGGTGGTGAAGTACCTTGGGCTGGAGATCGTCCGCAACAGGCTTGCGAGGAAGCTGTGGCTGCACCAACAGAACTACGCCGACAAGCTGCGCAGGCGCTTCATCGACGAGGAGCAGGGCGGTCGAGTCCCGAAGACGCCGGTCTCGGTCGACGCCTACGCCGAGCTGACGTTCGACGACGAGGAGGCGCAGGAGCGCGAGGAGGAGGAGTACCAGCAGAAGGTCGGCTCGCTGCAGTTCGCAGCGACGACGACGAGGCCGGACATCGCCTTCGCCTACAGCAAGCTGGGGAGCGGCCTCACGGTGAGGAGCGACCAGCATTGGCGCGAGGTCGACCGCTGCCTCGCCTACCTCGCCGACACCCGCGACACCGCCCTGGAGTTTGGCGGTGGACCAGAGTCGCTGGAGCTGATCGGCTACGTGGACGCCGACGACGCGGGCGACAAGCAGAACCGGACGAGCACGGGTGGCTACGTGTTCGTATACGAAGAGGCCGCTGTCTCCTGGTCGAGCTCGCGCATCAAGTGCGCGACGCTCTCCTCGACCGAGTCGGAGTACGTCGCGGCCGTAGACGCTGGCAAGGAGGGGCGTCGACTTCGTTTCCTTCTCGCAGAATTCAAGCTGCTCGACGCTGGGAAGCCGACCATCCTCCGCGTCGACAACAAGTCGGCAATCATGGTCGCCGAGGGCTTGGGGCTGACGGGCAACCTCAAGCACATGGAGCGACGCTACGCCTGGCTGCAGCACATGGTGAGGCGCGGGAAGTTCAAGCTGAAGTACATCCCGACCACCGAGCAGCCGGCGGACTTCCTGACGAAGGCGCTGCATTTTCCGGCTTTCAACCGGTGCTCTGTCGCCATCGGCCAAGTTCGTCTGGCCGACGTCGGCGACGGCGACGACGAGGTGCAGCAGTAGGTGCTGTGCCCTTCTGCACGGCTGGTGCGGTGACGGCGTGCTGTGTGTGGGGTGCACGCCGAGGACGAGTTTTCTCCGTGGAGTACTGCCGTGTGGGCTGGAGGCCCAAGCGTGAGCGCGGCAGGGGAGTGTTAACGGGAATGGAGTGTTGGCCCCACCCTCGCTTGGGCAATGACGCCGACTTGGTCGGATGTACGGGAGTAGCAGCCGACCGTTCACAGTGGGAGAGCTGCTCGACAGGTTTCGTCGGGCTGCAGGAGACCGCTGTGGTGTTGCTGTCGACCAGGGAGCTCGACAGCTGCAACTGACTGGCCTGGGCGACGGGTGGGCCGTCCGGGAGGTCGACGGAGCAGTCCGTCGACCTGCAGTTCGACCAGAGGGTCGATGGAGCAGTCCGTCGACCTACAGTTCGACGGGGAGGTCTGCGGAGCATCCCGTCGAACTGCAGCTCGACCGAGAGGTCCGCTAGGCATACCGTCGAACTGCAGCTCGACAGGGAGGTCTGCGGAGCATCCCGTCGACCTGCAGCTCGACCGGGAGGTCGACGGAGCAGTTCTGGTCGACGGAAGGGGTCCGTCGACCAGGGGGTAGCTCGACGAGAGCTGTGGTCGACCAGAGGGACTTGGTGGTCGACCAGAGCACTTGGGGGTCGACCAGGTCGACCGGGTAACCTGCTCGACGAGTTCTGCGGAGGCACGCGAACGTCGTCGAGATCGCGATGACGAAGGCGACTTTGGGCTGGTATCCCGAAGTCGATGTGGCTCGTCAAGGCGCAGACAACAGCCCACGGATGCACAGCAATGCAATTCGGGCCAATCGCATGCGTGCACCTGCGAGCATGCGCACTGCTGTCTTCTACGGGGCAACGCTGGACAGCCGCTCTGCTGCAGCGTTGGCACGCCGTCGACCTGCAGTGTTGGCAGGTCGCCTTTCTGCAGTGCTGGCGCGGCTCCTCTACGCAACGCTGGCAGGCGGTCGACCGCGCTGTGCTGTTGGTCGACCAGGCTAGCTGCAGGGTTGCTAGGTGCCTGATGTAGTCATTCTGTCATTGCTTGTTTCAACCATTCTGCAATTCCAACTTTGCTAGTGGAATCTCTTGCAAATCTCTTCTGTGAATGCGCAAGTGCTAAGGAACCAAGCAAAGCTACGATCACTCCTAGTAGTTCGTGCCAACCCCGTAGTCTAGCTCACTACCGTTGTAGAGTGATTGTCCGCATCATTGTTGTTGAAAAACCTTTGCTATATAATATTGCGCTTATGCCTACGCTCAGGATTATCACGAATAGTAAATTGACATGCTGCACTATGCACGGTTGGAAAGCATCTGGACCGTCGAAACAGACGACACCAGGCAGCTGCAGGAGTGGGGAAAAAGGCGGGAACAGCTTCGTAACTGAACGCGCCGCATGGTTGGGTTTACCCCTTAGAGTACATGGCTAGCTAGGACGTTTCGTATTCCCTTGTACTCATATTTATACGATTGTGTTTGCATGTTTTAATCATCTATATCATTTTACATTCACTCTGATTTGAGGTCAAGGGCCCACCACTACCACACACTTTGTGTGAACCTTCATGAGGTGGTCCTGGTTACGATCTAAAATCTGATCGCAACATGGTATGAGAGCGACTCAGGAATCCTTCGCAATGCCACCACCAAAATCTTCGGTGAACTAAAAGTGGCGCCCAGCACACACTCGCGCGTAGGAATTGACGGTGGATCTGGAGGTTCGACAAATCTAACAGCTGAAGTACAGTCCAACCTGGCTGCGACAAACGAGGAGACGACGACGATCGGCACTGCCGCCCTCGCACAACTGTTTCAACGACCTTGGAGCAAGGGCTCCAAACATTGCGGAATGGCAACGCGGGAACATCTTCCCAATCCACTCAACCTGCCGCAAACGACCACGATACCGCCCCGCACACCTTCTCCAACGCAAATGGCTCAACTCCCAAGACTCCCCGTCCCAGCGACGACAAAATTCTATCAGCTCATCAAGGTTTGTGAGGATATTAAAAATAAAGACAAGTGTGTGTTTTGACGGCAGAGACTTCTATACGTGGAGCTTCGAGCTGGAGCTGCTGCTGCAAAACGCGCAGATATTTTATTACTTTGATGGGAGCTACGCGCGACCTGCTGAAAGGCCAGAGCACAATACTACAATGAATCACTGATGGCGTACGTCGTCTTACAGCGAAACATGTCGCATGCGGAGCAGCTGAGCATCCGTTCCTACAAGACAACGTCTACTCCAACCCTCGACGCCTGGCGACATCTCAATGGCGTTTACCAACCGAAAGATTCGGTTTCTTTGAGCCGCTACTGGACACAAAAATGGCCTCAGGGGAGAAGGCCGAAAGCTACATCAACCGCTGTCGAAGCTTACGCAATCAAATCGCAAAACTGGGAAGCAGAATCTCCGAAGAAACCTTCGTGAACATTGTGCTCCAAGGGCTCAACCCAGAATGGCGACTGTGAGAGTACGACGGCTTATGCCAGCTATGCTTGCTTGCCTAGACTTTATTATGCTATTTCTAGCATAGGTTTATTTTATGCATGCATGAATTGCTTGAATTCCTAGGCTAGGTGCTTTCCTATATTTTATTATAGTTAAAGTACTGAGCTAGGTTGCGTACACCGAATTCTAGTATTTTCAGTTGCCACCGAATTGCCTTCTACCGAATTCGGGAAGGCTTTGTTCGGGACGCTTCGCGACCCTCGGAACCTTCGCGTAACACCTGGTTACTGGGCCTTGTGTCGAGCCTATATATTGTTGGGTGCAAAATATTTATTTTTGCACGTCAACCAGCCGCCTGCGTCGCATTTTGCATTTTGTGTGTGTGCGCATTTTTCATTCTCATTCTGTGAACGCTCTGTGTGCATTTGTTCTTGCATTTGGTGTGTTTTGTTTTTATTGGTAAGTGCATTTTGTGTTTGTGCATCTTCAGTTTCGTTTCCACTGTTCTTATCATGCGCTCAAATGAGGCTCACATGATACGCTCAAATGAGACTCCCACGAAGTCTCAAATGATGCCCTCATGAAGCTGAAATGAGTTCCCATGAAAGTCGCATGAGAAATATTTCATACGAGGCTCATATGGGCGAGCTTCGAATGATTTATGCGAGGCTCGTTTGAGTGCCATAAGCCTCGAATGCTTCATACGAGGTTTATGCGAGTGAATGGTGTGCTGGGGGGCCCAATTGTTTGACTGGTCAAGGGGGGTTCTGTTTGACTGTTTCGCGCGAGTCAAGGGTGCGAAAATCAGGACCGCGTGTGGGTCCAGATTCGCGCGTGTAGCCCCTCAGGGCTCGGGTGTGTGGCGGATTCTGTTGCGCGTGCACTGTACTGCACGATCGCAACAGAACAGGGCACGTTTCGGCCCTGTCCCGCACTGTACACGCGCATGATTTCGATCATGCCGCGCTGTACAGCACGACCGAGAGAAAATCTCGGTCGTGCGTGTGGCACGAGGGGGTGCTCGGGATTACAGTTGAAAAACTGTATCCCGCGCTGACTCACGGGAATCAAAATTTCTCGCGAAAGTAATTCCGCTTTGCGGAGTCATTTCGACACAGGTGCTATTCGGTTAATCCGTTTTTCAAACGGTAAAAACCGTTATATAACTGTGAGCTCGCATGAAGACATTTGAGCTACATTGGAGCCACATGCGAGCCTCATGAGTGTACACATTTGAGTCAGCAGGGGCGATTGTTACAAGTGCAATTTGAAGACAGTTTTTAACAACAGGAGGATATAGCCAAATGCTCAAGGAGTTGTGCAACCGTTTTCAAGATACAGCGTGGCGAAATCCTGCGAGCTAGTTAAACAACTGTTTTCTTCTTGCTCCTGCCTGTGCGTAGAAGTTATATAAATGTGTGTTTGTACCTGTCGAAGTTCAATCTAATGCATTCGCGTTTAATTTTGAAGCTCGCACTCTACTACTTCGTATTGACGAGAGTAGAAATATTACCTTGGTGCTGCCGAACTTCCTCTCGACCAGTTTGCTCGTCCTACAAGCTGAGCAAGGCATAACTACTCGCTTGCTATTTTCACACCCTTGGCTAGGAGGTGACAAGCTGTCACACTCGAAGGGTTGCAAGTGATGTTAAGTGTTGCCAAGTTAAGTTTGTAGTAAAGGCTTCAATCGCTTCCGCATAACGTTATAGCTGTTAACACGTGGTATCAGAGCTGGTACTTAGTCGTTTTTAACGTATCCAATGATGGGGTCGCCTGGAGAAGAAGGGACTTCAGCTCCCGCGAGTAGTGGTAGCCAGGAATCTGGAGTATCCGCGCCTAGGGTAGCACGGACGAACCAGGGCCCACTACTAAGGGAAGTTCTGAAAAACTTCTCCGTTGACAAGTTCAGTGGTGAAGGGTACGACGACTGGTCCTGGAAGATGCAGTTATATTTTCGGCAGGTAGGACTTCTCAAAGTCATGATCGGTAGTGAGAAACGCCCTAGCAATTCGGAACTTCAGGGCGATTGGGATGAACGTTCTTCAGCTGGATATTACATTCGCTCCCAGAGCCTAGATCTTGCTCAACGCCAGCATATCATGCATCTCCTTCCAGAGGATGAGTGCAGACCCAAGGCGTGGGCCGTACTCAAGGACCTTCATGCACCTACCTCACTTGTAGCCACCCTCATGCTAGAGAGGGAACTCTCCACACTGCGCCTTAGTGAGGGAGAACCGGTTCAACCCGTCCTAGATAAGCTTAGGGACCTCTACGCCAAGTTAGCCATTGCCGGCATTACCTACCCCGAGTCAACAAAGTGTGTGAAGATGTTGTCGCTGCTGCCGGAATCTTGGATGGTCTTCACCAGCGGCCTTAGTCTTCCCCAAAACCAAAGCCTTTGGACTCTGGAATGGATCCGCACAAAGATACTCGAGGAAGACTTCCGGAGGCGTCAGTTGAGGGGAGGAGAGGAAGGAAGCAGCAGCTATGCAATGCAAGGTGGTAAGAGGGGTAGAGGCAAGAAATGGCAAGGGGCTGGAAGAGGAGCTTCAAAGGATGAGGAGTCTTCTAGCCAGCAAGGCGGTAGAGGAGCAGGACGTGGTGGAGGTAGAGGTGGTAGAGGAGGTGGAAGGGGACCTGGGAGAATGGAAGGCAAGTGTTGGTACTGTGAGAAAGTGGGTCACCCGTGGTTTAAATGCAGGACCAAACCCACCTGGTGGACCCCCTCCAACAGGACTCAAGATGGGAGCGGCGCCGGAGCGGTTGCCGATGATGAACCGGCTGAACAAGAGGAGAGGGAAGCCGGTCAATTCTTCCACGTTGGTGAGGAGGACGAGGTTGCAGTAATCGCCCATGCTGGAGCCGAGCTGCACCCACTCAACACGTGGATTTTGGATACAGGAGCAGCATGGACTATGACGCCAAGGGCTGACCTCCTGGACAATGTGGGGGCAGCACCGATTGCTAAAGTGAAGTCAGCCTCTGGACATGCGCTCAAGGTGACGGGGGCGGGGCGCGCTGCATTCAAAGGAGCTGACGGCAAACCGGTGGTGCTAAGTGATGTGCTGCTAGTACCTGATTTGAAGGCAAACCTCATCTCCCTGAGGAAGTTAGGCAAGTGCGGGGTGAGCACAAGTACTGAGGGTGCCAAATAATTCAAGGGGCAGCAAGGAAAGCGGATGCTTTGGGATCTGCACGAGGATAAGGACATATGCAAGTCCATGTGGCAGCTGCCGGTGGTGCCCTGGGATAAGGGGAATGGCTTTCAGGGGGAGTGCAATGCTGTAGCTGCAGAGGAGCTGAAGGTTTCAGCAAGGGGAGGTGAAACGGACTGGATGACAGCCCACCGTCGCCTCGGGCACATTGCTATGCCCGCACTGCAGCAACTGCACAAGGATGAAGGGGTTAAGGGGCTGAAGCTGACAGGTGCAGCAGCAACCCACAAGTGTGAAACTTGCCTGCTGAGCAAGTTCACTCGGTTCCCATTCCATGCAACCGAGGGTGGCGGCAAGAACTGCTTGAGTTAGTGCACATGGACGTGGTGGGGCCGCTGCCGGTGGTGGAGGAGCGTGGTGAGAAGTTCTTCCTCACCATTCTAGACGACTGGAGCCGAGTGACATGGGCATATCCCATCAAGAAGAAGGACCACGTGCCGTCAATCATCCGAGATGAGTGGCTGCCGTTGGTGGAGAAGCAATCTGAACACAAGGTGATGCGGATCAGGACTGATAGGGGTGGGGAGTTCTTAGGGGAGGAGCTGAATGCATGGCTGAAGAAGCAGGGAATCATTCGGGAGCTCACCACCTCCTACACACCGCAATCCAACGGCGTAGCAGAACGGGCAAACCGCACGGTCTTGGAGACAGCACGGGTTCTTCTTATTGAGTCCGGTTTGGGGAACTCCAAGTGGCCACATGCTGTGCGCCACGCCGCGGTGGTGAAGAACAGGGTGTTCACCAACGTCGGTGGTGAGTCATGGGTCCCCATGGAGAGGTGGCTTGGGAGGAAGCCGCCCATTGACATGCTGCGTGTGTTTGGCTGCATGGCTGTGGCTCATATCCCCAAAGCACATCGCAACAAGCTGGGTGGAACGGCTGTATGGTGTGTGCATTTGGGGCTGGCAGCAGAAAGCAAGGGGTGGCTGCTATGGGAGCCAAGCAAGGGAGTTGTTTTCGACAGTAGGGATGTCAAGTTCATGGAAGACATCACCTATGGGAGCTGGTCCAAGCAACCAAATGAGCAGATTGTGCAACAACTGCAGCAGGCAACTATGGGGTTTGAGGTGGAGGAGCAGTGGGTTGAGGAGACCACAACGGCACACGAGGAGGAGGGTGAAGCAGAGCTCTTCGTGGTTAAGAGCATGGAGCCAACGGCTGAACCAGAAGAACCCCATCCCATAACCCGTGTGATTCCCCCCACTCTCCCCCAAAGGAGAACCCAAACCGAACCCACAGGACGGACCTTCTCACCCATGATGACGCGGCAGATGCGAGCTGCTGCCTTGAAGGCGAAGGCAAGGGGTGAAGGAGGAACAAGGGGAGAGCAGCAGCAACTTGATGCATTGCTGGTGCTGGAGAGCAGCAATGATTCTGATGAGGAAGCAGAGGAGGAGGTGTATTGCTTCATGGCACCTGCACCAACTCAGCCACTGACCATGGAGGAGGCTCTTAACGGACCGGATAGAGAAAAGTGGCTAGTGTCAAGAGACGCTGAATACAACAGCCTAATGGAAAATGGCACATGGGAGCTGGTGCCACTGCCGGAGGGGAAGAAGGCTATAAGCTGTGGCTGGATTCCTAGGATCAAAACTGACAACAAAGGAGCCGTGTCAGTTTACAAGAGCAGGCTGGTGGCAAGGGGTTACCAACAGAAAGAAAGGGAGGATTTCAAGGAGACTTTTGCTTCAACTCCAAAGACACCAACCTTGTGTGTTTTCCTTGCCGGTGCAGCCGTGAATGGGTGGGTGATAGTTCAGATGGATATCACCACAGCCTTTCTTTATGGGCTGATCGATGTGGAGGTCTTCATGTCACAGCCGCCGGGTTATGAGGATGGTACCGGGCGTGTGTGCAAGCTGAAGAAGGCCATCTATGGCCTCAAACAAGCACCACGCTGCTGGTACAAGAAGCTGTCCTCGGTGTTAGAGGAGATAGGCTTCAGGGCGAGTGCATGTGACGAGAGTCTTTTCCTCATGGGGGAGAAGGAGGCCCTTGTCATGTTCCTCGTTTATGTCGACGACATCTTGCTGTGTGGGAGCAGCAAGCAGGAGGTAATGAAGGTGCAGTAGAAGCTGATGCAAAACAGCAAGATGTCGTCGAAGACCCTGGGGGAGGCGAATTACTACTTGGGCATGCACATCGAGTGGGACATCACCAGTGGGTGGGTGAAGCTGCACCAGGAGAAATACATCAAGGACATGGGGCAGAAGTATGAGATTGAAGTCGGGAGGAAAGTCACCACACCCCTTCCATGTGAGTTCAAGCTCGAAAAGGCAGGAGAGAATGAGGGGGGGTGGATCATCGAGAGCAAGCAAGATTTCAGTCCGTTGTGGGGAGCTTGCTTTATGCAGCAGTGCACACCAGGCCGGACATATCATTTGCAGTAGGGCAGCTGGCTAGGGTGGTGCAGAATCCAACCGAAGAGCAGGTGGATGCAGCTGATCGAATCATTCAGTACTTGAACTCATACCCCACTGTTGGAGTTCAGTACCCTGCTGTGGCATAAAGGAAGCAAAAGGGAGTAGAAGTTCTCAGGGAAAAGGGAGAGAATTTGGGAGAGAGGGAGCTGTTTCTTACAGGTTTTGCTAATTCTTCATGGGCTTCAGAAAAGGAGGACATGTCTTCAGTAGGTGGATACCTGTGTGTGATTGGGGGAGGACCCGTGAGCTGGAGGTCAAAGAAGCAGGTGGAAACTGCGGGTTCATCTGCTGAAGCTGAGTACATGTCGATGTACCACGCGGCCAAGGAGCTGGTTTGGCTGCGGAAGCTGCTGGAGGAGATTGGGCACGAGCAGAAGGTACCAACCCCACTCTTCTGTGACAATTCAAGTGCCATCTCCATGGCCAAGAACGCGGTGCTGCATGGGCTTACCAAGCACATGCGCATCAAGTGGCATTGGCTGCGCAAAGAAGTTCAGAGGGGAACACTCGAACCTCTCTACGTGAAGACGCAGCAGCAGCCGGCTGATTTCCTCACAAAGCGGCTGGCTGAGGAACCACATTGGCGTTGTGCCAAGCTGAGTGGCATGAGCCTTAACTAGGCTCATGAATATGAGTGCAAGCAGGCGACTGCTTGAGGGGGAGTTTGTTGGGTGCAAAATATTTATTTTTGCACGTCAACCAGCCGCCTGCGTCGCATTTTGCATTTTGTGTGTGTGCGCATTTTTCATTCTCATTCTGTGAACGCTCTGTGTGCATTTGTTCTTGCATTTGGTGTGTTTCGTTTTTATTGGTAAGTGCATTTTGTGTTTGTGCATCTTCAGTTTCGTTTCCACTGTTCTTATCATGCGCTCAAATGAGGCTCACATGATACGCTCAAATGAGACTCCCACGAAGTCTCAAATGATGCCCTCATGAAGCTGAAATGAGTTCCCATGAAAGTCGCATGAGAAATATTTCATACGAGGCTCATATGGGCGAGCTTCGAATGATTTATGCGAGGCTCGTTTGAGTGCCATAAGCCTCGAATGCTTCATACGAGGTTTATGCGAGTGAATGGTGTGCTGGGGGGCCCAATTGTTTGACTGGTCAAGGGGGGTGCTGTTTGACTGTTTCGCGTGAGTCAAAGGGTGCGAAAATAAGGGCCGCGTGTGGTTCCAGATTCGCGCGTGTGGCCCCTCAGGGCTCGGGCGTGTGGCGGATTCTGTTGCGCGTGCACTGTACAGTACTACAAGATCGCAACAAGACAGGGCACGTTTCGGCCCTGTCCCGCACTGTACACGCGCATGATTTCGATCATGCCGCGCTGTACAGCACGACCGAGAGAAAATCTCGGTCGTGCGTGTGGCACGAGGGGGTGCTCGGGATTACAGTTGAAAAACTGTATCCCGCGCTGACTCACGGGAATCAAAATTTCTCGCGAAAGTAATTCCGCTTTGCGGAATCATTTCGACACAGGTGCAATTCGGTTAATCCGTTTTTCAAACGGTAAAAACCGTTATATAACTGTGAGCTCGCATGAAGACATTTGAGCTACATTGGAGCCACATGCGAGCCTCATGAGTGTACACATTTGAGTCAGCAGGGGCGATTGTTACAAGTGCAATTTGAAGACAGTTTTTAACAACAGGAGGATATAGCCAAATGCTCAAGGAGTTGTGCAACCGTTTTCAAGATACAGCGTGGCGAAATCCTGCGAGCTAGTTAAACAACTGTTTTCTTCTTGCTCCTGCCTGTGCGTAGAAGTTAGATAAATGTGTGTTTGTACCTGTCGAAGTTCAATCTAATGCATTCGCGTTTTATTTTGAAGCTCGCACTCTACTACTTCGTATTGACGAGAGTAGAAATATTACCTTGGTGCTGCCGAACTTCCTCTCGACCAGTTTGCTCGTCCTACAAGCTGAGCAAGGCATAACTACTCGCTTGCTATTTTCACACCCTTGGCTAGGAGGTGACAAGCTGTCACACTCGAAGGGTTGCAAGTGATGTTAAGTGTTGCCAAGTTAAGTTTGTAGTAAAGGCTTCAATCGCTTCCGCATAACGTTATAGCTGTTAACATATATAGCCTCGTGTTGTACCCAAGTGATTTATTCAATTCAAACCCACTTTTCTGAGCTCGATCCTAGATCCTCACACTTGGTAATCAGAGCCCGTTTACACGCGAAAGTTTTTCGACCGCTAAAACCAAGTCTTCAAAAACAACGGGGGCGACGACTGTTAAACACTGATTTCGGGTACGTAAAACCGGTTCCGTGTTTTTCACTCCCCCTCGATTTCGGTTTTCGATCGCGCATTGTCAGGAATGGAGGGCTAGGGTGACAATTACAGTTGCTACCGTGACATCGTGCGTGCTGTCGAACGATACGACGCGTTGACTCGAGGTCAACCCGAAACACGACGCTACGGGCCGAACCGTACATTCGGCACGGAGCGATCGGCACCCCCCATGTGCGGCGAACCGATGGATATCGACAGATTCGACGCGAAGCAGCAACCGACAAAATGCGAATTTTTCGGCGCAACTAGACATCAAATCCTATCGTGCTACAAAGTGAAAAAGGCACGTGTGGCACTGCTGGACGGCAACAATGGAACACCTCCAAAGTAAAAAAACGGGAATCGCCAGTAGCCGCGGATCGACCTGGCGATCGCGTAAAGATCCGAAAAGAGAAAAAGGGCGACGACGTGGCGACTTCGGAGCGGGTGAAAAGAGGAGAAAATGATGGCGTAAATATAAAACGTCACGACCGGCCGGCATCAGGGGAAATGGTGAAGGCGAATGGAGGCCCCGCAAAAAAAAGACTCTGCACCGACCGGGAAACTCCAGCCGAACACCCACGAAAGTAAGAATTCGTTAAAAGTATCCTATAAAGATACTCTAACGAAAAATATTACTTCTCGTGGTTTTCAAGCCTTTAGAAATTATTCAGGTACCTGAGAAGTTGGGCAAAGTACTACGGAGCGTAGAAAAGGGTCGTGCGTTCCGTGGAGTTAATATTCTCTCCTCCAGCACCGTGTTTAAGCTCCCCATTGCCCACAGGTGAAGCCTACACAGCTGCAAAGGCTTAGAGGACAAATCCAGGCTCAGGAGAAATTATACAAGCCTCAGAAAAAATCCTCCTACCCTCCAGGTGAAGTTGGAAGTAAAAAGTGATGAGTCAGGTATAGAAAATAAGGAAGGTGATTTTTTTTTTTTTTTTTTTTATGTACCCTATGATCCTATTAATGAGACTATCTTCAGTTATTCAGCCCAACAAAAACCACTACTCCTCGAGGTGTTATGCAAAGGACGACGCCTCCAGGCACTGGTAGACATTGGAGAAAATTGGAGAGAAGGCGGAGGAGACCCATTCTTTGCAACAATGGTGGACGGTACAAAGCTTCCCAGACAACTGACAGACATGAAGAAGCAGATAGAGTATTTACTGGACAGACAACTGATCCGCCCATCCACCTCTCCCTACATTACACTAGTTCTCTTCACCCCAAAACCAGACGGCAGTCTACGGATGTGCATCGACTACCGCGCACTGAACAAACAGACAGTCAAAAACAAATTTCCCATACCGCGCATAGACAACCTACTAGACCAACTGCGTGGTGCAACAGTCTTTTCGAAGCTGGACCTACGGTCGGGTTACTGGCAGATCAAGATGGCGGACAACTCGATCCACAAGACGGCGTTCCGTATGAGATACGGCAACTACAAATACTTGGTGATGCCGTTCAGACTCTGCAACGCACCAGCGACGTTCCAGGTGGAGATGAACCATGTCCTACGGCCCCTGCTGGACTAGTGTGTAGTGGTGTACCTGGACGACATGCTTATCTACTCCAAGAACATGAAGGAGCACGTGGAGCATCTGCGGAAGGTGTTCGAAATCCTGCGGAAAGATAAGTTCTACGTGAAGCTGGCAAAGAGCCACTTTGCCCTGAAGAAGGTGCAGTTTCTCAGGCACATGGTGAGTGCAGAGGGCGTGCACGTGGACACGCGGAAAATCGAAGTCATTAAAAAGTGGAAAGTACCGGAGAACGTGAAGGAGTTGCAGCAGTTCCTCGGCTTCGCCAACTACTACAACAGGTTCGTGCCGCAATACGCTAAGATAGCAGCGCCACTGACCGACCTACTAAAAAAGGAAACGACCTTCAAATGGGGTACTCCTCATAAGCAAGCCATGGAGCAGTTACAGACAGCACTAACCACAGCGCCAGTACTCATCCTACCGGACCCAGACAAAGACCACGTAGCTGAAGCAGACGCTAGTGACCAGGCAGTCGGAGCAGTATTGATGCAGTATCGTTTACCTCAGTAAGAAGCTACACGGAGCAGAACTGAACTACCCCATTCACGACAAGGAAGCCTTAGCCATAGTCGTAGCCTTTAAGGCGTGGAGGTGTTACCTAGAGGGAGCCAAGAATACTGTCTACACTGACCACTGCAGTCTCAAATACCTGAAGTCGCAGCCGACGCTCTCATGACGACAGGTGCGGTTGGTGGACTTCTTGGAGACCCATTTCCACTACAACATCATCTACGAACCCGGGTTCCATCCACAACAAAGCTGACGCGTTGAGCCGCCCGGGTCATGTAGCAGGCATCCAGCTAGACGGGATGAACCCACTGCTCAAGGGGCTATTCCATCATGGTTACTCCGTGGACGCAGAGATAGCAACGGCAGAGAAACAGAAGCTGTTACAAAGGGAGAAAGACTTAGTTGTAAGGAAGGGATCAGGAAGGTTTTGGGTATTGAACTACGCCTTGCTACGGCAGATACTTCCAGAGGAGTTTCATGACGTACCATACGCGGGACATTTTGGGAGCAACAAGACGTGAACGGGATTAGCAAAGTATTACTACTGGCCCCGGATGGCAGCAGACGTTCAGCAGTTCGACACCTTATGCGACACGTGCCAGCGGATGAAGAGTAGCAAGCAGGAAAAAGCAGGGTTACTTCAGCCTCTACCCGTACCGGAGCAGACGTGGCAGGTCGTCAGTCTTGAATTCCTTCGACCTCACGAGGGCATGACGCCATCCTCGTATTGATTGATAAGTTCTCTAAAATGGGTCACTTCATCCTGACCAACATCACGGCTACAGCTGAAGCAACTGCTCGACTCTTCTTCGACCGCATCATCACCATCCACGGCATCCCCGCTACACTCATCTCCGACAGAGACCTCAAAATCACGAGTTAGTTATGGAAGGAGCTCATGGGGCTGTTGGGGACTAAGTTGGCGATGTCTTCAGCATACCACCCCCAGACTGACGGACAGACAGAGCGACTCAATCAGGTGGTTGAACAGTTATTGCGCACAGCTTGCAAAGACGATATCAGCCACTGGGATAAACAATTACCGACCTTAGAGTTCGCCTACAACAACGCCTCGCATGCAGCCACAGGAAAAGCTCCCTTTTTCCTGTGTTACGGATAGGAACCACTTACCCCGCAGCACCCAACCACACCGGCACACGTCCAAGCGTCACACGACTTCATCACCACCATGCAGCAGCTATGGGAGAAGACTCAGCGACGTCTCACCACGATGCAGAACTCCCAGAAGCAGTATGCCGATCGCCAGCGACGAGATCACTCAGTAGCAGTCGAAGATCAGGTCTACCATCTAAACTCCAGCCTCGCTTGTGTGGTCCTTTTCTCGTAGAGGCACAGGTGACACCAGTTACATTCCGCTTGCGCTTACCAGATACATGGAAGCTTCACAACGCTTTCCATGTTCAGCTACTGAAGCCCTACAAGGACCCCAACCAACAGTTCCAGGGACGGCAGCTACCGCCACCACCACCTGTTCTCGTACAAGATGAACCAGAGTACGAGATTGGGCGTGTTCTCACTCATCGGCGCCCCGACGGCAAGACTTTCGAGTTCCTGATACGCTGAAAGGGATACGACCTCACTAAGGACATTTGAGGTGTAGAAGCTGATATGGGCAACGCACGCCGTGCTCTCAAGGACTATCTTGTCAAGCAGGGTGTATCTCACGCCACCCAGCTTTGAGGGGGGGACGTGTGAGAGTACGACGGCTTCTGCCAGCTATAATTGCTTACCTAAACTTTATTATGCTATTTCTAGCATAGGTTTATTTTATGCATGCATGAATTGCTTGATTTCCTAGGCTAGGTGCTTTCCTATATTAACTGGCCGAGGAGGTGCAGCCGACGAAGAAGGCATCGGCAGGGCTGCAGTCGACATGGAACCAGGCAGTCGTGGTGCCGACCAAGGAGAAGTCGGCATCGGTAGGGAAGCCGACTGCGGTACAGCACGACCTTGAGGGTAGCGAAGCCGGTGACGATGGAGGAGACGCCGAGAATTCCACCGACAGCGATGTGGTGGAGGTCCAGCCAGGACCACGGTGTACAGGTTGACTTTGGAGACCACCTGATTTCTTCATACCGGCCGCCTTCACCACAGTGTACGACGTCGACGACGACGACTTGGCGTACGTTGACGCCAAGGATGACGATGACCTGCCGGAGCTCGACCCCGACATGCACGCTGACTTCGAGCACCATTGGGGCATCGCGACGATGACGGTGAAGGAGGCGCTGGCGAGCTGGAAGGGCAAGGCGGTGAAGGCCGCAATGGAGGAGGAAATCCGTAGCCTCATCGCCATGGGCACCTGGGAGCTGGTCGAACGCCCACCCGGGGTGAACATTATGAAGAACCGGTGGGTGCTGACGACAAAGTACCGCATTGATGACACAGTCGATCGCGAGAAGGCGAGGCTGGTCGTGAAAGGCTTCACGCAGGTGTATGGCGCCGACTACGACGAGACGTACGCGCCGGTGAGCAGCTACGTCACGCTGAGGATCTTCCTCAGCATCGTCCTCGTCCTCGACTTCAGAATGATGCAACTAGACATGAAGAACGCCTTCCTGCAGAGCAAGCTCGACCGCGTGCTGTACATGTACCAGCCGGACTATTTCAACGACGGGACCGACCGGGTGTGCAAGCTGCTGAAGAGCCTCTACGGGCTGAAGCAGTTGCCACTCCAGTGGTACAGGGCTCTCGATGGCGTGCTACTGGTCGGCGCTGGGTGGAAGAAGAGCCAGGTCGACACGTCGCTCTACTTCAAGGTCGGCGTCGAGAAAGTGGCCTGCTGGGTGCTGGTCTACGTCGACGACCTGCTCGCCGCTAGAAGCAGTGCAGCAATGCTGAAGGAGCTGAAGGAGCTATTGGAAGCTGCCTTCAAGCTGTCAAGATTTCGCCCGGTGTAGAAGTACCTCGGCCTGGAGATCGTACGCGACAGGCCGGCGAGAAAGCTGTGGCTGCACCAGCAGGGCTACGTCGACAAGCTGCGCAGGCGCTTCATCGACGAGGAGCAGGGCGGTCGGACCCCGAAGACGCCCATCTCCGTCGACGCCTACGCCGAGCTCACCTTCGTCGACGAAGAGGCACAGGAGCGCTAGGAGGAGGAGTACCAGAAGAAGGTTGGCTCGCTACAGTTCGTGACGACGATAAAGAGGCCAGACATCGCCTTCGCCTGCAGCAAGCTGGGAAGCGGCCTCACGGTGAGGAGCGACCAGCACTGGTGCGTTGTCGACCGCTGTCTTGCCTACCTCACAAACACGCGTGACACCGCCTTGGAGTTCGGCGGTGGTCCAGAGACGCTGGAACTGGTTGGCTACGTGGATGCCGACAACGCCGGCGACAAGCAGAACTGGACGAGCACGGGCGGCTACGTGTTCGTCTACGGAGGGGCTGCAGTCTCCTAGTCGAGCCAGCGCATCAAGTGCGCGACGCTGTCGTCGACCGAGTCGGAGTACGTGGCCGCAAACGAAGCCGGCAAGGAGGGACGCCGCCTTCGCTTCCTCCTCGCAGAGTTCCGGCAGCTGGACTGTCCTCCGGGTGGACAACAAGTTGGCCATCACGGTCGCCGAGGGTATGGGGTGATGGGCAACCTCAAGCACATGGAGCGGCGACAGGCCTGGCTGCAGCACATGGTGAAGCGCGGTAAGTTTTCGCTGAAGTACGTCCCGACCATTGAGAAGCCGACTAACTTCCTGACGAAGGCACTGCACTACCCGGTCTTCAACCGGTGCTCCGTCCCAATCGGCCATTTGCGTCTGGCCGACGTGGGCGATGGCGACGACGACGTGCAGCAGTAGGTGCCATGCCCTCCTGCATGGCTGGTGCGGTGACCGGCGTGCTGTGCGTTGGGTGCACGCCGACAAGCTATTGTTTGAGCAGTGCTGCCTTGTGGACTGAAGGCCCAAGCGTGAACGCGGCAGGGGAGTGTCAATGGGAGATGTGTATTGGCCCCATCCTCGCTTGGGCGGAGCCGATATCGGGGTTGGGCGTACGAGAAGTGCAGCCGACTTGCAGCAGTGGGCGACGCCGACTTGGGCGAGCTGGTCGACGGGTTTGGTCGACCTGCACAAAGCCAATGCGATGACATCAACTTGGGTCGACAATGGGGCTCGTCGACTTGGGTGTCGTCGCCGACTTCTGGAGGTCGCCAACTTCAGGAGGTCGCCGACTTCAAGAGGTCGACCTGGAAGTCGCGCCGACTTAGGAAGGCGCCAACTTGGGGGAGACGACTTGGGGAGTCCGCTAGAGGACGTCGGCCTGGGTGGTCGACGGGCACGTACAGCAGCTGGTCGACACTGGCCACACAAGGCGATGCCGATTTGGTGGTTGCCCGGTCGACCAGGTTACCAGGGCGACGGAGATCTGTGGAGGTGCGCGTCAATTGCCCAGGTGTTTGTGGCGAGACCGACCTCGGTGGTGGTATCCCAAGGTCGACGTGGCTGATCAGGCGCAATCAACAACACGTGGCCGACTTGGCGTGTATGCTGTGGACGTGACGGGGCACAGGACGCCAACCAGCTGCGAGCACCTGCGAAGCGGGTGCGCTGCTGTCATGCGGGTGCAACGTTGTGCAGCCCACTTGTCTGTGTCATTAGCACGCCGTCGACTTGCAACACTGGCAAGCCACATCCTTGTAGCGCTGGAGCGATGCGAGCTCTTCTGCGGTCAACCATGCTGCGCTGGAGGTTGACCAGCTTGCTTGCTAGCACCTGATGTAGTCAGTATTGCTTTGCCATTGTTAACCATTGTTGTCAATCTTTGCTAGTGAAACTCTTGCCAATTTAAACCATTAATGAGCAAGTAGAGTGAATGCAAGCAAACGACTAAGGAACGCTACGTTCACTCCCACAACCATGCCTTCCCCATAGGCTGGCCCCCGTTGTAGTAGTTATCTCCGCATGCTTCACTTTCCATGTTCAGCCACTGAAGCCTTGCAAGGACCCCAACCAACAGTTCCATGGCCTGTTCTTCTACAGGACGAACCAGTGAACGAGGTGGAACGTGTTCTCGCACATCGATGCAGATGCGGCAACACGCTCGAGTTCCTAATATGCTGGACTTCAGAAAGTCGGCGTCCTCCCAAATCGACGTCACCAAGTCAGTGCCTCCTAGGTCGACCTCGACAGGTCGACCACCCGAACCCGGCGCCCTCCAAATCGGCGCCACTCCCAGGTCGACGATGGTGCCTTCCAAAGTCGGCATCCCTCCCCTCATCGACCACCGGGTCGAAGTCGGCCGTCGGCGTCCCAACATCCGCGGTGTCGTAGTGGCCCCGTGCAGGTCGACCAAGCTCGTCGACCTGTATGACTTAGTCGGCGTCGCCCACTTCTACAAGTCGTCTGCACCTCCAGCACACCCGACCATGAAGCCGGCTCCGCCCAAGCGAGGACGGGGCCAACAACAACTCCCGTTGACAAATGGAAAGCGTTGCGAAACTTCTACGTGGTTGGTAAACGCAAGTGGCATGTAACTAAATTCACCATGGCCTCAATGCCAAAAGGACTACAGAAACAAGGTCGGAGTTTGGACAGAAGATGCGACAAATCCAAGTTACGTGTGTCAAGGAGCCAAATGGTACCGACTTATTTTGTTGCTATCGATCCGCATACTGCTTATGGGAGTTCTACAACGTGGTGAGACATCGCAAAGTCTTCTCCCATCGCACGTGAAGCTCGTTGTTCTAAGCGTACACAAGCGTTGGTAACTGATGTCGTCCCTGCAAGCTGTGCGCGCTAACTGTTCAACCACCTGATTGAGTTGCTCAGTCTGTGCGACAGTGTGGTCGTGGTACGCTGAAAACATCCCAAGGTTTGTCCCTAACACACCCATTAGTTCCCTCCAGAAGTTACTCGTCAACTTTGGGTCCCTAATCGATAGGAGTATAGCAGGGATGTCGTGGATGGTGACGATGCGTCGAAGAAGATGAGTTGTAGCCGTGGCGTTGTCGAGATGAAGTGTCCCATCTTGGTGAACTTGTCGATCTCTACGAGTATAGCGTCATTCCTCCGTGAGGTCAAAGGTAGACCAGTAATGAAATCTAGACTAACTATTTGCCATGGCTGCTCCAGTACGGGTAGGCTGCAGTAACTGTGCTTTTTTCTGCGTCATGTCTGTTGCCATCCGGGGCCAGTAATAATATTTTGCTATTCCCACTAACGTCTTGTTATTTTTGAAATATCCCGCATATGCCACATCGTGGAACTCCTCCAGTAAGATCGGTCGGAGCGGGGGGGGCGTAGTTTGGTACCCAAACCTTTCCTGAATCTTTCCTTACTTTAAGACTTCCTCCCATGTCAATTTCTTCGCCCTAACAATCTCTGTATCCAAGGAGTATGCACGTTACATGCCTGCATCGGCCCACTGCATCAGCTTTATTGTGTAGCTTTGGCTTGTAGATGATGTTGTACTGAAGTGTGTCTCGAGGAAGTCCACCCACCGCACCTGTCGTCGTGAGAGAGTAGGATGTGACTTGAGTTATTTGAGGCTACAGTGGCCAGTGTAGACTGTAGTTTTTACTCCTAAGTAACATCACCACGCCTTGAAGGATGTGACTATCACTAAGGCTTCTTTGTCATGGATTTGGTAATTCATTTATGCTCCATGTAGCTTTTACTGATGTAAGCGATGGGTTGCAAGCCTCGTCACTGATCCTGCATCACTACTTCTCCAACTGCCTGGTCACTAGCGCTTGCTTCCACCACGTGTTCTTTTCTTAATCCAGTAGGATGAGTACTGAAGCAAGGGCTTCAGATTCGTTTTTGGCGACGCTTAGTTGTCAGGGTTCTAGGAATAGTCAACCCTGATTCGTAGGGTATTTTTTCTGTTTCAATGACAAATGCAGGGTAAAAAAACAGTAAGTCTGATTGGTGCGGGTTATTTTTCGAAATCAATGGATAAATATTTGCAAAAGCAATCAAGATCAACGAGTAGTGGTTCAGCTGGTTCGAATTCGAAGGTCGCACGTTCGAGTATCGCTGTTGGGGGAGTATTTTGCAGCGGCTTGTACAATGTTTCGTCTCGCTATGGAGCATTCAGTATCTATACTACGGGATGGTGTATCGTACAGTCAGACAAATAAGTTCCTTACGCTGTTTTTCAAAGGGTATTGAACAACTTACACTTTCTGACCCAGGGTAAAAAATCCACTACCCTTCCTGTGAAAGGGTAACTTAAAAAATGCGGCCGCCAGTCAGTGCAAAAAGGGTATTTTACCCTGATAACGAGAGGCCTGACTGAAGCGGTAGTTAGTGCTGTTTGTAGCTACTCCATGGCTTGCTGTTAAGGAGCATCCCATTTTTGGGCACTCACCACATGCAAAAAAAATTGCACCTTCTTCAGGGCGAAGTCTCTCTTTGACAGCTTCACGTAGAAATGAAGTTTTCACTGGATCTTGAAGACTTTTCGCAGATGCTCCACATGCTCCTTCAGATTTCTGAGTAGATTAGTATGTCGTCCATGTATAGGCCCTCAGATTGGTTTGAGGGCATGCTGACGGATCAGCGTGCCCCAGCCGCCAAGTGTCCAAGTCAGCGTTCATGGTTTTTTTTATACTGATTTTGGCAGTGTTAAAATCCTAAGTAGACTGAACCATCAGTGTAAAAAAAGAAAAACAAAATTGAGTTACCAGTGCAAAGTTTGTCGCTGTGAGAGTTCCTTCCAGCGATGCAGAACACGTCGGCACGCGATCTGTACAGCGCATGGCATAAAACTTCCAAGTGTGTGTGGTGTTAGAATGAACAAGGTTGGTTGGACTAGATTGGAGTGAGAGTACAAATAGGAAACCCTAGAGTTGTGACCCCACTATAGGCTAACCCGCTACAGCCTACATAGATATAACATATACAATGTTTGACACACCCCCATAGGCGAAGTGGGGGAGAGCAAGGGGTCACAAACCCAGTCAAAGCAAAGCAACACAAGCTCAGGGTGGATCTCAAGGATACCACACAAATTTCGAGCACAAGCAAGCAGTCACAAGACCAGTTCACATGCAGGTTGATAATATAGCAAGAGATACAGTGATCACAACCTAGCAAGTGTAAACATGCAGGTATATATATACATAGAGATCACAGTACAAACAGGTGAAGAAGTAAGCAAGTGAGGTCCAGTAGGTACAAGGCCTAGAAGAGTACAAAAGCGCTGATGGTCACAAGGCTGAAGCGCCTTGGTGAACACATCAGCAGTGTTGGCCTCAGTGGCCACGTAACGCAGACGAAGCTGACCACGCTGCTGCAGCTCTCGAGCAAGGAAGTACCGCAGGGCGATGTGCTTCGTTCTGTGCTCCAGTCTGTGCTCCTCACACAAGGCAATAGCAGCCTTGTTGTCGACGTACAGCACTGGAGGAGAACGAGGCCGCTCTCCCAAGTCGGTCAGCAAGTAGGTGAGCCAGCGTAGCTCCTGGGCTGCCATGGCTGTGGCGTAGATCTCAGCCTCACAACTGGAGCTGAGAACAGAGGAAGAGCGAGTAGAACGCCAAGAAACTGAGCCAGAGCCAAGGCTGAAAGTGTAACCCTGAGACGACCGCTGTGTAGCCTGGTCGTCCGCCCAAGAAGCGTCTGAGTGTCCAGTAAGTACAACTCGGTCTCGCCCTCCAAGCACTAGCCCCATGCCCGACGTACTGCACAAGTAGCGCAACACCCTCTTAGCTGCATCCATGTGCTCCTTCCGGTGACGGCCGGGAGCGACATAGCGTGCAAGGATGCTAAGAGGGTATGCAAGGTCAGGTCGAGTGCAGGTCATCAGGTACATGAGGCAGCCCACAAGCTCTGGATACGGGCCACTCGGCTCTACGGACTCATCCGAAGGCAGAGCTGAGAGCGAGTGACCGGTAGGCAGAGGAGTGGACTGAGGCGAGGAGTACGTGAAGCGGAAGCGCTGAAGGACCTGCTGCACCATGTGTGACTGAGTCAAGGTGATGGTGCGCCGTGCTCTGTCCCGGGTGATCCGCAAGCCAAGATAGCTTGTCAGTTCACCCAGGTCTGTGCACGTGTGTCTCTTCTGCAGCTCCGACTTCATGTGGGCGAGTGCCGCAGTGTCAGCAGTGGCAAAGACCAAGTCGTCGACGTACACGAGGATGTAGAACGGCGGCAGCGAGGTGTCGGTGCGTAGAAACAGCGACGGGTCAGCAGTAGAGGGAGCGAACCCAAGAGCCGCAAGTGTCGTCCTCAGTGTGTCGTGCCACTCACGCGGTGCCTGGCGGAGACCGTAGACCGGCCGCTGAAGCCTCCACTGGGTACCAGGAGGAACCGACCCGGTGAAGCCAGGAGGACGGCGCAGCCAGATCTCCTCGTGCAGGCTGCCCTGCAAGAAAGCAGTGCTGAAGTCAAGTGAGTGAAGCTCGTAGTCGCGCTGAGCGGCTATGTGCAGCAGCACCCGAAGAGTAGTCATCTTCGGGGTGGGGGAGAAGGTCTGGAAGAAGTCTACCCCCTCTCGCTGACTGAAGCCTCGAGCAACGTAGCGCGCCTTGAAGACAGGAGGAGAACCCGGCGGCCGCTTCACCCTGAAAATCCACATGCCACTGACGATGTTCGCCCCAGGTGGGGGAACCTCGTCAACGTAGGTGCCTGTGGACTTCCAGGAAGCCATCTCTGCGTCCATGGCTGTCTGCCACTGAGAGGAGTAGGGACCCGCCATCGCCTCAGCGTAAGAGCGCGGGGTCGGGATGTCAGGAGCATCCGGGTCTCCCTCAGGGGCAACTAGCATGGACACGAGATGGGGCAAAGCAGCAGCAAAGCACTGGAACTCCTCCTGCCTATCCTCAAGGACGTCCGTGCCAAGAGCACACTCACCCCCGACGGACGGAGGACAGACAGACTCAGACTCAGCAACAAGACTAGCGGCGTAGTCTAGACGACAACGGGCAGCAAAGTCAACCAGCTCAGCGACCAGAGCAGACGCAGCAGAGGACTCAAAGGTAGGGTCAGTGACAACAGTAGCGAGGAGGCGCGTGACAGTGGGACTGGCAGCACGACGGGAGTCAGACTCCGGGTCAGGAAGAGTAGGTAGGGAGGACGCAGGAGGAGACGGCAGAGGGACACGCTGAGGAGCAGTGGAGCGACGCAGTGTCATGTAGTGAGTGCCAGGGACAGGAGGAGGACGCGGGACATGACGACCAGTGCGAGCAGTACGAACAGGCGACGCGGGACGAGACTCAGGCTCACGACGCTCCGTAAGACCTCCTGTGGGACCAGTGTAGGGAGAGGGACCAGGGAGAGGCGAGGTAGGCAGTAACTGTGACTGCGACTGGACAGGCGGAGGACACTCTAAGGAGGGAGGAGGACAAGGAGGAGGAGCCTGACCAAGAACCTGCTGAAGGAGAGGTACGAAGTACGGTCGCGGCCGCACAGCGTCTCCAAAACCAGTAGAGACAGTAGCGCCAGGGTCCTTAGCACCAGCAGCAGCTCCACCGCCTGGGTCCTCAGCACCAGCAGTAGCTCCACCGCCCGGGTCCTCAGTACCAGCAGCAGCTCCACCGCTCGGGTCCTCAGCACCAGCAGTAGCTCCACCGCTCGGGTCCTCAGCACCAGCAGCAGCTCCACCGCTCGGGTCCTCAGCACCAGCAGCAGCTCCACCGCCCGGGTCCTCAGCACCAGCAGCAGCTCCACCGCCCGGGTCCCCAGCACCAGCAGCAGCGCCACCGCCCGGGTCCTCAGCACCAGCAGCAGCTCCACCTCCAGGGTCCGCAGCACCAGGAGCTCCACTCCGAAGACTGCAGCGCCGTGTGTACCACTCTCGGATCTGCTGAAGGGAGGGGAGCTCTCGGGTAGGGGGGGGAGCACTGGTACCAGCTCCAGCAGCACCTCTCCGGAGGCGGCAGTACTGTAGGTACCTCTCCTGTAGCTGCTGGGAGGAGAGGGCTCCTCCAGGTGTAGCACGCTCAGGCTCAGCACCTCCAGACTCAGCACCCCCAGACTCAGCACCCCCAGGCTCAGCACCCCCAGGCTCAGCACCCCCAGGCTCCGCACTCCCAGGCTCAGCAGCCACAGACTCAGCACCCCCAGGCTCCGCACCCCCAGGCTCCGCACCCCCAGGCTCCGCACCGTCCGCCAGGCTCCTCACGCTCAGGCTCAGTACCCCTAGCAGGACGAGAGTCAACAGCTACCTCAACAGGCTCAACCGGGTCTACCTGGGACACACCTGAGGGAGCGGCACCCTGAGGGGGGAGGGGGTCTACCACAGCAGCACCTGGCGCGAGGAAGAGAGGCGGGGGGGGGAGCGGGGCAGTGCGGTAGGGGAAGAGGCGGTAGAAGGGGACGGACTCGTCAAAGGTGACGTCCTGAGAGGGCAGAACCCGGCGCGAGGTGACGTGGTAAAACTGCCAACCAGGCGCGTCCGGGACAAAGCCAAGGAAGACATAGGGAATAGCGCGACGGGAGAGCTTGTCCGCGGACGTGTCGCGAACAAAAGCTCGGGATCCCCAGACCTAAAAACGCGACGCATCGCCAACCTCTCCCGTCCAACGCAGTGTCGGAGAAGTCTCCGGCAAGGAGACACGGGGCCAGAGGTTGAGCTGATGCGCAGCGTATCGGACCGCAAACGGCCACAGAAAGTGGGGAGCAGCCGCATGGATCAGGGAGGTACGAGCGACCTCCATGACCAAGCCAATGCGGCGCTCAGCAACCCCATTCTGTTGTGGAGAGGCCGGAAGCGTGAACGACTGCTCAATGCCGTGCTCGGCACAGTAGGCTGCCAAGAGGTCGGAGGAGAACTCACCACCTCTGTCAGAGTGCAAGCGCAGGACAGGAAAGTCCGAGCGAAAACGCTTGCCTAGCTGGAGACGAGCTCTGCTGATCCAAGGGATCAAAACACCAGGGACCTCACCCTTGGTGCGCAAGGGGAAGACCGTGGTGTAGCGCGAGTAGTCGTCAACAACTATCAGGAAGTACCTCTCCTGGCTCTGACCACGGACGCGGGCTGGGCCCCACACGTCCATGTGGAGCGTCTGCAAGGGAGCAGTCGTCGGGGGAAAGGAGGAGGAGTGAGGAGCGGCGCGCTGCCGCCCCTCGACACAGGGAAGACAGGGAGGAGCAGGCGAGGGTGGGAGGGGAGGGAGCACCCTGGGAAGACCAGAGACAAGCTGCCGTTTGTGCATGGCACGAAGGCGCTGCACAGACGGGTGACCAAGTCGGTGGTGCCAGAGGACGGTGTCGTGCGCCAGAGAGCGACACGAGCAGGGGGCCGACAGCTGACCTGACGCAGACGCGGACGCAGCTACCTGAGGGGACTCAGTGGTCAGTGTGTACAGGTCCGACCCCGGCTGCCGAGTGAAGGTAGCCAGGTGACGGCCCGTCCGAGCACACGTGCAGTGTGTCACGCGCTCGTAGGCAGGGGTGAACTGGTGAACACCCCCGTCCTGGAGTGCACAACCCGCCACCAAGTTCGTGGAGAACGAGGGGAGGTAGAGACCTGACAGTGTGCCCGACGGGACCGCAGGACAAGGAAGGACAGTGGAGGAGGTCACAATGACCGGACCCCCAGAGGGGTCAGCGAGGGAGACAGCAACTGGCCGAGCGAGTGGCTCAAGGACAGTGCGGTCACGAAAGAAACAGCGAGAAGCACCTGAGTCCAGTGTGAAGGTGTGCAGTGCCTCAGTCGACTCAGTACCAGGGGGGGCAGGCTTACTAGCACCTAGAGCGGCAGCCTCACCATCACCTGAGGTGGCAGACACGCGAGTACCTGCAGTGGCAGTCTCACTAGCACCTAGAGCAGCAGCCTCACTGGTCAGAATGCCCGGGTCGGGCGGAACACGCAAGTACTGAGCACCCTCTCCACTAGTAAACATCGCATACATGGCAGTGAGAATAGCATCAAAGTCTAGAGCCCAGATATCAACTCCCTTCCTCTCCAAATCAGCCCAGCGAGGGAGCTCAGCGCCGTCAGGGAACTGAGCGCGCCAAGCGTCGTCAAGGCGCGAGAAGCAGCGCTGCGTGGGGTGCGGCCTCCCACACGTCTGACCAGTGCGGTCACCAGTGCGGATGACGTACGTGCAGCTAAAGCCACGCGCCCCCGGGCGCTGGGAATACCACTCACGGGCCTCCTGGAGCGACGGAGTGTGCTGCTGGCTCAGACCACCGCCAGCGCCTCCACGACCACCACCGCCACCGCCACCTCCTCGTCCACCTCCTTCCCTGCGCTGCCACGACCACCTCCGCCCCCGCTGCCGCCCCCGCCCCTGCCACCGCCCCCGCCGCTGCCGTCACCACCCCCACTGCCGCCACTAGCCTCTCCAGCCCCTCCTCCACTCCCACCGCCTCCACCCCCGCCTCCCCCGCCACCACCTCCACCCTTGCCCCCTCTGTTCCTGCGGCGCCCGCTCGGAGCAGACGCAGCCCCGACCTTCTCAGCACCAAGGAGGTCGACAGCAGCAGCAGAGGCGACAGAGGGGAGAAGGGGGGAAGGGGAACACCCCTCAAAGAAAGGGGTGCGGGGCTCGCCACGAGAGGCACCTACAGCGACGATGCTCACCTCAGCTGCAAGTAGCTCCTTCTCGAGGAGGGCAATGGTGAGCTCAGTGGGGCAGCGAGCTAGGAAGTGATCCCTGATGGTGCGCAGAGAGTCAGGGAGGCGGGTGACTATGTGGTAGAGGGTGAGCCAGAGCGGGGGGGGGTTGCTAGCAAGGAACTCGTCAGGCATAGCAGCGCGGAAGCGGGCCTCACTAGTCTTGAGGTGGGTGATGAGGTCAGCAACTGTGTGAAAGGAGGCCAGGTCGGGGAACAGGTAGGGGAGTGAGAGGCGGCCTAGTGCGGCAGAAGCAGGTGAGGAGTAACGAGCAACGACAGCAGTGTACAGGTCCTTAGCAGTCTTGTGCTGGCCAAAGTGCTCGCGCTCATCTAGCGGCAGGGAGTTGCGAATAGCAAAGCGAGTGTGGGCGTCACGAGTCTGCCACTGTGAGCGCTGAGTGCTGTCAGCAGTGGTAGGAGGGGCAGTAGCATGGCCGAGGGCATGATCGTACAGTGAAATATCCTCCTTGGCTGTGAGCTGTAGGAAGAGGTGCAGATCATCTAGCTAGGTATCGAACTTCACTGGGCGGCCCTCAGCATCGAAAGCGAGTACGGGAGGAGTAGCCATAGTAGCAGTAGCAGTAGCAGTGGTAGCAGTAGCAGTAGTAGTAACGAGGCCGCTGGGGAGCTGTGCGCAGGGTCAACGGGGCCGGTGAAGCCTCTATGCGGAGTGCGGGCGGGGTCTACAGGTCCGGCGGGGCGTCTAGGCGGGACGCAGGCGGAATCGACCGGCCGGCGGGGCCGCTAGGAGAGGCGCGGGCGGGGTTGACGGTTGGCAGCAGCGCACGGGCGGTAGTGGCAGCTGGCGCGGCAGCGGGAGCTGCAGCGGCGCACTGGCGCACGGCAGCGGCAGCAGCACACGGGCGGCAGCGGCAGTGGCAGCGGCAGCAGCGCGCGGGTGCACGGTCGGCAGCAGCAGCGGGCGCAGCAGCAGGCGCGGTAGCGGGCACGGCAGCGGCGCACGGGAGGCAGCGGCAGCGGCAGCAGCGCGCGGGCGCACGGTAGTGGCAGCAGCGCGCGGGCGCACGGCAGCGGCAGCGGCAGCGGCGCACGGGCGTACGGGCGGCAGCGGGCGATGGCGCACGGGCGGCTGCGGGCGACGGCGCACAGGCAGCGGCGGGCGACGGCGCACGGGCGGCAGCGGGTGACGGCGTATGGGCGGCAACGGGCGACGGCGCACGAGCGGCAGCGGTAGCGAGCGCAGCAGCTGGCGCGGCAGCGGCGAACGGGTCGCGCCGCTAAAAGCGAGCCGCGCGCGGGTAGCTAGCGGGCTGCGCGCGCGCGGTAGGGAGAGGCGCACGAGGGCGCGAGGGCGCTCGAGGGCGCGCGGTAGTGAGAGGCGCACGAGGGCGCGAGGGCGCACGAGGGCGCGCGAGTAGAAAGAGGCGCACGAGGGCGCGACGAACGGAACGGTGGGCCCGTAGAAGGCGGTCCTAGGTGCCTAACCTAGGCTCGTAATACCATGTTAGAATGAACAAGGTTGGTTGGACTATATTGGAGTGAGAGTACAAATAGGAAACCCTAGAGTTGTGACCCCCCTATAGGCTAACCCGCTACAGCCTACATGGATATAACATATACAATGTTTGACATGTGGGTGGGGTCTCGTGACGTGAATCCCGGGCCAGGTATACATTGTACACACACGTCCCCCACCCCCCTCCAGTCAATTCCGTTTCAGTGTGACTCACGGCACTATACCGATTCGTCAGTGTTACTGGTACAGCTACACGCAAAATGGTCAGTGTGGTCCATGTAGTTATACTGAAATCTCAATGCAAAATTGAAGCATGTGCTGAGTTTTCAGGGAAAACGAAAATCACAGCTACAAAATCAGCATAATCAGCATGTTTTACGCTGATCTCTGAGGGCCTGTCCATGTACATTACCACGCACATGTCCAGTAAGGACTGTAGGATGTAGATCATTCCCATATCAAACGTCGCTGGTGCGTCGCTGAATTCGAACGACATCACTTAGTATTTGTTGGAGCCATATCTGGTACGGAACGCCGTCTTGTGGATCGAGTTGTCCGCCATCTTAATCTGCCAATGACCCGACATTGTATAGAAAACTCAAGTAATGTTTTTATGTCTCTCTTCTCCGCACCAACCACTGCCCAAAGCAGCTAGGATCATGTGGTTTCGTTTTTTCCTCATATCTCTTCACTCTATCGGCTCAAACATTTCACCATGACCTTGCACCTTGAGCCACCATTCATCAGTTGTTCTTCACAATGCCTCTCTTTCGGTTGAATCCTGCAACCACCAGGTCTCTCGCTTACAATCAGCTCTCTGGACCCATCCCTTCCTCCATCGGCTCACTCACCAGCCTTACGAACCTGTACGTCACATGTCGCCTGCTCATTATGCCAATAGGGCTGAAATTTCCATTCTGATCCCACTTCCTTCACGGTAATTCCTTCATTTGTCTCTTACTCTCCTGTTGGCGGCGTCCCTTTGCTGCTCTCCCATCCCATGATGCAGGGGCCTTTATTCCAACAACCTCCCAGGCGCCATTCCCCCCTCCATTGCCTCATTGCGCAATCTCAATGCTCTGTGGGTGCCGTGCTGCCACTGCCAGTCTGCCTTTGCTGTTGCTGTTGCTATCCATCACGGCTGCTACTTCACCCTCCCCGCCGTATCTAGCCCAATTAATTTGTTTGTATTCAATAGCTCGCATTTCCGTCTTGAAAGACTTTACATAATCACCGCTCTCTCCTTATCCTTCCCTTTCCACCTTCCACTCCCCTGTCCTTGCTGTTCCCCCAGCGACCTGAGCTCCAACCAACTGACCGGTCCCATCCCCGAGGAGATTGGTGCCATGCTTGCCCTCACAAGACTGTCAGTCACTCTCCACTACACCTCGTTGCAACCCTTCCATTCCCTTCCCTTGCCCATCCTTGACTACCGCCACTCACCGTGGCTATCCCTGCACGTCAACCAGAGTAATGACCTGTGCATCCCCCTGCCATCACTTGTGTTCTCCTCACTTTGTTTCTCTCCTTCGGTCGTTCCTCTTCCACCTTGCACGCCTTTCTCCCAGCGATTTTTCGGACAACCATCTCTCAGGCACCATCGCTGGGACACTGAGTGGGCTCAATCAACTGGCATTCCTGTGAGCTGCTCTCGCTCACATTGTAGTGCATGCACTATCTGCCACACTAACATATATAATTTTAAAATGATTCAATATCTATTGTTGCAAACCCTATCTATTCAGGCATTTCTTTCCCCTTGCCAATCGCCTTTCCCTAGCTATACATGCCCATCCTTGACTACTCTCGCCCACCCTTGCTATACCTGCCCATCGTTGCCCACAAACACCACAGTATCGTCCTGTGCATTTCCGCACCCCTCGTTTGTGTTCTCCTCACTTTGGCCCTGTGTGCCTGTTCGTCCGCTGCCGTGCACACCTTTTCCCCAGTGATCTTTCGGGCAACCAGCTTTCGGGCAGCATCCCTGCGACCTTGGACGCACTCACTCAAATGACATCCCTGTAAGCTGCACTCGAAGTTTGGTGCATGCGGTATCCGTTGCACATGTGCCTTGATTTTTGGGACCCTGTCACACAATTCCTACACACCTACCATTTAGCTAGCATCATTTGAGCCACATTTATGTGACATATAATTCCTCAGCATCTAGCAAAATATGCCAACCTAATATTTGAGAGAGCACATGAACTGAGATTCTCTTTCCCGTTGCCATTCTCCCTCAGGATGTTGACCGGTAATCAGCTCACCGGCCCCATACCTTCTGGCATCGGCTCGCTGACAAGATTGGTAGCCCTGTAAGAATTATCTTCCCTTACCTTGTGACGTCAACTCATCGGTTCTATTCTCCGCACCAAACACTGCCCAAAGCAGCTAGGATCATGTGGTTTCGTTTTTTCCTCATATCTCTTCACTCTATCGGCTCAAACATTTCACCATGACCTTGCACCTTGAGCCACCATTCATCAGTTGTTCTTCACAATGCCTCTCTTTCGGTTGAATCCTGCAACCACCAGGTCTCTCGCTTACAATCAGCTCTCTGGACCCATCCCTTCCTCCATCGGCTCACTCACCAGCCTTACGAACCTGTACGTCACATATCGCCTGCTCTTTATGCCAATGGGGCTGAAACGTCCGTTCTGATTTCACTTCCTTCACAATAACTCCTTCATTTGTTTCTCACCCTCTCCTGTTGGCCGCGCCCCCTTGCTGCCCTCCCATCTCATGCTGCAGGGGCCTTTATTCCAACAACCTCGCGGGCGCCATTCCCCCCTCCATTGCCTCGCTGCGCAATCTCAATGCTCTGTGGGTGCCGTGCTGCCACTTCCAGTCTGCCACTGCTGCTGCTGTTGCTATCCATCACGGCTGCTACTTCACCCACCGTATCCAGCCCAATGATTTGTTTGTATTCTACAGCTTACATTGCCCTTTTTGAATGACTTCATGTAATTACCGCTCTCTCCTTATCCTTCCCTTTCCGCCCTCCACTCCCCTGTCCCTGCTGTTTCCCCCAGCGACCTGAGCTCCAACCAACTGACCGGTCCCATCCCCGAGGAGATTGGTGCCATGCTCGCCCTCACCAGACTGTCAGTCACTCTCCACCACAACACGTTGCAACCTTTCCAGTCCCTTCCCTTGCCCATCCTTGACCACCATCACCCACTCTTGCTATTTCTGCCCGTCCTTGCCCACACTGCATGCACACTGAGTATTGTCTGTTCCATCCCCCTGCCATCATCTGTGTTCTCCTCACTCTGGTTCTCTCACTCGGTCTTTGCTCCTCTGCCCTGCACGTCATTTTCCGGTGATCTTTCGGGCAACCAGCTTACAGGCAGCGTCCCTGAGACATTGGGTGGACTCACTGAATTGGCATTCCTGTGAGCTGCACTCACTGTATTGTGCATGAACTATCCGCCACAGATTTGCCTGATTCTGGGGCAATATTGTTCCCCTCAAAGCCTTTTCCCTGGATTGATGGATCAGTTGAGCCACATACATGCAACAAGTGAATCTGCAAGATGAAGCAAAATATGCCTCTTGCGGGCCGACCTGGTCCCACCTCACTGAGGCCGAACCCGTGCCCATGCCTGACTTCATCCCGCTTCTAATTCCTCATGAGTTCCCTGGATGTGTCTCGCTCTCCTGATGCTCACGCTCTCCCACACTACCTCTTCTTCTCTCTTGCTACAACCTTTGCCTCGTACTTGGTCATATGTCTGCTGTAACTGTATCTTCTTGGCATGACTTTTTTCGGTACTTACAACTTGTCACTAAGGGTTTTCATTCCATTTGCCAATCACCGCTCCCTTCCTTTGACCACCCGCGCCCACCCTTGCTATCCCTTCCCAAACTTTGTCACACACTCCAGAGTAACGTCCGGTGCATCCCATGCCGCTCCTCACTTGTGTTCTCCTCACTTTGTTCCCCTCTCTCGCTCGTTTGTCTCTATTCTGCGCACCTTTTTCGCAGTGATATTTCGGGCAACCAGATCTCAGGAAGCATCCCTGCCTCCATCGGCTCTCTCACCAGTGTAACGAACCTGTAGGACCACACTTTGCGCCTTCCTTATGCCAATGGAACCAACCCCCTTTTTGGTTCCTCACTAGGTGCAAAAAAGAGCTTCCCTCACTTCTCTATCTCTTCTCCCCTCTCTTCCCCGTCATCCCTTTGCCGCCCTCGCATGCTGCAGAGAACTTCGTTCCAACAAACTCTCGGGCTCCATACCTCTCTTCATTGTCTCGCAGCTCTACCGCGATACCCTGTGGGTTTTATTTGTCACAGCTTAGGCTTAGAACTAATGCATTAGTAATGAGCTTGAAGATCTTTAAGTACATCCAAAATGGGCAAGGAATGGATGGGAAAGGGGATCGTGGGCAATCTCTAGGGATTGGGGGTAATCCCAAGGCAATCTCCAATTGGTGGGTTGGAGATTGCTTGGAGATTACATTTGGGTTTGGTTGGGATGTAGGTGTACACCCAACCAAACACAAAGTGCAAACTACACTACGCTAGGATATAGAAAATATAAAGTACAAAGTGTGAGATTGATGGCTAACACTAGCATTATTGTACCACCAACATTCTACCACTGCCAATCTGCCACCGCTGATGCTACCACACCACACTCACCAGAGCCATCCCGATGATCTCTTCCCTTTACGACCTTCATTTACCAGTTATCAAGGCTTCCAATATTCGCTAATACCTACTGGAATTTTGTTGTCTACCCTCCACTCCACTTTTTCTGCTGTTCCCCCAGCGACCTGAGCTCCAACCAACTGACCGGTCCCATCCCCGAGGAGATTGGTGCCATGCTCGCCCTCACCAGACTGTCAGTCACGTCACTCTCCACCACAACCCTCGCACACCACAGTAATGTCTGGTGCATCTTGCCTCCGTCACTCTTGTTTGACTGTCTTCCTTCTTGATGCACCCGCCTGTCCTCCGAATTGCATGTCTGTCTGTCTTCTAGTGATCTTTCAAACAACCAGCTTTCGGGCACCATTCCTGCGACCTTGGGTGGACTCACTGAAATGGCAATACTGTGAGATGAACCCGCACTATGGTGCATGCACTATCTGTCACACATGCGCCTTACTTGTCAGTTCCTGTAATGGTTGCGCCGCGCAACTTGCGCGCACTAAGCTGAAATGGGCACACATGGGTTGCCGTTTCTCTGACCATGTGCGACGCACACACGCGAATGTTAGTGTTCCACCGTTTACATTCAAACATAGAATGCAAAATTATTATTTGTTGCTGAAGAAGACCTATTCTGCAAGATACATGCATTCCTTTTGTGTCCTGTAGCAGTATATTAAGATCTAGTCTCCCCACTACAGCTAACAGACAAAAAAAAAAGGGAAGAAAAAAAAAGGTTGCTTCTTCTAGGCAAACGGGGTTGCCTCTAAATAAAATGGAACGGATTTTGTTCATTATCTCATGCATAACACGTTTCTAAATGCACATGCATCTCCATGTGCCCCTGTCACTGCCTTGTATTGTGTACCATCCCCCTCCTTCCAACCTATTCAGGGTGTTGAGAAAAAATCAGCTCAATGGCTCTATTCCCGCCACCATTGGCTCCCTGAAGACACTGTTAGCTCTGTGAGGATCTGCCTAAAAGCTCTCCTTCCCTCTCCTCTCCAATCAATGTCAGCTCCACTTTTTGCGGTGCATGCTGTCATGTTACTTGACGTGTCGTGGCTTGCATGCTATCATACATCGCACCGTTTTTTACCTTGTCGGTCCACTTCTGCATTCCCTTTCTTTCCTCAGCGACCTTTCAACCAACCATATTACGGGCAGCATCCCTGCCAGCTTCAGTGATCTCAGTCAAATCAAATCCTTGTAAATCCTTGTCAATCAAACACCCCAAAGGTGTGCCAGAGAGGTGAAGTTGACAAACATGCACATAAATATTAGCGACATTGTATGTTCTGGAAAGAAGTGTGTTCGTTAGCAACCAACCCAAGTGCATGACGAGTACATTTTTTGCAACGACAGTGAGTTGAAGAATACATATTGTTCACAACATGTGTTGTCAGAAGTTGTCATGTGTTCTTGCAAGGTATGGTCCGACATACAGAAAGTATCATGTCCATCAGAGCGTACTGCTACACTACTAGAACTAGTAATGCCACTCACAGTCAATCTCAATGTGTCCCTGCACCTCTTATTAATCCCGCCTCCCCACGGTGTCCCATCCTTTCATGTATTCCCAATGTAACCCTTGAACGACCACAGATATCTGTATCAAAATCAGCTATCTGGCTCTATCCCTGCCACCATTGGCACCTTGGCATCTCTGCTATCTCTGTAAGAAATCTCGATATTCCTTGGTATATGTCCCGTCCCCCATTTTTCTTGTTGCACTTCCTAAATTCCTCTCCTCGAATTCTGTATCAGGCCTTGTAGATTCATTACACTTCCCTGATAGTTTATTTCAATCATCGAGTGTTTGTGCTAAACAGTGATTGTTAAATGGTTTGTACCATTTTGGCTAGTCATGGACCAGTATGCCTTTCCAACATCGGTTTAGGTTTGCTCGTTCCACTACGCACAAAGCACACCCTTCAGTTGGAATTTCACCCCAACCTCCTTGTTAATTTGTATCGAGACACGTCCAAGCTTTCTGCCTAGAAACCTATGGCTTTTATCTCCCAACTAGGTATCTAGACCTACTGGGACTCAATCCCCTTGGAAAAGCTGGCTGATTGTCGGCTTTGCTCGTCGACTCGCATCGGTCGTTAACATGAGAAGCCGGGCCTGCCATGGACTCATTTCGTGCGATATGGATGGCTCATCTTCTACTCTCCCTTGCCATCAACAGCTACCTCGATTCCAACAAGCTGTCAGGATCTGTGCCCTCTTCAATGGGAGAACTCACAGCACTCACAAGCTTGTGAGCTGTCAATCCATCTGCTATTGCTCAGGAGTTCCAAGAATAATTAGTTCATGTACCGTTCCTCCTGGGAATTTGGAGGCATTCCGACGCATACAACCCGTTTTCCCAGTTTTGCCTCCTCCAAAGCCCTAGCCAATATAATGCATGATATCAACGCCCGTGTCTCTCCCTGTACTGGAACAGATCAAAACGCTGTGCTCATACGCTGCCCATTCCCCTCTGACCCTGTCTCCATGTATGTTGCACTCATCTAACCCCCTCTTCGTCCTTAGGGTTCTCGACAACAATCAGCTCACTGGATCGATTCCATCAAGCATTAGCTCCCTCTCAAGCCTTGAAGTCTTGTAAGACCCTTCCCTTCGCACTCAAAGTGCTCTCCTCTACCCTCATCATCCCCTCTCTGCAACCCCCTCTTCATCCCTTCGCCATGATGTTCTCACTGTTATACTTTCATCAGGCTTCACCAACCCATTTGGAGGCACAACAGGAACAATAAATCCCTCTGGCCGCTGTTTTCCCATCTCCCTGTTCCCTGTTCACGAATCAGAGCTCTGTCCCGCAACCTGTTCTCTGGATCCGTCCCTGGCTTCCTCAGCTCCCTCACCAATTTATCGATCTTGTACGCCCCACCGGTTCTTTTGCCATGTGTCCACTGCCCATAATGACAATGCTATTTTCCGTTCGAGTGGAAAAGGTGTGTAATATCTCTGAACAGCACATCTATTTATCCGACCCGTTTATTGTACCAACTGGATTTGCAGGGCACTCCAGCGTAATCTCCTTAATGGGCAGATCCCTGAGAGCATCGGGGAGCTTTTACAACTGTGCTATCTGTAAGCCCTAGCATCTGATGCATGCCATGTCCGGCTTCTACCACCATCCCACCTCTGTCTTGTGCACATGTGGAAGGAACTATGCTTCGATGGACTGCCAGGCTTAATCCAATCCATAAGGCCCATGTTCTCTACTTGTACTTCTCTAAATCTAAATTTCCCCCCTTTGAGGTGTAATCGTTTTTTATCTGGATTTGTATCTACTCCCACCACCATGGGCATCAGGTCTCTTGCCTCCAACCAGCTGTATGGAGGCAATCCTGAGAGCTTCATCCACCTCACACATCTCACCTACCTGTAAGCCCATACCATACCACGTGCTGTCGTAAGCTAATCGCAAATTTCAAGCTCTGGGCTTTAAAAGAATTGCTACTCGAGGTGTGTTGGTATGGCTCCTCTTTTGTCACTCGATGTTCCACATGTTGTTAGGACCTGTGCATTCCGGGCCTTCTGTTATGCAATGAAATACAGTACATCAGATCGGATGACTGACTGTCCCCTAATGAGCGTCCCAGGAATTCTGGTCTTGAACAACTTAGTGTGCGCGTGTATTTACTGTAATCGTTCACCTCGAACTTGTCGTCCTCTCCTCCTGAATTTTTCATCCCGAGCCCACTATTCATCTTCCCCTTTTTCCACCCCATCATCCCAACCCTTCTCCCCCTCACGAACCCAACCGCACCCCCACCCAACTCACACCCTTCTCCCCTCCTTCCCTCCCTCTGTCTTCTCCCAGCGACCTCTCCCGCAACTTCCTTGCAGGCCCCGTTGCACTGCCTGCCATCAGCAGCTTGCGCCTCTACAGCAACTTCTTTTCAGGCCCTCTGCCCGAAGGGGCATGCCAGGCTACCAACTTCGATGCCAACTGCTTCACAGTGCCTCCTGGCTGTGCGCTGGAGGTGCCGCGGCAGGAAGCTGCATGCAATAAATTCTGTGGCGTTTCCACTGTTGTGGCCCCGTCCTCCGCTGGCGCAAGTGCTGCTGCTGCTGCTCCTGTTGCTTGTGGTGGTAGAGGGGCGTGCGTTCCGAACCCGACTGGAGGACTGCCCCCAAGCTGTTTGTGCGAAGCGGGGTTCATCAAGTATCGAAGGATGAACTGTGTTGCTCAACGTAAGCTGAATTCCTCCATGGAATGTGAATGGCATCACAACAGAATTGGTATGGAAGGAGATTCCTTTACCATAAGGTCACTGCATACGTCACTGCGTCCCACTGCATACGTCACTGCATACGTCACTGCATCTCACTGCATACGTCACTGCATCTCACTGCATACGTCACTGCATCTCACTGCATACATCACTGCATCTCACGCAGGCGCCCTGTGGTAGCATCTCACTGCATATTCCAACCGAAGTAGCTGCTCTGGTCACCACTGTTGCTCTGTACCGTCTTAAAACATAAGGCACTGTACTAGACTGATCCATCTCATCCCAATCGTGTGATAATCTGCTTCACCCAAAGCCATACCAGATGTCACTGCAGTGGTGTTGCTTTGTCCTATGCTAGAAGAGAGGTCAGCACTCAAGCTACCTCACTGTTGGTCCCATCCCATTGGAACTTTTCCTCATGTCCCCTGCATGTCCCCAGCCAAAGGTGCAACTTATACAATTCTTCCGCCAGCAACTGTGCTAACCAACGGGACGAAGAAGGAGACAAAGGGGCTCTTCACTGCAGATCCGGTGACTCTGTTTGTGTACGAGCCAGGGCAGGCAGTGTCGGGGTGTGGAATGCAGCTGGCCTTCCAGGCCAACTTCACCTTTATCCTCTCAGCTCAATCGGGTCGCGCCGTGGGCAACAACGGCTTTGCCTTTGTCATCTCTGCAACAAAACGAGTGGTTAACGGCTCAGGCATGGGGTATGGTGGAATGGACAGCCGGAGCATGGCGATTGAGTTTGACACTCTGACGAACAAGCAGCACGGTGACATAAAGGGCCAGCACGTGGGGCTGAATATCCGAGGCCAGGACAGATTGTTAGCTGCTGTGAGATTGCCATTTGTGCTGAAAAACAGAACGCCTTACACGGCATGGGTGGACTATGAGCCTGGGGAGCCCGGCACCATCCAAGTGTTCCTGGCCGCTTCGGCAGTGAAGCCAGCGCAGCCGCTGCTGGAGAGGAGGCTGGCGCTGTGTGAGGTGCTGCAAGCTGGAGCAGAGCAGTTTGCGTTCTTCTTTGGCTTTGTGGCGTCCACCACTGTGAAGCCGCTCCAGGCACATCTCATCCTCAAGTCGGCAGTGCACACAAGTAAGGACAGCCCAGTGATGATGATGATGATGATGATGATGATGATGATGATGATGATGATGATGATGATGATGATGATGATGATGATGATGATGATAATGATGTGAGAAAGTGTAAGAACAACCGATAGTTTCATTAGGAAGGGCATGGGTTTACATAGTTGAGCTAGGATGTAGGAGCCATGCCAACATTATTGGCCCCCACCAATAAGTTGGGTTGAGGAGTTATTGGGGGGGCCAATAATCTCCCAACCCAACCTTGGGGGCCCAATAATTGGGCCAAGGTTGGGTTCCAACCTCAAACCCTAGTTGTGCACCCAAACTAAGTTTGGGTGCCTATCTCTAGTCAAAGCTTATATGATGATGCAGGTTACAATGAAGATGGTAATCTGACAGATGATGATGATGATGATGATGATGATGATGATGATGATGATGATGATGATGATGATGATGATGATGATGATGATGATGATGATGATGATGATGATGATGATGATGATGATGATGATGACGACGACGACGATGACGACGATTACGATGAGTGTCGTGGACTAGGACCAGAGCGATGGCTGTGGTCATCCTGCCTCAACCTGTTGACTGCTTCTAATATGCTTCACATAATATCTCCACACCACGTCATCACCATGTTCTCTTTCTGTCACTCGTGTGTCCCCCTTTATGCAGGCCTTACGGCCTCACGGGATCCCGTGAACATCACTCCAGGTAAAAAGCGCATGGCTGGTGTGTATGCATGCTTGAGCACATCTTTCCTGCACACCAGAGGTCAATTAGCTCCACTTCAGCCTCTTTCAAGTCCCTTTTTCCTTCTTCCATTGTTGAACAATTCAAGTGTTGGTGCACTCTCGCACTCTCTGTTATGGAGCTATTCAGCCAGAAAAGCTCATCTGCATGTGTGCATGCACCGACATCCCTTCCATCTCCACTACATTTTCTGTTGAAATTCTGTGCTACATCCAGCCTTTGGCCTGACCCTCTCCGTGGCATCGTATGCGCCAGTGGGAGCCAGTCCCTTCATGCGCTACATGAGTGCGGACTACCGAGTGTCAGCTAACCAGCTTGACGCTTGGCAAGTCAGCGACTCCCACTCCTGGGACTCCATGGCCTTCCTCGGCTGGCCGGTCAAGAACCAGAAGGACTGCAGTGAGTGGGGATCAGGAGTTGTAGGAGTATATGTATAGGGCCAAAGCATTTCTGTGATGTTTTGTGAATCAGGTATAACTGTTATTCTGTACATTGCTACTTTTGTTGTCTTCTGTTGAAGAAAGAGACTCCTAATTTGTGACCGGGGATGCCCTATCCTCACATCCTGCGTGCACCACCGTTTCCAGATGCAAGCTGGGCGTATGCGGTGGTGGCAAGTGTGGAAGCAGCGTACGGCATTGCACTGAATCAGCAGGCTCCACGGCTATCAGTGGAGTCACTCTTTGCAGCCATGGGGCTCACCTCCCCAGCAGCTAAGTGCACAGCAGGGGGCTCTCCTGCTGCGGCCTTTCAAAAGCTTCTCACTCTGCCCCGTGGTGGCCTCACAACAGACGGCAAGCAGGTAGGGAACAAGACTATTATATAGAGACATGTATGTCTGCCTTTTTTGTATAAACCAGCACCAATGTACAGTCATAAGCGAGGGGCTGTACACTGATATACAGAGCCGCAATTAGCCAAGTACACGCACAATGACTTCCACTTCCCCGATTTCACCATTGCATTTTCTCGTCCATTTTTTCTGTATCAGTTCCGCCTGCTATATCAGTTTGTTTAATCAGCTAATCCGTCTATCCAATCATCATCTTGTGCTCTTGATCCGCAGCCAACGAAGTACCCCATTCAGGGTTTCGAGCGCACGCGGTTCAAGGGGTATGTGGGGCTCATGCTGGCAGTGCAGCGGCAGCCAGTGGTGGTTCACATCGAGGCCTCTGCTGCCTCTGCTGCCTCGTTTATGACGGGGTGAGTACCGATCATGTTAAAATCTTGGTTGTGTTGCGCTTCCCTATGAGCATCCTTGTCATTGTTGTGAATCTTCATGACCTATGATAGTAGCTTTGAATAAGATGAGTGTTCCATGTGCCATCACAAGTACAGGTGACTGCATGACTCATATACCTTTTTCTGTATTCTTTTGTAATTATCTCATTCTCTCATCCAGACCTTAAAGTACCAAGACCCTACCTGCTACACCGGCAACCTGAACCATGCTGTACTCGTTGTTGGGTACCTCGTTTTAACAACTAGTGAAACCTCCTTTGATCCGCCATTCTGGATCATCCGCAACTCATGGGGAGTGCTGTGGGGCGACCGGGGCCACATGCGCATGGACATTCAGGGAGGGGATGGCGTGTGTGGCATCAACGTGCTGCCTGGCATCTACCCCATAGTCAAGAGTGAGTCATGCTCATGTCGCAGTCAACAGTGAGCTGAGCTAGACCCTATTCGAGAAACCACAAACAAAGTGGGAGTTTGTATTTCTCTGGTATGTTCAGCTTACACACCTTAAGAAACCTTTCAAGTCCTCATTTTCCTGCATGTCTGTTGAATTACACTACCTCTCCTTGCTTTTCCACCTACCCTCCAGTTTCCAAGGACCCCTGCGGCCAAAAGAGCTTCAAGAGAGATGGGGACCTGCAGCCCAGCATGAACCCGTGTGGTCGTTTCACATGCCAAGCAAACACGAAAACCAAGGGCAACACCTGCAACTGCACCATACCTAACGAGACCAACCAACCTTTTGTTGAGGTGGCCAATGGATATGGCTCCAACACATGTGCATATGGTGAGACATGATTAAGCCAAAGATGTGTCTTGGACATACAGTCTACTGATCTTTGTACAGCAAGTATGGAGTTTTTCTTGGGTATAAATTTGCAAGACACACAGACTTGGCTGACCAGCTTAGCTTGTATGCCACACTCCTCAGCGACCTCACATACAGCTGCTATAGCAGCTTCTTCTTTCATCATGGACATATTACTTGGATTTTGAGCTTTGTCCCAAATAACACGCTCTTCACAACCCATATGTACCCCGTTGCCTACCCAACAGCTGATATGTGCAGTTCTTCTTCTATCAACCCCTGTGGTGCGGGCACATGCATCAACGATGGCAAGGGCGCATACTCCTGCATCTGCCCGCTCAACTACGTTGAAAGCAGAACCGTTGACAACTCCCCCACCTGCGACCCAGGTGCTGCTAGTTTGGCCTCATTCACACACGAAACGCATTTGACTGATATTTCAAATGCGTTTGATGCAATTCCATGGGTTCATTTACTTGTTTCAAAAAGCAACTGACATTTCTATCCAGCATGGCGTCATTGTAACCCTCTGCCATCCCTCTGTAACTTCCCTTTTGTATGTGCACCCACCCCCCCCTCCCCCCTCTTTCCCCCCTCCAGTCAACACCACAACCTCCACCTTGACTGTCACTGGTGCCAACTGGTGGTGCTCTGATGTCTTTCCGGCTGTCGGCCTGGCATTGGCTAGCGCCCCAGTGGAAAACATGGTGAGAGGGCTGAATAATCGGACACAGATTCATTAGGATGGGCGACTGGTGGGCAAGGATTATGGGGGCATTTGATAGGGTTCTTAGAACCAATGTCGTTTTTCAGAGGAGTGAAGGTAGCAGCCATCCATATCCAACAAATCACCCCCCCATTGTGTTCCAGGGCGTTAACTGCAGCCAGCCTTTGCCTCAGGGCAAGGTGATTCAGCTGGGGAGCATCCCCACCACCCCGTGCACTGCCTTCTACTATGTCCTCAATGTGAGTCCAAGGTTCTTTGCAAGACACAGAGGAAAATGGAATAACCATCCGTTCCTGTTGTCCTTTTTTGTTCAACGTGATGCAACAAACACACCATCTACAACCCACCTTCTTTCCAACATACTCCCAAATCATGACTTGTTTTGGTGTTAGGGATGTCCACTCAGCAGCATACATATTTTATATATATCCAACTACAGCACTCCAGCATCCATATGTTAGGGTCGTCTTTGTTTCTCCCTGTCCTGCCTGCCTTCATTTCTTTGCGTAACCACAATTCTAGATTCCTGACAACCGGTTCCTCGATCCTCAGTAACCAAACACTGCATGCATATGCTTTGTACGTATTTGGTGATACCATGTAATGAATCGTCCACATCCCATCTCTTGCCTTCTCTCCCCTCACTCAACGCCCCAGGGTGACACCTGCTCATCTATCAGCACCCAGCTGGGTCTCGCATCCACTGACCTTGCCACTCTCAATCCCAGGCTGGATTGCTCTAAGCCCGTCAAGGCAGGCCGCTCTCTGTGCCTCGAGCGCAACTCCACCTTCGCCTTCACCGTCCCTCAGTGCTTGCAGTACGGCATGCTTACAGCACAGGACACGTGCGAGCAGCTGCTGCTGCAGAGCATGCAGTCTGGTGCGGATGAGTCGGCAGGAGCTGATGTGGTGAACGCAGCAAGTTCAGGCCAGTCAGCTGGGGATTATTCCGTGGGTAGTGGTCCCTGGATTGAGCTCTACCGGAACAATCCCGGCCTCGTCTGCCCTCGAACCAACCCTGCCTCCAGCGCCATTGTTTCCAGCATGACTAGCATACAGGTGAGAGGGGGAAGACCAGAACAATTAATAGGTATGATATTGTGTTTTCTATATATATATAAATATACATGTATATATATAGATTGTGCTTTCTATGTTTATGTTTTTTACTTTTGTTTCCACTCTGTGCATGCATGTCATATCTCAGGTGTGCCTTCAGGCAGACTACGAGTCCTTCGGTGCTCACAGCTGCAAGATGGGAAGGATCAAGGCAGTGTCACCGTCTATGACATGCGCGGGTGCTTTCAGCTTCTTCAGTGGAGCACAGGCGGGAACGGTCACAGATTTTTACAAATACAATCTAAAGACATGCTTGGGGACTGTAGAGTCAAGTTTTATTTGTGTTCCATAGTGTGACACCTTGGTTTTTGGAGGGGCGTCAATTCAGTTACTAAACTTGTGGCAGAACATAAGCTCATAGCCTGGTGACATACATTTGGCAGATACCGTACTCTACATTGTCCTTGTTATACCGTAAGTCTGCCATCCTACTCACAATCTGGTTCACCTCGGTTATTTGCCATACCAACCTCCCCTCAAATCACTTTGCACACATGGTTTCGCAATAAATTCACGCACTTTAGCTTAGGTGGTATTTTCGTTTTCGGGCTGGTCTGCCCCAGACCCAAGCCCGCTCTGCTTTACATGTTTGCTGGTACGAAACCTTGTACCGTATCACCCCGGATATAAGCGCAGGTGCGCTTATAATAAAACAGTGTCTTTTAGGGGGGTGCGCTTCTAATTAAGTCGATTTTAGAAGTGCATGCATGCGCATGTAGTAGGGAAAAAAATGAAATTCACTTTTCAAACTGAAGCATGCAATAAGCGAATCCAACCGATCATGCAACAAGTGGGATCGTGCATGATTTTCAGGCAAAAACAACTACGGTTCGGTTTCCCACCGCATAGTTCTGTCTAGAACCATCGAACCTGATAGTAGTGACGGGGATGTTGCCGTGCGACCCAATCACAGCTGCATGCGCTGCGTGGCATGCGCATTTCTTCTCACCCCTCTTGAAGCGTTTATGCTGCCACGCAGGGTCCTCTACGGGGGTAGGCGGGGGTTCCCCGCCTGTCATTGACGAGGACCCCGAGCCGCCAACCCTACAGGGTCCCCGTCGTTGCCAATTTGTGCACACTCATTTCATTTTTCTTCATTCAGTTTCCAGTCTAGGACGCCTGGCTGGCGAAGCCATGGCGGAATTCAGCGGAACGCACTTCATCTTCATGAAAAAACTACATCGCTCGTGGCAACTTGGCGACGACGGGTGGTATACCCGTGAGCCACCAGCCCCTCCAGTGCCACCTGCACCCTCTGCACCCCCTGCTCCGTCTGCTCCTCCTGCACCTCCTGATCCTCCTGCTCCTCCCGCTCCTCCGGCTCCTCTGAATCCGTACGAGTAGTGCTTATCAACGGTCCGTGCTCCAGCTGTATTTACCGGCCACTTTCGACGAGTGGCTGTCTGAACCGGACACACCCAAGGCCCCCGATGTGTTCATCCATGCTCTACCACCTGCACCACGGTGGGGAAATCCTGAAGTCTGCACGTGGGATGAGTCGGCTATGGGCGCAGACGATGACATGGCCGCCGATAAACATAACACCGGCGACGGCGACAGTGGAGGCAATGGTGGAGGCGATGGTGAAGAGGGCTCCGAGGACGACGTGTTTCCAGATCGTGATGCAACTACCGCGGACGATGACGGTGTGGAGTCTCGGTGTCGCGACGCACCAGGCACGAAGATGCCGATACCAACGTATCCGCCGATTAACAAAATACGACCCCACCCCTCCTCCGAGAACCGTGATGCCCGCCCCCCCTCTCCCAGGCACAAGCCGACTCAACATAAACGGCAGCCCTACACCGCCCAGGAGAAACTAAGGTGGCTCGTTCGGTTGGAGCTTGTGGCATCGGTAAGCGAGGTCACGCGGAAGTCCGGCATACACCGAAAATGCCTGACAGAGTGGAAAATCCAAGCGGACCACCTCAAGGCTGCACACGGCGCACGGTGTCAATTTCATGGGTGCAGGAGGTGTTCCTTGTACAGACCCATGGAGTTAAAGGTATACGCTGGCAGTTTTGCAGTATCAGTTGGCCGGCTGCAATACTGTTCATGCGAGGTGGTGAAGGTGCTGTTCCCGGAAGTCAAGTGAAAAGGGAGTCAGCGGTGGTCGTAGCGGTTTCGCAAGCGGTGGAACCTCACCGTGCGCATGAAAACTAAGGCGGCACAGAAGGCACGGCAGCGTAAGTGCCTCGCTTCCCATTTACTTCGAGCGAATTCGCATTGTTTCTCCATTTGGTTGCTCATGTGTGCATATCTTTATCTTGTAGCGGTACTCATTTGCCCTTCTATCTGTCCTTCCCTCCCATTGCGCAGACGTGGCGAAGCAGTGCAAAGAATTTTGGCAGTACGTCCGCGACGCACGCAATGAGTACGATATCGACATTCGATATGTCATCAACGCCGACTACGCCTTTGTGGTTGGAGATGCCGGCGACTACCACGGTGGAGTAGACAGGCGTGAAGTCGGTGCCGATCCGCAGCGATGGTTACCAGATAGAAAGAGTCATCGTGATGCTGGCGTGCACAGCGACGGGCGAGAAGTTGAAGCCGTGGGTGTTTTTCAAGCACAAAACACTCCCAAAGGGTGACTTCCCGAACGGTAAGAACATGTTCTTGTGCGTGTTTTGGACGGTTAAAAAAAAAAAAAGTTTACCACCGCTTGCTTGTGTGCAGATGTTGTGGTTGGCTGCAAAGAGAACGGGTGGATGGAGGCCGCGAGCGTCATCCAGTGGCTCAATCAGGGCGTGGTGCCGTTCCTGAAACCAAAATTCGGCTTGCAGAGTCGGAGCGCCATGCTAGTACTCAACTCCTACCGTGGTCAGCTGACCAAGGAAGTCAAGGCAAGATTCGCGGTGCTCAACATTGTGCCGGCGATTATCCTGGTGGGATGCACGGCAGACTTGCAGCCGCTCGATGTGTCGTTCAACAAGAGTTTCAAAACGAGTGTTTGCCAACAGTACCAGACCTGGTTTGAACAGGACAGTCCATCCTCTCCTCCACTCTTCCACCTATATACCCCTGTATCGTCCCTGTCGTCCCTCTGTCTGCACCGTCACCACCTGCTGTCCCCCTGTCAGTGGGCAGATTTTGTCGACCCTCTGCCGGCTCCCTGTCCAAGTCGGCCGACGATGATGAGGGGAGAAACTTTGCGCCATAAGCTATGCCGCGCATTGACATCGTAAGCAATCGACCTGCAGTCGCGGCCACGGAAGCTGGCAAGGAGGCTCGTCGTGCTTCCTCCTTGCAGAGTTCAGCTTTTCGAAGCTGGGAAGCCGACTGTCCTTCACATGGACAATCGATCGGCCATCACGGTCACAAATGGCTTGGGGCTCAAGGGTAACCTCAATCACATAGAGCGACGCTACACGGGAAGATTTTCCTGCAGTACATCCCGACCACCGAGAAGCTGGCTGATTTCCTAACGAAGTTGCTCCATTTTCCGGCCTTCAACCGGTGCTCCGTCGCCATCGGCCAAGTGCGTCTGGCCGACGTCAACAACTGTGACGACGAGGTGCAGCAGTAGGTGCCGTGCCCTTCTGCACGGCTGGTGCGGTGACATGCGTGCTATATGTTGTGTGCATGCAGACATAGTTTTTTCTTGTATTATATTCCTTGGGCTCTAGATAAACCTAGTGTGTAGGGTGCCCAAGCGTGATCGCGGCAGGGGAGCGTCGAGGAGAAAGGCCTGGGGCGCACCAGCCGTGCAGAAGGGCACGGCACCTACTGCTGCACTTCATCATTCCCGTCGCCCACGTCGGCCAGACGCACTTGGCCGATTGCGATGGAGCACCGGTTGAAAGCCGGAAAATGCAGCGCCTTCGTCAGAAAATCCGCCGGCTGCTCGGAGGTCGGGATGTACTGCAGAGCAATTTTCCCGCGCTTCACCATCTGCTGCAGCCAGGCGTAGCGTCGCTCCATGTGCTTGAGGTTGCCCTTGAGCCCCAAGCCCTCTGTGACAGTGATTGCGGACTGGTTGTCCACGTGCAGAATAGTCGGCTTCCTTGCGTCGAGCAGACGGAACTCTGCAAGGAGGAAGCGCAGACAGTGAGCCTCGTTGCGAGCTTCGGTGGCCGCGACGTACTCTGATTCGGTCGACGAGAGCGTTGCGCGTTTGATGCGCTGGCTCGACCACGAGACTGCGGCTTCTCCAAAGACGAAAATGTAGCCGCCCGTGCTTGTCTGATTCTGCTTGTCGCCAGCGCCGTCGGCATCTGCATGAATCGCCGAAGTCGGCCCGACTCCACTCCGCTCAAGAGAACGTCGTCAACCGTCGCTGTTGTCGTTCGCGCTTCCTGCTGCCGCCGAATGCTGAACTCGCGCCTGCACTCCGCCGATGCCGCCATCGGCTGCCCAAATCACTCCACGTTTCATCCTCGTGCCTCCTTCGCTGCAGACTTAGTTACCACCGTCGACCCGGTCGTCAATGCCACCTTCGTTGCGTGCCGGTCGGGGAGTGGCGGGCAGACCATCCGCCTCAGTACAGGTCGTTGGGTGATATCGCGCCCACTGCACGCGGGTTGAAAGAGCATAACATCCAAGTTCGCTCCGCCGTACTCGCCAGCTGCGTGGCGTGCCCGAACATCATCTAACCGCGCCTGCAGGGTATCTTCTACACCTGCAGAGACCTACTAGTCGACCATGGCGGTCTAGACGGCTGCCGGCCTACAACAACTTAGGTAGTGAACGCAGAAGTCAGCTAATCTGAAAGTTCTAACTTGGGCCGTCCACGCTCACCGCGCCATGCAGAGAGTCACTACACAATGGAAGTGGACTACGGAGGAGGGCACATGGTTTTGCGAGTGATCGTAGCGCTCTGTTAGAGTTCTTACTACTTGCAAAAGAAAGTTGAAGGTTGACAATAGTTTCCACTAAGGAAGTTGAAAGAACATTGAAAAGGTTAGACTACAAATGAGGCATGCAGAATGATATGACTAGAATGGCATGCAACACCTAGCAAGGGCGAAATCTGCCAGCGCAGCAGAAGAGCGGCTTGCCAACGCTGCAGCAGAGTAGTCTGCCAGCGTTGCACTGCGCGCGGTCTGCCAGCACTGCAGTCGCAGGTAACAATCTGCAGTCGCAGGTTGTCTATCTGCGCAGATGTGCGCACCTACCAAGTAGGTGCAGGTTGGCGGTTTCACCGTCAGGCACATTGCGCAGGTGCAAGGTAGAAAATGTGTCGTCGGTATCTCCAGGTGCGCACCGTCGACCACGTGATGCCGTTCCGCAGGTAGAACTTCGCCAAAACCTCCTGGGCGAAAGTTCGCACACCTTCTCAGAGTGTCGCACACCTCTGCAACTTCGGTCTATCAGCTCGCCATCGCTCGATCGAACAGCGTTCGCCGAGCATAGCTTCTCGACCCGAACTCTTCGACCAGAGTTCCTCACAGGGTTCTTTGACCAGCGCTCTTCGACAGGAGATCGTCGCGCAGAGATCGTCGACCAGAGCTTGTCGCGCAGAGCACGTTGACCAAATTCTGTCAAGCAGAGCCTGCTCAACCGCAACTTCCGTCAAACTACAGAAGCCCACTTCTTCTACCAATCCGTCGTGAACTTCTCGTCGACAACGAGATCGGCTGCGCCCAAGCGAGGGCGGGGCCTTTCTCTTCGACATATAGGCCCCGACAAATCGTGATTGTCGTCGCTATATCGCCAACTCGTCGCCAGAAAACTGAACTTTCGATTCTGCTAAAAAAATGCGCGCCGGGGGCGAAGAATTCGGCGCTGACGCTGGTAAGCACCATATTCTGTGCTTCTTTTTTAACCCCCAACAGGTGAACCCCAACAGGCTTATCATCCGGTTCAGGCCGAATGTCGAACGAGAAAATGTTGGGCCAAACCGGTTCACCCCAAGCCGCGGCTCGAAATGGGCTTAAACGGTCCAGGTTGGAACCTCACAAGATTGTGAGCGTACCCATGGCCGCCTTTTTGGAAGTTGCGGCTCTCTTCTTAACTCCAACTTCCCTCTCTATTCTGAAATCTATAACCTGCTTGCCTCCTCTGCCCCAGCAAGCCCTCACTCCCACCTCTAATCAAGCCAGTGAGAACCATGGTGGCCATGCCAAGCCAATCACACAGTCACCCTCCCACCTCCTCGTCACTTCCTGCCCTCTCACTACACACCCACCCACCCACCTCTTCTTACCGCACCTTACTCCGCCTAACACACTCTCACCCCCACCTTTGATGAGGTCAGTGAGGGCAATGGTGGCCGTGCCAACCACACAGTCACTCGCCATCAGAATCATCAGTACCATCGCCACTACCTGCTTTTTCTCACTACACACGCCACCTCTGCTTACCACACCCTACTCCGCCTAACGCCTCACCTCATCCCCACCTTTGATCAGGTCAGTGAGGGCAATGGTGGCCGTGCCAACCACACAGTCACCCGCATCATCAGATCACAGGATCGAATTTCCACTCGAGAATGTTGCACTAAAGGTGAGTACAAGGCGTATTTATACTCAGAAATACATAGAAACAAGCGATAATCCGAACCTTCGGGAACGCGCTCTTCTAGGATAGATAATCACTAGTGCGCATAAGCACGCAAGCCCATTGGCACTTCGGATTATGGCGAGATTACGCCTTCTACACTACCGTCGGTGCTGTTGGTGCCACGAATCGCCGGACGTCGGATCCCTTCGCGCTTGGATCGAACGCCTCAGGGAGCCTCGGTCGTGCTGCTTCGAGGTTCGGCGACAGTGGTGCCATCGGTCCGTGAAATGTCGGTGTCGCCACTGCTGCTGATGTCGTCGCTGCTACGTTCGCTGCTGCGTTCGCTGCTGCCGCAGTGGCGATTCCTGGTTGGTGTGTCAGAAGGGCCTCGAGTCGTCGTAGCGCCGCCTGCGTCTGCTCTATGTCGGTGCGGAGGCTCGCAATGTCGCTCGTGGTCGCATAATTGTCGCCTTGACCCTCCATGCCTGACATAAGCGCGTCCAAAAAACCGAAACGAGGGGGAGCGAAAAACACGGAACCGGTTTTACGTACCCGAAATCGATGTTTAACTGCGTCGCCCCTACGGTTTTTTTAAGACTGGTTTTTAGCGGTCGAAAAAACTTCGCGTGTAAACGGGCTCTGATTACCAAGTGTGAGGATCTAGGATCGAGCTCAGAAAAGAGAATGTAAATTGAATGATTCACCTGGGTACAAGGCGAGGCTATATATAGGCTCGACACAAAGCAGGTAACCCAGGTGTTACGCGAATGTTCTGAGGGTCGCGAAGCGTCCCGAACAGAACCTTCCCGAACTCGGTAGAAAGCAATTCGGTGGCAACCGAATAAGCTTGAGTTCGGTACACGTAACCTGGTTCGGTGCTATAACTATAATAAAATATAGGAATGCACCTAACCTAGGAAATGTAGCAATTCATGCATGCAGAAAATAAACCTAAGCTAGGAATAGCGTAAGGAAATAAAAGCAAGCATGCATGGCTGGCATAAGCCGTCGTACTCTCACATCGACGGGCTTGGTCGACCTGCATGGTGCCACTATAAGCCGCCGACTTTGGGACGCCGGCGGCCAGCATCCACGGGTGGACGACGACGGGGTCGTCGACCAGGGGAGGGCGCCAAGTTCGAGTGGTCGACTTGGTGAGGTCGACCTCGCAGGCGTCGACTTGGTGATGCCGTCTTGGTGCAGCCGACTTGGTGTGGTCGGCTGACAGCTGGGCTGGTCGACCTGGAGCTGGTCGATCGACCAGGGGTGTGGTTGGCTTGGTGTGGTAGATCGTTGGTGGTCGTGAACCTGGGTGGTCGATGGACCCAAGGAGGAGCAGCTGGTCGACGTGGTTGCCCGGTCGACCAGATTACCCAGGCGACGGGGTTTTGCGACAGAGCGCAACTGTCCCCAGGTGGTTTTGGCGAGGCTGGCCTTGGTGGTGGTATCTCAAGGTTGTCGTGGCTGATCAGGTGCAGTTGTCAGCATGCGACGATTTGGTGTCTGTGCTCTGCAGGTGACGAGGCACAGCACGCCAATCATCTGCGAGCACCTGCAAAGGAGGTGCGCTGCTGTCCTGCGGGTGCAATGTTGACATGCAACGTTGGCACGCCGTCGACATGCCACGTTGGCAAGCCCCGACTTTGCACTGTTGGAGCGCGGTCGACCATGCACCGCTAGAACGATGTCGACCGTGCTGTGCTGGCAGTCGACCGACTTGCACGCTAGCTCTGATGTAGTCAGTCTTACCAATCTTGTTGCTGCCATTCAAAACTATTATTGTGAACTTTTGCTAGTGAAACTCTTGCCAAATTTCCCCGTGAACCAGCAAGTAGTGTGAGAACGAGTTAACGACTAAGGATCGAACGCAGAGATCACTCCCACCCCGTGCTTTCGCAGTAGTCAAACTCCCGTTGTTAGAGTTATCTCCGCAGCAATCACATTGTGAGGTGCTTGCTGGTGGGGACAGCTGCACGGAAAAAGGCTTCATCTGGGATTGGTGAGGCCGATTGGGAGGCGTAGCTTGAGAGGTTGTGTCACATCAACATTCCTATGCTAAAAAAATTGGTGAAGGATGGAAGCTTGAAGGGTCTGGAGGTGAAGGGGCAGCAAAGGAGATTGGGGGTTGCCCTCCATGCCTTGAGACCAAGTTCACCAAGTTTCCCTTCAGCTGCAATACGGGACCAGCCAAGGCACCACTCGCGCTTGTGCACATAGATGTGGTGGGCCCTACGAGGGGCCCTTCTCTCTCGAAAAGCCGCTACTTCTTGACCATCATTGACGACCACGCGCGTGCGGTAAGGGTGTAACCTTTGAAATCTAAGGGGGAGGTGGCAGCGGCTGTTCTTAAGGAGTAGATGCCGAGGGCACAAAGGGAGAGCAGATACAAGGTGAAGATGATCTGCACCGACAATGGAAGGGATTTCATTGGCGATGAACTTAAGGCGGTGCTGAAGAAGAAGGGGATCCAGCATTAGCTCACAGTGCCTTACAACCCTTAGCAGTACGGCGTGGCTGAGCAGTTCAACCGGACCCTGCAATAAGGTGCTCGCTCTCTCCTTGGGCGTGCAGGGCTACTGGATCCATCTTGGGTGACTGCATTGAGGTAGGTCACCCTTGTGAAGAACAGGGTGCTGGCGACTGTGGGGGACAAGCAGTGGGTCCCCTACACCAAGTGGTATGGGAGTGCACCAGCAGTCAACATGCTGAGAGCCTATGGCTGCATGGTGGTGTTTCATGTGCCGAAGGAGAAGAGGGGAAAGTTGGAAGCTTCTAGGAAATGGGATATGTATCTGGGGATTGCAAAGGACCACAAGGGCTGGCTGATATGGGACTTGACCAGCCAGAAGCTGACTGATTCGACGGATGTGAAGTTCCTTGAGTCACTTTACTACAAGGATTGGAAGCAATAGCACCAGAAGCTTCCTACTACACCGCTGTTCATTGTCGATGAGGTGCAGCGGCCTTTGAGGCAGCTGGAGGTAACTGTATCAAAGGAGGAGATCTTTGGTGTGACTGAAGATGGGGGAGAACCTAAGGTGGAACAGCAGCAGCAGCCGCATTAGCCGCAGAAGCCGTAGCAGCAGCAGCAGCAGCAGCAGCAACCACATCCGCCTGAGTGTCCTAGGAGGGATGTGTGCCCTCTTGCAAGGCTAACCTATCTGAGTCGTGGCAAGCCAAAGGTGGTACGGGCTGGGAGTGTGGCTGAGCAGTGGGATTAGGATGAGATAGCGCACTAGTACTGGGCAGCCGTCCCAGAGCCCAAGACGTTGGCTGAGGCATTGAGCGGGCCCGATGCTGAAAAGTTGAAGCAAAGTGTGAAGGAAGAGTACGACTCACTTCTGGAGAAGAGACGGGTTTTGTGTGAGTTGCCTCTTGGGAAGAAGGCAATCACTTCCAAGCTGATTCTCAGGTACAAGGATGCACCTGATGGGGAGCTGACCCGCTACAAGTCAAGGCTTGTGGCTAAAGGGTTTCAGTAGACAAAGGAAAAGGACTTCGACAAAATCTTTGCTCTCGTAGGGAAAGAGACACTGGGGGTGATGTTGGGAACGGTTGCAAACCGTGGATGGAGGATCAAGCACATGAACATCACAACCGCTTTCATTAATTGGTTTATCCTAGAGGAGCTGTACATGTTGCAGCCTGAGGGGTTGGATGATGGGAGCGGCAGGGTGTGCAGGCTGCAGAAGGCAATTTATGGCCTGAAGTAGGCTCCTCGTGCATGGTATCACAAATAGGAGGAGACACTGCTGGCTGGGGGATTCAAGAAGAGCGAGTGTGATCACAGCGTGTTCGTGCTGCAGGAGAAGGAGCAGTTCTTTATGCTTTTGGTGTATGTGGACGACATCCTTCTCTTCTCTGAGTCGTTTTCAATAATTGATCGTGTGGAGGAGATGGTGCAGATGTAGTTCATGTGCTCAATGATGGGGAATGTTAAGTATTACCTTGGGATTCATATGGAGAGAGACCTTGACAAAGGAGTGTTGAGGTTGCATCAGAAGAAGTACTTTGAGGGGCTAGTTGAGAAGTATGGGCTGCAAGATGGAGGAAAGCCAGCAACCCCGCTGCCTTCAGGTTTCACTGTTGAGGCCTGTGTTGATAAAGTGATGGTGGGTGAGAGCGACAGGTAGCTGTTTCATTCCATGGTTGGGACACTCATTTTTGCGGCAAACCACACACGGCCTAACATTCCCTTTGAAACATCCAGACTTGCCAGCGTGGTCTCATGCCTTAGTTATGAGCAACTGGAAGCGGCCAAGAGGTTGGTCCATTATGTGAGTGATACAAATCAGTGGGCTTGGAGTACAGTGCAATGAGACAGAGGCTGCAGAGGGGTGCAGCTGATTTGAGCAAGGGAGAGATGCTCTTGACCTGCTATACCGACGCCAAGACAGTGAAGGCGGATGGCACCAGCATTGGAGGCTATGTGTGCCTGTTTGGATGTGGTGCAGTGAGCTGGCGCAGAATGAGGTGGAGCTGACTTCATGTGAGACAGAGTACATGGCTCTGCATCATGGGGCAAAAGAAGTAGTGTGGCTGAGGTGCTTGTTGGAGGAGATCAGAGTGTGCCGGAAGGAACCGATTGTCATATTCTGTGATAACGAGTCGATTGTGAAGCTTGCCAAGAATGCTTGTCTGCATGGGCTAACAAAGCATATCAGGCCTAAGTGGCACTGGGTGAAGACGCTTCTGGACAAGGAAGGGAGGCTGGAGATTGTGAAGACCTAAAAACAGGCGGCTGATATCTTCACAAAGCGCTTGGCTGAACTAGAGCATTGGAAGGGCATGAAACTTGCTGGGATGAGTGTGCATTGAGGGTGCATGCTTGAGCTATGGCGTATGTGATGATAGTTGGCAGCCAGAGGGGGAGTTTGTAAAGTGATACTATCATTTGCTATCATTTGCATTCACGTTTGTTATGCGTGCATGAATGATATTTTGCTTGAGCAAATATCTGAAATGACTTCTCTGCTCGAGAGTTTTTCGATGAACAAAGAATCGTCGATATCAGAAAATAGTGAAGTTTCAACGTTGCAATTTTCGTCGACGACGATTCTTGTCAAGTCGACGTTAGGGATGAGCAAGGGGACGAACACCTGTTCGGTTCGCCTCGAACGCGTTCGAGGCGAACCGAACAGGTTTATTTTTTTGGCTTAAATGGTTCGCTGAACAGTGTTCGAGGTTCGCCCGAACATGTTCGTGTTCGGGCCGCGGCTGCAATTTGCCCCGCAACGAACACGAACGTGTTCGAGGTTCGCCCGAACACGCCTTCATAGGCGAACGGCGAACACTTGTGTCGGCGGAAATCGTTCGCCGAACCGAACAGTGTTCGGTTCGGCTGTTTGAGCTGTTCGACAGAGGACGAACTCGAACCTGTTCGAGTTCGGCCTCTGCTCATCCCTAGTCGACGTTTCTCTCCAGAATTATAGTCCAATTATGAGACCAGCCCCAGAACGTACTTCTTTACCCCCACTAGACTAGGTGGATGATTTGATAACGAGACCATGTGTGTGAAGTGATGTAGGGAGGAGTTGGTAAGTCGAGGGAAAATCTGAAAACAAAACAGATCGAGGATTAGTTGGCAGACTTGTAATGGGGGGACAATGTAGAGTACTTACCAAATTCAGCATCTCCAATCTGTGTGCCCATGTTGTGCAACAAACATGGTAACCCTAAACTGATATATCAAAACAATGGTTTGACCCCCCTTCATACACGAACGTTTCTGCTTATAAACAATCGTCTATGGAATGCAAATAAAATTTGAATCTACAGTACCCGAGCACGTCTTTCCGTTGTACTCATAAAACTTCGCGACTGTTCCTGGCTGAGCTCCATTGAAGAAGCTGAAAGCACCCGCGCATGTTATAGACGGTGACACTGCCTTGATCCTTCCCATCTTACAACTGTGAGCACTGAAGGACTCGTAGTCTGCTTGAAGGCACACCTGAAATAGGAGGTACGTGCACACAGTGCGATCAGAAGTGCTAAAAGAAATGATCCTGTACTAGATAGTCGTTCTGGTCTCCCACCCCTTACGTGCACACTGGTGATGCTGGAAATAGTGGAGCTGGAAGAAGAGATGGCGCGAGGGCAGATGAGGCCAGGATTGTTGCGGAATAGCTCAATCCACAGACCAGAACCCACGGACGCGTCTCTACTCAAAGGGCCGGGACTGGCTGAATCCACCACTTGCATGCCCTGCAGCAGCAGTCCCTCGCACGTGTCCTCTGCTGTGAGCATGCCATACTGCGAGCACTTGGGGGTGGTGAAGGCGAAGGTGGCGTTGCGCTCGAGGCACAGAGAACGGCCTGCCTTGATTGGCTTAGAGCAGTCCAGGCCGGGGTTGAGAGAGGCAAGGTCAGTGGATGCGAGTCCAAGCTGGACGCTGATGGAGGAGCAGGTGTCACCCTGGAGTATTGAGTGAGGGGAGAGAGGGCAAGAGATAAAATGGGTATGATTTATGATGTGGTGTCACCAACTACATACAAAACATATGTATGCAGTGGCAGTTTCTAAGGTGCAGCAAAGAAAGGAAGGCAGGTAGGGCAGGGAGGCGCAAAGAAGTCCAGGACCTAGAAGGGAGGTCTGGATTCCGATGGTGGTGCAGTTGCTGAGTGGACAATCAGCAATCATAATGTATAAAAGGATTGTATGTGGGGATTATGTTGGGGGCACCAGATGGGTGGTGGACGGTTCTTCTTTGTTGCTTCAGGTTAAACAAAAATAGGGTAAACAAGTAAACAGTACAATTCACGTTTCCCTCCGTGTCTTGCTAGGAACCCTAGACTCACATTGAGCACATAGTAGAAGGCAGTGCACGGGGTGGTGGAAGTGCTCCCTATCTGAATGACCTTGCCCTGAGGCAAAGGCTGGGTGCAATTAACGCCCTGGAACACAATGGGGGGGTGATTTGTTGGATATGAATTCTGTTACCATCCATTGGAAGAAGGCATCGGTCTTAGGACAACGCATCAAATCCCCATGCATACCCTCCTAGCCCTTGCCCGCGAGTCACCCACCCGATCATTGAGCCCCCTCACCATGCTTTCCACTGGGACACTAGCCACTGGCAGGCCGACAGCAGGAAAGACATCGGAGCACCACCAGTTGGCACCAGTGACAGTCAAGGTGGGGGCTGTGGTGTTGACTGCAGGGAGGAAAGAGGGAGCCACGTACGGAAAACAAGTTACAGAGGGAGAGAAGATGAGGTTATGATGATGTTATGCTGGATGAAAATGTACGGAGCTGTTTCTGGAGGCTGCCAATGGACAGATCAGAATGCATGCATACCACTGATCAGTCAAGAGGGTTTTACGACTGAGTGCGGCAAGAAAAGCAGCACCTGGATCGCAGGTGGGGTAGTTGTCAACGGTTCTGCTTTCAACGTAGTTGGGAGGGCAGATGCAGGAGTAGGCGCCCTTGCCATCGTTGATGCATGTGCCCACAGCACAGGGGTTGATAAGGTAAGAACTGCACATGTCAACTGTTGGGTTAAGAGTGGGGTAGAAATGGGCAGTGACGGTTTAGCAAGTGATATGCAAAGCTTAACATGCAAGTGATATGCTCACAATGGAAACGGTTTAGCATCACAAACATGCCAGGAGACATCTGCGCCTGAGTAAACCTCCATAGTTGCTGTACAGAAATAAGTATATTGTGGGTCGAAGACACATTTTTGGCTTAAGCATGTCTCACCATATGCACATGTGTTGGAGCCAAATCCATTGGCCACCTCAACAAAAGGTTGGTTGGTCTCGTTAGGTATGGTGCAGTTGCAGGTGTTGCCCTTGGTTTTTGTGTTTGCCTGGCATGTGAAACGACCACACGGGTTCATGCTCGGCTGCAAATCTCCATCCCTCTTGAAGCTCCTTTGGCCACAGGGGTCCTTGGAAACTAGAGGGTAGGTGGAAGGGGCAGGAGAGATAGTGTGACTCAAAGTACAGCAAAGGAATGAGCTCTTGAAAAATTTGTACAGGTTTGTTTGCAAAGTGTTTGTGGTGTCTCGCATAGGGTCGAGCTTAGTCTGAACAATGGGTTAGATGCCTCACTCTTGACTATGGCGTAGGTAAGTCACTCTTGACTATGGCGTAGGTAACTCACACTTGACAATGGGGTAGATGCCAGGCAGCACGTTGATGCCACACACGCCATCCCCTCCCTGAATGTCCATGCGCATGTGACCCCGATCTCCCCAAACCACTCCCCATGAGTTGCGGATGATCCAAAAAGGCTGATCAATGGAGCTTTGGCGGTCATTAGTTGTTGAAACGAGGTACCCCACAATGAGTACAACATGGTTCAGGTTGTCGGTATAATAGGTGGGATCCTGGTACTTGAAAGTCTGGGCGAGAGAATGAGATGATTCCAAGGATACAGATAAAGGTATATGAGTCATGCAGTCACCTGTATGTGTTTCACAAGGCACTTGTGTTGGCACTTAAAACAA